>CM054059.1:313051904-313693934 GCA_028641055.1 Alopecurus myosuroides | reverse complement strand
GAGCATCGACGTCATTGCTTCATGGTGCATACGTCACTAATTTCTTCACTGGTCCCATCTTTTTGAAGGTGGACATTGACGAGCTGAAGGAAAGCACATTGCTCCTGAATAAGTCTCCCTGTGACAATGAGCTAATGTCGTTTCCTTGGACAGGACGTCTCTGAAACATACAACGTCGATCTTCCTGTCCATCAAGAACGACGAGACGGCTCAAAAATCCGTTTCGAAAAAACAAACGGCTAAAAGAAACGAATGTCGGCATCTTCTTGGTGGCAGGAAAGAAGACATCCATAACAAGACCGTAGGCCTCATGGTCTCATTTTTTTTTTTTTTTTTTGAACAAAGATGCCCCCTAAGGGGCTGCAATCACATATATTGATAGGAGCAGATTACAAAGTTGTGACTACAAGATACATCCTGAGAAAGAAAAACGAAAGAAGTACATCGAAGATGAACTATTGGAGAAACACGGCAACCTTGCCGGAAAATACAAAAGGAGCCTATCAGGGAATCCGGCGAGAACTCGGACTCACAGAACCTGCAGTTGTACTTTCCAAGGGCCTCTGGACCCTGACCAACCATAGAGCTAGCGGCTCAACCAGCAATTGAATTGGCAAGGGACAATGAGGTAGAGAACTGAGCTGTAAATCTGGAGGACGCATCACCGAGCTCAGAGCAGGTGGTTCTTTGCTATTAAACCTAGGAAACCGCAGCAGAGACGATCTCATCCGCCTCCGGCAAGTCCCGAACAGCAAAGAGACAGAATTGCCATGCCCAATAGTTGACAGCATAACAGATGTATGGCATGTAATTTCCAAATAGTGCATCACACAGGATGAAATTGGATGCGAACATCAATGATTCTGAGTACGCATCCGACAACAAAGTACGGAGATGCTTCTTGTGCGGCAATTCTTACCTCCTGTAGAGCAGGGAAGCTCACACAGGGCATGAAGATCAATCGCACAGATCCTTGAATTTGACATCTCCAACAGGAAATCCTCTTCCTCTAATTCCACAACTAATAAAGCATTAGCACCAGTGGCGATGGAATAACTGACCAGAGAGGATTGAACTCCCACAGAGACTGAAATCCACTTTCTCACTTCCATCAGCAAGGCAACTCGACAACCAAATCCATAGCCATCCCCTCGATGGCAGAAAGAAGGAGCCGATGAGTGCTTCACAGTAGAACCAAGGAAGCCACCGACAGAGCTCATCTGAGAACCAGATGCATCGAGCTTATTTAGAGGTGGAGTGATGCAGCCTCCATCCGCCGCCTTCGGCTCCCGCCTCGAGAGCGCCACGGGCAGAGAGAGGAGCACCGCCGGCAAGCCAGCACCGCCCGGAGGCACCGGCGACCACCACCTCGACGGCATATCGCCGAGCAACAGAGAATAACTCAAACAACTAGAAGCAGAGAAACGGAAACTCAAATCTACACCTACTATGCACAAGCGCACACCGAGCACCTCACCCATCACCTCCCCATCCGGCGGCGCCGGCGGCGAAGGATCGGGATCGGGCCGGACGCAAGAACAACCACCGCAGAGTCGCCTCCTTATCTGCCTCCTTTACTGTAGCAGAGAGGAAAAAGAAACCCCCCTTACCCCTCAGCCCGAATGTCTGTCAAATTCAGCCTCATGGGTTTTGCATCCACGTACGAAGGGAAAAGTTATATCAGTCCTTATTTCTTGTAAAGAAAAATGTCGGTCCTTATTTTTAGATAAAAGGCATAATTGACCGACTTTGAATTAACAAAGCCCCGTAAGTTCAATGGCGATTACAACATGCTTGAGAAACAGCTTACAAGCAAGCAACACGAGCAAACAAAAGATAAACAAATAAAACAACTCGACATGCCTGCTAGAGTCTAGCACCGCTAAGCGCTAACAAGCAAACACAGGCAACCGAGCCAAGGACACTACGAGAGCCACCACGACCACCGGCACCAGAAGCTTGACAGCAACATCGACCCCAAGCTACCAGCCGAAGACGTAAAGAAGAAGAAGCGGCAAAAGATGGCACGTCCACCACCGCGGTTGAGCAGGACCTCCGAAGCACCAACTCTCACCAGCCATATGCGCCGCTGTTGCCATAGAGGGGAGACCATTCCCCTCTCGCCCATGCTCGAGGGCGCCGACCCAACGCTGAACAGGGGCACCAATGCCAAGAGGCACGCCAGGCCTGGCACCCGCCAATCAACACGATAAGATGACACCACCGAACAAGACAAGTTGCCCCGACCACCACCTCTTACGCATCGCACGACCACCACTCATGCAATTCCCCAGACAACGCCTCCAGGAAGGGCTCGACGCCACGACATCGTCGTTGTCCGAAGGGGGAACGCGGCTTTCGCCCGAAGAAGGGGGGTTGAAAGGGGACATATACCTCGACAAACGCCTTCGAGAAGGGGCACAACGCCCACTGATGTCGTCGTCGTCGTGGCCCTCTGCGGCCGAGGGTTCCCCAGTATCCAAAGTCCCCACGGCCAACCGCCCTGCACAAGCACCAGAGTCCGGCAAGGACACCGGGAGTCTGCAGCTAGCAGGGAGACGAACAACGCGAGCAAGGGGAGATTTCTTCCTCAGATATGGGGCCAGGGCCGACAGAGCAGCCCCGCGCCACGCCCTCCAACCGCCACACCCTCGCTGCCCATGCAGCCAGAGGATAGAGCAACCGGCACCACGGACGCCACCAGACACATGGTCGACATCGTCTCATCCGCCCGGGGGCCGCCACCCCGGCATCTGAACTCCCCCGAGCCAACCGAGGAACATAGGGGAGACCCTGGAGCAGGCGAGCAACCAACAACACGGCACAACCCAGCTGCCCAGAACCCCCCCCCAAAAGGCACCGGCTTGGCCGCCACCCTCCTCGGGCGCCCACGCCCGCATGCAGCATAGATCCGGAGCAGAACAACACAGATGGGGGAAGGAGGCATCGAGCCAGCACACCGGAGCACCTGCCGGCGGCGAGAGGGAAGATCCCAAACCACCTCCTCACCTCATCCCTGTTGTTGATATGAGTCATCAAAAAATCCCTCGGGTGATCCGGTAGGGTTTCGAGTATAGGAACTGATTAGGCGCTGGCGGATTCGACGGCTAACAGGGGTTGTTGTTCCACTGTGTCACGTCCCATCGGGAGCAGACGAGTGCGCAATGACGTCATCAAGGACTTCATAACACGAAATTTCTTTCGTATGAACTTAGAAAAAAAAAAGATTCGCCTTGCTCGAGGATTAGAAAAAGAAAACAATGACACTCGACATTAGGCAAGACAAGGAAGCAAGACTCGCTATGCTACAGAGAAAAAATCGCGGGTGCACGATCCCCGCAAACGCCATAACTCACGATTACGATGTATGAACACATCACACAATAAACCCAGGGTCGGTCGACCATCGTGGCACATCCGGATGCCACATTATTAGAGCGCGAAGGTAACACCAGGGATCTGTCCTGTGGGTCTGGAATCGCATTCAAGCTGCGTCCTCCAGTAATTTTCCGTGTCCATAACAGGAAGAAAAATCCTAGCGGACGCGTCGGGTGCCCTTTTAAGGTTAAATTCGACTCGATAAGTGCTCCATGGCCCAGTCGCAATGATCACCTAACCGAATTCGAGCCGGAGGTCTCGAGTTCGTGTAGGCTAGACCTATTTTTACCCGAGAGCAATTAATTGGCCTTGATCCAAGCAACTGAGCCAAACAACTGAGCCGCATCATTCTGTGAAAAAAGCGAACGCATGGTGCATTTATCGCTCGATACTCGAGTATCATCCATACAAGGTTCACACCTTTCAAGTTAAAACTTGGCTGCTCAGCCGCAAGATTCTGAAATAGGTCTTGAGTGCTTACCCGACTCTTTACAGTCGAATAAACACTCGGGGGCTACTAACGTGGGGATGACTCACGAGTCCCTCAGATGAGTCTATCTGGTCTAAGGCCCAACACTAAAGCCCAGCATGAGGAACCACCCTATTGTTCTAGAAGGCCTTGTTACGTCCCACCCGTAAGACTTGCGGGTAAAGATGGAAGAAACTTACCGACTAGGGATAGGGTTTTGGAACCCGCCCGGGTACGGGTTTGAGACCCAGCCTCCTATATAAAGGCTGGGAGAACCGCCTGGGGGGATCATCGAATCTAGACTACACACCATAGGAGCCGCCGCGCCCACCATTGTAATCATACATCATAATACAGAGACATACAAGCAGGAGTAAGGGTATTACCTCTACGAGGGCCCCGAACCTGGGTAAATTGTGCCCCTGTTAGTCGTCGGATCCAACAACGCCTAATCAGTTCCTATACTCGAAACTCTACTGGATCACCCGAGAGATTTGTTAATATGAGTCATCAACACCTGTCCTAGTGAAATCCAAGATCCCCTGACCAGATCTACCAAACCAGGCCGCTGCGAGGGACACTGGCTCCGAAACATCGCTTAAAGCACCAGGGGTCACCTCCCATGCCAGAGGACGACAGAGGGGGCGCCCGCGTCGACGAGCTCCATGGACACGCCCAACAACTTCGGAAACATGGGAGAAAAGAGCGGGAGCGCCTCCAGCGGGAATGGAGGAAGCGCGCAGAGAGGGGCTCACCGCCGCTGTCCTCGACCGAGACGCGGGTTTGCCCACCGGCGGCCTCAGGGAACAGCGAGGGCTAGGGAGGGGAGGAGGCGGGGCTGTGGTTAGGGTTTGGTCGCCCCCGAGTCTCCCCGAGAGGAGCGACGCGATGGTCCTGTCGCAGTGGTAGCAAGTAGCATGTCGGTCCTTATTGAATGCACTGACGTCGGTTTGATTTAGTTATGACTTTTTATCTTTTCTTTTGTCCATTTTGCTTACAATTGAAACACGGTCAACGCAAACACTCACGTACACACGCACACACTTACTCCTATGAGCGCCCACATGTACAACCTACCCCTATAACACCTCCAAGAGGTTGACTTACAATTTAGAATTTCAGATACGTGCATCAGTGTTATGAAATTTCTAATGTTTTCTTAACAGATGTAAGCTTAAAAGTTTGGATCTGACTGCTCTCCTAGAATGATATTGTAAAGGAATATGTTGTTGTCCGTCTTGTGAAGGGCGGCAGGTGTGCGAATTAGCAAATATGACGTTCCATATTGTTCCTTGCTACTGCTAGCGCTCGCTAGTGAAGTTCCATATTAACTTGGTTGCGGGGCTAAGGAAGCTCTACTTATTGATGCCATAATCTAACTAGCTTAACCAAATCAATGAAATGTAGATCAATTTTGGGCACTTTACGGTAAACATATGGAGACATGAGTTTCATCTCGTAAACCAGCATTTCCAAAGAATTGTGTTTATTTTTTATACCAGGCTCACCCCTTTTCATTAAAGATAACAAAAATACAAAGTATTTGCTATAAGATCGACATAGAAAGTCAGGGGAAAGTGAGCTGGGCCACTAGCAGTTGAGAACACTCGATCTCGAGTGCACCTATGGACAACAACCTGCTACCAAGTGAATAATATCTAGAAATACTAACAAAACATAAAGGCATACAACCAACATATGAAACAAGTCTCAAAATGCTAAACTTCAGTGGGGGAATAACATTTTTTCCAAATCTTCCCGCATTCAGCCATCACCACCATCACAATAGTCGTGGGTATCGTCACACTTTGGTCTTGTGTCCAACGAGCAAGGTCCGATGCTATCTTCATCAACTTCCTTGTCATCGTCCACCTGCAAGCCTGACCAATATAGTATGAAAGAGCACATGGTGAACACCACCTCAAAAGAGTAAATAAAAAAAGCTACCGCATTTGGGTCCGTTTTGCGAGCCGGTACCGATTTTGGTGATATTTTCTAAGATCTACCGTTTATGAAACGTGTCGTTACAAATCAAATTGGTTCTCGTCTAAACAGAATTTGATAGCAGAACATGTTGGTGGGACCCACTTGTAAGAGCTTAGTTGGCAGCAGACATGGAAATGAAGCCGAGGTGGACATGGGGCCCACCTGTCGGCCCTTTTTCCTCACTCCTTCTTCCTTCTCGCATTTTCTCTCTCTGGCCAGACAACCGGTTCCCTTACACACGGAGATTGATGGGATCCACAGTCAGCCCCTCCTCCTAACTCCTATGTGCCAGTGCGTCGGGAACATGGGTGGAGAACGGCGGAGGAGCACGAATGCGCTAGGTCGGTGTCTCAGCGAGGCTGGGCGGCGTGGGTCGATCTCGGGCGTCGCTCCATGCCCAGAACAGGTCGTCGGCGAAGCCGAGGGTCACGAGGCTGCGGATGAGCGACGCAGACAACATTGGTGCGAGGTGCTGGAGCACGACATCCCCCCGGCCGCGCAACTCGATGCTGGTGACGCTGCTCTCGGATTTCGCCGTCATTGACGACCACTTCGTGGCGAACAAGGTACAGATGCGTGGGCTCTCATGGTGGAGTTGTTGGAGGTATTCCCTAGAGATAATAATATTCAGTTATTATTCTATCTCCAAGTTCAGAATTAAGTTTATGTCATCATGCTACAACCGCTATAGCATTTAAAAAGTGAGTTTTCAAAGTAAATCCTTGTGCGGGTGTGAAGATATAAACAAACAAGAGTTCCTAATTTTGTCTTTAAGATTAGATTATGTTTTGTGATATGATCAAATTTTCCTGATCATGGACTTAGAAGAAAGTCTAGCAAAACAGAAGAATTTATTGTTAGGATAACAATAGTACTGAACCGAACCAAGTGTATGTTGTTGCTAAAAGAGACTAAACAATCATCATGTGTTTTAGCAAATACATATGAAGTTAACATTGGATATAATTCCTATACTATGAAAATACCAATTGAATGTTATACTTTGGATATCATCAACCGTCTTGCCATAAATGGGAACTAAAACGGTGATATCTGGCTATGACCTAGAAAGTGTAATGGAACTGAGATCGTCCAAGACTAGTACTTAACTCCTCTAGATGATAGAGATATACATTCGTTGGACCTCTTAGTATCACTGATGACATATTGTCTAGCCAAACACAATATGATTTTGTCATAGGGTCATCGGGGATATGATTGAGAAAAGATAACGATATCGGTAAACGAGTTATATGTGTTATGATCAAAGAGTTTGATCAGACTAGATCACATAGTCTCACCTGGTGATATCATTGGTATCCTGAAGTTAATAGAATAAGTGCAATGAGTAATTTATAAGGTTCCCTCATATATCGGGAACACACAGGAGCCATCATGGACGTCCATGGTCCAGTTGTTGGTTATTGTTCGGTAAATACCCGAACATGTCATTCTGTTATCGAGCCTTCACGGGTTAGACGCTTAAGACGTGCCAACCTTTTATTGAGATAAATAATATGTTGTTATTGGTTTAATGAATGTTTGACATCGTTACGATATCACAGAAACAAGTCCGGTGTCAATCGGAGTGGTTTCGGGGAAGTTGCTATAAGAGAGAAATTATGCCGGTGTTTGGTATAATTTATATGAGAAGCTACAGAGGACATGAGATGTCCCGGTGTGTTATAAATGTGTTTCTAACATCTTTAGATAATATCGATGATTTTATGTATAGGGGTAACGAGGCTTCAGAAGAGTTTTGGGGGACTTTCCTCATATCGAAGCACTCCGGAGGGGGGGGGGCAGATTTCCTCCTACGGGAAAACCCTAATTTTAGGGAATGTCAGGTGGGGCCCATGGTATAAAATAGTTCATAAGGATTCCATTATTATTTTCCTGAATTTATTGGATAAATAAATGAGAGGGAAAAAAGGTAAAAAAGGAAGTGGGATTGGACTCCACAAGGGAGTCCAATCTGAGTCCTCCTAGGAGGAGTGGTGCGGCCAAGAGAGGGAGGGGGAAATTGACCCCCCTTCTTTGGCAGGTGCCCTCCTAGCTCCCACTGTATAATCACCCCCCCTCTTTGGAGAACATATCTATTGAACCTTTTGTCATTCTCTCTATCTCGTAGAATTAGAGATCTAATCAGTGGGAATCTAGAATTAGAGTCTCTAATTAGAGATATAATTATAGAAGCTCTCATTGAATTAGAGTATCTAATTAGAAATATCTTTAATTGAATTGGAGCCTATACTAATCGGGTTTTTGAGTTACACTCTCCCGATGAGACCTAACTCTATTTTTTCTCTCTCCTGTGTTGACAACTTCTAGTTTCATAATAGATCTAATCATAGGTGATTAGAGCTACCAACTAGCAACGCTGGAAGATTGTCTCTCTTTGTTGATGCCAAGTCCTGGAGGGCGGAGCGCTGACGGGTTAACACGAGCGTACACGTACACACCATAAGAGGGATTACACATGTGATCCTAGGAAGAGTTAGCAACATTCTTGCAACTAGGCCTAATTGTGAGGATTTACGATCGTTCAGAACTCTTATACGACTACATAGATTCCGCTACCCGGTGAGTCGTTTTCCGGATCCTCGCATATATGGGCATGTCTAATTATCTGCATAGTGATCTTGGCGGTCTACGTAGGGATTTTTTTTAAAAAAAATTATGCAGCATAGAACAGCAGGAGGGCCTTCGGCCGCCGCCAAATTCATGCTAGGGGAGGAGTGGCTTCGTCGGCGATGAGATAACCCGAGGAGGGGAGCTGCGCTCGCCGGGCTCTAGAACGGGGCCAGGTCATAGGCGGGGTGTTACGCCGACGAGAGGAAGAAGAGCGATGGAGAGAGACGGTGACGGGCGGGGTACTTCGCCGACAAAGAGGAAGGCGAAGCGCGGGACCGGCGTGATCATGATATCGCCAACCTCGTTAGCCACCGCCGCTCGATGCAGGTGTGGAGATCGTGGGGGATTGTTCAGGGTCATCGGGGACAAGGGAAGGAAAAAAAAGAGGTGAGGGAAATAAACATAGAAGCTGACAGGTGGGCCCGTGGCCACCTCAGCGCCTCCTCCATGTTATCGTCATGTCAGAATTGACAGATGGGCCCCACTAGTTAGGGCTGTTGTAAAGATGGTGTTAGACGTGAATTTGCGCGATTCGTAACATCCCACGGATAGAAGATTTTTTTAAAAAAAAATAATAATAATGATATTGACGCGTAAAATGGACCCTAAATGTGTTAGTCTTTTTTAACAATTTACTCACCTCAAAAGAAGACCTCAATTTATACTCGTCAAAGGTAACTTTATTACGCACAATAATTATGTTTACTCCACTCAATCGGTATGTTCCACTGTCTCATCGCAAGGACATCTTGTCGTGCCAAAAGAAGACCATTCTTTGTTTGCATCATGGAGTAACTTTGGAATTGGAACAAACAAAATGTGGAGCTGTATGTGTGTGCTGATATTAGGTTTGCATACTGTACAAAGATTTTTTTCCGCTGTAATAAATTTCTGCGAGGGTCCCTTGTATCTCATGTCAAGGCCCAAAGGTGTGGCTGGGCGGTCGTTGGACTAGTAGCACCGACGAAGTTGGGTACACGTGAACAGATATTAGTCGCGGTTTTTGCCGAGGCGGAAAGTCATGAACTCCGGGCAAAGTTGACAAAATAAAAAACAGATCAGGGAATATACTTTGTGTTTTGTTTGAGAATACCAAGCCAGAGATTAAGAAAGTATACTATGATTAGCAACAACTGTTTCTTTATGCGTAAGAGAATAACAAGGTTAGCACCGTCTGGTAGGCAATAGATAGATACAGATTTTCTTTTCCAGAGGGAGAGGTAGCGGACACGTGTGCGTGCAGGACGTCACCATGAATTTTGAGGCGAGACCAATTTTGCTGGAAAATGAGGCTTTCCAACACAAAAGGATTCAACAATTTTGAGTCCGTATATAAAATTTATAGAAGATTGAAGTGAGGACTATTTCTGCGGTCCGAATTTGCGTATAGAACTTGAAGAATTTGGATTGTGACTTTTCTTGTTCCCAAAGTGAGTCTCTAGCACTGGCGTTGTTGCTTCCATCACCATGCATGAATATGCTCCAATGCGTGCCCCTCTCGTCCATGTTTTGTCCATCATTCCTGAGAGAACCAAAACATCTGATTTAGATAGCATCATATTCTCATGTGTATTAGTAACAACTCGCATGAACGAAAGTACCTGCTGATCATTAGTTTGTGTAGGAGTTGTAGTTGTATCCTTTGAAGTGATGCCCTCATCATCCTCCCTTTCTCAAAATTGAAGTCGTCCTCGGCGTCATCTCGTCATTTTCTTGATCAAATATAGAGAAACTAATGATATTGTTGGTCATATCCATGTTAATCATGTCCTTATCGGTTACGATGTCACAGAAACAAGTCCGGTGTCAATCGGAGTGGTTTCGGGGAAGTTATTATAAGAGAGAAATTATGTCGGCGTTACACATAAGTTATATAAGAGGTAACAGAGGAGACGCGATGTACCAGGATGTTATAAATAGTGTTTCTAACATCGTTAGATAATATCGATAATTTTATCTATAGGATCAAGTGGTTATGGAAGAGTTTTGGGGACTTTTCATATAAGGGAGAAGTACCGGGAGGGGGTAGATTTCCCCCCTCATGGCCAAACCCTATTTTAGTGAGATGCCACGTGGAATCCTGTGGATTCACAAGCTGGGACAAATCATCCCGGTATTTTTTAGGATTTTATTGGAAAGAAAAAGAGAAAAATAAAAAAAGGAAGGGAGAGGAAGTCGCCCCAATCCTAGTTGGGCTAGGAGGCTTGGTGCGGCCACCACCTCCTAGCACAACTAGGACTCCTCCCTCCCCCCTAGAAAGTCTTCTCGTCTCTCCCACTATATAAAGCAACCCAACGCTCAAAACAAAATACACAATTGGCTCTCAAGCCCCTTCTCTCTAATAGAATTGGAGGGTCTAATTAGAGCCCCTCTAATTGAATTAGAGTCTCTTCTAATTAGGTTTTGAGGTGTCATCGCCCGATTAGACCTAGGTCTAATTCTAGTTTTCTTTAACGTGTTGAGAACTTCCAATTTCATAAATAGCTCTAATCTACTAATTAGCAACGCCGGAAGGCTCTCTCTTCGTCGGTGCTGAGTCCTGGACGACAAAGCGCCGACGGGTTGACACGAGTGTACGCATTCACACCATGAGAGCGATTACACGTGTGATCCTTGACGGGGAAGACTTAGCGACATCCTTGAACCTAGGCCTGGATGTGAGGATCTACAATTGTTCAGAACTCTTCTACGAGTACATCGAACCCGCTGCCCGGTGAGTCGTGATCGTGATCCTCACATGTATGGGCATTGCCTCGTTATCTGCATAGTGATCTTGGCAGACTACGTAGCGCTATTATTTTTGATTTCTGCAGCGTAGACCAGCATCGTCGGGCTCTAGAATGGGGTCGCGCCATGGGCGGGGTGATGCACCAGCGAGAGGAAGGAGAGCAAGGGAGAGAGGCGACGAAGGGCGGGGTGCTGCACGGTAAAAAGGAAGGCAAAGCACGGGACCGACATGCTCCATGCTATCGCGAGCCTCGTTAGCCACCACCGGCTCGATGCAGGTGTGAAGACCGTGGGGGAATGTTTAGGGTCAACGGGGACGAGGGGAGAAAAAAAGATATGAGGGAAAGAAAGATAGATGCTGACAGGTGGGGCCTATGGCCACCTTAGGGCCTCCTCCATGTTACCAACATGTCAGCTCTGACAAATGGGCCCCACTGGTTAGGGCTGTTGTCGTGTTAGACATGAATCTGCACGATTTGTAACACCACGTCGAACGGATAGTACAATTTTTTTTGTAAAAATACTAAAAATGGTAGTAACACGCAAAGCGGACCATAAGGTCTTGTTTGGTTGTAGGGGGCATAACACGTATGGAATAAACGCCCCATAGGGAATTTTCGCTGGCACATGGGTTCCCCTCCCCGATGGGGGAAAATATGCCTATTCCCTATGGCCATTTGGTAGCTAGGGGAGGGAGGAGAAGATCTAGGCACAAAATTATCAGGAAAACTGAGATATGCATAAATTTGTGCACAGATAATTTTTTTATTTTAACAAATCAAATTGAATGTTGATTCTATCAATCAGAAGTACTCCATCCGTCCAAAAATAGTGACGCAGCCCACTTCATATGTACATTTTACACACATAAAACAATACATTGAAATCTTCAGAAGCGAACGACGCACGGTGCCACCGCCATTTGCTCGACGCGCCGCAGCTCGCGGTGCTCTGTGTCTTCAGTAAATTTCAGCTGGGGAGGCGCCATGCTCTGCAAATTCAGGATGTGCTTGTTGCATCAACCTAAAAAATCGTCAAAAGACTTTGTCAATTAACTGAAAGTAAAACTAGGTGCTCTAGGTGCTTCTTAGTTCAGTGCAAAATTCTTCGATGGTAAAGACATACAGTATTAATGATCACATAAACAAGGAAATGTGCCAATCATGGTCATGCTGATCGGCAGACTGCAATAGTTGGGACTTGGGAGTAGGTTGCAATGGTAATTCTTTAGTTTGTGTAATATATTGTCCTACTTGTACAAGTGATCTTTGTTGGGCTGCTTAGACTACAACTCCGTGTATCTATTCTTTATTCCTACTGCAAACCTTGTACAAGCAGGGAGCACAACGACTTACATAGTCAAACAAAACATGAACAGGTTTGAGTACATGCTTGCTAATGACTTCAGATTTTACCTTCAAATCATGGTCTCTTGCTTATTGATTGATGAACTGCAGTAGACTGCCATGGTTTCTTGCTTATTGATTGATGAACTGTTGCCTTCAGAGCAGTTCATGTTTTTTCAATCAAGTGTTAGGGCATCTCCAGTCGCCCCCCCCCCCAGAGCCCCTCAGGCGGGTTTTTTCGCGCCGTAAAATGCGAATAGCGCCGTTTTCTCACCAGTCGCCCCCCCCAAAAGTCCAAATAGCGCCGTTTCGGCGCTATTTCGCGCCGCCGCACCCAGGCCAAACCCAGCGGGGCGAAACTGCGCGGCAGCACGCGCGGGCCAGCTCTGCCAGTGACGCGACGAAAAAGCGCGGGAACAGAGCCGCCCCGTGATCATCTTCTCGGCGCGCGCGTCGGTTAAAGGCTGCCGGCGTTTATGGCGTGGCGGCCGCTCAGTGCATGCGCCCGTTCAAAGACTGCCGGCGTAATGGCGTGGCGGGCGGCAGCGAGGGGACGCGCCGCAGTAAATGCCCGGCAGACTATAAAATCCCCCCGCCGCTCGCCGCGCTCTCTATTCTTCCACCTCGCTCCTCTCCTTCCCTCGGCGCTCTCCTCTCCCCCGTGCTCTCTTTCCTCCACGCAGAATAATGGCGAGCTACAAGGACAACGCCGCAGCCAACGGCTTCCCCCGCCGTCACCTTCGCCGCGACGAGGCGATGACGCTGTACCGCGCGGGCTACCCGTGCCCGCCGGACAGCTGCCTCCCTAGCTCTGGTGCCGGGCAGCCGCGCTGGGCCCTCAGCACGGGCGGGGTGCCCGTGCCTCCGCTCCCGAGCACGGATGCGGAGTTCCGGCGTGCAATCCGCGAGGTGCGCGCCGGCATGGAGGCGGCCGACCGCCTGCCGGAGGTAGGCTTCGACGAGTTCTGGTGGCAGGAGATCACCAGACGCCGCGACAGGGAGCTCACCTCCCTGGGCGACAACAGCCCCGTCGACGGCCGCTACAACGCCAATGGGCACCGCCGTTGGTGGGGAGGTCCCAACCGCACCATCGAGTGGGTTGTGGACTATATCCACGCCGGCAACGCGCCACGCCTAGAGATGCCTCCCCGGCAGAACCCGGCGTGGGATGCGCGCCGGACGGGAGCCTCCTCCTCGTCGGCCACCTCGAGCTCCTCCGGCGCCCACTCCCTCTCTGTCTCCCCCCTTCCTGAACTCCGGCGCGCCAGCCCGCAGACGTAGCGGCGGCGCCCTGCGCATTGGCGAGCCACGCTTCGAACGCGTGGTCCGCCCGAAGACCGAGGACGCCGGCGACGACGAGGAGTGGCCCGGCCAGAAGACCGCGGAGCAGCTCTCCCTGAACACGCTCCAGCCCCTCGCCGACGACCTCGCCGCGGACTGGAGCTTGCGGGAGAGCACCGCCCAGGAGATGGAGCTTCAGCGCCGTCTGCTCGCTGAGGCAGAACAGCGCAAGGCGGCGCGCGACCGGGAGGCTGCCGCCAACGCGGCGCGCCTCCGCGTCCCTCCTTCACCGCCGACGAAGGACCCCGTCTACGTCGTCCTCGACCCCGACTCCGACGAGGAGGACGAGATCCAGCGCGCCCTCGCGGTGAGCAGGTGGGGCAGCTGCGGCGACGCCGGACAGGGGACGAGCAAGCGCCCCGGCGACGGCCCCGACGACGACGACGACGGCGACGACGTCGACTACAGCCAGGCCATCGTCGAGCGCCTGGGGCTTCAGTAGTTTCAGTTTAGTTTAAATTTGCGTTCTAGTTTAAATTCGCGTCGAAATTGTACGAACTTTGCCTAAATTCAATAATATGCGCCTAGTTTCAAATCTGGTTTCTTTTGGGCCGAATCTTGGGCTCGGGGAGCGACTGGGAAGCGTGCCCCCCAGGTTCCAGATTAGCGCCGTTTGGCGCCGGTGCGGCCCCAAAACGGCGGCGTTTTGGGCCCTGGGGGCGCAACGACTGGAGATGCCCTTAATATATTGAGAGAAGAGCACATTACAACCCTGAACTTGTGTTGAAGTTTAAGTTACAACCCTGAAGTTCAAAACCGGTTAGAACACAACCTCAGACTATGGATACCACTTAATTTACCCCCTTGGGACGAATCAAAGGTGGTTTTGCAAAAATAAAACAGCGATACTTGCCTCACATGCCACGTCTCCTGCTGCACTTGCACGTCTTCCTCGACGGCGCCAAACTAGCGCTCAGTGGGGAAGTCGTCAACGATAATAGGCCATGGCGGCTTTTGTTCATGCTGAAGGTGGCCAACAAGGAGCAGAGCTTCCCGAGCGATCGTTAGGGAGAGTAGCTGAGCTAGTCGAGTTCCCGCGTTCGCGTTCCCCTACCGGCCCGTAGCTCCTGCTGCCGGAGCAGTATGTCGGGCGCTGCCGTGCCGCTGCACCGCCTCGGTGCTGACTCCTATAGCCTGTGGACGTCCGGCATGTGCGCGCCACACTCAGCGTCCCGAGGTTGGTGCTGCACCGCCCGTCCGCCTACTTCCTCCTCGCTGTGCACAACCTGTCTAGCTATGGCGCCTACAACCACGTCGGGGACGTAGAAATTGAAGAGTCAAGGGTGTCATACTTCCCCGTGCGTGCCGTCGGCAATTAGGTCACGCTCCGGATCATCCGACCTTCTTTACGTGCACTTGGCAACGCTCGGCCGAATGAATGTTCCGAAGTATCGAGTGCGTCTTTATCGACGTGCACGCGGCAGCGCTCGGCCGTAGGACGTGGACTGGCGTGTGCCGCCTCGGGCGTCATGGGAAACGACGCCCACGCCAACGTCGGTCACGGCAACTGCGCCGGCGTTGATGCCGGCCGCCCGGCCGCAACGTCTTGTGGCTCGCTCGACGCCAACATCGCGCAGCTGCCGGACAAGCAGATCGTCGGGGCGTCGCATGGGCATGCTACTTGCCTCATTCGACTCCGGTGCATGATGTCGGGGCGTCGCGTACTCGCGTGGGCGTGGGCGTGGGCGTGCGTGCTCTTGCATCATGCCACACGTCATTACAAAACCACTTTCCAATTGTCCCAGGGCTCAAATTAAACGGTTTCAATAGATTAGGGGTGTTTTCTAACCGGTTTAGAACTTCAGGGTTGTAACTTAAACTTCAGCATAAGTTCAGGGTTGTAATATGCACTTCTCTCTAATATATTGTCCAGTGAACAAGAAAAATATACAACTTTGTGGTAAGGAAAAGTGGACCTCATCGTGAGCTTTATCAGCACCATTTAGGATAGTTTGTATTGTATTTGTATCTGGGTCGGGATTCTGGAATACAAGTGTAATACAAGCCTGCAGCAATTAAATTAACACTGATCATATTGGGATGTTAAAAGATAGTCGATGCGAAAAAAAGGTACATCACCTAAACTCTGGCAGGAGCGAGCAATGGGCTTTCCAAGACAGGTTCTGTTCACCAAATAGATCCCTGCAAAATCCGGGGCGAAGTTTTCACGCGGGCTTTCGGCCCGGGGAAAGGGCCGGGATCCCGGGGGATCCCTTGCATCCAAACAAGACCTAAATGGACCTCAAGTTATACTCGTAAAGGTAGTAACTTTGTTACGCACAAGAATTATGTTTACTCCATTAAATCAGTATGTTCCACTGTCATCGCAAGGACATCATGTCGGGCCAAAAGAAACCATTCTTTGTTTGCATCTTGTAGTAACTTTGGAACTGGAACGAACAAAATGTGGAGCTACGATGGGTGCTGATATTAGGTTTGCATACATAGATTTTTTTTTCACGTTGGAATAAATTTATGCGAGCTATCTCATCTCAAAGCTCAATGGTGTCGTTGGACGGTCGTGGGACTAGTAGCACCGACGAAGTTGGGAACACGTGAGCAGAGATTAGTCGCGGTTCTTGCGGAGGCGGAAAGTTGTGAACTCCGGGCAAAGTTGACAAAATGGAAAACAGAGCGGGGAATCCTTTGTGTTTTGTTTGAGAATACCAAGCTAGAGATTAAGAAACTATAGCATGATTAGCAACAACTGTTTGTTTATGCGTAAGAGAATAACAGGTTAGCACCGTCTGTTAGGCAAGAGATGGATACAGATTTTCTATTACAGAGGGAGAGGTGCATACCGAGAGGGAAATAGGTGTAGGCATGTGTTTGACCGAAAGCGAAATGTGAGGGTCTGCGGCCCTTATTAAAGGGCACTGGCGCGTTGCTGGTGGACCGTCCAGAGCTGTAGTGGTTGTACGAACGGGGGCAGGTAGCGGACACGTGTGCGTGCAGGAAGTCACCATGAATAAAGGAAAGGGCAAAAGCTCAGAAGTCAGAGCTAGCACCACTGCGACGAGTGCAATGCACGCACGTTCGGCTCGTCGGTATCACCGGCTTCATCTGGGCGAGGCCGCATCCAGCGAAATATTCATGTGGAACGGTTCTGTTCAACTGATTCGGCTCTACGCTAGTACAGTACTAGTACGATTCCCATTTGAATTATGAGCCGGGTTTACTCACGCCAATATGTCAAATTCGCGTCACTGCGGTGCGGAGAGTTCATTCGGAAAGCGCCTAGAGCATCTCCACGGCTCCCCGTTTAATTTGTGTTCGCCAACCCCAACGATGTCCGGGAGCGCTGAAACTGTGTACGCAAATTTGGTGGGCAGGTAACACAGCGGCGTCCCAACGGGCAATCCCCAAACAACAACCCTTTCGTTTTGTTAAAATGTTTTCTATTTGATGAAAACACTCGGTAAAATTGGTATATAATAATTATACAAATAAATAAATAGTTCAACGGTTATTATAATAATTTAAATTATTTAAATCCTTCAAATTCGTACAAACAAATCATCGTGATTAAACTACTCGTTAGCTTTCATAACCCATAAGTGTGCCACAAGATCAGTTTGGAGTTGCCGGCGAACTTCCTCGTCACGAATTTCCTTGTAAACACTAAGAAAATCATCAAACTCGGCAGACACACCTGGTTGTAGATCCGCAAGAGAATCCTGAAAGTCGAACGGTTCATCGAACACCATTCTCACGTCTCGCTCACTCTTAATGATCATGTTGTGCATGATAATACAATCATTCATGACATCACAATTTTGATCTATCCACCAAGATAGAGAAGAATACCTAATCACAACAACCGTGTCTGGAGTACACCCAATGGCATTTCCACATCTTTTCGGACAACCTGCTGTTTTTTTGCAAAATTTCTATTTGCCTCACTGACAGGGTCATGAATTGTCTTCACAAATGTAGACCAATTGGGATATATGCCATCGGCTAGGTAGTACCCTTTGTTGTACTCACGGCCATTGATCGAATAGTTGCAGTTCGAAGCATGTCCTTCAGCTAGTCTCTGAAATATCGGAGAGCGTTGCAACATGTTGATGTCATTGTGAGAACTGGCCATGCCGAAAAATGAATGCTAAATCCAAATATCGTAATCAGCCAAAGCCTCAAGCACAATAGTGCACTTTTCGTGATGACCAACTTTGTACATCCCTTGTCAAGCAAATGGACAATTCTTTCAAGTCCAATGCATGCAATAGATGCTTTCAAGCATCCCAGAAAATCCTTTTGCTTGTCCTTGTGCCAACAAACGAGTCGTGTCTGCTTAATTTTGTGAACACTGATACTCGGGACCATACGAAGATAGTCATCCAATGAATCTGCAAGGACTCCATATGCAAGACATCGTATTGCATCCGTGCATTTCTGAAGAGATGAAAATCCTAGATTCCCGATGTAATCTCTTTTCAGCTCAAAATAGTCGTCATAATCCCGAACGTCGTGCACAATTCGCCTAAAGACTTCTCTACTCATCCGAAAATGCCGGCGAAATGCAAGAGGTAGGTTTGCCGGCGTGTCCGAGAAATAGTCGTCCCACAAAAGTATGTGCTCTGTTGCCCTTCGACGATTCTTATTCACCCTGTGCCCTTTCCTTGATCCACCATGCTTTGGCTCGGCTTCCTCCTCGGCCATCGCCTCTAACAGAGCCGCCGTGACCATCTCATTCTCATTGTTGTTTTCAAGGGCGGCCTCCTCTTCCATCATTTGGTACATCATAATCTCATCATCACTATCCATACTCTATTGGACAAAAACCAACCATTAGCCAACAACAAGTTTAATGGTGGTTCATCGACTCGAGGCAAACGTCCGAACACCTTACCTGCGGGGTGGCAACGAGGAAGGGACGGATGCGGTTGAATGACCTGCGGCGGCGCGCGAAAACGATGGGGAACGGCGACGAGCGTCGACGAATCGGCCAATGTCATATGTGCTCGACTCTTGCGTAGACTTGGAGACGACAAGGGTGCCGACGATGGTGCGAATCGGCGGTGGGAGGAAACAACATAAAGATGGGGGGCAAGTGACTATCGGACGGTGCGGGGTTATCTCTATGGCGGGCGGGGACTGCCAGTCGGGTGGGGCGAGCGGACGATGTCCGGCTCCCCCAGACAGGCCCCCAAGTTTGGCGGGTGATCTGGGGGTGCCGGACATGAATTTGGCGGGTGGACACCTTTGGGTGGTGCCGCTACGGCGGATTTTTTTTGTTCGGACCCCCATTGGGCATTTGGGGGCGTTTGGAGGGAGTCGGTGGAGATTCTCTTAGAGCATCTCCAATAGAGCCCCCAAAGCCCCCCAAAGGCCCCTCCCGTCCGGATGGGCCCCAACGCCCCCACTCGCGCCCTCTAATGGGGCTTCCCGTCCGGACGGCTAATGACCCAGGGGGGGGGGGTGTATCATAGTACTTTCGATAAATAAGAGTGTCGAACCCAACAAGGAGCAGAAGGTGTTGACAAGCAGGTTGGATAGATGATTCATTATAACCCAAACAAACGGGTTTTTGGTGTTTTTTGATATAACAGATAAATAAAGTGTGAGTAAATAAAGTGCAGTAAATAATATTGCAGCAAGTGGCCCAATTCTTTCGAGAGGAAAGGACAAGCCGGTTGTTCTGCTTATTATTACCAAACGTTCTCGAGGACACATGGGAATTTCGTCAAGTGTTTTCGCTTCATTACAGTTGATTAATATTTATTGGTTCGTGAAGTGTTGTGTGGGTGAACCTATACTAATGCATCGCCCAACTAGGACTAATACATACTTGTGATTATACCCCTCGTAAGCATACGCAAATACAAGAAAGTAATTAAGATAAATCTAACCATAGCCTTAAAACTCCGGGATTCTACGCTCCCTCGTGCATTGGTTTCCTAACGGGGATTTAGGTTTCTGTCACTCCGGCAACCCCACAATTACTAGCCAAATACACAATGCATGCTCCTAGGCCCATAAAGGTGAAGTATCATGTAGTCGACGTTCACATGACACCACTAGAAGAATAGCACCACAACTTAAATACCGAACCACGAGATGTTACTTCAACATAATTCAACTACTAACATCATGACTTCTCCCATGTCCTCAAGAACTAAACTAACTACTCACAAGACATCATATGGATCATAATCAGAGGTGATATGATGGATAATAACAATCTGGTCATAAAGTGTAAACACCAATAAATCTCACAAGCATCAACTACTAACAAGTAATCCACACCGGGAGAGAGATCTAGCGAAGAGCAGCGATAAAGAACCCTAATTGTTACAACGGTGAAAGTACACAAAGGTCAACTAGAGGGGGGGGGGATGAATAGGTGACCTGCAAATTTTAAACCTTTTTCAATTTTAGATGGGCTTTAGGAAGTAAATAACTTGGGTATCTAGATGTGCAACTAGGTAGACACCCTAAGTGACAAATAACGAGTAAGCAACGGAAGTAAATGCAAGGCACAAGATAACCACAAGTGAAAACACGGAGACAAGGATATGTTTCCCGTAGTTCCTTCTTAAAAAAAAAAAAAAAAAACTCCTCAATAGCACGGATGTTCACACCTTGTTCTCTTTGAGTTTCTCCGGTGAGGGAGATTCTCGTTTCCACTATGAGGTCAACTTGAAGGCGTTGACCAAACTTTTACAGGTGGTTGAGGCTACTCCACAAGTGAGATAGAGGCTCTCAACAATCCGAAGCTTCTTGCTACAAGGTGGAAGCTACAAGCACTAGGGTTTCTCTAGGATGACAAAAAAACCAAGAGATTACAAGATCCCAAGAGGTATGGTGTGGGAATACAATTTTTGGCTTGGTAGAAAGGTAGATCTAGGCCTCCTCCATGAGATCCTTTAAGGGCATCGAGTTTGGTTGGAGGAGGAGGGAGATCGGGGCGTTTTGAGCTCTTGAACAATGGAGGAGAGAGAGGAATGGCCGAACTAGCTGTCTAGAGGAAGAAGACAACTATTTATAGGCTCCTCCAATTTCTGACCGTTGCAGAATACCAGGGCCAGAATATTCAAGGGTAAGCACCGGAAATTTCCGGGGCTGACAGTCCGGATATTTGAAATATTAGGGGGCGGAATTTTGAATATTCTTGGGCCGGAATTTTCCGGCTAATAGTCCGCCCCCATCTCTACGCGCGGGCAGCAGCACCACGCTGGAATTCTGCTAAGGACCAAGGCCGGATATTTGAAATATCCGGGGGGCGGATTTTTGAATAATCCGAAGCCGGAAATTTCCGGCCAATAGTCCGCCCCCATCTCTGCGCGCGGGCACGTGTCAAATCTCCAGAAACTGCTAAGGACTTGAGGGACGGAAATTTGCCCCGGAATATTCTGGGCAAATATCCGCCGCACCTTCTGTGCGCGGGCAGGTGGAGATCGACACTTAGTCGTTTGAAGAGGCTAGAGGGGCCGGATTATTCCGGTACAATGTCCGGATATTCCGCCCTATATCCACCGGAATTTCCGGGGTCAGCACCTGAATAATCCGGCTACAATATAAACCATTTTCAGAGATCCTATTTGAACTTTTCCGAGAGTATTATCGTTGATCATCTGAGAGGCCAGCTGTAGAAACTTAAACACCATTGTTAGAGAGAGAATATCCGCGTTGTTATCATCACCAAAATTATTAGAGGGATCATGAGCTTTCAATCCCCCCCTTTTTGGTGAGTGATGACAACACGGGTATTTGCATGGAGATAATCTAACAATGCGATAGAAAGTAAACATCACAGATAGGCATATATAGGATACATGCCTCCCAATAATATAAGTTCACAAACGGAAATCTATGAATGAGAAAAACGGAATTGTCTCGAAAAGCACAATAAAAAACCAACTAAAAAACAGCCCACCCAAGCAAATCCCCGTGATCGCTAGATCTTATCCCCCTTTGGCATCAGGATACCAAAAAGAGAGAAGGAATCACTGCGTCGCATGGAGCAAACTCTAGGCCTGAGTATCTTCTTCCTCCTCCTCGCTAGCGGTAGCAATGTCCTCATCATCAGCAACATAGAGATCCCAGTCGACGTCGCGGTTGTTCCAGTTGAGGTAGGGAATCCTGTCAGGAAGAGGAGCAGGAACATTGGGGATGTTGAGAGCTGCCATGATGGTGTGCTGATTCTCCTAGATGTTGCGGAGCTCAACGTAGGCATTGTAGTTCTCCTTGTGGATGCACACATTCATGCACATCACCTTCTCAATGGCACGTGTGAGCCATGAGCGCTTCTTGGTGTCTAAAGGAGGTGGACGCATGCGAGGATCACGGTGTCCCTAACCAGTGGCACCAACATCATGAGCAGCCTACTGAGTGTGGGCGGCCTTCTTGTACATCTTGACGTCTGTGTGCTCATCACAATCCAACTCCAGATCCTCACGAAGTGCAGCAGGGTAGCGAGACTTGATGAGCTTCATGATGTATGGAGCATACGGGGGCACCTTGCGGTTGAAGAGAGCAAAGTGGATCTCGTTGAAGATGAACTCCATCACATCAATCTTGTGACGCTCAGTATCTGTCATGTCGCCCTCAGTGAAGGTCATGTAGGCGTGGTACATGAGGTTCACCAAGCCACCACGGATCTCATCATTATTGCCAGCACTCGGGGCAATAGTCGTTGTGAACATGCGCATCAGGATGTCATAAATAGGAAAGATACCCTTCGCAGAGCCCACAACACCACGAGGACCATATAGCTCAGCCAGCCTGTTCTTCTCATACTCCATCCCGTGAATGTGCATGCGAGTACCCTGAGGGACATTGAGACCGGCGAAGGGGTATCCAAGCTCAGCTGCAAAGTCATGGAATGTGGCGGTGAGCAGGTGAGGGCCAGACATCCAGGACATCCCAATCTCCTCAGAATCATTTATGACATGAGTGGAGTAGAACTGCTGAATATAGGTGGTGTTGAAGGAGCATTGGGTCTGCATGAGAGGAAGCAGACCCAGAAGTTCAGCCAGCTGCACAAAGTTGTTGAAGTATGCGGGATTGGCATCCATGTGTGCAAAGTTGATATACTTCATGGGGCAAACTGGCTTGCTCATCACAGTGTACACTTGCTTGAAGAGAGTTTCCTCCTCAATGTGCCAGAAGCAGGAGTCAATAGTTGGGTCTTGAGGACCCTCAGTGTACCAGGCCTTGGCGCGCCATGCCTTGAACTCAGAGATAGACATGGTGTCCAAGTTGAGAGCTGCCTTTCTCTGTTCCTTGTTGGCCCTGCGAGCTGCCCTGGAAGCATCACGGTCACGCTCGTACTCCTGCTCAGCATCCCTCTGACGACGGCGAGTTTCCGCCTCATCCACAAAAGTACCTTCATCATCTTCCCTCAAGTTGCGCCACCTCTTGCGAGAGCTAGTCACCTTATGAGGCCTAGAGATTGAACCATCTGCGAGAAAAGCAAGAGAAAGCACAAACAAAAACAGAAAAATATCAAAACGGGGGCTCACATCTTTTGGAAGTGGAATAACAGATCTCAGTTAGAGATTCAGGGCAGGCCGGATATTCCGGCCCGGGGCGGAAATTTCGGTCTGAGACGAAATTTCCGTCGGGCGGAAATTCCGGTCTGGAGCGGAAATTTCCGGCCCTCGAAATTTTCGCATCAGATCTAAGAATAAGGCCTGCCATGAATCTAAAACTTTGAAGATGTGCAATAGGGGGGAACACTAGGGGATACATGGTGCTAGTGAATGAACGTTCCACCCCAAAACACAAGGAAGATGAAAGTAAATGAGATCAAATCACCCGGTAACCCTAGATTGCGGAGAAAACTGAGCACATACCGGGATCCATGGGTGAGGAACGGATGTGCGGTCTCTTGATCCGCAAAAAGCAACCAGAGGACAAAGAAGGGAGGCGAGAGGGCCTCCCGGACGGCTCAGAGACGGCGACTGCGGTTGGGGGCGGAGTGGAGGCGAGGGGAGGGGAAATAGTCAGGAACTGCCCCTCCTGTCGCCTATTTATAGCCCCCAGCCGCACAGACCGGAATATTCCGGTATTAAGACCGGAAATTTCTGGGGGCCGGAGATTTGAGGCCGGAAATTCCGCCCCAAATATCTGGTGTGCCTTCTGCGAGCGGGCACGATGGATGTTTGGGTTGAATTTTCTGGACAATCTCGAGCCCCGGAAATTTCCGGGGCATAATACACGGAATATTCCGGCCCCCGGATATTTGCACCGGAAATTTCCGCCCAAATTTCCGGGGTGCCTTCTGTGAGCAGGCAGCTCGGAAATGGGTGAAAATTTCGGAGGCAGATATCATGGGGCCGGAATTTCCGGGGTTCCCGTGCACACCGAGTTTTGGTGGAAGATGATAAAAGAAGTGAGCCTCCAAAAGCAACAAAACAAATGAGAACAATGGCGATGAACACCCAAACACAAACAAATGCCAAACAAAAGCACAAAGATAAATGTTGGTGGTCGGAGCCACCGTGTTTGAATGTATACCAAGGAGCCGCGAAGATGTATCTTGGGCCCAAAAGTATGACTCACATTTAAGCACAATAAGTCACAAAATGACTAGATATGCATGATGTTTTGATTGTTTTGTGCATGATAGGCGGAGTGTTGGTTCATCAATTGAAATACGCTCCCCCTATGTCCATGCCTACATCTAAACCTAGATAGCACATGTAGTGAAGGTAACCATGCAAGGGTTCAAGATAAGTTGGACGCATCGATAACATTTAGTTCATTCCTCAAACCACGAAATCTTGGTTCATCAAGGGCCTTCGTGAAGATGTCCGCGAGTTGATCCTTGGTCGGCACATAGGAAAGATCAATATCACCCTTCTCAACATGATCCCGAATGAAGTGATGTCGTATCTCAATGTGCTACGTCTTGGAGTGAAGAACGGGATTGTAGGCGATCTTGATGGCACTCTCATTGTCTCACAAGAGGGGGACCTTGTCGAAGTCGATACCATAATCTCGCATTGTTTGCCGCATCCATAGCAATTGAGCACAACAACTTGCCGCGGAGATGTATTCGGCCTCAGTGGTAGAGAGGGCGATGTAATTTTGCTTCTTGGGAGACCAACATACCAATGAGCGACCAAGAAATTGACAACCCCCGGATGTAGATTTCCTATCCGTCTCCTTGCCCGCATAATCCACAACCGAATACCCAATGAGCTGAAAGCTTGAACCCTTGGGATAACAAAGACCGAAGTTTGGGGTATGAACTAAATATCGAAAGATGCGCTTAACCGCTTCAAAATGACTTTGTCTCGGGGAGGCTTGAAACCTTGCACATTTACCTACGCTATACATGATATCGGGTCTAGATGCACAAAGGTAGAGCAAAGAGCCAATCATGGAGCGGTATACCTTTTGATCTACCTCTTTACCATTCGAGTCGGGTTTCAAGTCAATAGTCGTGGACATGGGAGTCTTCATAGGCTTGGCATCATGCATATTGAAACGCTTGAGCATATCTTGAGTATACTTGTCTTGCTTGATGAATGTGCTTTCGGGGTGTTGCTTGATCTCAAAGCCAAGGGAATACTCCAACTCGCCCATCATAGACATCTCGAATTTATCCGTCATAAGCTTGCAAAACTCATCATTGAATGCGACGTTAGTAGAACCAAAAATGATATGATCCACATAGAGTTGACATATGAACAAGTCACCCCCAACCTTTTTGGTGAAAAGGGTGGGATCGATTAAGCCAACATTGAACCCACGATCCACTAAAAACTCTTTAAGGTGCTCGTACCATGCACGTGGCGCTTGTTTAAGACCATAGAGCACCTTATCGAGTTTGTAGACATAATCGGGGTGGTTGGGATCCTCGAAACCCAGAGGTTGCTTGACATAGACCAACTCATGGATGGGACCATTTAAAAATGCACTTTTAACATCCATTTGTTGTAGTTTAAATTTATGATGAGAGGCATATGCAATCAAGATAGGAATTGATTCAAGACGAGCTACGGAAGCGAAAGTTTCACCGAAATCGACGCCTTCGACTTGAGAAAAACCTTGAGCTACCAATCTTGC
This sequence comes from Alopecurus myosuroides, assembly GCA_028641055.1. NCBI lineage: Eukaryota > Viridiplantae > Streptophyta > Magnoliopsida > Poales > Poaceae > Alopecurus > Alopecurus myosuroides. The sequence continues at coordinate 313,668,032 of CM054059.1, read as the reverse complement.
CTTGTTGCGAATGACGATGCCATCATTGTATTGCTTGTTCTTGAAGATCCACTTGGTGCCGATGACGTTCTTGCAATCTTTGGGTCTTGGCACCAACTTCCACACATTATTGCGCTCAAAGTTGTTGAGTTCATCGTGCATATCTTCAAGCCAATCTTGATCTTCAATAGCTTCATAGACCTTCTTGGGCTGAATGTGAGAGACGGAAGCATGAGCCTTGCTAAAATCCACCAATTGCCTCCTTGTGACGACCCTTCCACGAACTTGTCCAAGTATCATGTCCTCCGTGTGACCGGCACGAGCAAGATTATCTAGCCTTCTCTTTTCCCTACGAGCTAGCATATCCTCCAAAGTTTCCTTCGATATGGCTTGATCATAACTTTCATCATCGGAGCCTTGTCCCCCTAGCCCTTGATCTTGTTCATCAAGGGGAGGTGGATCTCTTATATGTCGAGTTCTATCATCAACATGAGCGTATTGTCCTTGTCCTTCATTGTAAGCTTGACCTTGATAATGAGCTTGGCCTTGAGTGTTAGCTTGGCCTTGATTGATGGAATGATCTTGATCATTAGCTTGACCTTGATTTGAAGCATGAGGGCTTGGTGCATCTTGTTGGGTAGCTTGAGTATCAGTGGGTGTAGTCAATGGCTCCACTTGAGTGGAGCATAGTCCTTCTCCCTCCGTCATCCGGTAACCCTCAATGGGGATTATTTCACCAATCCCCATTCTTCTTATGACGATGGGAGGAATTGCATCTCATTCAACACCATGATCTATACGCCCCCTTGGGACCCATTATCCTCATCAAACACCACGTTTATAGCTTCTTCAACTTGTCCGGTGGACTTGTTGTAGACTCTATAGGCGTGAGTGTTTGTGGTATAACCAACAAAGATGCCCTCATAAGATTTAGTCTCGAATTTCGACAAGCGTTTACCTCTCTTACGGATGAAGCACTTGCACCCAAAGACCTTCAAGTATGAAACATCCGGCTTCTTGCCCGTGAGAATCTCATAAGGGGTCTTGTTCAAGATCTTGCGGAGATACAATCGGTTGCTAGCGTGACAAGCGGTGGAGACGGCCTTGGCCTTAAAGTTATAAGGAGAAGAGAACTCCGCAATCATGGTCCGTGCCGCGTCCATTAGTGTCCGATTCTTTCTCTCCGCCACACCATTTTGTTGAGGGGTGTAGGGACTGGAATATTGATGAGCAATTCCTTCCTCGCTAAGAAATCCCTCCACGGTGTAGTTCTTGAACTCAGAGCCATTGTCACTTCGGATAGCCATGATGCTTGCATTATGTTGGCGCTCCACCAAAGTGATGAACTCGATGACCCTCTTTTGAGTCTCACTCTTCCTCTTGAAGAAGTACACCCAACAATATATCGAGTAGTCATCCACAATCACCAAGCAATACCTTTTGCCTCCAAGACTATCATATGATAGGGGACCAAATAGGTCCAAGTGAATGAGCTCGAGGATTCTTGAGTTGGTGATGTTGGTCTTGGTGGGGTGAGCTTCTCCATGTTGCTTTCCAAGAACACAAGAGCTACACACACGATCTTTGGCAAACTTAGCATTCGTTAGTCCTAGAACATGATTGCCACTTTGAAGGTCATGCAACGTGCTCATATTGGTGTGGGCTAACCGGCGATGCCATAGCCAACCCACATCAACTTTATCCAATAGGCATGTCGCGGCACAAGTGTCTCCTTTAGATAAGTCCACTACATACATGCCGTTCTCGACATGCCCAACAAAGGCTACTTTAAGTGTCGTCTCCCAAGTGACAATCACATTCTCCTTATTAGATAACGAGGTAAACCCACTTTTAGCAAGTTGAAGAACCGAGATGAGATTCTAGCCAAGGGACTCGACAAAGGGAACATTCTCAATTGACAAGTCATTTGAGATGGCCACCTTGCCTCGTCCCAATACCTTTAGTTCGGAGTTATCACCAATAGTAACGCAATTGAGATGAGGTAATGGAGGACGAATATCACTCATTGCGTCATTGCTTCCGGTCATATGTTGGGATGCACCACTATCCACCGTCCATTTGCTCGAACCGGAAGCACTTCCCTACAATAGATTAGTGTCTTGATTTAGGTACCCATCGTTGAATGGGTCCTCTTTTGTTAGCAACAAGGGTCTTTGGAACCCAAATACTCCAATGATAATCATCACCATAAGAAGTACCAACATATTTAGCATACACATGACCATCTCTAGATTTCATAAGAACATAAGATGGGTTGTATTTTCCGGCAAAGTCATTATGAGTGGTGCTCCCCCTAGAGGGGTCACCACCCACAATGGTGTTGGTCTCCTTTTCTTTGGTCACCTCTCCCTCTCTCACAAATATTACTTCTTTTCAGGAAGAGGTGACTTTATTCTTGTACTTCTTCTTTGACTTGGCTACATAGCCAAGTCCCTACTTTCCATTCTTGACTTGTTGAGGAGCCACCTCATTGAGATTCTTCTCACTTCCTACAAGATTAGTTGCACTACAAGAGTTGCTAGGCAATGCATTCATACAAGTAGATGAGGATGACATAACTTGCTTATTTGATTGTTGAGCTAGGAGATTGTCACGAGACTTGGTTAGCTTGTCATGAATTTCTTTAAGAGACAGGAACTCCTTTTCTAGTTTTTCATGACTAGTAACAATTTCCTCGTGAGCAATTCCTAGCTTCAACTCTTTATGTTCAAGTGTTTTAATGATAGCAAGAGATTGTTCATTATCCTTCCTAAGCTTAGAGACACTCATGGCAAAAGTTTTCTTCAAGACTAGATAATTTCTCCTCAAGAGAGGCACGAATGGAACACTCATTCTCAAGAGCCTTCTCAAGCTCTTTGTCATTGCAAGTGTGACCTCCATGGCTTTCTAAGGTCATGATAATTTCCTCCTTTTCATCTACAAGATAGTTAGCCTCATCAAGTTGCCGCGAGAGGGCATTCACTTTCTCCTTAGTCTCACCTTTGAGGCTAGCTAGCCAAATGCCTAACTCTTTTGCCTCACCATCCTGCTCACTAACATTTTCAACACAATCCAATAATGAAGGAGGCTTAGTGGTAATGGTCTTGGAGTTAGGAGAGAATACCGAGGTGGCTTTTGCCATAAGACATGTAGGTCGGGTAGCCACAATTTCATTGGGGGATTCAAATAGAGAGATTGATGGAGATGACGCGGTAGCTATGGCGACGTGAGCAACTCCTACCAGTTCATCTTCTCCTTCATCTCCGGAGATATAGGTTTCAAGAACCGCCCCTTCTTGGACGTAAAGGGCCCTTGGCACTCTTCTAGCGAAGTTCTTGTTTTGTGGAGCCTTGGCCTTGTTTTTGTGAACAAGCTTGCCTTCATTTTCTTCTGTTGGCTCGAAAGGGCACTCCTTCACGAAATGGTTTTCACTACCACAGTTGTAGCATGTACTTGGTCGCCCCCCTTCTTCTTGTAGTTCTTGTTTCGTGGAGGTCTTGGAGAGCCAGCCTTGTGAGCTTCCCATCTCTTCCAATATCCATGCATAGCGAGAGCGATGCACTTGTGAGCTCCGGTGTAGGTGTCCTCATAGTCTTCCTCATCATCATCCTCTTCTTCACTTTCATCAACTCGATCCATTTCCTTTGACTTCAAAGCGAGGTTGGGCGACTTTCCCATTCCTCTAGAGCGAGCTAGAGCATCATCCGCACTCTTGTGTGATAGAGAGATGGCAATGAACTCACTAAGCACACCAATGGAATTGAGAGTATTGTAGTCCGCTCTTGTTCGGATGCTAGTGGAGAGATTCTTCTCAAAGGGTGTAATGGCTTTGACAAATTTCCTCTTTATCCACTCATCGGAGATCTCTTCCTTTCCAAAGTCTCTCAATTGATTGGCAAGAGTGACAACCCTTCTATATAGCTCTTCGGGAGTCTCATCCTCTTGCATAACGAAGTTCTCGGAGTTGTCAATGGCCACATCATACTTGGAAGATTGGATGCTAGCATTTCCTTGAAACAAGGTGTCAAGCTTGTCCCAAGCTTCCTTGGCGGTCTTGCAACCACGAATGTGAGTGAGATGCTCCCTTGGGAGAGCCTTCTGGATGATAACAAGTGAAGTCTTGTTGATTTGAGATTCCACATCCTCCCTTTGAGTCAAGTTGCTTAGGTCATGAGGATGAAACCCATGAATCACACTCCTCCACAATGCGGTGCATGATACGGAAATATGAGACTCCATTTCAAACTTCCAAGAAGAGAATTCATTAGTGTTAAGCATGGGAGGAAGCCCAACATTAAGAATGTGTGGCATGGAAGCAATTGGGTGGATGGAGTCATAATTTTGAGGAGGTGGAACTTTTGAGTTGGACCCTGCACCATTAGCTGTTTGAGACTTGGAGCCACCGGAACTCTCCTTTGCCTTGGCTTTAGCCTTTTGTGCGGCTTTAGCCTTAGCTTTGGCAATGTTCTCTTCGATTTCGGAATCGTCCGGAATCGATTCCTCTTCCGAACTATCCGCATCGGAGACATGGGGAGAATACGTGCGCCCCTTAGGTTTACCCATCATGTTCTCCAACATCTTCTTGATGGAGGAAACCTCCAAGCCTACACTAGAGCTAACCTTGGACAATTGGTTTTGGATGTTACAAACCGTTGTCTCTAGGTTAGCTATAGTGTCGGCCATTTTGGAGAGCTCCTCCTTAGAAGATTCGGGATCATCTCCGTTGACCATGATACTCTTAGGCGGTTAAGCCCGATAAAAGAGCCGAGGCTCTGATACCAATTGAAAGTACACAAAGGTCAACTAGAGGGGGGGTGAATAGGTGACCTACAAATTTTTAATCCTTTTTGAATTTTAGATGGGATTTAGGAAGTAAATAACTTGGTTATCTAGATGTGCAACTAGGTAGACACCCTAAGTGACAAATAACGAGTAAGCAACGAAAGTAAATGCAAGGCACAAGATAACCACACGTGAAAACACGGAGACAAGGATATGTTTCCCGTAGTTCCTTCTTAAAAGAAGTACGTCTACATTGGAGAGGTAGGGAGCCACCTAGGCGCTCCTCAATAGCACGGATGTGCACACCTTGTTCTCCTTGAGCTTCTCCGGTGAGGGAGATTCTCGTTTCCACTATGAGGCCGACTTGAAGACGTTGACCAAACCTTTACAAGTGGTTGAGACTACTCCACAAGTGAGATGGAGGCTCTCAACAATCCGAAGCTTCTTGCTACAAGGTGGAAGCTACAAGCACTAGGGTTTCTCTAGGATGACAAAGCAACCAAGATATTACAAGATCCCAAGAGGTATGGTGTGGGAATACAATTTTTGGCTTGGTAGAAAGGTAGATCTAGGCCTCCTCCATGAGATCCTTGAAGGGCATCGAGTTTGGTTGGAGGAGGAGGGAGATCGGGGCGTTTTGAGCTCTTGAACAATGGAGGAGAGAGAGGAATGGACGAACTAGCTGTCTAGAGGAAGAAGCCAGCTATTTATAGGCTCCTCCAATTTCTGACCGTTGCAGAACACCAGGGCCGGAATATTCCGGGGTAAGGACCGGAAATTTCCGGGGCTGACAGGCCGGATATTTGAAATATCCGGGGGGCGGAATTTTGAACATTCTGGGGCCGGAATTTTCTGGCTAATAGTCCGCCCCCATCTCTACGCGCGGGCAGCAACACCACGCTGGAATTCTGCTAAGGACCAAGGCCGGATATTTGAAATATCCGGGGGGCGGATTTTTGAATAGTCCGGGGCCGGAAATTTCCGGCCAATAGTCTGCCCCCATCTTTGCACGCGGGCACCTGTGAAATATCCAGAAACTGCTAAGGACTTGAGGGCCGGAAATTTGCCTCGGAATATTCCGGGCAAATATCCGCCCCACCTTCTATGCGCGGGCAGGTGGAGATCGACACTTAGTCGTTTGAAGAGGCTAGAGGGGCCGGATTATTCCGGTACAAGGTCCGGATATTCCGCCCTATATCCACCGGAATTTCCAGGGTCAACACCTGAATAATCCGGCTGCAATATAAACCATTTTCAGAAATCCTCTGTGAACTTTTCTGAGAGTATTATCGTTAATCATCTGAGAGGCCAGCTGTAGACACTTAAACAAAATTGTTAGAGATAGAATAACCGCGATGTTATCATCACCAAAATCATTAGAGGGATCATGAGCTTTCAAGCGGGATGAAGGTGGATGACAAGGGTGATGGTGGTGGTGGTGATGATGATGACGATGACGATCTTGATGATGCCCGGAGCAATGACGGTGACGATGGCGATAATTCCCCCTCTCCGGGGAGGAATTTCCCCGACAGATTTCTCCCTGACGGAGAGCTTTCCTCTCTTTATTGTTTTCCTCCCCGAGGCGGCGTAAGAATATTTCTTTGATGATGTTCTGGGGCTTAGGGTTCCCTCGGGTTCAAGTACCCGAAAGGGGGCACCCAGGAGTGGGCGAGGGGGTCCAGAGCACCCCTAGGCGCGGCTAGAGGGGGGCACGCCGCCTGGTGGTGTGGGGCCCAGGTGGCCCCCTCCGGGTGCCCTTCTGTCTGACTTCCTCCTCGGAACTTCTAGGAATCCTCCGGTATCCCCCCTCTTCTTCTGATCTTATGAAATAGGGTATCTCGATGGTGCTTTTTCCATCAGATTTCTGGTCCCGGTGTTTATTCTCCAAAAATTATAAAACATGCAAAATAAGATAAAGTAACATAAGTGATGCATCATAACATGAAATATATCGATGAATAACAGAAAATGAAAATATAAAATAGTGATGCAAAATGGACGCATCAACTCCCCCCAAGCTTAGACCTCGCTTGTCCCCAAGCGAAACTGAACTCAGTAAACATGATCATAGGTTTATGGAGTGAGGTGTCGATAAATAAAATACGTACAAGAGGCATCACATCTAACAAACAACAAGTCATTTTAGACAGCAACTTACTCTTATATAATCAAACATGAAACAAGTAGAGGAAATCACAATGAAAGTGCAAAAGGAAATCATAATTGGTAAAGGGAAACTTCGTTCTTGGTCAGAGAACAATTAACAATGTACTTATCTTTCGATCAGAGTATTTATACTAGAGCTTATATTGTAGAGTTCATCATGCTCAATTATAACAGTCTCTTTGCAAACATTGGTAACTTTCAAAGTGGTATTCAAACAGATAAAAGAATTTGTACAAACAAGGAATAATAAAGAACATTATTGAGTAAATCAACATGTAGATGGATGGATCACAACAAGTAAAATGCTTGCTTAAGACAGAAAGGAGTAGGTTTATTAACTCAACATAAAGGTAAAAGATAGGCCCTTCAAAGAGGGAAGCATGGATCACTCATGTGGTAGATATTTTATTTTATTAAACAGAGGCATAAAATGGTTGCCACTCCTCCCAACCTTTCTTTTACAAACTATGGCTAACCAAATCCTCGGGTGCCTGCCAACAATCACATACCATGGAGGAGTGTCTAATTTTTAGAGAAGTGTATGCTTATGTCAACGAATTGCAAACAGAAAATACAGTACGTCACAAGCCAACTAGACTTCACAAGAGAGGCTCCCATTGAAGGAAGCAACTGGTAATAAGGTCATCCCTCTTCCTCTTTTGTTTTCACAATTATGCTTTGACTGATAAATCAGGGGCAAAAATAGTGAAGAGAATTTGTTTTATTATTTGGGGCTGGGAACCCCGCTGCCAGCTCTTCTAGCATTTGGATAAGAGGATGAAGCCACAAGTCCAGTGTGTGAAATCCAATCAACAAGTGAGATAAAGATTCTCTATTTGCGTCCTCATGAGCTAAAACATGTGCACTAAACAGGTGTAATTTTGAAGGTTTAAAGGTAGCACACAAGCAATTTACTTGGAGTGGCGGTGAAATACCACATGTAGGTAGGTATGGTGGACACAAATGGCAAGGTTTTGGGGCTCAAGGTTTGGATGCACGAGAAGAATTCCCTCTCAGTATAGGTTTTTGGCTAGCAAGGTTGGTTGGAAAGCATAATAATTGAGGTAAAACAAACAAATACATATATGATAAAGGCAATCATGCAATCTTGCTTGAAGGTATAGACAATTTTACTTGAGAATACTAAGCTTATGAGCTAACAAGAAAGAAAGATCATGGCATAATATATCTATATGAAACTCCCTCTTTTCTACTTAAGTCTCAATGTATTGTTGCTGCTGACCAATGCTAAGTTTGCTAAAACCAACTAGATTATCTTGAAGCTCCAACATTGATACCAATACTAACAACAAGATCAACCATATAACAGAAATTGCAAACTAAAATAAAGTGTAGAAAGTAGATGATGAAACTTCCAATTAATATTTCATTACGACAACTCAACCAAGGGATACAACGATAACCAACTAAAGAGTGATACTTCCATACTGCAAACCATACTATATGATATTTCCTCTACTCATGATATTACTCTACGAAAAGGTAAAAAGGTGAAAGATAAAGGTGTGATACCGCATCACTCTCCCAAGCTTGGAAAAAGCCAAGAGGATGCCAATACAAATGACGAATAAATTCTTCGGTGGTGGTGGTGAATCCTTATCAATAAGATTATCAATTGATTTCTTTAGATCTTCAATTGAAAACATAAGCATACACATCATCTATGTATTTTTCTCAATATGGTTTGCGTGCTTGGGAGACGGTGAATTCCAGCCATCAAGATCCCCCCCCCCCACACTTCCTTAGGTCGAGAGCTTTCTTCATCTGCACGGTTAGAACGATCCATATCCCAACGAGAAGGCAATTTCCCCTCGGGTACTCTCATAGATTTATACTCATGAATTAAAGTATGTAAAGATTTCTTTGTGCCTCAAAGTGGCGTCCTTGAAGCTAAACAGTGACGTGGGGCCTCCCCTCCAGTGCTCATCCTCGCTGTTTGCTTGGAAGGTTTTGCAACCACTCCAATGCTTGCGATGGTGGTGCGTGGATGCACTTGTGGTTTTTCTTCTACATCTCCTTCAGCTCCACTCTCGATCTCCTCCTCCGGCTTTCGGTCTTGGAGATCATATGCCTTCGGTCCCTTCCCCTTTTTGTGGTTGGTGGAGACCATGGTGCTTCTAAACTGAAAACATATCCTGGCAGAAACATGTTGAAATAGAAACACGAAGAGAAAACGATATACGGACCTCGGGGGTCCGGGGGGTTAAATATCAGAAACATACGTAACGAAAGGAAAGTCCAGGTCGAAAATGAGTCGACAAGGGGTTCCGGGGTGCCCACACCATAGCCAGGCGCGGCCAAGGGTGGGTTCGCGCCCAGGCATGGTATGGTGCTCTCGGGCACCTCCTCCTACTCTTCTTCGGCTCAATATTTTCTATATTTTCCAAAAACCAATAAATTATAACTTGGAAGGTAATCCGCGAACTTTTTCTTAAGAGAACTGTTACCTATTCCAAAATAGACTCTAAAGATTCTGGAATCTTCCCTCTAATGAACTTGTCCGTAGTCATTATTTGAATAACACCAACATCGTCATCATAAGAATCCCCAGAAATATAATGTTTGAGTCTTTGCCCATTCACCACTTGTGTAGTGTTATCTTTGAGGGAAGCAATTTTGATTGCACCCGAACGATACACTTCTTCAATAACATAGGGGCCTTCCCATCTCGAGAGTAATTTTCCTGCAAAAAATCTGAGATGAGACCGATACAATAGAACTTTTTCACCAACATGAAAATCTCTTTTAATAATTCTCCTATCATGCCATTGTTTAACTTTTTATTTAAAGAGCCTGGCATTTTCATAAGCTTCACATATCCATTCATCTATATGATTCAAATCAAGCATTCTTTTCTTACCAGCAAGTTTAAAATCTTTATTGAGTTCTTCCACTGCCCAATAAGCTTTGTGTTCTAATTCTAAAGGCAAGTGACAATCTTTTACATAAAGCATTTTGTAAGGAGACATACACATAGGGTTTTTATAAGAACTTCTATAAGCCCATAAAGCATCATTCAACTTATCAGACCAATTCTTCGTAGATTTATTAACAGTCTTTTGCAAGATAGATTTCATTTATCTATTTGATAATTCTACTTGCCCACTGGTTTTAGGATGATAAGATGAGGCAATTCTATGATTAACATCATATTTAGTAAGGGTTTTTCTAAAACCAACATGAATAAAATGAGAACCTCCATCAGCCATAAGATATCTAGGCATACCAAACCTAGAAAAATAACATCTTTAAGCATTTTTAAAGAGGTCTCACCATCAGCCCTTTTTGTAGGTATAGCTTCTGCCCATTTAGTAACATAATAAATAGCAACAATAATATGAGTGTAACCATTTGAAGGAGGAAAAGGACCCATAAAGTCAAATCCCCAACAATCAAACGGTTCAATAACAAGAGAATAACTAATAGGCATTTCATTACGTCTAGAAATATTACCAACTCTTTGGCATTCATCACAAGATAAAATAAATTTACGTGCATCTTTAAAGAGAGTAGGCCAATAGAAATCTGATTATAGAACCTTATGTGTGGTTCTATCTCCAGCGTGATGTCCTCCATAAGCACTACCATGTCACTTTTTCAATATTTCACGTTGTTCATGATCTAGAACACATCTTCTCATAATACCATCTACTCCTTCTTTATATAAATGTGGGTCATCCCAAAAATAATGCCTCAAATCATAGAAGAATTTTCTTCTTTGTTGAGCTGTAAATGTTGGAGGCAAATACTTTGAAACAATAAAGTTATCATAATAAGCATACCATGGACTATCTTGGTATTTTACCTTTATTGCAGCCAACTATTTATTTGGAAAACTATCATTAACAGGAATAGGGTCAAAAGAAATGTTTTCCAATCTAGACAAGTTATCAGCAACGGTATTTTCAGCACCATTCCTGTCCACAATATGCAAACCAAACTCTTGTAAAAGCATCACCCATCTAATTAGCCTACGCTTAGCATCTTTCTTTTCCATAAGGTATCTAATAGCAGCATGATCCGTATGAATAGTAACCTTCGAGTCAAAAATATAAGGTCTAAACTTATCACATGCAAAGACTACAGCTAAGAACTCTTTTTCAGTAGTAGCATAATTCTTTTGAGCAGCATCAAGAGTCTTACTAGCATAATGAATAACATTCAACTTCTTATCTACTCGTTGTCCATTGTCGCACCCTGATTTCTAGGGGATACTCACTGTACGAACTGGATAGCAGATGCTTGGATTATGGGGCATAACTGCTCCCACGTCCCAGCTTCCTGGTAGGCCTGCGCTTATGCGCGACAACACAAGCCCTGCTATTCCATCGTCGATGTAAACTATCCACTAGAGATCAAAGGCACTTCCGTCGACGTACTTCAAACCATACACACATGGTACGTCAACGGCGTTGAACAACTGATATCACAACAGATCTCTACGACACAAAAGATTGAAATAACTTGCAAATAGCTCTCATTAGAGCAGAGATAGCAAATACAATCATTCAGAGGGCACATGCCCCAACAATTCATCATTACCTCACAGCGGAAGCATTCAACATGTCTGAGTACAGACAAGAACCAAATAGGCCTAAGAGGCCGGAAACGAAAAGACGGAGCCCATCCACGAAGTCTCGGATCCTGCCCGGGTCCGCTATCTACTCGTCAGCAGTCTCGTCATACTCCACGTAGTAGCCACCATGTAGATCCTCGGAAACGTAGGTCTGCGGAAACCACAGCCCCAAAGGGGTCAGTACATAAACGTACTGGCAAGCAAGACTCACAATTCACCAAAGTGTAACCCGTCAACACCAAGCACAGATGCCTTGGGTTCAAAGGAAGAGAGGGGATATAAAAGATGCTGCAACTGGCTGCGCTAACCAACTACAGAGATTCTACCACTTCCGGCTAACAGAAAGGAGATAAGATCGAGGATGGTAACCAACTGAAAGATAACTTCAAACAAACCCATCCTGGATCTCGCCCCTTATCCAAAGAAGCAATCCGAGGATAACTCACACAGTTGTATTAAAGGTGAATCAAGTTATTGTGTCATCAACCTATTACTAGTCAAGTTATTAATCATTGGGTGTAACATGTTTGATCATTATGTTTAAGTTGTCCTGAGTACTTGTTAGCCAGTACTTTCACCAAGTAATCCATAACCGCGGAAAACACGGCTTCTCGAGAAGATTTTCCCTGCAGGGTTGCACCAATTTGGCCGTACACGCATGAATAACCCGCCAGATGGAAAGGCCCTTCCACCAAGCGGGGCACTCAACACAACTCAACTCTTCTTCGCATCAAGCCCAAAGAACCTTGGGCGCACGGCTAATCGAGCCCCGAAGAAAAGGGACCCTCATAGCACTCTAAGACCGTGTCCCCCTATATGCCGACTACGAAAGTTCCACCCGGGATCCAAGGGCTCGCAAGATCATGCATGCAGCAAATGGAAAACCCGAACTAAATGAGGCGATTTGGACGAGATGCGAATCGAGTCAAATTGAGGGGGGCGCCCATACTCGCTTCCCACATGCGGTTAGTGCGCTCATCATGGATCAGTAGACAAGACCCTTTTCCTATTAGGGTCGACACTAGCAGGCCTCAAAACCACAAAGGGCCTCCTGCCGGTGCCTTATCATCAAATTATTATTAACAATAACATTAGCATGATTGATTGATTAAACATCGAGCCCCCAGAACATAATATCGATATAGTAACTGAAAGTAACGGGTAACAGACTCGAGCAAAACAACCTAAGCATGCTAGTAAGACACTGGCTCAAACAATGGGTTGTAGGAAGGGAGATGAGGCATTATCAGGTTTAAAGGATTCATGTGATAGGTTCGTAACAGAAACAACTACTACTAAGGCTAGCAGAGAAGAACAACGGAAAGTATCGGTAACCAATGTTGAAAGGAACACAGTGGTTCATGTGAGTGATAACTTGCCTGCAAAACCCAGTAGCCTGGTACTGAGCTAACTCCTTAGAAGGGGTGTCGTAAGTATCGTCGGTCTCAACGTCGTCGTTTATCCGAGAAGAAGCAAACAAACAAGGCAGAAAGATAAACAATCAATATCATGGCATATTGCACAAACATGGGATGATGCATGACCATTTAATTGATGCATAGAAATAAACTAGTTGACAAGATAGCAACATGATTAAATGGACCCACATGCAATTGGATTGCATATGAAAAGCCCATGAATTATGGTTGAATTAATTGTTTTACAACTAATCAAATTGTGTAAGTGAATTAGCATGATGCATGGATGAGGAAAACAGCAAAATAACAACAATAGAATCAAATGGAAATAAGGTTTAACAAGGTTAGGATTTTATTTATCAAGTTAAGAAATTTTGGTTACTTAAAGGTGTCACTCAAGGATTTGTTGTTTTCACCACTTTAAATTGTTCCAAATGGATAACAAAGTTTATATTTGAAAAGAAAACAAGATTTTAGTTGGAATACATGTTTCACTTGTTGAAAAAGGATTTCAAATAAATTATTTATGAATTAAACAATTTTAAATGATTTAAACAAGGTTTAAATTATTTAACCAATTTTTAATTATTCAAAACATGAAACAAATTTTATATTTGGAAAGTTGGTTTAATTTTGCATGGAAAACATATTTCATTTGTGGAAATTGGATTTAAAATAAGCAAGTTATTATTTTGGCAATTTTAAATGCAATAAACAAGAAACAGTTGTTTTCAGCAATTTAAATTATTCAAAACAGCAAAAAAATTTATATTTGGAAGGTACATGAAAAGTTGGTTTGAAAACATATTTAGTTTGTTGAATTTGGAATTTTTATGAACAAGTTATGAATTTTGCAATTTTAAGTGAATTTGACAAGTTTTCAAATATTTCAACAATTTAAAATATTCAAAACAGTAAACAAATTTTATATTTGGATAGAGCATTTAATTTGGGACAGAAAACATACTAAAATTGTTGAATTTGGGGTTGGGATGAATTAATTATGCATTTTACCAATTTGGGGTGCAAATCTGCCATTTTATCTACTATCCAGAGACTTAGAAATATTAACAGGGGCCTAGAAGGAAACTAGCAGGGACCTATGTGTGATTAGCGGTTTATTTGAGTTGTGAAAAATTAAAAGGAAAAATGGGGTGTAATCCGCAGGGGGTGGGATTCGAACCCACCCCCTCTGCTGCGCGCGCAACAGCACTGACCAGATGGGCTGTGGCTCGGGTTGGTGTTAGACTAGGACTCTTGTCGCACCCTGATTTCTAGGGGATACTCACCGTACGAACTGGATAGCAGATGCTTGGATTATGGGGCATAACTGCTCCCACGTCCCAGCTTCCTGGTAGGCCTGCGCTTATGCGCGACAACACAAGCTCTGCTATTCCATCGTCGATGTAAACTATCCACTAGAGATCAAAGGCACTTCCGTCGACGTACTTCAAACCATACACACATGGTACGTCAACGGCGTTGAACAACTGATAACACAACAGATCTCTACGACACAAAAGATTGAAATAAATTGCAAATGGCTCTCATTAGAGCAGAGATAGCAAATACAATCATTCAGAGGGCACATGCCCCAACAATACATCAGTTCAATACAGCGGAAGCATTCAACATGTCTGAGTACAGACAAGAACCAAATAGGCCTAAGAGGCCGGAAACAAACAGACGGAGCCCATCCACGAAGTCTCGGATCCTGCCCGGGTCCGCTATCTACTCGTCAGCAGCCTCGTCATCATACTCCACGTAGTAGCCACCATGTAGATCCTCGGAAACGTCGTCTGCGTAAACCACAGCCCCAAAGGGGTCAGTACACCAACGTACTGGCAAGCAAGACTCACAGTTCACCAAAGTGTAACCCGTCAACACCAAGCACAGATGCTTTGGGTTCAACGGAAGAGAGGGAATATAAAAGGATGCTGCAACTGGCTGCGCTAACCAACTACAAAGATTCTACCACTTCCGGCTAACAGAAAGGAGATAAGATCGAGGATAGTAACCAACTGGAAGATAACTTCAAACAAACCCATCCTGGATCTCGCCCCTTATCCAAAGAAGCAATCCGAGGATAACTCACACGGTTGAAATAGGGTGAATCAAGTTATTGTGTGAATAACCTGTTACTAGTCAAGTTATTAATCATTGGGTGAAACATGATTGGTCATTATGTTTAAGTTGTCCTGAGTACTTGTTAGCCAGTACTTTCACCAAGTAATCCATAACCGCGGAAAACACGGCTTCTCGAGAAGATTATCCCTGCAGGGTTGCACCAATTTGGCCGTACACTCATGAATAACCCGCCAGATGGAAAGGCCCTTCCACCAAGCGGGGTACTCAACACAACCAACCATTCTTCGCATCAAGCCCAAAGCACCTTGGGCGCACGGCTAATCAAGCCCAGAAGAAAATGGACCATCATAGCACTCTAAGACCGTGTCCCCCTATATGCCGACTACAAAAGTTCCACCCTGCGCTGGGCTCGCAAAAACATGCATGCGGCAAATGGAAAACACGAACTAAATGGGGCGATTTGGACGAGATGCGAATCAGGTCAAGTTGAGGGGGGCGCCCATACTCGCTTCCCAAATGCGGGTAGTGTGCTCATCATGGATCAGTAGACAAGACCCTTTTCCTATTAGGGTCGACACTAGCAGGCTCCAAAACCTCTCATGGGCCTCCTGCCGGTGCCTTATCATCAAATTTATTATTAATAGTAACATTAGCATGATTGATTGATTAAACATCGAGCCCCCACAACATAATAGAAATAGTAACAGAAAGTAACGGATAACAGACTCGAGCAAAAGCAACCTAAGCATGATAGTAAGACACGGGCACAAGCAATGGTTATAGGTGTGGAGGTGAGGCAATATCAAGGTTAAGGGATTCATGTGATGGGTTCGCAACAGAAACAACTACTACTAAGGCTAGCAGAAAAGAACAACGGAAAGTATCGGTAATCAATGTTGAAAGGAACACGATGGTTCATGTGAGTGATAACTTGCCTGCAAAACCCAGTAGCCTGGTACTGAGCTAACTCCTTAAAAGGGGTGTCGTAAGGATCGTCGGTCTCAACGTCGTCGTATATCCGAGAAGAAGCAAACAAACATTGCAGAAAGATAAGCAATCATTATCATGGCATAGTGCACAATCAAACATGATGCATGTCATGTTAATAGATGCAACAAAGTAAACTAGTGGATATGATACACAAGTTTAAATGGATTCCATATGCAAAGATTGCATATGGCAAACCCATGCCTTATGGTTGAATTAGTTGTTCTACCACTAAGCATCAGGTGTAGGTGAGTTAGCATGATGCATGCATGATGAAGAACAAGAAGATAACAATATTAAATGCACTTGAAATGATAGTTAACCATTTTAGAAAACATTAATAAGGTTTGGCAATTATTGTTACTTAATGGTGTTAAACAAGTAGTGGTTGTTTTCATCAAGTTAAAATGCTCAAAACAATTAACAAAGTTGATATTGGAAAAGGTTATCAAATTTTAGTTGGATTACTTGTTTCACATTTTGAAATTGGACTTTGGATTATTTAATTATGAATTAAACAATATTAAACAATTTTTAATTGAATTAAACAAGATTTAAATGGTTTAGGCAATTTAAATTATTCAAACCAGGAAACAAATTTTATATTTGGTTAGGTTATTTAAAATGGTGTGAAAAACATATTTTATTTGACTTATTTGGAAATAGTATGAATTACTTATGAATTATTGCAAATTACATTTGAATTATTCAAATTTGAAATTTAAAAGTATTTTGAAAACTCAAAACAGAATACAAATAAGTTATTTGGAAAGGTTATGAAATTTTGAACAGAAAACATATATAACTTTTAATTATTGGGTTTATAGTTTAAAAGTTATTGCATTTTAAAGTTTATTGCTTTATTATCCTATTTAAAAGAAACAGAAAAGTAACAGATTCGATTTAATCTTTTGTTACCGAGAGGGCCCCTACACGCTGCCACTGACAGTGGGCCACATGCCACTGTGGCGTGCCAACGAGGCGGGTGGAAGGTGACGGGGCCGTGGGGGTGTATGACGTGTGGGGCCAAGGGCGCGGGCGAATTCGCGAAAAAGTTTTGGCCTTTGCGGCCGCGGGGGTTCGAACCCAGCTCGCTGGCGCTGCGCGAAACGGTGGGCAACCACTGGGCTACTGCTGTTGCGTTGTATGGATACAGAGAGCAGAGGGTTTTGAGGTGACCACTGCGCGCGGAACTGAAACTGACGAAACTGCAACTGCAGTTTGCAGTCACGGGCAGGGCCTTGCCGGTGATCCCACGGCGGGTCTCCGGCGGCGATTGGGGGCGAACGGGGCAGGTGGTGGCGGTACGTGGATGTGTAGGCGAGCAGGAGACGGAAGGAGGGAAAGAGAGAGGTGGGCCCTGCTCACCTCGATCTGTTGGTCGAAGGAGGCGCTGCAGACGTGCAGCCCGGCGAGTCCTTGCCGGCGACGGCGAGGCCGCTGCGGTGCGTCCCAGCACGCGGCGAGAGGACGAGGGGCATCAGGGGAACGCGGCGGCTCCATTCCCCTCCTCAGATGCCCCTCGAGGTGGACGGTGGCGATCGGAGCTGAGGGTGGCGGTGATGTCTGACGGTGGTGTCGAGGTTCAGACATCGAAGAAAATGCAGAGAGGTGAGGGAGGTTAGAGGGTGGCGGCGGCGCGAGGAAGGAGGAAGGGGTTCTAGGGCTAGGTGCGGTGCGAGAGGTAGGTTAGATATAGGCCCTGGGAGCTTGTACGGCGAGCATCGAGGAGGGCAGAAGGAGATCGTGCGGCTGTTTCTGTGTTCGTACACAGTTGACGTCACGCGAGGAAGAAGATGCTCACGAAGGGGTACTGGGCCAAAGGGTAACTGGGCTGGGCTGGTTTAGTGCTGCTGCTCCTCTCCTTTTGCTTTTTATTATTTGTTCTGTTTTATTTTTTTTTGCTGAAAACCAAAAATGGAAGAAAGGAGAGTTTCCAAGTTAAATAAAAGTTTTGGAAAAAAGGAATGGTTAGTTCTGTTTTCAATTAGCAACCCAAACTAGCTGTTGTTTTCCAAGGTTTACAAATTTAATTGTTGTTTGTTAAATAAACCAATATTTGAATGGATTTTTAATATGAATTAAACCTTATTGAAAACAAACATTTTTGATAGGGTTTACCCCTAAGATTTAAGGTGATTAAAGATTACAAATAGGGTGGTGAACTTAAGGTTTCAAAGGGTATTGATTTGAGAATTGGTTTGAATTTGGGTAATTTGATAATTAAATAATTATTGATGAAAACCATGTTTTTATTAGGGTGACCCCTATGATTCAATTTGATTAAATTAGCTGATTAAATTCATAAGTTCAAATTGGTTCTGCTTGATGCATTGATTTGAACTTGAAGGTGATTTGAAAATCATTTGTTTGATTAAGCCCACAATTTTAATGAGTGATCAACATTGAATAAAATGAAAGCAATTTGGTTGTTTTTATTTGAACTCTCACTTTGGAAATTGTAACATCACAAGGATGAAACAAAGGGTTTGAAATTTGAGTTGAAATTCAAACAGGAAACAAAGGAAAACAAATGAAAACAGTGGAAAACAAATGGAAAACAAACAAAACAATTGCAATCAACATGATGCCATGATGCAAAACATAAAATAACAGAGAGCAAAACATTCTAAAGGCTATTTTTCAGACTTGGGATGTTACAAAACGCCCCCCTTGAAGGAATCGCGCCCCGAGATTCCTACTGAGAAAAGAAAAGGTCCGGAAACTTCTTGGGTAGACGTCAGGGAATTTGGAAACCACCGGAACATTTCAAGTAAAGGGAGAGGTATAGGTTTTGTATGGATGGTGTATAGCTGGATAGAATTTGATTCATTTGGAGAGTAGATTATCTGTAATAAGGGTGGAACGGAGTTATTGACATCAATGGAACACCAAGAATAATATCAATGTCAGAATCATCAACATGAGAGTAACGAGGAATATGTGGCCTCCCATTAGAATTGGATTGTTCTTACTTATCTTGGAAGTCAACATTTGAGATCCCGGGGAGTGAACAGAGTATTGATTGCTTAGTGGAACCAGAATTGGGTTGTATGTTGTTGAAAAGATTGTTGACACAAAGGAATGTGATTCTCCGGTATGAAACAACACTTTAGCTGGAATAGAGTTTACGAGGAAGTTTTGATTAGACGCCGGTAGAAGTTTTGAAGTGGAAAACAACAACAAGATTTCAACGGACGAAAAGGTTATGTTTTAGAAGAACAGGATATCAATATCGGGGAAAACGAGAACAAAACTCCTGAGGTACTACGGAGAACCCAAAACACGTGAAATCCTAACTTGAAAGTTTAGATGAGAAGGGAGAAATCAACGTTGCACTTCCTTACCAGAAAAGGGAGGGAGGGTGGGGAAAGGAGAAAAAGAACAGAATTCCTACTCTCACGTTTCATTTTTCTTATATAGCTACAAAATAGTTTCTAGACTCAACTGCGACCAGTAAAAAGGGATCCTACAGGCAGACAGGCTCTGATACCATTTGTCGCACCCTGATTTCTAGGGGATACTCACCGTACGAACTGGATAGCAGATGCTTGGATTATGGGGCATAACTGCTCCCACGTCCCAGCTTCCTGGTAGGCCTGCGCTTATGCGCGACAACACAAGCTCTGCTATTCCATCGTCGATGTAAACTATCCACTAGAGATCAAAGGCACTTCCGTCGACGTACTTCAAACCATACACACATGGTACGTCAACGGCGTTGAACAACTGATAACACAACAGATCTCTACGACACAAAAGATTGAAATAAATTGCAAATGGATCTCATTAGAGCAGAGATAGCAAATACAATCATTCAGAGGGCACATGCCCCAACAATACATCAGTTCAATACAGCGGAAGCATTCAACATGTCTGAGTACAGACAAGAACCAAATAGGCCTAAGAGGCCGGAAACAAACAGACGGAGCCCATCCACGAAGTCTCGGATCCTTCCCGGGTCCGCTATCTACTCGTCAGCAGCCTCGTCATCATACTCCACGTAGTAGCCACCATGTAGATCCTCGGAAACATCGTCTGCGTAAACCACAGCCCCAAAGGGGTCAGTACACCAACGTACTGGCAAGCAAGACTCACAGTTCACCAAAGTGTAACCCGTCAACACCAAGCACAGATGGTTTGGGTTCAACGGAAGAGAGGGAATATAAAAGGATGCTGCAACTGGCTGCGCTAACCAACTACAAAGATTCTACCACTTCCGGCTAACAGAAAGGAGATAAGATCGAGGATAGTAACCAACTGGAAGATAACTTCAAACAAACCCATCCTGGATCTCGCCCCTTATCCAAAGAAGCAATCCGAGGATAACTCACACGGTTGAAATAGGGTGAATCAAGTTATTGTGTGAATAACCTGTTACTAGTCAAGTTATTAATCATTGGGTGAAACATGATTGATCATTATGTTTAAGTTGTCCTGAGTACTTGTTAGCCAGTACTTTCACCAAGTAATCCATAACCGCGGAAAACACGGCTTCTCGAGAAGATTATCCCTGCAGGGTTGCACCAATTTGGCCGTACACTCATGAATAACCCGCCAGATGGAAAGGCCCTTCCACCAAGCGGGGTACTCAACACAACCAACCATTCTTCGCATCAAGCCCAAAGCACCTTGGGCGCACGGCTAATCAAGCCCAGAAGAAAATGGACCATCATAGCACTCTAAGACCGTGTCCCCCTATATGCCGACTACAAAAGTTCCACCCTGCGCTGGGCTCGCAAAAACATGCATGCGGCAAATGGAAAACACGAACTAAATGAGGCGATTTGGACGAGATGCGAATCAGGTCAAGTTGAGGGGGGCGCCCATACTCGCTTCCCAAATGCGGGTAGTGCGCTCATCATGGATCAGTAGACAAGACCCTTTTCCTATTAGGGTCGACACTAGCAGGCTCCAAAACCTCTCATGGGCCTCCTGCCGGTGCCTTATCATCAAATTTATTATTAATAGTAACATTAGCATGATTGATTGATTAAACATCGAGCCCCCACAACGTAATAGAAATAGTAACAGAAAGTAACGGATAACAGACTCGAGCAAAAGCAACCTAAGCATGATAGTAAGACACGGGCACAAGCAATGGTTATAGGTGTGGAGGTGAGGCAATATCAAGGTTAAGGGATTCATGTGATGGGTTCGCAACAGAAACAACTACTACTAAGGCTAGCAGAAAAGAACAACGGAAAGTATCGGTAATCAATGTTGAAAGGAACACGATGGTTCATGTGAGTGATAACTTGCCTGCAAAACCCAGTAGCCTGGTACTGAGCTAACTCCTTAAAAGGGGTGTCGTAAGGATCGTCGGTCTCAACGTCGTCGTATATCCGAGAAGAAGCAAACAAACATTGCAGAAAGATAAGCAATCATTATCATGGCATAGTGCACAATCAAACATGATGCATGTCATGTTAATAGATGCAACAAAGTAAACTAGTGGATATGATACACAAGTTTAAATGGATTCCATATGCAAAGATTGCATATGGCAAACCCATGCCTTATGGTTGAATTAGTTGTTCTACCACTAAGCATCAGGTGTAGGTGAGTTAGCATGATGCATGCATGATGAAGAACAAGAAGATAACAATATTAAATGCACTTGAAATGATAGTTAACCATTTTAGAAAACATTAATAAGGTTTGGCAATTATTGTTACTTAATGGTGTTAAACAAGTAGTGGTTGTTTTCATCAAGTTAAAATGCTCAAAACAATTAACAAAGTTGATATTGGAAAAGGTTATCAAATTTTAGTTGGATTACTTGTTTCACATTTTGAAATTGGACTTTGGATTATTTAATTATGAATTAAACAATATTAAACAATTTTTAATTGAATTAAACAAGATTTAAATGGTTTAGGCAATTTAAATTATTCAAACCAGGAAACAAATTTTATATTTGGTTAGGTTATTTAAAATGGTGTGAAAAACATATTTTATTTGACTTATTTGGAAATAGTATGAATTACTTATGAATTATTGCAAATTACATTTGAATTATTCAAATTTGAAATTTAAAAGTATTTTGAAAACTCAAAACAGAATACAAATAAGTTATTTGGAAAGGTTATGAAATTTTGAACAGAAAACATATATAACTTTTAATTATTGGGTTTATAGTTTAAAAGTTATTGCATTTTAAAGTTTATTGCTTTATTATCCTATTTAAAAGAAACAGAAAAGTAACAGATTCGATTTAATCTTTTGTTACCGAGAGGGCCCCTACACGCTGCCACTGACAGTGGGCCACATGCCACTGTGGCGTGCCAACGAGGCGGGTGGAAGGTGACGGGGCCGTGGGGGTGTATGACGTGTGGGGCCAAGGGCGCGGGCGAATTCGCGAAAAAGTTTTGGCCTTTGCGGCCGCGGGGGTTCGAACCCAGCTCGCTGGCGCTGAGCGAAACGGTGGGCAATCACTGGGCTACTGCTGTTGCGTTGTATGGATACAGAGAGCAGAGGGTTTTGAGGTGACCACTGCGCGCGGAACTGAAACTGACGAAACTGCAACTGCAGTTTGCAGTCACGGGCAGGGCCTTGCCGGTGATCCCACGGCGGGTCTCCGGCGGCGATTGGGGGCGAACGGGGCAGGTGGTGGCGGTACGTGGATGTGTAGGCGAGCAGGAGACGGAAGGAGGGAAAGAGAGAGGTGGGCCCTGCTCACCTCGATCTGTTGGTCGAAGGAGGCGCTGCAGACGTGCAGCCCGGCGAGTCCTTGCCGGCGACGGCGAGGCCGCTGCGGTGCGTCCCAGCACGCGGCGAGAGGACGAGGGGCATCAGGGGAACGCGGCGGCTCCATTCCCCTCCTCAGATGCCCCTCGAGGTGGACGGTGGCGATCGGAGCTGAGGGTGGCGGTGATGTCTGACGGTGGTGTCGAGGTTCAGACATCGAAGAAAATGCAGAGAGGTGAGGGAGGTTAGAGGGTGGCGGCGGCGCGAGGAAGGAGGAAGGGGTTCTAGGGCTAGGTGCGGTGCGAGAGGTAGGTTAGATATAGGCCCTGGGAGCTTGTACGGCGAGCATCGAGGAGGGCAGAAGGAGATCGTGCGGCTGTTTCTGTGTTCGTACACAGTTGACGTCACGCGAGGAAGAAGATGCTCACGAAGGGGTACTGGGCCAAAGGGTAACTGGGCTGGGCTGGTTTAGTGCTGCTGCTCCTCTCCTTTTGCTTTTTATTATTTGTTCTGTTTTATTTTTTTTTGCTGAACACCAGAAATGGAAGAAAGGAGAGTTTCCAAGTTAAATAAAAGTTTTGGAAAAAAGGAATGGTTAGTTCTGTTTTCAATTAGCAACCCAAACTAGCTGTTGTTTTCCAAGGTTTACAAATTTAATTGTTGTTTGTTAAATAAACCAATATTTGAATGGATTTTTAATATGAATTAAACCTTATTGAAAACAAACATTTTTGATAGGGTTTACCCCTAAGATTTAAGGTGATTAAAGATTACAAATAGGGTGGTGAACTTAAGGTTTCAAAGGGTATTGATTTGAGAATTGGTTTGAATTTGGGTAATTTGATAATTAAATAATTATTGATGAAAACCATGTTTTTATTAGGGTGACCCCTATGATTCAATTTGATTAAATTAGCTGATTAAATTCATAAGTTCAAATTGGTTCTGCTTGATGCATTGATTTGAACTTGAAGGTGATTTGAAAATCATTTGTTTGATTAAGCCCACAATTTTAATGAGTGATCAACATTGAATAAAATGAAAGCAATTTGGTTGTTTTTATTTGAACTCTCACTTTGGAAATTGTAACATCACAAGGATGAAACAAAGGGTTTGAAATTTGAGTTGAAATTCAAACAGGAAACAAAGGAAAACAAATGAAAACAGTGGAAAACAAATGGAAAACAAACAAAACAATTGCAATCAACATGATGCCATGATGCAAAACATAAAATAACAGAGAGCAAAACATTCTAAAGGCTATTTTTCAGACTTGGGATGTTACAACTCTCGCCCGTTTTGAAGTGAAATTGCGGGGTGTTCTGCTAACTGACGAAATCGGAGCCCAGGTTTCTGTACGCGTCGGAGAGGAACGAGGGCACCGATCGGCGCGGTGCTGCCTGACGGCGAGCGAGCGGAGCACGGAAAAAAAACGAGGGGACATACATGGCACAGAGAGGCTCACCAAGGGGTCGTGGGCGGTTGGGCTGGGCTCGGGAAGGCGGGGGAGGACGACGACGGTGGCGCAGCGGCAGTCGTGGTTGTCGACGAAGAGAGGGCGCCCGCGGCGCTCCTAGGCCGTTTCAGCCCTGGATTTTCCACGTAGTCGACGGGGACGGCGAGGTGTACCCATTCCGGGCCTCAGCTCGCTCCGGTGGCGTTCAAGGCGATGGGGCGATGGGGGTCTGACGGAGTTGCTGATGTCAGTTTGGGTAAGATGCAGAGAAAAAGAAATCAGAGGAAACAGGGGAGAAAGAAGAAGGAGGGAACGACGGCGGAGGCCAGAGGGAGAGAAAGGAGAAGGGTAGAGGGGAGCCTAGGGTTCGAGCTCGATATAAAGGAAGGGGGAGGTGCGGATGGCCGTTGCTGCTGCCCTTTGCTACATGGACATGCCGGATGTGCGTCCGTACTGAGGAAGAAGACGAGTATCGAAGGGGTACGGGCCCTGGGGGATTGGATGGTGGGCTGGGCCTCCTGCCCCTCTCTTGCGTTTCTTTTCTTTTTATTTTGCTTTCTCCTTTTTTTTAGCAAGTTAGAAAAGGAAGAAAAACATAAGATTTGGTTAGCAAAAATGTTATAAAAATTTAGTTAAGCTAGTTGGGTTAGAAGAAAACATTAGCCAAGTTTTGTTTCCAGAAAACTTTAAATTAGCTTAATGTTTGATTGAAATTCAAATTGGATGTATTTTAATTAAGTGATCATTTAATACAACAAACTTTGAATAGGGGAACCCCTATGATTGAGTTGATTAAAAATTAGTTGATTGGCTTGTTAAAGTTTATAAGTTCAAAAAGTGCTCTTGTTTGATGTATTTGATTTGAAATTGAAGGTGATTTAATTGATTGAGTGAATTAATGGTTTGATTAAAACCAACAATTTAATGAGTGATCAACATGGAATAAATTGGAACAAATTGGTTGTTTTCATTTGTTATTTTTATTCCAAAAGTTGTAACAGAACGAGTATGAAAACATTGTTTGAGTAAGGTTTGAATTTGAGTTGTGAAAACAGTGGAAAACAAAGGCACCAAAAAAGAAACAAATGCAAACAACATGGAAACAATATGATGACATGATGCAATACTTAAATAAACATGCAACAAACATTCTAAGGGGATGGTTTTCATACTTGGGATGTTACATCCATGAACAATGCTATGTGTTATTGTGAACCCCAAGAGGAGGGTGTGATGAGCATAGCGGTAGGAATTTTCCCCTTAGTTAAGAACCAGGGTTATCAATCCAGTAGGAGAAAGAGAATCTTCGGAAGGTTGATGCCACTAGCGGTGGTGCTGGCGCTTCACCGGTGTCAGCAACAACGTGGAACCTGCACACAACACAACCAAAATAATTTTCCCCAACGGTACAGTGAGGTTGTCAATCTCACCGGTCTTGCTGAAAACAAAGATTAGACGTATAGTGTGGAAAAACAGTGTATGCCTGCAGTAAGTAAAGAAAGCAGGTAATTGTTGTGGTTTGTTTAGAAGTGTGGAAAATGGACCGGGGTTCATAGTTTCACTAGTGGTGTCTCTCCATAAAAGATAGCATGCTGGGTGAACATATTACAGCTGGGCAATTGACAAATAGAGGTTGCACCGTAGTGCACAATATGACATGAAGATTACTATGCTATTTAGTGCAGGCATTACAACAAGATACATAGACCGACATCCATCTGCATCTATCACTAATAATCCACCCTCAGGTTATCATCCGAACCCCCTCAGGTATTAAGTTGCAAGCAACAAGTGTGTAATGTAAGCAATGATTATGCACGCGGGCAGTCTCACCGTTGTTTTCTCCCTAATGTCAACAACACATCCTCCCCCTTCACGTTTCTGTCACTCGAGCAAGGCAACAAGGAGGCATGAACCCACTATCGAGCATAAATACTCTCTCTTGGAGTCACTACCAACTACTTGACCAGAATAACCACTAGCAACGGAGAGCATGCAAGATCACAAATAACATATGCAAATAAAGACTATAATCAACTTCGCATAAGGTCAATATTCATCGGATCCCAACAAACACAACATAGAGAATTACATAAGATCAATCTCGATCATGATAGGCAGCTCACGAGATCTAAACACGGAGGCATATGAGGAGAAGACAACCATCTAGCTACAGCTACGAACCCGTAGTCCAAGGATGAACTACTCACGCATCACTCCGGAGGCAGGCATGGTGATGTAGAAGCCTCCGGTGATGATCTCCTCTCCGACAGGGTGCCGGAAACAGCTTCAGAACCCCTCCTGATCTGGGGTTGACGGCGGGTGCGGAGATTTTTCGGGGATTTTGATCAGGTGTTTAGGGTTTTCCATCCAGGGGGCTTACATAGGTGAAAGGGCAAAGGCGGTGGAGGCCGGGGGCCCCACACCCATAGCTGGCGCGGCCAGGGGGCACGCCACCCTATGGTGTGCCCCCCTGCTGCCCCTCTTCGGCTCTTCTTCGGTCTTCTGGATGCTTCCGGGGAAAATAGGACTTCCAGTCTTTGAATTTTCCAATTCTGAGAATATTTCCAGAACAACGTTTGTGAAACTAATAACAACAGAAAACAGGGAACTGGCTCTGTGGCATCTTGTCAATAGGTTAGTCCGAAAATCGATAAAAATGACATAAAGAAGGGAGAAAACATGTAGCAATTGGCATAATATGATCATGGAGCATCAGAAATTAGGGATACGTTTATGACGTATCAAGCATCCCCAAGCTTAGTTCCTACTCGTCCTCGAGTAGGTAAACGATAAAACAATAATTTCTGAGGTGACATGCTACTAACATAAACTTGATCAATCTAATTTAAAAGCATATGCACGCTGAGATCATAAACTTTAAACACAGGCATGATAAATAAAACTTTAATAATAAAGCATAGCAATTACTTTGCATCACGAAGAGTAACTCAAATAAAGGATCATGAATAATAATGCAAAGAAAGGTAAACATTTGTTTCAGGTATAGAGAAAGCATGACAAAGTGATATTTTTATATTCCTTAAGAGTGGGGCAAAACATAAATGCGAGGACACCTTCAAAGTTCATAAGGAAGACTAGAAAAAATAATTTAAGAACAAATAATATCACATCATGAAGTAATTATTGATTCTTATGGGACAAATGCACATAGAACTCAGAATGGAAAAATTCTCTCTCAACTATGCATAAAGTTAGAAGATGGAGACTCAACATAAAAGTAAAAGAAAGGCCCTTTGCAGGGGAAACCAGGGATCGCTCATGTGCTACATCTTTTATTTTATTAAACAGAGGTATTAAAAGTTTGACATTTGTGAGGAATCTCTATATTTTGGGAGATGTATGCTAATGTCAACGAATGGTAAACAGAAAATACAGTACATCACAAGCCAACTGGATTCACAAGAGCGGCTCCCATGGTGAAGGACGCAACTGGTGTAGATGGTCATCCCTCTTTCTCTTTTGTTTGCACAATTATGCTTTGACTGATAAATCAGGGGCAAAAATAGTGAAGAGAATTTGTTTGCATTAATTTAGGGTTGGGCACCCTGCTGCCAGATCTTCTATCATTTGGATAAGAGGATGAAGCCACTAGTCTAGGGTGTGAAATCCAATCAACACGTGAGATTAATATTCTCTATTTACGTCCTCATGAACAAAAACAGGAACATAAAGCAAGAGTTATTTTGAAGGTTTTAAAGGTAACACATGAGCAATTTACTTTGGAATGGAAGTTAAATACCACATGTAGGTAGGTATGGTGGACACAATGGGAAAAACTTTGGTTTAAGGGAGTTTGTATGCACGAGTAGAGCTCATACTCAGTACAGTTGGAGGCTAGCAAAAGACTGGGAGCGACAAATCAAGAGAGCATAAGAGCCATAATCATGCATAACGACATAAGCATCATTAATTAAAACATAAACAGTATCACAAGTTCAAAAACTAAGTGTTCATGGAGGCTATTCGTGACTGGTTTGTAGTGATAAACATGGTGTGAGCATGCGCCAAGTCAACCAAATAAAACATTCGAAAGAGAATACCATACATTGATGCTTTACTATGACAAGAACAACTCATGAATCTTTCAATACATATTAAACACTCTCAGATATTTGAGGCTAATCATGCTACTCAGTAAACACAAGGATTTAAAACTAAAATAACATTTATCATGGCATGAAAAAGTCCTAGCCACAGTCTATACAAGCTTCTACTAGTATTATTATAAATTCTACTTCAAGCAGCAATTTTCTTTCTCCCAACAAGCACCATGCAAAAGATGATTTTAAAAAAATACTCTTTATGATACAACAAGAAAACATGAGATTACTCACATAATACTACTAAAACTAACAGATCTAATAAGAGATGCATGCAAAATAGGAGCTGAATAAATGCAGCAGTCAAACAGAGACTAAGAATATAGCGTATTCTCATGAAAAAGCGGAGTGTGTCACTCTCCAATACAAGAATGCTGGGGTCCAACCAATCTTATTATGAAAGTAAAAAACAAACTGAAACCAAAAATAAAAGACGCTCCAAGTAAAGCACATAAGATGCGACCGAATAAAAAATATAGTTTCACTAGAAGTGACATAATAATTTGTTGATGAAGAAGGGGATGCCTTGGGCATCCCCAAGCTTAGACGCTTGAGTATTCTTGGAATTTGCTTGGATTCACCACTGGGGAGTCCCCAATCTTAGGCTTTTCACTCTTCTTGATCACATCATATCATCCTCTTCTCTTGACCCTTGAAAACTTCCTTCACGTCAAAATTCTCACAGTCTTCATTAGCAACGTTAGTGCAATTGAAATAATAAATTCACATGGTTCAGTTTCAACACAAGTCTAACACTCAAAAACACATTATATACTGTCACAACTTCTTTCAAAACTCTTTTTCTACAAAGAACACCAAAAGAAAGAGATTAAGATGCAAATGCGATAAATGGCAGAATTATGTCAAAACATAACAGCAGGTAGAGATTGATTTTTTCAAAAATCTTATGTTGCTCAAATCAAAGTGGTATTCTAAGAAAAGTTGAGTATATAATTCAGGATTAAGAAAAAAAAAGATATTATGTTGCTCAAATCAAATTGTTCCAAACCTTTCTTGAGGGAAAGTTGATATTTAATACTCCCCTCTTTCATATCAATAGTAGCACCAACAGTTCTAAGAAAAGGTCTTCCCAAAACAATTGGACAAGACACATTGAATTCAATATTCATAAAAACAAAATCAACATGGGCAAGGTTATTATCAACCATAATAAGAACATCATCAATTCTACCAAGAGGTTTCTTCTTAGCATTATCAGCAAGATGAACATCCAAATAACAGTGTTCCAACAATGGTAAATCAAGCATATCATAAAGCTTTTGAGGCATAACAGAGATACTAGAACCAAGATCACACAAAGAATTGCAATCAAAATCATTTAATTTTATCTTAATGATAGGATCCCAACCATCATCTAATTTTCTAGGGATAGATGTCTCAAATTTCAGCCTTTCTTCCCTGACTTTCATGAGAGCATTAGTAATATGTTTAGTAAAGCCCATATTCATGGCACTAGCATTGGGAATTCTAGCAAGCTTTTGTAGAAACATAATAACTTCAGAGATATTGCAATCATAAAAATAAATATTATTATCATCAAAAGTAATGGAACCATTATCTCCCACATCTCTAAAAATTTCAGCACTTTTATCAGAAGCAATTTCAGCAGTTTGAGGCAATTTAGCACGTTTCACCAAAGGAGTATGGAATTTATTAACACCAACTACTTTACCATTGATAGTAGGAGGTCTACTAGCACTTGGAGCTTCAGTTTTACTAGTGTTTGTGACAGTGCAAACTTTAGCAATATTATTCTTTTTAGCTAGTTCATCTTCTCTTTCCCATCTAGCACGTAATTCAGCCATCAATCTAACATTATTGTCTATTTGAACTTGGATGGCATTCAAATCTTTATTTTGTTTAACATCTTGTGGCAAAACCTTTCTTTTTAGAAAATAAACATCAATAGCAAGGCTATCTACTTTAGAGGCAAGAACATCTATTTTACCAAGCTTTTCCTCAACAGATTTATTAAAAGCAGTTTGTGTGCTAATAAATTCTCTAAGCATGTTTTCAAGATCAGAGGTAGAGATTTTATTATTACTGTAGGAGTTGCCATAAGAATTACCATAACCATTATTAGGAGGATAGGGCTTATAATTGTTTCCACCAAAATTATTTCTATAAGCATTGTTATTAAAATTATTATTTCTAATAAAGTTTACATCAACATGCTCTTCTTGAGCAACCAAAAAGGCTAAAGGAATATTATTTGGATCAACTTGAGCTTTACCATTAACAAGCATATACATAATAGCATCAAGCCTTTCACTTAAAGAGGAGGTTTCCTCAACATAATTTACCTTCTTACCTTGTGGAGCTCTCTCGGTGTGCCACTCTAAATAATTTATGATCATATCATCAAGAAGCTTTGTTGCATTGCCCAAAGTGATGGACATAAAGGTACCTCCATCAGCTGAATCCAATAGGTTCCTTGAGGAGAAATTCAGTCCTGCATAAAAGGTTTGTATAATCATCCAAGTAGTAAGTCCATGAGTGGGACAATTCTTCACCATAGTTTTCATTCTTTCCCAAGCATTATCAACATGTTCATTATCAAATTGCTTAAAATTCATTATGTCACTTCTCATGGATATAATCTTAGCATGAGGTTAATATTTTCCAATGAAAGCATCTTTACACTTATTCCATGAATCAATACTATTTCTAGGCAAAGATAGCAACCATTCTTTAGCTCTTCCTCTCAAGGAGAAAGCAAATAATTTCAGTTTAATAATATCTCCATCCACATCTTTATATTTTTGCATCTCACATAGTTCAACAAAATTATTAAGGTGGGCAGCAGCATCATCGGTACTAATATCAGAATTTTTTTCTTTCATCACAAGATTTAATAAAGCAGGTTTAATCTCATAGAAAGCAGCAGTAGGAGCAGGTGGATCAATAAGTGTGCAAATAAAATCATTGTTGTTTGTGCTAGTGAAGTCACACAACTTAGTATTCTCAGAGGATCTCATTCTAGTAGAATAAAAGCAAGCAAATAAATAACAGCTATGAAGTAAACTTTTTTTTTGTGTTTTTGATATAGAGAAATATAAACAAGACAAAAATAAAAACAAGACAATAAACAAAATAAAGAGATTGAGAGTGAGAGACTCCCCTTGCCAGAAGACTTCCTTCTCCCCGGCAACGGCGCCAGAAAAACACTTGCTATGTGTTGTTTGGAACCCCAAGAGGAGGGTGTGATGAGCACAGCGGTAGGAGTTTTCCCCTGATGAGGACATCCCTAGCTCTTCACCTATTGTTAGACATGATGATGTTGCTATACAAGATAATGAAGTGAGGATTGGTCCCATGACAAGATCAAGGACCAAACTATTACAACAACAAGTGAATTCACTCCTACTTGAGTATAATGTTTATAATTGTGAGAACTTTATACTACCTAAATCTATGCATCTATGTATGATCAGGGTTATTGATAACACAAACATACTTGGAGGAGAACATCAAGAGGATCTGGAAAACAATGATGAGAAGCTAGAAAAAAAGATCGCCATGGAGAAAACAAACATACAAGGAGGTGAAAACAAGCATGCCATGGTGAAAACAAGCATAAAAGATGGTGAAAACAAAAGCACAAGTGTGAAAAAAAACTACTAGATTGTTATTCCACACTAGGAGATGGTGAAAACAAGAGGAGGGCGCCCACAATGGATATCAATGCGCCACATATAGTCATATTTGTGTTACACATGGTTTGTATACCATTATGGCCGCACCCCTTAATGGTGGGTCGGTTTGTATCTAGTTGGTCCAAGTCCAAACTCTAATAGGTCGAGTCCTAGTCGGTTTAAGGTGTGCTTGCGCATTGCCAGTGTGGCCGCACCCCTTCTCCCTCATAAAACCCTCCAACCTGCGAGTTGAGAGGTTACACTACGTTAAACACAAAACCCTAGACCTCTAGATCGAATTAGCTTGTAAGCATTCATCTGGAAGTTCATCTGCAAACTTTTCGTGTTACATGTTGTTCCACTGGGAATAAGACGGTACATGACCACTTGTAGTCGGTGGGTTACATGTGCAAGAGTGTGGAGTTGAGAATATCCTTGGGGTTGCTAGTTGTTGCATTGGCATCAGGGATCAGCCGGGAGAGTTTTCAGTGGCGCACTATTTATCATACCAAAGTTATATGTGAGTTCATCAAGAAGATTGGGCCACCCCTTATGATCTTGGTATCATATTTATAGGTTGCCTCGGTGAGCTATCATATATCCCTTAGATTTGATTATTTTTATTCCTATACAGAAAATTGCCCCACAAAAATAGGTCTAGTTCATTGCCATAGCCGTAGATTCACCTTAGTTTCAATTACTAGTTGTTGTTTTTGTGTTTCTTTTTCTCTTTTTAGTTTTCTATTTTTCGGCTAGGGTTAGGGTTCTTGTTCCCCTAGTCGAGCTCATATAAAAAAACTACAAAAAAAATCGATTCGGTGATGTTTTGACCTTCCAATCCGAGTTCTACTCGAATTCTGCCGTGGCACCAAAATCCCACCGATCCGCTGCCGCCGTATGCCCACCGCTGTCGTGCCCTACTCAGACTCGAGCTCACCGCACCCGCAACGCTCTTACCAAACCGCATCACGCGCGCACCGCAGCACAACGCTTCACGACAGCAAAACGCTGCCGCCGCTGCCGCGCCTCGCTCACGCACGCGCGCGCCCGACCCACGCCATCCTCTGCATTTTAGCGCGCGCGTCCACCCGCGGCACAAAAACATTGCCGCCGCTGTCGAGCGTCTTTTTCTCTGCCGTGAGCGCTTGAGTTTCTGCCGTGGAACGGGTTTTGGTCGTTTCTCTACCGTACGGCAGGATTTCGCATGTTTCCCTGCCGTGAGCACTTAGTCCCTTTTAGGTTAGTTTCTTTAGTTTTTCCTTTTTGTTTTTCTTAGGAGTTCTATATCCAATCCTTGTGAACCTAGCCACAACCTTTCTACAACATATTTAATAGGAACTTGCCCACAAGTATAGCTATTTTTGTGCTCTGACAGGCTGTTCATTATCATCACTACCATTGTGTTCACTTGTTATTTGGTTCATATTGCTCCTAGTTGTGTTTAAGGCCATTGGAAAAAAATAGAAAAAGAGTAAAAGTATTAAAAAAAAGAGAAAACAAAAAATTGCAAAGAGGCCGAATAGATATTATTGCTTACTAGTGGAGCTTGCCATTGTGACACTTGGTTTTTCTTTGAGCAATCTTGTGCCTGTCTATTGTGAGCCTAGCCAGTGACTTTCTAGTGCATTGCAAAATCTCATCCATATATTTTCTTTGCCACATTTGTCTCCATTATTGGTGTGTGTTTCCTTGGGTATTTTTATATCATCACAAAACAGCAAATAGGACTTGTTACTTTGGTGATTGTTAGGTATCCATACCAAGCTCCAATAAATAACCTTGTTTGCCTTTGTGAGAGTGAAAACCCTGGGTATTCTCTTCTTCACATCAAAGTACATTAATTGCCTCTACTTGTTGGTAAGTATTTCTATTCACTTTGGAACGGTAAGATAACTCAATTGTCTTGCTAGTTGTTGAGTGAGCTGTGAGAGAACACGACCTATTGATACTTGTTTCTGTTTTCACTAACCTACTAATGGATCTCTCTAGTGATGCTATTGTGCAGCAAAAGAAGGACCATAAAGAAGGAGTGAATTGGAGGGAGTATGAGGCACTACGAGATGTGTTGACAAACAAAGTGAGACACAACCACAAAGATCTTGATAAATTTGTGACTGATGCTTGTGATCCCCTATATGAAGCAATACAAGCCATGGAGAATAAAGTAGGGGAGACACATAAGTTGGCCGAGACCAATAATGAGCAAGTTAATACTATACAAACTTCCATTGCTGCCTGTTCATGATGATGGTAATGCTAGTGTGCATATTGATGCAAATAATGGTTTTGAAGCTCATTATGGGGTGGAAAATAATGGTGGCCGTGGAGTTAGAGGGGAAAGAGGCCGAGGAGGTATTCAAGGCCAAGCAAGGCGTGTTCCCAATAATGTTATTCCTGAAAATCATAGAGAGGATGATGGTTTGGGTAAACCCAAATTTTCTATACCCTCTTTCAGCTTTGACAACATGGATGTGGAGGAATATTTGCTATGGGAGATGAAAATTGAGAAGCTATGGCGTTTGCATAATTATACTAAGGACAAAAAAATTAAATTGGCTTCTTCTGAGTTTGATGGATATGCTCTTCGTTTGTGGGATACTACTATAAGACAAAGACATGAAGATGGTGAATTACCCATTATCACCTGGAATACTATGAAGAGGGTCATGAGGGACATATTTGTACCACCAAATTACATTAGACAACAATTTGATCAATTTCAACAATTGAGGCAAGGTTCTATAACTGTTGATGCTTATTATCAGGAGATGGAATTGATCATACAAAGAGCACGTGTGAGAGAGCAATTGGAGCAAACAATGCAAAGGTTCCTTTCAGGTTTGAATTACAAGGTAAAGGGAATTGTTAGGCATCACCAATATAATGATATGCATGAATTATTGCATCATGCTAGAGAGGCCAAATCACATATCAATGAGGAGGCCAAAATCACAGCAAGAACAAGGGGGCAGATTTCCCTTGAGATCATCTTCTATGGCTAGTACAACACCTCCACCTTCTGTTATTCGTGGTGCTTCATCATCCAAGGCCGAGCCTAGTACTTCTATTGCAAACAAATCATCACAACCAGCAACTAGTACCACGGGTTCAAGTGCATGCACAGCAAGAAACAGGGATATGACATGCCATACATGTGGAGGAAAATGCCACCTTAAGAGGGATTGTCCTAATACTAAAATCATGATTATTAATGAGCACAATGAGTATGAGAGAGGAGTTGATGTTGATCCTAATGATGATGATGATGGCTATTTGAGCGATTCTCCATTGGATGCTTATGCTACCTCTATTCCATCTATTATTTGCACACAAAAATCCTTGAGTGTTATTCCTAGTCCTGAAAATCAAAGGTGCAATTTATTTAAAACCAAGGCTGTTATTGGTCCTAATATGGCTTGCAAAGTCATTATTGATGGAGGGAGTTGCAGGAATTTGGCTAGCAAAGATCTATGTGGGAAGCAAAATCGGAAATATTTACCACACCCTTCTCCTTATCATATACAATGGTTGAGTAGCACTGGAGAGATGAAAGTGAGCCATATGGTGCGTGTGGAATTTCAGATTGGTCCTTATAAGGATTCCATTGAGTTTGCTGTGGTTCCTATGACTGTTTGCCACTTATTATTAGGCATACCATGGCAATTCGACCGGAGTGTGAAGCATGAAGGGAGAGCCAATACTTATGAGTTGAATCACCATGGGAGAACTATTATTCTGAGGCCTATGACACCACATCAAATTGTAAATGAGTCTCGTTCCAAAATAGAAGTGAAAATTGAAAAAGAGAGTGAGAGGGATGAGGGAAAACAAAATTCACAAGCTGTGGGTAGTAGTAGTCAAAATAATTGGAGTGGTAAAAATAAAAATAAGAGAGAGAGCCTATTACGCATGTTAGCCACTAAGGAGGATTTGAGGGAATTTAGGGAGGATCCTACACTAGTCCCTATTGTGCTTATTCGCAAGGGAGAGATTTTAGTTTCTAATGACATGAACCCTATTTCTCTTGGTGTTTCTAATGTGTTGCAGGAATTTGATGATGTTTTTCCAGGAGAAATTCCCTCGGGGCTGCCACCATTGAGAGGGATTGAGCACCAAATTGATTTGATTCCTGGATCACCTTTGCCAAACCAAGCCCCTTATAGAAAAAATCCACAAGAAACAAAGGAGATACAGAAACAAGTACAAGAGCTACTAGACAAAGGTTATATCCGAATCAGTCTTTCTCCTTGTGTTGTTCCTGTTATTTTAGTCCCTAATAAAGATGGTACTTGGCGCATGTGTGTAGATTGTAGAGCAATTAACAACATCACTATTCGTTATCGTCATCCTATACCACGTTTGGAAGACATGTTAGATGAATTAAGTGGTGTTGATGTTTTCTCTTTAATTGATTTGTGTAGAGGTTACCATCAAATAAGAATGAAAGAGGGAGATGAGTGGAAAACAACATTTAAAACAAAATTTGGTTTATATGAATGGTTAGTGATGCCTTTTGGTTTAACTAATGCACCTAGTACTTTCATGAGACTAATGAACCATGTTTTGAGAGAATTTATTGGAAGATTTGTGGTAGTTTATTTTGATGATATTCTCATATATAACCACAATGAACATGAACATATTGATCATATTAGACAATTCTTGCATGTGTTAAGAGAGAATAAATTATATGGTAATCTTGAGAAGTGCACTTTTTGCAAAGACAAGGTCATATTTCTGGGATATGTAGTTTCTAAGCATGGAATTGAAGTAGATACATCAAAAATTGAAGCAATTCGAAATTGGCCTATTCCAACTAATGTGAGTCAAGTTAGAAGTTTTAATGGTCTTGATGGTTTTTATAGAAGATTTGTGGAAGATTTTAGTACCATTGCTGCACCATTGAATGATCTAACTAAAAAGGGAGTAGATTTCGAGTGGGGGGTTGCTCAAGATATTGCTTTTGATACATTAAAAAAGAAATTGATTTCGGTCCCATTATTAATGCTTCCAATTTTTTATAAACAATTTGAGATTGAGTGTGATGCTAGTGGCATAGGTATTGGAGGAGTGTTAATGCAAGAGAAGAAACATATTGCTTATTTTTCTGAAAAATTACATGGTGCACAATTGAATTATTCTGTTTATGATAAAGAACTATATGCACTTATGAGAGTTTTAGAGGTATGGAAACATTATTTGTGGCCTAAGGAATTTATTATACATTCTGATCACGAGGCATTAAAATTCTGAAAGAGCCAATCTAATTTGAAAAAGAGACATGCTAAATGGGTTGAATTCATAGAATCTTTTCCATACATTATTAAACATAAAAAGGGATTGGATAATGTAGTTGCTGATGCTTTGTCAAGGAAAAAATATGTTACTCTCCAAATTAGAGATTAAGGTTTCGGGTTTGGAGGGAATAAAATATTTATATGGTGAGGATAATGAGTTTTCTATGCCATTTGCTAAATGTACTAATGTTAAGGCATGGGAAAAATTTCATATACACGATGGGTTTTTATTTAGAGCTAAAAAATTGTGTATACCCGCGTGTTCTTTGCGTTTATTCTTATTACAGGAATCTCATAGTGGAGGATTAATGGGACACTTTGGACGTGAGAAAACATTGCTTATGTTGGCTGAATTTTTTTTATTGGGCACATATGAGGAGATATGTTTATAGATTTGTGCAAAGGTGCATCACATGCAAGAAAGCCAAGTCCAAATTGAAACCCCACGGGTTGTATACTCCATTGCCTACACCAACTACACCATGGGAAGATATAAGTATGGATTTTGTGTTGGGTTTGCCAAGGACAAAGAGGGGATATGACTCTATATTTGTTCTTGTGGACAAATTTTCTAAGATGTCACACTTCATTGCTTGCCACAAGAGTGATGATGCTTCCCACATTGCTACTCTATTCTTCAAAGAGATAGTAAGATTACATGGAGTACCAAGGACAATTGTGTCAGATAGAGATGTGAAATTTATGAGCTATTTTTGGAAGACATTATGGGGGAAGCTTGGAACAAAACTGTTATTTTCAACAACATCGCACCCCCAAACAGATGGACAAACCGGGGTGGTGAATAGGACATTGTCAACATTATTAAGAAGCATGATCAAGAAAAATTTCAAGGAGTGGGAGGAGTGCTTGCCACATGTGGAATTTGCAGATAATAGAGTTGCGCATTCAACTACTCAATTATGTCCTTTCGAGGTGGTATATGGGTTCAAGCCTATTACTCCACTAGATTTTTTACCACTTCCTACACAAGAGAGAACAAATATGGAGGCATCAAAGAGAGCTGATTTTGTGAAGAAAATTCATGTGAAAACAAAAGAAGCAATTGAAAAGAGAGGGAAACATGTGGCTGAAAGAATTAACAAGAAGAGAAAGGAGGTGATATTTCGGTCAGGTGATATGGTGTGGGTTCACTTTCGCAAAGACAGATTTCCCACATTGCGCAAATCAAAATTGATGCCTAGAGGTGCTGGTCCTTATAGAGTTATTTCAAGGATCAATAATAATGCATACAAGATAGACCTCCCAATTGATGTGTTTGGTGTTAGTAATTCTTTTAATGTGGCTGATTTGACACCTTACTATGGAGATGATCTTGCATCAAGGTTGATGCCATTTCAAGAGGGGGAGGATGATGAGGACATCCCTAGCTCTTCACCTATTGTTACACATGCTGATGTTGCTATACAAGATAATGAAGTGAGGATTGGTCCCATGACAAGATCAAGGACCAAACTATTACAACAACAGGTGAATTCACTCCTACTTGAGTATAATGTTTATAATTGTGAGAACTTTATACTACCTAAATCTATGCATCTATGTATGATCAGGGTTATTGATAACACAAACATACTTGGAGGAGAACATCAAGAGGAGCTGGAAAAAATTGATGAGAAGCTGGAAAACAAGATCACCATGGAGAAAACAAACATACAAGGAGGTGAAAACAAGCATGCCATGGTGAAAACAAGCATAGAAGATGGTGAAAACAAAAGCACAAGTGTGTAAAACAACTACTAGATTGTTATTCCACACTAGGAGATGGTGAAAACAAGAGGAGGGCGCCCACAATGGATATCAATGCGCCACATATAGTCATATTTGTGTTACACATGGTTTGTATACCATTATGGCCGCACCCCTTAATGGTGTTTCGGTTTGTATCTAGTTGGTCCAAGTCCAAACTCTAATAGGTCGAGTCCTAGTCGGTTTAAGGTGTACTTGCGCATTGCCAATGTGGCCGCACCCCTTCTCCCTCATAAAACCCCCCAACCTGCGAGTTGAGAGGTTAGACTACGTTAAACACAAAACCCTAGACCTCTAGATCGAATTAGCTTGTAAGCATTCATCTGGAAGTTCATCTGCAAACTTTTCATGTTACCTGCTGTTCCACTGGGAATAAGACGGTAAAGGACCACTTGTAGTCGGTGGATTACTTGTGCAAGAGTGTGGAGTTGAGAATATCCTTGGGGTTGCTAGCTGTTGCATTGGCGTCAGGGATCAGCCGGGAGAGTTTTCAGTGGCGCACTATTTATCATACCAAAGTTATCTGTGAGTTTATCGAGAAGACTGGGCCACCCCTTATCATCCCCTTAGTTAAGAACCAGGGTTATCAATCCAGTAGGAGAAAGAGAATCTTCGGAAGGTTGATGCCACTGGCGGTGGTGCTGGCGCTTCACCGGTGTGAGCAACAACGTGGAACCTGCACACAACACAACCAAAATACTTTGCCCCAACGGTACAGTGAGGTTGTCAATCTCACCGGTCTTGCTGAAAACAAAGATTAGATGTATAGTGTGAAAAAACAGTGTATGCTTGCAGTAAGTAAAGAAAGCAGGAAATTGTTGTGGTTTGTTTAGAAGTGTGGAAAATGGACCCGGGTTCATAGTTTCACTAGTGGTGTCTCTCCATAAAAGATAGCATGCTGGGTGAACAAATTACAGCTAGGCAATTGACAAATAGAGGTTGCACCGTAGTGCACAATATGACATGAACATTACTATGCTATTTAGTGCGGGCATTACAACAAGATACATAGACCGACATCCATCTGCATCTGTGAATAATAATCCACCCTCAGGTTATCATCCGAACCCCCTCAGGTATTAAGTTGCAAGCAACAGATAATTGCATTAAACAAAGTGTGTAATGTAAGCAATTATTATGCACGCGGGCACTCTCACCGTTGTTTTCTCCCTAATGGTAACAGCACATTCCGCCCCCTTCACGTTTCTGTCACTCGAGCAAGGCAACAAGGAGGCAGGAACCCACTATTGA
The DNA here is from genome assembly GCA_028641055.1 of Alopecurus myosuroides. Classification (NCBI taxonomy): domain Eukaryota; kingdom Viridiplantae; phylum Streptophyta; class Magnoliopsida; order Poales; family Poaceae; genus Alopecurus; species Alopecurus myosuroides. The sequence goes on along the minus strand of CM054059.1, from coordinate 313,627,771 downwards.
GCATAAATACTCCCTCTTGGAGTCACTAGCAACTACTTGGCCAGAATAACCACTAGCAACGGAGATCATGCAAGATCACAAATAACATATGCAAATAAAGACTATAATCAACTTGGCATAAGGTCAACATTCATCGGATCCCAACAAACACAACATAGAGAATTACATAAGATCAATCTCGATCATGATAGGCAGCTCACGAGATCTAAACATGGAGGCATATGAGGAGAAAACAACCATCTAACTACAGCTACGAACCCGTAGTCCAAGGATGAACTACTCACGCATCACTCCGGAGGAAGGCATGGTGATGTATAAGCCTCCGGTGATGATCTCCTCTCCGGCAGGGGGCCGGAAACAGCTTCAGAGCCCCCCTGATCTGGGGTTGACAGTGATGGAGGTTGCGGAACTTTTTCGGGGATTTTGATCAGGTGTTTAGGGTTTTCCATCCTGGGGGCTTAAATAGGCGAAAGGGAAAAGGCGGTGGAGGCCAGGGGGGCCCACACCCATAGCTGGCGCGGCCAGGGGGCCGCGCCACCCTATGGTGTGGCCCCCCTGCTGCCCCTCTTTGGCTCCTCTTTGGTCTTCTGGATGCTTCCGGGCTTCGAATTTTCCAATTCCGAGAATATTTTCAGAACAACTTTTCTGAAACTAAAAACATTAGAAAACAGAGAACTGGCTCTGTGGCATCTTTTCAATAGGTTAGTACGGAAAATCGATAAAAATGACATAAAGAAGGGAGGAAACATGTAGCAATTGGCATAATATCATCATGGAGCATCAGAAATTAGGGATACGTTTATGACGTATCAAACAACACCTACAACAAAATCACTAGCATCACACCTAATTTCAAAAGGTAAATTCCAATTAGGTGGTTGAACAATAGGAGTAGTAGTTAAAGCGTTCTTCAAAGTTTCAAAAAGCTTCCTTACAATCATCATAAAAAGACAAAAGGTACATCTTTTTTAAGAATATTAGTAAGAGGCTTTGATATTTTAGAGAAATCTTTAATAAACCTCCTATAGAAACCAACATGACCAAGAACAGTACGAATACCTTTAACATCCTTGGGATAGGGCATTTTCTATATGGCTTCCACTTTAGCTCTGTCAACTTCAATACCTCTTTCAGAAATTTTATGTCCAACAACAAGTCCTTCATTCACCATAAAGTGACATTTCTCCCAATTAAGAACAAGGTTAGTTTCCTCACATCTCTGCAAAACTTTATCAAGGTTTTGCAAGAAATTATCAAAAGAAGTTCCATAGAATGAGAAATTGTCCATGAATACTGAAAGGAATATGCCCGAGAGGCAATAATAAAGTGGTTATTATTTTATTCCTTGTTTCGATAAATGTTTATTTCTCATGCTAGAATTGTATTAACTGTAAACGTTGATATATGTGTGTCTAACAAACAGACAAGAGTTCCTAGTAACGCGTCTCGTTTAACTAGCTTGTTGATTAACTGATGATCAAGGTTTCCTGATCATGAACATTGGGTGTTGTTAATAACGGGGCCATTTCATTGGTAGAATGATGTGATGAACATAGACCCAAACTGAATATAGAAATGCGATCAAGTAATTAAGTTACATTGCTATATCACACATACAAAGTAACTCTAATCCTTAGACCATGAGATCATGTCAATCACTAACACCGAAAGAGTGCTTTGATGTCATCAAACGTCACACCGTAATAGGGTGACTATAAAGGTGCCGTTAGGTATTCGGAAATTATTAGTTGAGGATCATGGATCAAGAGTAGGATTTGTCCATCCAAATGACGGAGAGATATACTCTGAGCCCTCTCGGTGATATCACATCGACACCGCTTGCAAGCATGTGACTAGGTCACAAGGATGTCATATCACGGAACGAGTAAAAGAGTACTTGTCGGTGACGAGATTGAACTAGGTATGGTTGATACCAATGATCGGATCTCGGGGAAGTAAAATATCGCGAGACAAAGGGAATTGGTTACGAAGTTTATGGTTCACACGATCACTAGATTCATCGTTGAATGTGTGGGAGTCATTACGAATCTCCAGGTCCCGCTGTTGACTATTGATCAGAGAGGTGTCTCAATCATGTCTACATTATTCACGAACCGTAGGGTGACACACTTAAGGTTCGATGACGCGTTTGAGTGGCGGAATATTGGAGAAAACTTTGGACAACACCGAAATTGTTTCGGGTAATTTTGAAATAGTTCAAGGGGATTCTTGTCAAATGATTTTTAATAGATTTAACAACTAACTCAAGGGGTTATGTGTTAATGTTTGTTAATGGAATTAACAAATATTAAAATAAAGAAATAAAAATGTTTTATTTATTTATTAAGGAAAACACTTGGGATTTTGAGCGGGAATTAAGGGAAGAATGCGTGGTTTCAGTGGAGACTCCACTCACATGATGAGGGAGAGGTGGAGACACCCAAAAATTCGTGGCTGCCTTCCCCTCCTATGTAAGGAGGGGTGGGAGCTCCCTCTCCCACACACACACACTTGGTGTCATCTCCACCTCCCTTCTCCCGCTGATCCACGTCATGTTCATGCGCTTGGCGAAGCCCTGAACGAAATTTTCTCCACCACACCATGCCGTCGTGATGCTGGAATTCCGAGGGAGCCTCTACTTCCGCTGTCCTGCTGGATCGAGGGAACGAAGGTCATCATCGAGTTGTACGTGTGACTGAGTGCGGAAGCGCTGCCGGATTGCAGCGCTCATCTTCGCGGTCTTGAGATCGATGTGAGTTCGACTACATCACCAACGAGATTTGATCTCGTAACGCTTTGTGTATTCGAGGGTATGTTTTCCTTAAGACTTCCTCTATGCCCGTTGCTTTCATATCCTAGATTAGATATTGGCCCTTCGGGTATCTCTGGCGTAGGAAAAAAATGTTTTCTATGCAACGAACCCTTCAGTGGTATCAGAGACGGATCTATGTGTAGATGATTTGTACGGGTAGAACACATAGGTGTATGTGGGCGTTGATGATCATGTTATTGCCTCCTAGAGTATTTTATGATCTTAGTGGCATAGTAGGATGAAGCTGCCCTAGACAAACTTTACGTGTACTTTGTACGCGAGACCTGTCTCACTTGTGGCTGACGGGGTGTCCGTTTCTTCTACTATAGTGTAACAACCCAATTTTTGGGAGACATGAAAAACTTGTTTTCAATAACCAAAAAATCAGGGCCAACAATTTTTTTTTGATATGTTTGACTTATGCTTGTGTTTTCATTTCTATTTGCTTGTTGTATGTGTTTGTGTTTGTTAACACCTGACATTAAAACCCATGATCATAACTTCCTTAAAACACAACCCTTGTGATCAAGTCATGACAAGAAAGCTTATCACCTTCATCTATCACCCTCTTTTGGCAAAAACCTTTTTGAAAATGTTTTGATTTTAGAAGGAACCCAAAAGCCAAGTTTTGAGAAAACAAAATGCAATTTCCAAAACTATATGAAAAGTATTTTGGAGGTAATAATCTCCTACCTGTTTTCAACCAAGAGATGTTCTCCAAGTATTCCAAAAACCTCCTCTCATTTTTCTCTTTTGCAAAAACTATAAGTGGGGATTATATTACCCCTACGTTTTACCTCAATTTTTTTTGGAAATAACAAGCTTTGAGTTGAACCTCTATATGAAATCCTTTTTCATGGTATGTCTTTATCACTACCTCAAATTAACACTTGAGAAAACACCTGGAAATTAAATTGAAGAACTCAGTTGCTTGAGTGATCTTGTGTATCTTGTTATTTTATCTGCTTACTGTGTGATCTTATCTTGTGTTTGCTTTGAAGTATTTATTTATGTTTGTTGATAAGTGTGTGTTGTTTTAAACAGAATAAAACCTAGTAATAACAAGATCAAGAATCTATATCATATTCCATCACAAGTCCATATCATCTTCTATTTTCCTAAAAACTTCCAACTTTGGAGACATGCCTTTAAGGAAAATCTTGAGCTATTTATCAATGCATCATCATACATATCATTGTCTATATCTATTATATCCATAAAATTTGTTATTTTGGATATTGAAACTCCTTGGTATCTTCTTTCAAAGTCCTTTAGAAGGCATCCCTAAATATTGATCATATCCCTATTCTCTTGATGCACTTTTTCTATGTTACTCAAAGTCACCCCTTATTGTTTTCAAGATCCATCAACCTACCCTTATCACCTACATGACTTATATATCACCTCCATATGGTCCATTTATTTTCCAATGGCCATTTAATTATTCTTCTCTCATGGTTTTTAGCCTATTAAATGAACTCATGTTTTCACCCTTTTTCCACTTGGTGCCTCAAATATTTTCAAAAAAGTTGTTTATTAAAAATCACTTTTGAGACCTATATTATGTACTATCTCATCCCAACTCAAAAATATTTGTTGTAAAAGCATTTTACTATTTATTATTTTCCATTTTCCAAAAGGCCAGAAATGGATTTTAAAATATTTTGTGAAGAAAAGTATTTCCTAAAATCTTGGAAAAATTACCCAACATGCCTATGATGATGTGAGACATATTTATACAAAACAATTTGAAAGTTGAGTTGAAAATTTTGGAGAAAACATTTAAAAACTGTTTCTGCCATTTTTGAATTCCCAAAATTTTGTGAAATAAATATTTTCAGAAAACCTTGAGACCACCACCCCTAGACTCCATTTTTTATTCTCTATCCAATAGACATGATCTTGTACTTGTGTTTTGTTCAAAAATTTGGAGAAAACAATCAAAACCCCTCTTTACTCTTTCTGGTCACTGTTGAGAGCAGACATATCCTGGAGCATTATCACCCTCTCTCCTCCTCTCTCCTGCACCTGGACAGTGGTTTTTAGTCCTTTAACCTCCTAGAAATGGTCTACCTGCTCCATTCCTCCTATCTCTCAGCCACCACCCGATGGACAAAGACTCGATCACCCCCTGCATCTGACTCCCTCACTACCATCCATCCCAGCAGAAACCATCACGCAAGGAGACTACTCTCACACCCGTGAACTCTCTGGCGAAGCCCCCTACCTTCTACTTGTCTCCTTCTCCCTCTTTCTCTCCTTGTCTCGCGGAGAGCTTGTTCCTCTCTCCCTGGAGGATCACATGATCATGATCCACCCACTAGACACCGTTTCCCCTGCCTCTCGCCGGCTACCGAGCACGCCATGTCCGCCATGGATGCCGCGCACCGAGCTCCGTGGGTAGGGTCTCCCGAGCCTCCTCCTTGATTTCGACCCTGCCGCACCACCTCCACTCCTCCCCAATCGCACCGCCGTACCAAAATCCCCCTCAAACTGTGTCCTGCTCGCCGACACCAAATCCGAATCGGCCGCCGGCGATCTCCTCATAAAGCTCAACACACAGGGAAGCTCCGGCCTCTCCGATTTTCTTCCCTGCCACCCTTAAGACCCCTTGATACTCGTTCCATACTCCTTTTTCACCCCTACAGGAGCGCCTCCATCATCGTCATCCACCCGTGTCCACCGCGCCCCGCGATTCCTCTGTCCCGGTCTTCCTCTGCTGGAATCGATTAGGGCATCGAGTGCGCATTGTCGCTCTGACGCTCCTGGTGCTCTCCTCGTTTCCAGGAGACCACGGGAGACCCTGGCGGTGATCTCGCGCCTCCGCAGCAGCGGCCAGAGAGGACTCCGCCGTCGGTTTTGGTTGCCGTCGACGCCCTCCTGCGTGGACGCCTCGTGGCCGTCCAATCTGGATTGGACGGAAGCGTACCCCTTCGCCAGCGTATCGTTGTTGGGCTTGACCCAGCCGCGGCCCAGCACCTCATTTGAAACTCTTCCCGCGCGGGGAGAGCGCCTAGCAGGTCGGCCCAGCTAGCAGATCTGGCATGTTTCTTCTCTGAAGGTTGCTCTTTTTCTTTTTCCCTGCAGATCCAGATCTGAAGGTTTACTTTAAATCGAAATTAAAATGCAAATGAGTAAAACATGCCAAACCAAAAATCACAGTTGTAGATCTACTAATTTCTGACCACATCCAACTTGTAGATTCATGTTTTAGTTGTATTTTAGGAGAAATAAATAAATGGCAGAAGCACTGATTAACACCTTTTATTCAATAACTTGAGTTTTATGCATCCAAAACATGCAAACTAAACTTTTCTGAGTAGGTTGGCCTTGTGTTGACTTGAGTTGTGGTTTGAAAATGACATGCATGTTAGTTTTAGGCCAGAGAGCACTTCTGTGAATTGTTTAATTTTATTGGTGATGATTTTTTATGTGAATCCAATTTTGTTGGTTTTCTAGTGACTAGGAGCACCTTATAGTATATTTTCATGATTTTAGGAGTTACAGAATAGGCTTGGTGGATTATTTAGTGTTTAGCCCTTTTCTGCATATTATTGCTATGCCTTTATTAAATTGTGTGTTATATTGTTTTTGTTATAAAATTTATTCCTAGAATGTGTAGGTTATTAATACATGTTTTATATGTGTTTTTAGTGTGACACTATCATGTTAGGACTTGTGTGTGAAAAACCATGGTTGTTAGGATTTTATTCTCATGGGATGATTTCCTAGTAATAATAGGTTAAATTATGTTATTCTTCATATTGGTATGATGACTTGAATAAATGCTTTAGTATTGTTTTCCATAGCATAGATACTGTTATTCTATCATATTATACTTTCTTGCATGCTTGAGTGAGCTTTAGATCAACCTTTCATGCTATGATAGTTTTAGATGATTTTCCGCCATAAGTTGTTATTTGCATGCTTAGTTTTTTAGGCATTGATTAGATTGTTATTTTTATATTACTAGCATGTCTAGGTGTTGTTTCCTCTGTTATTTGGATGCTATCTTATAGATCTATCATGTTAGAATAAATCTTGTTTAATGATCTCTTATGGTTATGCATGTATGCATGTCTAAATAGCCCCCTTTGCATCTCTAGTTTTAGTGGTCATTTTGCTCCATGATTATTTTCATGTATTGAGTGATGCCATGATATGTTTAGTATTGTTTTGTCTCTGTTATTAGGTTGTTTAGCTACTGGTTATATTATTTCTCCATGTTTAGAAAAGCATGTGTCATTATGGGCTTGTAGTATTGCTTGTTAATATTTTCCTATGCATGTGTATGTGTTCCTAGGTTGTTTTCATGTTATTTTGTTCATCCTCATGAATGACCAGATATTCATTTAACCTTAATTGGTCATGATATGAGAGTGGCACACCCTCTGGACCGATGCCAATTTGGTTGAGGATCCATAGCATCAATTCTAGTGTATTCATGTGTGTTTTCTGTGCATGTTTTGCTCGTTGGTGTGCACCCTAGTAATATTGTTTGTGAGTGGTCTTGTTTGATGAAATGCTTGATGTATGTTTATTTCGTTATCAAGTGCTTGCCTTTGTTTGGTTCTGATTGGGTGTTTTCCTTTTTGAGTTTACGACGTTAGATAACGAAGACGGTATTATTTCCCGGATAGGTTTTTATTGCAACTCTTGTTTATTTCAAGAGCAAGACCAAGACCAGTGCCAAGGCAAGCCACTCTAAATTCTTTCTTTTGTTTTACTAATCATTATCTATCATGCATTCTTTACTTCTGAAGTTTTACAAAAGTTGATTCAAAAACTATTTCCTCAAGTGGACTACACCACTATCTATTTTATGTATCTAATATGCTATAAACACTATATAATCTTGGTGTTACCAAGCCCTTTAGATATTTTAGTATCATCACTTTATTAACTTAATTCCCTTAGTTGACATTTTAACTTGGTGTTTTTGTAAAATAAAAGCCTTGGAAAAAACCCGAGGAAAGGTGGGACCTTGTACGAGGGAGGTTTGTGAAGGAGGAAATGTTTTTCGACTTGTTTTCCAAAAATGACACATAACCTAGTCTTCGCCAGACAACCAAGACGTGCTGCCACATTACCCCAGTATGGGAACGGGGTCTAGCTAAAAGCTTGTCGGTGTTAGTCCGTGTCTACCTCAATGTGCTATAGGGGTTAGAGTCCCCCGAACCGAATTGTCGCCAGAATGGAATAATGGGACATTCAGAGTGTGGGATTAAGTTCACCACCAGTTGCAACAGTTGGGTCTCCTGCCATGGCGGTGTGTTGTCAGTGGAAACCGGATCGATACGGCTGACTCACTCGATGCCGGGGAGAACAAACCCTGTTGAAGAGGTAGCCATTTACTAGCTCTTGCATAGTGGATAGTTAGGACCAGTTATCTGATGTTTGCATACTATCTTGGACAGTCCGTGGTTGTTCACGGCAGATATACTGGATCTTGTGGATTGTGTACACCTCTAAAGAGTAAAACTATTCAGAATAGCCGTGTCCTCGGATATGGACAGTTGAATGGACATGTAGCTAGCATTGTGTCAATGTTTTCAAAAATCTTGAAAGGTCTTTTGGAGATTGTACCTAGGAGGTATGTAGCAAGGGAATGATTGTACCTTTGAGGTACTGGAAAAATGATGATCTTGAAGATGTGATCTTCCAAGAAGTTTTGCAAAGAAAAACTTTCTTTTATTTAAATGTTTTATTAAAATATCGTTTGAAGTATCTTCTTCAGCAAAGAAAAATAAAACTTGTGCAACTATGATGGGTCTTAAATTCATCATAGCTAGTTGAACTCTAATTATATCCTTCCTACCACCTATATTTATGCATACTTGCATGTTTAGCTTTCATTTAGGGTGTCATGCGAGTACATTCCAATGTACTCACAATGGTTTCGTCCCTGGCTATTGTCGTAGCCAGACTTGAGCAGAAACCCGGAGAACCTGAAGAAGATGGTGTCGCTGACGGCTGTGCGAATTAGGAACGTCTCCGAGTCAGTAGCCTGTAGGTAGTCAAGGCATGACTTGGGTTTACCATGAGAGTGTGTTGTAGACTTCCGCTGTTTTTCGTATGTGTTCCTTCCCTGCATGGCATTTGTTTTCAACTGAGTCATGTGACCAGTTGTGTAAGTTGTGTATTCGTGTAGTGGATTTTGTAATCTTCAATGCCAACTCGAGTATGTTGTTCATGACTAACTGATCATGGGATCGTGAATGTATGCATACTGGAGGTCTCGTACTGCTAATCTGGGGTCCCCACAGAGTTGGTATCAGAGTCATCCTGACTTTAGGAGACCTTAATTAGCATGGACGTAAGATAGGAAACAAAGATATTTTGGTAAAAACTATATTATTACATAAATCGTTTTTCTCTAACTAACCCTAATCATAGCTTCCACTTTTTCTAAAAACGTATTGCCTAGTTTTTGAAATAGTAAATCTGAAAACAGAAAACTACTTTTTCTCTTTGTTTTCATGACTCAAATTTTTTGGCATAAATAAATAAACATGATTTTATAAAACTTTGGTTTTCATTTAAAAGTCTATCAAAAAGTTTTCTTCTGTTATCTTTCTATTAAAAATTACATACTTGGCGATGTCCCAAGAAGACCTTAGTAGTTAGCAATCCGAAGAAAAAGAAGCTTCCTTCCGAAGACCTCGACATCAAGATGAGATAAAGAAATCCTCTAGATCCAAAGACTCTGCCATGTATCAAGAGCAACAACGACGATAACAACATGAAGACTTCAACAACCCCTGGTCGACCCAGACCCATAGGATTCGATAGGTTTTGCTCAATTGCTTTGCTTGAGCTACCCGTTCTTCAGCGGTATTAGACATTTGCTGGTACTAAAAGTACCTTGTTTGTCCTTTGCTTGTGTGCTAATTGTGTGTTTTTACTCTTGCGTAATGTTTTTACTTACTCCCTTGTTGTGTGTGATTTTGAATTATTTGCATGTGTGTCCCACCAGCATGCCTTTCCGCCAAAACAAAGTCACCACACTTTTACCTCTTGCTTTATTTATGTCTGTTTGCAAAAATTCTTTTTGTGCCCTACCGGCCATAGTTTTCACCTTTTGTATGTCTTTAAAAAGTCTGACTTAGCAAAAACCCCTTTAAAAAAATTCTATCCCCCATCCCTTCATGAGAAGAGCGCGGTATGGAACACTCTCTACTTTAACCCGAGAAGCTCAAGCCTATGTAATCCTCTCCAAGACGGATAGCGGACTTCACACACCATTTTTTGAGCAACTACATCAAGAGCCATCAAGAAGGACGACGAATTCAGATTCAAGCCGAGATGAAGAGAGCTGTGTATCGCAACTCCAACAAAACTTTACCAAACTAACACTGCTAAACTAACTATCTAATTTTAGACTAACATCTAACGAAAGGTTTGCAAAAGGCACTAGCTAGTTTTGCCGAGGGAAAGCTAACTGGGTGACCCTAAACCACCTAAGAAGACACCTGTAGAGCTCCATGAAGATCAAGACCCAACGAATTCTTCCACGACATGCCATCGCCACCAAGCAAAAATGAGACAAAGATGAAGATAATCCCCGACAACCTACCAAGACTAATCAAATGGGGGAAGCATCTGCACTTCAATGCTGCCGGCCAGCAAGGAAAGCAAAGAAGCATATAGGATTTTCTAACAACCTTCCTAGCAGTAATCAGAGATAGTCAAGTCTACAGACCTGACGCCCCGTGAGGCCAGATGGTTGCCATGGGTAACTATCTGCGACACTCCTAAAGAAGAAGAGATCAAGACGAAGAGAGATGGTCTACAAAGCAGCAAAATCAAGACCCTTCATTAGCTTGTGTCGTTCCACCAACATCAACAACAAGGACATGAAGTGTCAAGTGAACCTGTCGTGGGATAATCACGGCAGACGTTACCGGGGGTAACTGATCTTGGGGCTAGACGACACATGCGTTTGGGAGGGGGTTTAGCTCAAAGGAAAACATGATGGTAATCGATCTGGTAGCCGGCGATCAAAGTCGCCGAGTCTCCGATCTTAATATAATAACTCAACTCTCGGGTTACACTGGATGCTCGATATCAAGCGATATTGCTAGGGTTCTTAGATCTCTCCAAACTAGACGTAGGGGTCGGTTTATAAAGCACCGTACCCTCCTGACTTGCCCTCCAAGGCGCACCCTGAATCCTACCCGACACTGCTTACAAACCTTAGCTTTCCTTACCGCAACCCACAATCCGGGTTACGAGGCCTACAGACTTTGGGCCTTCCAGAAGTTCCATTATCCTTAGCCGGATCCTGCGACGTGTCCCTTGGGCCGGGTTACACCTTGGAGTTGGCCTACCGGGTTATTATCCCTCCATCAGTAGTCCCCAGAATAGCTTGGGCTTCACGGATTCTTCCCTGAAGCGCTGGCTATTCCCTGCAAAAATATCAAACGCACAAGTGTTGGGAGGCCGGGTTAAAGTGCTTTGTTGTGTAGCTAGGCTTAACTCCATGGCAGCCATATAGTAACCCGGCTCTTCCCTCCAGATACTTTGCTTAACTTTCCCGGTTTAAGCTTTGATAAAATGCCAAAACTCCATACTTTGCTCGATAGTTGATCCTGATACCCCGGAGAGGATCTCTTGCTCAGTGTTTGAAGCATATCTCGCAAACTTCGAACAGGTAGCTGTTACCCCGTAATTTCCGGGTCCCGCCCGTTGGACTGAGTTTTTCCACCCGTGCCATTATAAATAGGCCCCTAGGAGTAACCCTAACTCCAACGGCTCACTTTCCCCCATTTCTCTTCCTTCCTTCCTCCACGCGCAAGCCCACAGAGCGCCATTACGGAAACCCCACGCGCATCACCGGAGCCCATCTGTCGCCGGCTGCGCTCCGCCACAGCGCGCTCCGCCCCACTGCCAAGATTAGACGTATAGTGTGGAAAAACAGTGTATGCCTGCAGTAAGTAAAGAAAGCAGGTAATTGTTGTGGTTTGTTTAGAAGTGTGGAAAATGGACCGGGGTTCATAGTTTCACTAGTGGTGTCTCTCCATAAAAGATAGCATGCTGGGTGAACAAATTACAGCTGGGCAATTGACAAATAGAGGTTGCACCGTAGTGCACAATATGACATGAAGATTACTATGCTATTTAGTGCAGGCATTACAACAAGATACATAGACCGACATTCATCTGCATCTATCACTAATAATCCACCCTCAGGTTATCATCCGAACCCCCTCAGGTATTAAGTTGCAAGCAACAAGTGTGTAATGTAAGCAATGATTATGCACGCGGGCAGTCTCACCGTTGTTTTCTCCCTAATGTCAACAACACATCCTCCCCCTTCACGTTTCTGTCACTCGAGCAAGGCAACAAGGAGGCATGAACCCACTATCGAGCATAAATACTCCCTCTTGGAGTCACTACCAACTACTTGACCAGAATAACCACTAGCAACGGAGAGCATGCAAGATCACAAATAACATATGCAAATAAAGACTATAATCAACTTCGCATAAGGTCAATATTCATCGGATCCCAACAAACACAACATAGAGAATTACATAAGATCAATCTCGATCATGATAGGCAGCTCACGAGATCTAAACACGGAGGCATATGAGGAGAAGACAACCATCTAGCTACAGCTACGAACCCGTAGTCCAAGGATGAACTACTCACGCATCACTCCGGAGGCAGGCATGGTGATGTAGAAGCCTCCGGTGATGATCTCCTCTCCGACAGGGTGCCGGAAACAGCTTCAGAACCCATCCTGATCTGGGGTTGACGGCGGGTGCGGAGATTTTTCGGGGATTTTGATCAGGTGTTTAGGATTTTCCATCCAGGGGGCTTACATAGGTGAAAGGGCAAAGGCGTTGGAGGCCGGGGGCCCCACACCCATAGCTGGCGCGGCCAGGGGGCACGCCACCCTATGGTGTGCCCCCTGCTGCCCCTCTTCGGCTCTTCTTCGGTCTTCTGGATGCTTCCGGGGAAAATAGGACTTCCGGTCTTTGAATTTTCCAATTCTGAGAATATTTCCAGAACAACGTTTGTGAAACTAATAACAACAGAAAACAGGGAACTGGCTCTGTGGCATCTTGTCAATAGGTTAGTCCGAAAATCGATAAAAATGACATAAAGAAGGGAGAAAACATGTAGCAATTGGCATAATATGATCATGGAGCATCAGAAATTAGGGATACGTTTATGACGTATCAAGCATCCCCAAGCTTAGTTCCTACTCGTCCTCGAGTAGGTAAACGATAAAACAATAATTTCTGAGGTGACATGCTACTAACATAAACTTGATCAATCTAATTTAAAAGCATATGCACGCTGAGATCATAAACTTTAAACACAGGCATGATAAATAAAACTTTAATAATAAAGCATAGCAATTACTTTGCATCACGAAGAGTAACTCAAATAAAGGATCATGAATAATAATGCAAAGAAAGGTAAACGTTTGTTTCAGGTATAGAGAAAGCATGACAAAGTGATATTTTTATATTCCTTAAGAGTGGGGCAAAACATAAATGCGAGGACACCTTCAAAGTTCATAAGGAAGACTAGAAAAAATAATTTAAGAACAAATAATATCACATCATGAAGTAATTATTGATTCTTATGGGACAAATGCACATAGAACTCAGAATGGAAAAATTCTCTCTCAACTATGCATAAAGTTAGAAGATGGAGACTCAACATAAAAGTAAAAGAAAGGCCCTTTGCAGGGGGAACCAGGGATCGCTCATGTGCTACATCTTTTATTTTATTAAACAGAGGTATTAAAAGTTTGACATTTGTGAGGAATCTCTATATTTTGGGAGATGTATGCTAATGTCAACGAATGGTAAACAGAAAATACAGTACATCACAAGCCAACTGGATTCACAAGAGCGGCTCCCATGGTGAAGGACGCAACTGGTGTAGATGGTCATCCCTCTTTCTCTTTTGTTTGCACAATTATGCTTTGACTGATAAATCAGGGGCAAAAATAGTGAAGAGAATTTGTTTGCATTAATTTAGGGTTGGGCACCCTGCTGCCAGATCTTCTATCATTTGGATAAGCGGATGAAGCCACTAGTCTAGGGTGTGAAATCCAATCAACACGTGAGATTAATATTCTCTATTTACGTCCTCATGAACAAAAACAGGAACATAAAGCAAGAGTTATTTTGAAGGTTTTAAAGGTAACACATGAGAAATTTACTTTGGAATGGAAGTTAAATACCACATGTAGGTAGGTATGGTGGACACAATGGGAAAAACTTTGGTTTAAGGGAGTTTGTATGCACGAGTAGAGCTCATACTCAGTACAGTTGCAGGCTAGCAAAAGACTGGGAGCGACAAATCAAGAGAGCATAAGAGCCATAATCATGCATAACGACATAAGAATCATTAATTAAAACATAAACAGTATCACAAGTTCAAAAACTAAGTGTTCATGGAGGCTATTCGTGACTGGTTTGTAGTGATAAACATGGTGTGAGCATGCGCCAAGTCAACCAAATAAAACATTCGAAAGAGAATACCATACATTGATGCTTTACTATGACAAGAACAACTCATGAATCTTTCAATACATATTAAACACTCTCAGATATTTGAGGCTAATCATGCTACTCAGTAAACACAAGGATTTAAAACTAAAATAACATTTATCATGGCATGAAAAAGTCCTAGCCACAGTCTATACAAGCTTCTACTAGTATTATTATAAATTCTACTTCAAGCAGCAATTTTCTTTCTCCCAACAAGAACCATGCAAAAGATGCTTTAACAAAAATACTCTTTATGATACAACAAGAAAACATGAGATTACTCACATAATACTACTAAAACTAACAGATCTAATAAGAGATGCGTGCAAAATAGGAGCTGAATAAATGCAGCAGTCAAACAGAGACTAAGAATATAGCGTATTCTCATGAAAAAGCGGAGTGTGTCACTCTCCAATACAAGAATGCTGGGGTCCAACCAATCTTATTATGAAAGTAAAAAACAAACTGAAACCAAAAATAAAAGACGCTCCAAGTAAAGCACATAAGATGCGACCGAATAAAAAATATAGTTTCACTAGAAGTGACATAATAATTTGTTGATGAAGAAGGGGATGCCTTGGGCATCCCCAAGCTTAGACGCTTGAGTATTCTTGGAATTTGCTTGGATTCACCACTGGGGCGTCCCCAATCTTAGGCTTTTCACTCTTCTTGATCACATCATATCATCCTCTTCTCTTGACCCTTGAAAACTTCCTTCACGTCAAAATTCTCACAGTCTTCATTAGCAACGTTAGTGCAATTGAAATAATAAATTCACATGGTTCAGTTTCAACACAAGTCTAACACTCAAAAACACATTATATACTGTCTCAACTTCTTTCAAAACTCTTTTTCTACAAAGAACACCAAAAGAAAGAGATTAAGATGCAAATGCGATAAATGGCAGAAATATGTCAAAACATAACAGCAGGTAGAGATTGATTTTTTCAAAAATCTTATGTTGCTCAAATCAAAGTGGTATTCTAAGAAAAGTTGAGTATATAATTCAGGATTAAGAAAAAAAAAGATCATGTCATTTTGAATTTTCTGTGATTTTTAACGGAATTTACAGTGGACAGCAGAAATCTGTTTCCTGCGCATAAATCCGAAATATAGGCTCAACTTTCCACTAGAGGCTTTACTTGGCTCAACAAAACTCAAAATAAAAGATACATAAGGGTTTCTAAGGAAATAGAAAACACCCAGGTGCAAAGCACACCAAATAAAACAAAGTAAAACTGAATGAAAACAGAGAAATAAAACGGGTTGTCTCCAGGTAGCGCTTTTCTTTAACGCCTTTCAGCTAGGCATAGAGAATCAACTCAAGTATTTTCAAGTGAAGAAGCATAAAAATCATATTTTTCTCTAATAATAGAGTCAAAGGGTAGCTTCATCTTATTTCTAGGAAATTGTTCCAAACCTTTCTTGAGGGAAAGTTGATATTTAATACTCCCCTCTTTCATATCAATAATAGCACCAACAGTTCTAAGAAAAGGTCTTCCCAAAACAATTGGACAAGACACATTGAATTCAATATTCATAAAAACAAAATCAACATGGGCAAGGTTATTATCAACCATAATAAGAACATCATCAATTCTACCAAGAGGTTTCTTCTTAGCATTATCAGCAAGATGAACATCCAAATAACAGTGTTCCAACAGTGGTAAATCAAGCATATCATAAAGCTTTTGAGGCATAACAGAGATACTAGAACCAAGATCACACAAAGAATTGCAATCAAAATCATTTAATTTTATCTTAATGATAGGATCCCAACCATCATCTAATTTTCTAGGGATAGATGTCTCAAATTTCAGCCTTTCTTCCCTGACTTTCATGAGAGCATTAGTAATATGTTTAGTAAAGGCCATATTCATGGCACTAGCATTGGGAATTCTAGCAAGCTTTTGTAGAAACATAATAACTTCAGAGATATTGCAATCATAAAAATAAATATTATTATCATCAAAAGTAATGGAACCATTATCTCCCACATCTCTAAAAATTTCAGCACTTTTATCAGAAGCAATTTCAGCAGTTTGAGGCAATTTAGCACGTTTCACCAAAGGAGTATGGAATTTATTAACACCAACTACTTTACCATTGATAGTAGGAGGTCTACTAGCACTTGGAGCTTCAGTTTTACTAGTGTTTGTGACAGTGCAAACTTTAGCAATATTATTCTTTTTAGCTAGTTCATCTTCTCTTTCCCATCTAGCACGTAATTCAGCCATCAATCTAACATTATTGTCTATTTGAACTTGGATGGCATTCAAATCTTTATTTTGTTTAACATCTTGTGGCAAAACCTTTATTTTTAGAAAATAAACATCAATAGCAAGGCTATCTACTTTAGAGGCAAGAACATCTATTTTACCAAGCTTTTCCTCAACAGATTTATTAAAAGCAGTTTGTGTGCTAATAAATTCTCTAAGCATGTTTTCAAGATCAGAGGTAGATATTTTATTATTACTGTAGGAGTTTCCATAAGAATTACCATAACCATTATTAGGAGGATAGGGCTTATAATTGTTTCCACCAAAATTATTTCTATAAGCATTGTTATTAAAATTATTATTTCTAATAAAGTTTACATCAACATGCTCTTCTTGAGCAACCAAAAAGGCTAAAGGAACATTATTTGGATCAACTTGAGCTTTACCATTAACAAGCATATACATAATAGCATCAAGCCTTTCACTTAAAGAGGAGGTTTCCTCAACATAATTTACCTTCTTACCTTGTGGAGCTCTCTCGGTGTGCTACTCTAAATAATTTATGATCATATCATCAAGAAGCTTTGTTGCATTGCCCAAAGTGATGGACATAAAGGTACCTCCATCAGCTGAATCCAATAGGTTCCTTGAGGAGAAATTCAGTCCTGCATAAAAGGTTTGTATAATCATCCAAGTAGTAAGTCCATGAGTGGGACAATTCTTCACCATAGTTTTCATTCTTTCCCAAGCTTTATCAACATGTTCATTATCAAATTGCTTAAAATTCATTATGTCACTTCTCATGGATATAATCTTAGCAGGAGGATAATATTTTCCAATGAAAGCATCTTTACACTTATTCCATGAATCAATACTATTTCTAGGCAAAGATAGCAACCATTCTTTAGCTCTTCCTCTCAAGGAGAAAGCAA
Organism: Alopecurus myosuroides; assembly: GCA_028641055.1. Taxonomy (NCBI): domain Eukaryota; kingdom Viridiplantae; phylum Streptophyta; class Magnoliopsida; order Poales; family Poaceae; genus Alopecurus; species Alopecurus myosuroides. Next base: position 313,610,292 of record CM054059.1, on the reverse strand, counting down.
ATAATTTCAGTTTAATAATATCTCCATCCACATCTTTATATTTTTGCATCTCACATAGTTCAACAAAATTATTAAGGTGGGCAGCAGCATCATCGGTACTAATATCAGAATTTTTTTCTTTCATCACAAGATTTAATAAAGCAGGTTTAATCTCATAGAAAGCAGCAGTAGGAGCATGTGGATCAATAAGTGTGCAAATAAAATCATTGTTGTTTGTGCTAGTGAAGTCACACAACTTAGTATTCTCAGAGGATCTCATTTTAGTAGAATAAAAGCAAGCAAATAAATAACAGCTATGAAGTAAACATTTTTTTTGTGTTTTTGATATAGAGAAATATAAACAAGACAAAAATAAAAACAAGACAATAAACAAAATAAAGAGATTGAGAGTGAGAGACTCCCCTTGCCAGAAGACTTCCATCTCCCCGGCAACGGCGCCAGAAAAACACTTGCTATGGGTTGTTTGGAACCCCAAGAGGAGGGTGTGATGAGCACAGCGGTAGGAGTTTTCCCCTGATGAGGACATCCCTAGCTCTTCACCTATTGTTAGACATGATGATGTTGCTATACAAGATAATGAAGTGAGGATTGGTCCCATGACAAGATCAAGGACCAAACTATTACAACAACAAGTGAATTCACTCCTACTTGAGTATAATGTTTATAATTGTGAGAACTTTATACTACCTAAATCTATGCATCTATGTATGATCAGGGTTATTGATAACACAAACATACTTGGAGGAGAACATCAAGAGGAGCTGGAAAACAATGATGAGAAGCTAGAAAACAAGATCGCCATGGAGAAAACAAACATACAAGGAGGTGAAAACAAGCATGCCATGGTGAAAACAAGCATAAAAGATGGTGAAAACAAAAGCACAAGTGTGGAAAAAAACTACTAGATTGTTATTCCACACTAGGAGATGGTGAAAACAAGAGGAGGGCGCCCACAATGGATATCAATGCGCCACATATAGTCATATTTGTGTTACACATGGTTTGTATACCATTATGGCCGCACCCCTTAATGGTGGGTCGGTTTGTATCTAGTTGGTCCAAGTCCAAACTCTAATAGGTCGAGTCCTAGTCGGTTTAAGGTGTGCTTGCGCATTGCCAGTGTGGCCGCACCCCTTCTCCCTCATAAAACCCTCCAACCTGCGAGTTGAGAGGTTACACTACGTTAAACACAAAACCCTAGACCTCTAGATCGAATTAGCTTGTAAGCATTCATCTGGAAGTTCATCTGCAAACTTTTTGTGGTACATGTTGTTCCACTGGGAATAAGACGGTACAGGACCACTTGTAGTCGGTGGGTTACATGTGCAAGAGTGTGGAGTTGAGAATATCCTTGGGGTTGCTAGTTGTTGCATTGGCATCAGGGATCAGCCGGGAGAGTTTTCAGTGGCGCACTATTTATCATACCAAAGTTATATGTGAGTTCATCAAGAAGATTGGGCCACCCCTTATGATCTTGGTATCATATTTATAGGTTGCCTCGGTGAGCTATCATATATCCCTTAGATTTGATTATTTTTATTCCTATACAGAAAATTGCCCCACAAAAATAGGTCTAGTTCATTGCCATAGCCGTAGATTCACCTTAGTTTCAATTACTAGTTGTTGTTTTTGTGTTTCTTTTTCTCTTTTTAGTTTTCTATTTTTCGGCTAGGGTTAGGGTTCTTGTTTCCCTAGTCGAGCTCATATAAAAAAACTACAAAAAAAATCGATTCGGTGATGTTTTGATCTTCCAATCCGAGTTCTACTCGAATTCTGCCGTGGCACCAAAATCCCACCGATCCGCTGCCGCCGTATTCCCACCGCTGTCGTGCCCTACTCAGACTCGAGCTCACCGCACCCGCAACACTCTTACCAAACCGCATCACGCGCGCACCGCAGCACAACGCTTCACGACAGCAAAACGCTGCCGCCGCTGCCGCGCCTCGCTCACGCACGCGCGCGCCCGACCCCAGCCATCCTCTGCGTTTTAGCGTGCGCGTCCACCCGCGGCACAAAAACGTTGCCGCCGCTGTCGAGCGTCTTTTTCTCTGCCGTGAGCGCTTGAGTTTCTGCCGTGGAACGGGTTTTGGTCGTTTCTCTACCGTACGGCAGGATTTCGCATGTTTCCCTGCCGTGAGCACTTAGTCCCTTTTAGGTTAGTTTCTTTAGTTTTTCCTTTTTGTTTTTCTTAGGAGTTCTATATCCAATCCTTGTGAACCTAGCCACAACCTTTCTACAACATATTTAATAGGAACTTGCCCACAAGTATAGCTATTTTTGTGCTCTGACAGGCTGTTCATTATCATCACTACCATTGTGTTCACTTGTTATTTGGTTCATATTGCTCCTAGTTGTGTTTAAGGCCATTGGAAAAAAAATAGAAAAAGAGTAAAAGTATTAAAAAAAAAGAGAAAACAAAAAATTGCAAAGAGGCCGAATAGATATTATTGCTTACTAGTGGAGCTTGCCATTGTGACACTTGGTTTTTCTTTGAGCAATCTTGTGCCTGTCTATTGTGAGCCTAGCCAGTGACTTTCTAGTGCATTGCAAAATCTCATCCATATATTTTCTTTGCCACATTTGTCTCCATTATTGGTGTGTGTTTCCTTGGGTATTTTTATATCATCACAAAACAGCAAATAGGACTTGTTACTTTGGTGATTGTTAGGTATCCATACCAAGCTCCAATAAATAACCTTGTTTGCCTTTGTGAGAGTGAAAACCCTGGGTATTCTCTTCTTCACATCAAAGTACATTAATTGCCTCTACTTGTTGGTAAGTATTTCTATTCACTTTGGAACGGTAAGATAACTCAATTGTCTTGCTAGTTGTTGAGTGAGCTGTGAGAGAACACGACCTATTGATACTTGTTACTGTTTTCACTAACCTACTAATGGATCTCTCTAGTGATGCTATTGTGCAGCAAAAGAAGGACCATAAAGAAGGAGTGAATTGGAGGGAGTATGAGGCACTACGAGATGTGTTGACAAACAAAGTGAGACACAACCACAAAGATCTTGATAAATTTGTGACTGATGCTTGTGATCCCCTATATGAAGCAATGCAAGCCATGGAGAATAAAGTAGGGGAGACACATAAGTTGGCCGAGACCAATAATGAGCAAGTTAATACTATACAAACTTCCATTGCTGCCTGTTCATGATGATGGTAATGCTAGTGTGCATATTGATGCAAATAATGGTTTTGAAGCTCATTATGGGGTGGAAAATAATGGTGGCCGTGGAGTTAGAGGGGAAAGAGGCCGAGGAGGTATTCAAGGCCAAGCAAGGCGTGTTCCCAATAATGTTATTCCTGAAAATCATAGAGAGGATGATGGTTTGGGTAAACCCAAATTTTCTATACCCTCTTTCAGCTTTGACAACATGGATGTGGAGGAATATTTGCTATCGGAGATGAAAATTGAGAAGCTATGGCGTTTGCATAATTATACTAAGGACAAAAAAATTAAATTGGCTTCTTCTGAGTTTGATGGATATGCTCTTCGTTTGTGGGATACTACTATAAGACAAAGACATGAAGATGGTGAATTACCCATTATCACCTGGAATACTATGAAGAGGGTCATGAGGGACATATTTGTACCACCAAATTACATTAGACAACAATTTGATCAATTTCAACAATTGAGGCAAGGTTCTATAACTGTTGATGCTTATTATCAGGAGATGGAATTGATCATACAAAGAGCACGTGTGAGAGAGCAATTGGAGCAAACAATGCAAAGGTTCCTTTCAGGTTTGAATTACAAGGTAAAGGGAATTGTTAGGCATCACCAATATAATGATATGCATGAATTATTGCATCATGCTAGAGAGGCCAAATCACATATCAATGAGGAGGCCAAAATCACAGCAAGAACAAGGGGGCAGATTTCCCTTGAGATCATCTTCTATGGCTAGTACAACACCTCCACCTTCTGTTATTCGTGGTGCTTCATCATCCAAGGCCGAGCCTAGTACTTCTATTGCAAACAAATCATCACAACCAGCAACTAGTACCACGGGTTCAAGTGCATGCACAGCAAGAAACAGGGATATGACATGCCATACATGTGGAGGAAAATGCCACCTTAAGAGGGATTGTCCTAATACTAAAATCATGATTATTAATGAGCACAATGAGTATGAGAGAGGATTTGATGTTGATCCTAATGATGATGATGATGGCTATTTGAGTGATTCTCCATTGGATGCTTATGCTACCTCTATTCCATCTATTATTTGCACACAAAAATCCTTGAGTGTTATTCCTAGTCCTGAAAATCAAAGGTGCAATTTATTTAAAACCAAGGCTGTTATTGGTCCTAATATGGCTTGCAAAGTCATTATTGATGGAGGGAGTTGCAGGAATTTGGCTAGCAAAGATCTATGTGGGAAGCAAAATCGGAAATATTTACCACACCCTTCTCCTTATCATATACAATGGTTGAGTAGCACTGGAGAGATGAAAGTGAGCCATATGGTGCGTGTGGAATTTCAGATTGGTCCTTATAAGGATTCCATTGAGTTTGCTGTGGTTCCTATGACTGTTTGCCACTTATTATTAGGCATACCATGGCAATTCGACCGGAGTGTGAAGCATGAAGGGAGAGCCAATACTTATGAGTTGAATCACCATGGGAGAACTATTATTCTGAGGCCTATGACACCACATCAAATTGTAAATGAGTCTCGTTCCAAAATAGAAGTGAAAATTGAAAAAGAGAGTGAGAGGGATGAGGGAAAACAAAATTCACAAGCTGTGGGTAGTAGTAGTCAAAATAATTGGAGTGGTAAAAATAAAAATAAGAGAGAGAGCCTATTATGCATGTTAGCCACTAAGGAGGATTTGAGGGAATTTAGGGAGGATCCTACACTAGTCCCTATTGTGCTTATTCGCAAGGGAGAGATTTTAGTTTCTAATGACATGAACCCTATTTCTCTTGGTGTTTCTAATGTGTTGCAGGAATTTGATGATGTTTTTCCAGGAGAAATTCCCTCGGGGATGCCACCATTGAGAGGGATTGAGCACCAAATTGATTTGATTCCTGGATCACCTTTGCCAAACCAAGCCCCTTATAGAAAAAATCCACAAGAAACAAAGGAGATACAGAAACAAGTACAAGAGCTACTAGACAAAGGTTATATCCGAATCAGTCTTTCTCCTTGTGTTGTTCCTGTTATTTTAGTCCCTAATAAAGATGGTACTTGGCGCATGTGTGTAGATTGTAGAGCAATTAACAACATCACTATTCGTTATCGTCATCCTATACCACGTTTGGAAGACATGTTAGATGAATTAAGTGGTGTTGATGTTTTCTCTTTAATTGATTTGTGTAGAGGTTACCATCAAATAAGAATGAAAGAGGGAGATGAGTGGAAAACAACATTTAAAACAAAATTTGGTTTATATGAATGGTTAGTGATGCCTTTTGGTTTAACTAATGCACCTAGTACTTTCATGAGACTAATGAACCATGTTTTGAGAGAATTTATTGGAAGATTTGTGGTAGTTTATTTTGATGATATTATCATATATAACCACAATGAACATGAACATATTGATCATATTAGACAATTCTTGCATGTGTTAAGAGAGAATAAATTATATGGTAATCTTGAGAAGTGCACTTTTTGCAAAGACAAGGTCATATTTCTGGGATATGTAGTTTCTAAGCATGGAATTGAAGTAGATACATCAAAAATTGAAGCAATTCGAAATTGGCCTATTCCAACTAATGTGAGTCAAGTTAGAAGTTTTAATGGTCTTGATGGTTTTTATAGAAGATTTGTGGAAGATTTTAGTACCATTGCTGCACCATTGAATGATCTAACTAAAAAGGGAGTAGATTTCGAGTGGGGGGTTGCTCAAGATATTGCTTTTGATACATTAAAAAAGAAATTGATTTCGGCCCCATTATTAATGCTTCCAAATTTTTATAAACAATTTGAGATTGAGTGTGATGCTAGTGGCATAGGTATTGGAGGAGTGTTAATGCAAGAGAAGAAACATATTGCTTATTTTTCTGAAAAATTACATGGTGCACAATTGAATTATTCTGTTTATGATAAAGAACTATATGCACTTATGAGATTTTTAGAGGTATGGAAACATTATTTGTGGCCTAAGGAATTTATTATACATTCTGATCACGAGGCATTAAAATTCTGAAAGAGCCAATCTAATTTGAATAAGAGACATGCTAAATGGGTTGAATTCATAGAATCTTTTCCATACATTATTAAACATAAAAAGGGATTGGATAATGTAGTTGCTGATGCTTTGTCAAGGAAAAAATATGTTACTCTCCAAATTAGAGATTAAGGTTTCGGGTTTGGAGGGAATAAAATATTTATATGGTGAGGATAATGAGTTTTCTATGCCATTTGCTAAATGTACTAATGTTAAGGCATGGGAAAAATTTCATATACACGATGGGTTTTTATTTAGAGCTAAAAAATTGTGTATACCCGCGTGTTCTTTGCGTTTATTCTTATTACAGGAATCTCATAGTGGAGGATTAATGGGACACTTTGGACGTGAGAAAACATTGCTTATGTTGGCTGAATTTTTTTTATTGGGCACATATGAGGAGATATGTTTATAGATTTGTGCAAAGGTGCATCACATGCAAGAAAGCCAAGTCCAAATTGAAACCCCACGGGTTGTATACTCCATTGCCTACACCAACTACACCATGGGAAGATATAAGTATGGATTTTGTGTTGGGTTTGCCAAGGACAAAGAGGGGATATGACTCTATATTTGTGCTTGTGGACAAATTTTCTAAGATGTCACACTTCATTGCTTGCCACAAGAGTGATGATGCTTCCCACATTGCTACTCTATTCTTCAAAGAGATAGTAAGATTACATGGAGTACCAAGGACAATTGTGTCAGATAGAGATGTGAAATTTATGAGCTATTTTTGGAAGACATTATGGGGGAAGCTTGGAACAAAACTGTTATTTTCAACAACATCGCACCCCCAAACAGATGGACAAACCGGGGTGGTGAATAGGACATTGTCAACATTATTAAGAAGCATGATCAAGAAAAATTTGAAGGAGTGGGAGGAGTGCTTGCCACATGTGGAATTTGCAGATAATAGAGTTGCGCATTGAACTACTCAATTATGTCCTTTCGAGGTGGTATATGGGTTCAAGCCTATTACTCCACTAGATTTGTTACCACTTCCTACACAAGAGAGAACAAATATGGAGGCATCAAAGAGAGCTGATTTTGTGAAGAAAATTCATGTGAAAACAAAAGAAGCAATTGAAAAGAGAGGGAAACATGTGGCTGAAAGAATTAACAAGAAGAGAAAGGAGGTGATATTTCGGTCAGGTGATATGGTGTGGGTTCACTTTCGCAAAGACAGATTTCCCACATTGCGCAAATCAAAATTGATGCCTAGAGGTGCTGGTCCTTATAGAGTTATTTCAAGGATCAATAATAATGCATACAAGATAGACCTCCCAATTGATGTGTTTGGTGTTAGTAATTCTTTTAATGTGGCTGATTTGACACCTTACTATGGAGATGATCTTGCATCAAGGTTGATGCCATTTCAAGAGGGGGAGGATGATGAGGACATCCCTAGCTCTTCACCTATTGTTACACATGCTGATGTTGCTATACAAGATAATGAAGTGAGGATTGGTCCCATGACAAGATCAAGGACCAAACTATTACAACAACAAGTGAATTCACTCCTACTTGAGTATAATGTTTATAATTGTGAGAACTTTATACTACCTAAATCTATGCATCTATGTATGATCAGGGTTATTGATAACACAAACATACTTGGAGGAGAACATCAAGAGGAGCTGGAAAAAAATGATGAGAAGCTGGAAAACAAGATCACCATGGAGAAAACAAACATACAAGGAGGTGAAAACAAGCATGCCATGGTGAAAACAAGCATAGAAGATGGTGAAAACAAAAGCACAAGTGTGTAAAACAACTACTAGATTGTTATTCCACACTAGGAGATGGTGAAAACAAGAGGAGGGCGCCCACAATGGATATCAATGCGCCACATATAGTCATATTTGTGTTACACATGGTTTGTATACCATTATGGCCGCACCCCTTAATGGTGGGTCGGTTTGTATCTAGTTGGTCCAAGTCCAAATTCTAATAGGTTGAGTCCTAGTCGGTTTAAGGTGTACTTGCGCATTGCCAATGTGGCCGCACCCCTTCTCCCTCATAAAACCCCCCAACCTGCGAGTTGAGAGGTTAGACTACGTTAAACACAAAACCCTAGACCTCTAGATCGAATTAGCTTGTAAGCATTCATCTGGAAGTTCATCTGCAAACTTTTCATGTTACCTGCTGTTCCACTGGGAATAAGACGGTAAAGGACCACTTGTAGTCGGTGGATTACTTGTGCAAGAGTGTGGAGTTGAGAATATCCTTGGGGTTGCTAGCTGTTGCATTGGCGTCAGGGATCAGCCGGGAGAGTTTTCAGTGGCGCACTATTTATCATACCAAAGTTATCTGTGAGTTTATCGAGAAGACTGGGCCACCCCTTATCATCCCCTTAGTTAAGAACCAGGGTTATCAATCCAGTAGGAGAGAGAGAATCTTCGGAAGGTTGATGCCACTGGCGGTGGTGCTGGCGCTTCACCGGTGTGAGCAACAACGTGGAACCTGCACACAACACAACCAAAATACTTTGCCCCAACGGTACAGTGAGGTTGTCAATCTCACCGGTCTTGCTGAAAACAAAGATTAGATGTATAGTGTGAAAAAACAGTGTATGCTTGCAGTAAGTAAAGAAAGCAGGAAATTGTTGTGGTTTGTTTAGAAGTGTGGAAAATGGACCCGGGTTCATAGTTTCACTAGTGGTGTCTCTCCATAAAAGATAGCATGCTGGGTGAACAAATTACATCTAGGCAATTGACAAATAGAGGTTGCACCGTAGTGCAAAATATGACATGAACATTACTATGCTATTTAGTGCGGGCATTACAACAAGATACATAGACCGACATCCATCTGCATCTGTGAATAATAATCCACCCTCAGGTTATCATCCGAACCCCCTCAGGTATTAAGTTGCAAGCAACAGATAATTGCATTAAACAAAGTGTGTAATGTAAGCAATTATTATGCACGCGGGCACTCTCACCGTTGTTTTCTCCCTAATGGTAACAGCACATCCACCCCCTTCACGTTTCTGTCACTCGAGCAAGGCAACAAGGAGGCAGGAACCCACTATTGAGCATAAATACTCCCTCTTGGAGTCACTAGCAACTACTTGGCCATAATAACCACTAGCAACGGAGATCATGCAAGATCACAAATAACATATGCAAATAAAGACTATAATCAACTTGGCATAAGGTCAATATTCATCGGATCCCAACAAACACAACATAGAGAATTACATAAGATCAATCTCGATCATGATAGGCAGCTCACGAGATCTAAACATGGAGGCATATGAGGAGAAGACAACCATCTAGCTACAGCTACGAACCCGTAGTCCAAGGATGAACTACTCACGCATCACTCCGGAGGAAGGCATGGTGATGTATAAGCCTCCGGTGATGATCTCCTCTCCGGCAGGGGTCCGGAAACAGCTTCAGAGCCCCTCTGATCTGGGGTTGACAGTGATGGAGGTTGCGGAACTTTTTCGGGGATTTTGATCAGGTGTTTAGGGTTTTCCATCCTGGGGGCTTAAATAGGCGAAAGGGCAAAGGCGGTGGAGGCCAGGGGGGCCCACACCCATAGCTGGCACGGACAGGGGGCCGCGCCACCCTATGGTGTGGCCCCCCTGCTGCCCCTCTTTGGCTCCTCTTTGGTCTTCTAGATGCTTCCGGGGAAAATAGGACTTCCGGGCTTCGAATTTTCCAATTCCGAGAATATTTTCAGAACAACTTTTCTGAAACTAAAAACAGCAGAAAACAGAGAACTGGCTCTGTGGCATCTTTTCAATAGGTTAGTACGGAAAATCGATAAAAATGACATAAAGAAGGGAGGAAACATGTAGCAATTGGCATAATATCATCATGGAGCATCAGAAATTAGGGATACGTTTATGACGTATCAAACAACACCTACAACAAAATCACTAGCATCACACCTAATTTCAAAAGGTAAATTCCAATTAGGTGGTTGAACAATAGGAGTAGTAGTTAAAGCCTTCTTCAAAGTTTCAAAAGCTTCCTTACAATCATCATAAAAAGACAAAAGGTACATCTTTTTTAAGAATATTAGTAATAGGCTTTGATATTTTAGAGAAATCTTTAATAAACCTCCTATAGAAACCAACATGACCAAGAACAGTACGAATACCTTTAACATCCTTGGGATAGGGCATTTTCTCTATGGCTTCCACTTTAGCTCTGTCAACTTCAATACCTCTTTCAGAAATTTTATGTCCAAGAACAAGTCCTTCATTCACCATAAAGTGACATTTCTCCCAATTAAGAACAAGGTTAGTTTCCTCACATCTCTGCAAAACTTTATCAAGGTTTTGCAAGAAATTATCAAAAGAAGTTCCATAGAATGAGAAATTGTCCATGAATACTGAAAGGAATATGCCCGAGAGGCAATAATAAAGTGGTTATTATTTTATTCCTCATGCTAGAATATAGAAATGTTTATTATAAATGTTTATTTCTCATGCTAGAATTGTATTAACTGTAAACGTTGATATATGTGTGTCTAATAAACAGACAAGAGTTCCTAGTAACGCGTCTCGTTTAACTAGCTTGTTGATTAACTGATGATCAAGGTTTCCTGATCATGAACATTGGGTGTTGTTAATAACGGGGCCATTTCATTGGTAGAATGATGTGATGAACATAGACCCAAACTGAATATAGAAATGCGATCAAGTAATTAAGTTACATTGCTATATCACACATACAAAGTAACTCTAATCCTTAGACCATGAGATCATGTCAATCACTAACACCGAAAGAGTGCTTTGATGTCATCAAACGTCACACCGTAACAGGGTGACTATAAAGGTGCCGTTAGGTATTCGGAAATTATTAGTTGAGGATCATGGATCAAGAGTAGGATTTGTCCATCCAAATGACGTAGAGATATACTCTGAGCCCTCTCGGTGATATCACATCGACACCGCTTGCAAGCATGTGACTAGGTCACAAGGATGTCATATCATGGAACGAGTAAAAGAGTACTTGTCGGTGACGAGATTGAACTAGGTATGGTTGATACCAATGATCGGATCTCGGAGAAGTAAAATATCGCGAGACAAAGGGAATTGGTTACGAAGTTTATGGTTCACACGATCACTAGATTCATCGTTGAATGTGTGGGAGTCATTACGAATCTCCAGGTCCCGCTGTTGACTATTGATCAGAGAGGTGTCTCAATAATGTCTACATTATTCACGAACCGTAGGGTGACACACTTAAGGTTCGATGACGCGTTTGAGTGGCGGAATATTGGAGAAAACTTTGGACAACACCGAAATTGTTTCGGGTAATTTTGAAATAGTTCAAGGGGATTCTTGTCAAATGGTTTTTAATAGATTTAACAACTAACTCAAGGGGTTATGTGTTAATGTTTGTTAATGGAATTAGCAAATATTAAAATAAAGAAATAAAAATGTTTTATTTATTTATTAAGGAAAACACTTGGGATTTTGAGCGGGAATTAATGGAAGAATGCGTGGTTTCAGTGGAGACTCCACTCACATGATGAGGGAGAGGTGGAGACACCCAAAAATTCGTGGCTGCCTTCCCCTCCTATGTAAGGAGGGGTGGGAGCTCCCTCTCCCACACACACACACTTGGTGTCATCTCCACCTCCCTTCTCCCGCTGATCCACGTCATGTTCATGCGCTTGGCGAAGCCCTGAACGAAATTTTCTCCACCACACCACGCCGTCGTGATGCTGGAATTCCGAGGGAGCCTCTACTTCCGCTGTCCTGCTGGATCGAGGGAACGAAGGTCATCATCGAGTTGTACGTGTGACTGAGTGCAGAAGCGCTGCCGGATTGCAGCGCTCATCTTCGCGGTCTTGAGATCGATGTGAGTTCGACTACATCACCAACGAGATTTGATCTCGTAACGCTTTGTGTATTCGAGGGTATGTTTTCCTTAAGACTTCCTCTATGCCCATTGCTTTCATATCCTAGATTAGATATTGGCCCTTCGGGTATCTCTGGCGTAGGAAAAAAATGTTTTCTATGCAACGAACCCTTCAGTGGTATCAGAGACGGATCTATGTGTAGATGATTTGTACGGGTAGAACACATAGGTGTATGTGGGAGTTGATGATCATGTTATTGCCTCCTAGAGTATTTTATGATCTTAGTGGCATAGTAGGATGAAGCTGCCCTAGACAAACTTTACGTGTACTTTGTACGCGAGACCTGTCTCACTTGTGGCTGACGGGGTGTCCGTTTCTTCTACTATAGTGTAACAACCCAATTTTTGGGAGACATGAAAAACTTGTTTTCAATAACCAAAAAATCAGGGCCAACAAAAACTTTTTGATATGTTTGACTTATGCTTGTGTTTTCATTTCTATTTGCTTGTTGTCTGTGTTTGTGTTTGTGTTTGTTAACACCTGACATTAAAACCCATGATCATAACTTCCTTAAAACACAACCCTTGTGATCAAGTCATGACAAGAAAGCTTATCACCTTCATCTATCACCCTCTTTTGGCAAAAACCTTTTTGAAAATGTTTTGATTTTAGAAGGAACCCAAAAGCCAAGTTTTGAGAAAACAAAATGAAATTTCCAAAACTATATGAAAAGTATTTTGGAGGTAATAATCTCCTACCTGTTTTCAACCAAGAGATGTTCTCCAAGTATTCCAAAAACCTCCTCTCATTTTTCTCTTTTGCAAAAACTATAAGTGGGGATTATATTACCCCTATGTTTTACCTCAATTTTTTTTGGAAATAACAAGCTTTGAGTTGAACCTCTATATGAAATCCTCTTTTCATGGTATGTCTTTATCACTACCTCAAATTAACACTTGAGAAAACACCTGGACATTAAATTGAAGAACTCAGTTGCTTGAGTGATCTTGTGTATCTTGTTATTTTATCTGCTTACTGTGTGATCTTATCTTGTGTTTGCTTTGAAGTATTTATTTATGTTTGTTGATAAGTGTGTGTTGTTTTAAACAGAATAAAACCTAGTAATAACAAGATCAAGAATCTATATCATATTCCATCACAAGTCCATATCATCTTCTATTTTCCTAAAAACTTCCAACTTTGGAGACATGCCTTTAAGGAAAATCTTGAGCTATTTATCAATGCATCATCATACATATCATTGTCTATATCTATTATATCCATAAAATTTGTTATTTTGGATATTGAAACTCCTTGGTATCTTCTTTCAAAGTCCTTTAGAAGGCATCCCTAAATATTGATCATATCCCTATTCTCTTGATGCACTTTTTCTATGTTACTCAAAGTCACCCCTTATTGTTTTCAAGATCCATCAACCTACCCTTATCACCTACATGACTTATATATCACCTCCATATGGTCCATTTATTTTCCAATGGCCATTTAATTATTCTTCTCTCATGGTTTTTAGCCTATTAAATGAACTCATGTTTTCACCCTTTTTCCACTTGGTGCCTCAAATATTTTCAAAAAAGTTGTTTATTAAAAATCACTTTTGAGACCTATATTATGTACTATCTCATCCCAACTCAAAACTATTTGTTGTAAAAGCATTTTACTATTTATTATTTTCCATTTTCCAAAAGGCCAGAAATGGACTTTAAAATATTTTGTGAAGAAAAGTATTTCCTAAAATCTTGGAAAAATTACCCAACATGCCTATGATGATGTGAGACATATTTATACAAAACAATTTGAAAGTTGAGTTGAAAATTTTGGAGAAAACATTTAAAAACTGTTTCTGCCATTTTTGAATTCCCAAAATTTTGTGAAATAAATATTTTCAGAAAACCTTGAGACCACCACCCCTAGACTCCATTTTTTATTCTCTATCCAATAGACATGATCTTGTACTTGTTTTTTGTTCAAAAATTTGGAGAAAACAATCAAAACCCCTCTTTGCTCTTTCTGGTCACTGTTGAGAGCAGGCATATCCTGGAGCATTATCACCCTCTCTCCTCCTCTCTCCTGCACCTGGACAGTGGTTTTTAGTCCTTTAACCTCCTAGAAATGGTCTACCCGCTCCATTCCTCCTATCTCTCAGCCACCACCCGATGGACAAAGACTCGATCACCCCCTGCATCTGACTCCCTCACTACCATCCATCCCAGCAGAAACCATCACGCAAGGAGACTACTCTCACACCCGTGAACTCTCTGGCGAAGCCCCCTACCTTCTACTTGTCTCCTTCTCCCTCTTGCTCTCCTTGTCTCGCGGAGAGCTTGTTCCTCTCTCCCTGGAGGATCACATGATCATGATCCACCCACTAGACACCGTTTCCCCTGCCTCTCGCCGGCTACCGAGCACGCCATGTCCGCCATGGATGCCACGCACCGAGCTCCGTGGGTAGGATCTCCCGAGCCTCCTCCTTGATTTCGACCCTGCCGCACCACCTCCACTCCTCCCCAATCGCACCGCCGTACCAAAATCCCCCTCAAATTGTGTCCTGCTCGCCGACACCAAATCCGAATCGGCCGCCGGCGATCTCCTCATAAAGCTCAACACACAGGGAAGCTCCGGCCTCTCCGAGTTTCTTCCCTGCCACCCTTAAGACTCCTTGATACTCGTTCCATACTCAATCTACCCCCTTTTCACCCCTACAGGAGCGCCTCCATCATCGTCATCCACCCATGTGCACTGCGCCCCGCGATTCCTCTGTCCCGGTCTTCCTCTGCTGGAATCGATTAGGGCATCGAGTGCGCATCGTCGCTCTGACGCTCCTGGTGCTCTCCTCGTTTCCTGGAGACCACGGGAGACCCTGGCGGTGAGCTCGCGCCTCCGCAGCAGCGGCCAGAGAGGACTCCGCCGTCGGTTTTGGTTGCCGTCGACGCCCTCCTGCGTGGACGCCTCGTGGCCGTCCAATCTGGATCGGACGGAAGCGTACCCCTTCGCCAGCGTATCGTTGTTGGGCTTGACCCAGCCGCGGCCCAGCACCTCATTTGAAACTCTTCCCGCGCGGGGAGAGCGCCTATTAGGTCGGCCCAGCTAGCAGATCTGGCATGTTTCTTCTCCGAAGGTTGCTCTTTTTCTTTTTCCCTGCAGATCCAGATCTGAAGGTTTACTTTAAATCGAAATTAAAATGCAAATGAGTAAAACATGCCAAACCAAAAATCACAGTTGTAGATCTACTAATTTCTAACCACATCCAACTTGTAGATTCATGTTTTAGTTGTATTTTAGGAGAAATAAATAAATGGCAGAAGCACTGATTAACACCTTTTATTCAATAACTTGAGTTTTATGCATCCAAAACATGCAAACTAAAATTTTCTGAGTAGGTTGGCCTTGTGTTGACTTGAGTTGTGGTTTGAAAATGACATGCATGTTAGTTTTAGGCCAGAGAGCACTTCTGTGAATTGTTTAATTTTATTGGTGATGATTTTTTATGTGAATCCAATTTTGTTGGTTTTCTAGTGACTAGGAGCACCTTATAGTATATTTTCATGATTTTAGGAGTTACAGAATAGGCTTGGTGGATTATTTAGTGTTTAGCCCTTTTCTGCATATTATTGTTATGCCTTTATTAAATTGTGTGTTATATTGTTTTTGTTATAAAATTGATTCCTAGAATGTGTAGGTTATTAATACATGTTTTATATGTGTTTTTAGTGTGACACTATCATGTTAGGACTTGTGTGTGAAAAACCATGGTTGTTAGGATTTTATTCTCATGGGATGATTTCCTAGTAATAATAGGTTAAATTATGTTATTCTTCATATTGGTATGATGACTTGAATATTTGCTTTAGTATTGTTTTCCATAGCATAGATACTGTTATTCTATCATATTATACTTTCTTGCATGCTTGAGTGAGCTTTAGATCAACCTTTCATGCTATGATAGTTTTAGATGATTTTCTGCCATAAGTTGTTATTTGCATGCTTAGTTTTTTAGGCATTGATTAGATTGTTATTTTTATATTACTAGCATGTCTAGGTGTTGTTTTCTCTATTATTTGGATGCTATCTTATAGATCTATCATGTTAGAATAAATCTTGTTTAATGATCTCTTATGGTTATGCATGTATGCATGTCTAAATAGCCCCCTTTGCATCTCTAGTTTTAGTGGTCATTTTGCTCCATGATTATTTTCAAGTATTGAGTGATGCCATGATATGTTTAGTATTGTTTTGTCTCTGTTATTAGGTTGTTTAGCTACTGGTTATATTATTTCTCCATGTTTAGAAAAGCATGTGTCATTATGGGCTTGTAGTATTGCTTGTTAATATTTTCCTATGCATGTGTATGTGTTCCTAGGTTGTTTTCATGTTATTTTGTTCATCCTCATGAATGACCAGATATTCATTTAACCTTAATTGGTCATGATATGAGAGTGGCACACCCTCTGGACCCATGCCAATTTGGTTGAGGATCCATAGCATCAATTCTAGTGTATTCATGTGTGTTTTCTGTGCATGTTTTGCTCGTTGGTGTGCACCCTAGTAATATTGTTTGTGAGTGTACTTGTTTGATGAAATGCTTGATGTATGTTTATTTCGTTATCAAGTGCTTGCCTTTGTTTGGTTCTGATTGGGTGTTTTCCTTTTTGAGTTTACGACGTTAGATAACGAAGACGGTATTATTTCCCCGATAGGTTTTTATTGCAACTCTTGTTTATTTCAAGAGCAAGACCAAGACAAGTGCCAAGGCAAGCCACTCTAAATTCTTTCTTTTGTTTTACTAATCATTATCTATCATGCATTCTTTACTTCTGAAGTTTTACAAAAGTTGATTCAAAAACTATTTCCTCAAGTGGACTACACCACTATCTATTTTATGTATCTAATATGCTATAAACACTATATAATCTTGGTGTTACCAAGCCCTTTAGATATTTTAGTATCATCACTTTATTAACTTAATTCCCTTAGTTGACATTTTAACTTGGTGTTTTTGGAAAATAAAAGCCTTGGAAAAACCCCGAGGAAAGGTGGGACCTTGTACGAGGGAGGTTTGTGAAGGAGGAAATGTTTTTCGACTTGTTTTCCAAAAATGACACATAACCTAGTCTTCGCCAGACAACCAAGACGTGCTGCCACATTACCCCAATATGGGAATGGGGTCTAGCTAAAAGCTTGTCGGTGTTAGTCCGTGTCTACCTCAATGTGCTATAGGGGTTAGAGTCCCCCGAACCGAATTGTCGCCAGAATGGAATAATGGGACATTCAAAGTGTGGGATTAAGTTCACCACCGGTTGCAACAGTTGGGTCTCCTGCCATGGCGGTGTGTTGTCAGTGGAAACCGGATCGATACGGCTGACTCACTCGATGCCGGGGAGAACAAACCCTGTTGAAGAGGTAGCCATTTACTAGCTCTTGCATAGTGGATAGTTAGGACCAGTTATCTGATGTTTGCATACTATCTTGGACAGTCCGTGGTTGTTCACGGCAGATATACTGGATCTTGTGGATTGTGTACACCTCTAAAGAGTAAAACTATTCAGAATAGCCGCGTCCTCGGATATGGACAGTTGAATGGACATGTAGCTAGCATTGTGTCAATGTTTTCAAAAATCTTGAAAGGTCTTTTGGAGATTGTACCTAGGAGGTATGTAGCAAGGGAATGATTGTACCTTTGAGGTACTGGAAAAATGATGATCTTGAAGATGTGATCTTCCAAGAAGTTTTGCAAAGAAAAACTTTCTTTTATTTAAATGTTTTATCAAAACCTTGTGGACATGCTATATCTACAAGAGAAATTAAAATATCTTTTGAAGTATCTTCTTCAGCAAAGAAAAATAAAACTTGTGCAACTATGATGGGTCTTAAATTCATCATAGCTAGTTGAACTCTAATTATATCCTTCCTACCACCTATATTTATGCATACTTGCATGTTTAGCTTTCATTTAGGGTGTCATGCGAGTACATTCCAATGTACTCACAATGGTTTCGTCCCTGGCTATTGTCGTAGCCAGACTTGAGCAGAAACCCGGAGAACCTGAAGAAGATGGTGTCGCTGACGGCTGTGCGAACTAGGAACGTCTCCGAGTCAGTAGCCTGTAGGTAGTCAAGGCATGACTTGGGTTTACCATGAGAGTGTGTTGTAGACTTCCGCTGTTTTTCGTATGTGTTCCTTCCCTGCATGGCATTTGTTTTCAACTGAGTCATGTGACCAGTTGTGTAAGTTGTGTATTCGTGTAGTGGATTTTGTAATCTTCAATGCCAACTCGAGTATGTTGTTCACGACTAACTGATCATGGGATCGTGAATGCATGCATACTGGAGGTCTCGTACTGCTAATCTAGGGTCCCCACAGAGTTGGTATCAGAGCCATCCTGACTTTAGGAGACCTTAGTTAGCATGGACGTAAGATAGGAAACAAAGATATTTTGGTAAAAACTATATTATTACATAAATCGTTTTTCTCTAACTAACCCTAATCATAGCTTCCACTTTTTCTAAAAACGTATTGCCTAGTTTTTGAAATAGTAAATCTGAAAACAGAAAACTACTTTTTCTCTTTGTTTTCATGACTCAAATTTTTTGGCATAAATAAATAAACATGATTTTATAAAACTTTGGTTTTCATTTAAAAGTCTATCAAAAAGTTTTCTTCTGTTATCTTTCTATTAAAAATTACATACTTGGCGATGTCCCAAGAAGACCTTAGTAGTTAGCAATCCGAAGAAAAAGAAGCTTCCTTCCGAAGACCTCGACATCAAGATGAGATAAAGAAATCCTCTAGATCCAAAGACTCTGCCATGTATCAAGAGCAACAACGACGATAACAACATGAAGACTTCAACAACCCATGGTCGACCCAGACCCATAGGATTCGATAGGTTTTGCTCAGTTGCTTTGCTTGAGCTACCCGTTCTTCAGCGGTATTAGACATTTGCTGGTACTAAAAGTACCTTGTTTGTCCTTTGCTTGTGTGCTAATTGTGTCTTTTTACTCTTGCGTAATGTTTTTACTTACTCCCTTGTTGTGTGTGATTTTGAATTATTTGCATGTGTGTCCCACCAGCACGCCTTTCCGGCAAAACAAAGTCACCACACTTTTACCTCTTGCTTTATTTATGTCTGTTTGCAAAAATTATTTTTGTGCCCTACCGGCCATAGTTTGCACCTTTTGTATGTCTTTAAAAAGTCTGACTTAGCAAAAACCCCTTTAAAAAAAATTCTATCCCCCATCCCTTCATGAGAAGAGCGCGGTATGGAACACTCTCTACTTTAACCCGAGAAGCTCAAGCCTATGTAATCCTCTCCAAGACGGATAGCGGACTTCACGCACCATTTTTTGAGCAACTACATCAAGAGCCACCAAGAAGGACGACGAATTCAGATTCAAGCCGAGATGAAGAGAGCTGTGTCTCGCAACTCCAACAAAACTTTACCAAACTAACACTGCTAAACTAACTATCTAATTTTAGACTAACATCTAACGAAAGGTTTGCAAAAGGCAGTAGCTAGTTTTGCCGAGGGAAAGCTAACTGGGTGACCCTAAACCACCTAAGAAGACACCTGTAGAGCTCCATGAAGATCAAGACCCAACGAATTCTTCCACGACATGCCATCGCCACCAAGCAAAAATGAGATAAAGATGAAGATAATCCCCGACAACCTACCAAGACTAATCAAATGGGGGAAGCATCTGCACTTCAATGCTGCCGGCCAGCAAGGAAAGCAAAGAAGCATATAGGATTTTCTAACAACCTTCCTAGCAGTAATCAGAGATAGTCAAGTCTACAGACCTGACGCCCCGTGAGGCCAGATGGTTGCCATGGGTAACTATCTGCGACACTCCTAAAGAAGAAGAGATCAAGACGAAGAGAGATGGTCTACAAAGCAGAAAAATCAAGACCCTTCATTAGCTTGTGTCGTTCCACCAACATCAACAACAAGGACATGAAGTGTCAAGTGAACCTGTCGTGGGATAATCACGGCAGACGTTACCGGGGGTAACTGATCTTGGGGCTAGACGACACATGCGTTTGGGAGGGGGTTTAGCTCAAAGGAAAACATGATGGTAATCGATCTGGTAGCCGGCGATCAAAGTCGCCGAGTCTCCGATCTTAATATAATAACTCAACTCTCGGGTTATACTGGATGCTCGATATCAAGCGATATTGCTAGGGTTCTTAGATCTCTCCAAACTAGACGTAGGGGTCGGTTTATAAAGCACCGTACCCTCCTGACTTGCCCTCCAAGGCGCACCCTGAATCCTACCCGACACTGCTTACAAACCTTAGCTTTCCTTACCGCAACCCACAATCCGGGTTACGAGGCCTACAGACTTTGGGCCTTCCAGAAGTTCCATTATCCTTAGCCGGATCCTGCGCCGTGTCCCTTGGGCCGGGTTACACCTTGGAGTTGGCCTACCGGGTTATTATCCCTCCATCAGTAGTCCCCAGAATAGCTTGGGCTTCACGGATTCTTCCCTGAAGCGCTGGCTATTCCCTGCAAAAATATCAAACGCACAAGTGTTGGGAGGCCGGGTTAAAGTGCTTTGTTGTGTAGCTAGGCTTAACTCCATGGCAGCCATATAGTAACCCGGCTCTTCCCTCCAGATACTTTGCTTAACTTTCCCGGTTTAAGCTTTGATAAAATGCCAAAACTCCATACTTTGCTCGATAGTTGATCCTGATACCCCGGAGAGGATCTCTTGCTCAGTGTTTGAAGCATATCTCGCAAACTTCGAACAGGTAGCTGTTACCCCGTAATTTCCGGGTCTCGCCCGTTGGACTGAGTTTTTCCACCCGTGCCATCATAAATAGGCCCCTAGGAGTAACCCTAACTCCAACGGCTCACTTTCCCCCATTTCTCTTCCTTCCTTCCTCCACGCGCAAGCCCACGGAGCGCCATTACGGAAACCCCACGCGCATCACCGGAGCCCATCTGTCGCCGGCTGCGCTCCGCCACAGCGCGCTCCGCCCCACTGCCAAGATCCGCCGCCAGGCCTCCGACCTGCCCGCCAGGAATCGCGAGGGGACACCAGGCTTGCGCCATTTGCCTCCGCAAAGCTTCACTCAGATCTCCTCCAGTAAGTCTCTTGCATCCATTTAATTTGCCCTTGCAATTTCTTGATTTCACCTCAGATTAGATCTAAATCGACCCGCCAATGATTTCTCGGCCACGCCGAATTAGGTTGCTAGTATTCGTTCTAGCTCGCCCAATAGATAAGATATAGACTTTTAGTTCACTCTCCTACTACCCGTAATCATTAATTTCGCCACAAATCTAGAAATGGAATTTCCAATCCGGGCTCGGGCCGTCCAAATTTTCCGCCCTTATTTCTATCAGCCGGAAAATCCTCCCTTTCCGGTTCTTTTGCTCGCAATAGATACACGGGTAACCATCCATCATCCCCAGATGCTTATCAATACATAAACCTCCATAGCTTTTATAACAATGCATGATACCCGGATAGTTTATACCTCGCTCCGCAGAATGATACCCGGATAATATTCAGCTTCCATGTTGTCTTGATACCGCTTATCAGTACTCGACCTACTGACAGCTTCCGAGTCTCATTCCTCATGCTCTTCTACCTGATGCTTTACAGGTTAACCCCATGGCGCCCAAGAAGCAGGGGAAGCAGCTGACCAAGGTCAAGACTACAAACTCCATATCCGCCAACTGGGCGCGATCTTCGGTTACAAAGGCCAAGTTGGAAGAATTGGTCGAGTTAGGGGTCCTTCCCCCTCAAGAAAACATCCACTGGAGGGTGCCGGGTAACGAGACTCGGCCCACTCCAGCAGGAAACGAGGTAATATGCTTTGTGGAACACGTGACCCGGGGCTTCCGTCCTCCGGGTCACCCTTTTTTCCGCGATGTTTTGAGCCACTATGGCCTTCGCATATTTGACATAGGGCCTAACTCTATGTTAAATATCTCTCACTTTATCGTTCTCTCCGAGTCTTACTTGTGCACTCCGCCAAGCTTGGCTCTTTTCGTTGAACTTTTCAAGTGCAAACCGTGCCGCGAAAGCGGTGACGGTGCACTTCTTGCTTGCGGCGGGGTTTCTATCCAACGCCGCAAGAATTCTCTAATGCCTCCTCTCACCCTCAACTCCCACGTCAAACATTGGCAGCTTTCTTATTTTTACTGCCGTGACACTTCCCACCCGGCGAAAAGAAATTGCCGGGTTACTCGGAAGGCCTGCTTGACATCTCCGAGACCTTCAGCGCCTTCGCCCCTGACTCGGACAGGGAAGCGACCCTGCCTTCATTGGCTAAAATCTCCATTCTTTCGGCCCAAGGCCTCATCGGGCTTAACCTGGTGAAAACTTGGGTCGATTTTCGTATCCAGTCCAACTCCATCCGCACGAAATTAATGTGCGAATACTCGGGGCAAACCACGGACCCGATCCGGTACTCCACCCACAGTTTCGCGCCTGGTGATACCAATAAAACTATCAAAGGCTTTTTGACAGAAAAGCTAGAGGTAATCCAGAATATAGCCGGATTAGAACCCTTCACCCG
Source organism: Alopecurus myosuroides (assembly GCA_028641055.1). Classification (NCBI taxonomy): domain Eukaryota; kingdom Viridiplantae; phylum Streptophyta; class Magnoliopsida; order Poales; family Poaceae; genus Alopecurus; species Alopecurus myosuroides. The sequence continues at coordinate 313,587,726 of CM054059.1, read as the reverse complement.
CGAGAACCCGGCCCCCGCGGTAAAGACCCGATTTTCACATTTTCAACTTCATCCTTTCCACTTGTTACAGCTAATAACCCTTGTTCTTATGCCTTCACTTCAGGCCGATGATGACTTCTGGAAGATTGACACTCCTCCTAACTCCGGAGACCCGGAGGAGAAAGAGGATGCCGTTAACTCGGATGAAGGTACATTCTAAATTTCACCTAGTTCTTTTAAGTTCGTCGTATCCTGTTTTTCATTTCCCACCTGTAACCTTGATAACTTCCAGAACAAGAAGACAAGGACGAGGAAGAAGAAGCCGACGGCAAGGTGGAGTCCGCCAGCGACGAAGATGAGGCAGAGCCGACAATCAAGGTCGGATCTAAGAGGAAACCTCAAGGGGTCGTCTTCAAGGTTCTACATCATTTTCTTGCGTCCAATTTGCATTCCTGTGATAACATGCATGAGCTAACCCTGACGTTATACCTTTGGCCGCATCTGAAGGAGTCGCCTATGACTAAGCGCAGGGCGACTCGGAATCACCCGGGTAATGATGCTCTTAACCCGGGTATTCCATCATCCCCAGCTCAGCGCGCTGGTATTCATCATACCCCTCTTTAGACATAAAAATCTTTCCAAACTATTCCCTCATAGGGTAATCTCATTTCTTGTTTGGTATTTTTCAGTTTCATCCGGGTCCAGCAGCGAATTCCCTGCGGACTTTGCGGTGAACCCCGGGTAAAATTCTTTTCCTGATGTTATATCACACTTTCATCACCCTTTCTTAATTACACGCTAACTCCTCACTCATACCTTCTTTAGGGCCACGGTCACTGCCAGCGACCAGGAAGACATGGAGACCGATGTCCCGGTTAAAGAGAAAACGACTGATGATGTGTTCGTCACACCCGGCGACGAACAAGCGTCACCAACAGACCCGCCAGGAAAGAAGCCGGGTATCCGATAGCCTCGCACGCAAGCGAGAAGGAAAAGGCTGCGACTTTGGGCGTGGGAGGAGGACCAGACTCTGACATTCGGATGACCCGGGTGCCGTCTCCTGCTAAGAAGAAAACTTCTTCTCCGAGTTCCCACGACCCCGGGTCTTCTAACTCGGGTAACAATAATTTTGATCAGCTGATGAGTGCTCTCCTCACCATGAAGGCCTCAGAGAGCAGTGTCCTAGAGCGCATGGCTGCAGCGCATCAGGTAATAATACTTGATATCTCTTAGTATACGCCTAGTCCCCAAGTTCCGAGCATAACTTGTTAAAGTTGTGCTTGGTACTTTGTGAAACATTCGGCTTGCTTGAAACTTTCGCTCTCTGTTCCTTACAGGCGGAGGTGACCCGGTCCGATGAGATTTTACTCAAGACCGAACGACTACTGCTTGCCGAGGTAAAACGAAGAGAGGCCCTTGAAACTGACGTTGAAACTTTGAAGAAAGACGTTTCCAAATACAAGAAGAAGTGCAATACTGCCCAAACCTCACTGAAGAACTTATCGGACCAGATTGCGGATACTTATCGTATCTTGCTTAGTGAGTTTTGCTTCCGACTGACTTCGTGCTTTTACTTTATCGTATGATACTCGAGATTACTGATATGTTTTCCTTTGCTTCAACTACAGGTGCCAACCTTGCAGCCCCGGAAGAAGATGCCGTTACCAAGGCTAAAACATTGAAGACTGTGCTCCGGACCTTTTTTGCTGGTACAAAGCTTATATTGGACGCCGTGAAGTGGCCTACCGAGGTATACCCGGGTGAGGAAAACCTTATTCAAGCATGCTCCACAGTGCCTGGATGGATCGAGATATGGAAACGGTCGGCCTGCCGGATTGGTATGACCCGGGCCTTTACACTGGCTAAAGCTTATTTTCCTAAGCTTGACCCGGCAAAGGTAATATCCGGATTTCCCGAATATAAAGCTGATGGCTCCAGGTTTGTACCCAAGGACTTCAAGTCCATACAATCCGCGGTACGCCACTCGGCAACCGCTTTGGCCGATAAGATGGATCTGGGCACGATTATGAGTTCATACGATGCTGAAGGAAAAACCATACTGGAGGAGGCACCCCCTCCCTTTGATATTTTGGAAAAATGGGCAGCTGATTTGGCCAGGAAGAAAGAAGAAACTGCTAAGAGAGAGGCCGAGTTAGGATCAGGGCCATCTACCTCTACACCAGCTGTCCCTCCGCCTGTCCGCCCTGATGCGGGGAGTCCGGGTAATGCTGCCGGGAAAGCTAAGCAGCAAGCCCAGGACCAAGACCCGGAAGACCGTACTCAGGAGGCCGAATAGGGCAATGCCATCATAGTACCTCGATCACCTGATACTTTGTATTCAAAACTAGTATATTTTTGATGGTGCGCCTGTGCACCCCTGCTATTGGTATCGTAATTTGTAACGTACTTTTAGTCCGTGATATACTTTGCGCCTTTCCTGGCCTTTTGATAATCGTGATACTTGTCTATTCTTGAACTTATTCTCGATACCCGACTTTCTTTTTGGCTCCCTTTGTGAGACTCGGTTTTCCGAGTATCACGGGTTTTGATAAGTGTACTTTTCTTTAAGTCCCCAAGACTCGGATGCTAGGGTCTTTCGAGCTTTGATAGCCAAGTAGTTTGTTTCTGTTTCGAAGTCCCCAGTCCCCAGTCCCCATGGCCCAAAGTCCGAGTCAGGGGGATGTGGCCTTTCTCAGAGAACAAATTGTTTTTTACCGAGCAGAAAACCTATAGCCATTCCGTGTAGGTACTGAAGGTATGCTTGATAGTCGTTGAGTTTCCGGATACTAGCCTTGTACTCTACATAAACTTGTGGTTTAGATGACCCTTTCGACTATCTTGTACTGTAAGCCGGTTTTCGCGTGGATACCATGTTGTTACATCTATACGAAAAACAGGGTCAGGCAAGTCCCATTGGGCTGCACGGCTGATTGTAATCGTAAGCGAACAGATCATGCCACTTTAGTGCGAGTCACATCGAGCTTAAGTAAGAATAGTCAAGAAAATTTGGCTCCTTTGTCCGGTTATAAGATTGCAGCCGTACTCGTCTTGCGAGTAGTCGGCCCTTATAACTCATAGGCATCAAGGCCGGGCCTTTTGGGTTTGTGACTGTGCTATTCAAGCAACCAGCCCCCAAGACCTATATATATGCAACATACTTGATGATACCGATGTACTGGTAGCAGTGAATACTACTTATTTGTGATCGAAGCAAAGGTCATAATAAGACTTGATAACCATCTCTTTTACTGATACGAAAAATTTGGGTCAGCAGGCCGCCTCATTAAAAACCTTCCAGTCCCCTTAGGTACCCTGGGTAGGAAAAGAGCGCGTCTGAAACCTGCTGCCTGTTACATTGTTGAGTTCTTCTTGGGAGTCGGTCCTGGGCTGATGCGACCGATGCACACTCTCCATTTGTTGGACTTTTTCATGATGAGTACCGGGTTTGCTTGACAATCCGGGTGAGGTGTTCCCATAACGCGGCTAGCCGTGACCGATGGTGTGGTTTCTTCTCCTATGCCAGATTGTTTAGAGGGATCGTTCTTGATGAAAGCCACCATCTTGGCATCTTGCTCGGATCTGGGTCTTGATTTTTCTCCTTCAGTGCTCGGCCTTTTTGAGGTGGTCCTGTCCTCCGGGTTTGCTTGAGACCGGTAATGTTTGAGTTCCTCTTTTCTACAGGCTTGCTCGGCCATTGCCGCGTCTCCTTCATCGCATTCAGCTGCTATATCTCGGTTTCCATGTATGGTAATGGTCTGCTTAGGACCCGGAATTTTTAATTGCAGGTACACATAACATGGCCTCGCCATGAATTTAGCATAAGCCGGCCTTCCAAACAGCGCGTGATACGGACTGCGCAACTTAACCACCTCGAAAGTAAGCCACTCAACTCGATAATTGTCCTTTGATTCCCCAAGAGCTACTTCCAATGCGATTTTTCCCTCGGGGCATGCTGAGTGACCCGGTACTATGCCATGGAAAACTGTCGTACTTTTTTGGAGCTGAGATTCCTTGAGACCCATGCGTAGAAAGGTTTCCCAGTACAGGATATTGATGTTGCTTCCTCCATCCATCAGGACCTTCTTCAGCTCGTACCCATTGACCTGTGGTGCAACTACTAATGCTAAGACTCCCGGGTGTTCTACTCTTTCCGGGTGATCTCTTCTGCTCCATGTTATATCTTGTTCTGACCACCTCAAATACCTCGGGATAGCCGAAGAGATTGAGTTGACCGCTTGCTTCAGTATCTTTTTATCCTTGTTGGAACTTCCTGTAGTATGCACGTGATATTGACCCAACTGTTTGGGGTTGGCCTGGAAACCTCCAGCTCCCCCTTGATTGTTGCCCTGATTTCCGGCTGCCGGGTTACCGGCTGGGGGTGGGCCGTTGCCCGGGTTTCCACCCTGACCCGGTCCTCCTCCCCGACCCGCACCTCGCATGGCTCTGTTCACTTCCTCGTTCTTCCACCTTTGTAAGTCGGCGCATTGCTCCAAGGAGTGATTAGCCGGCTTGCCGTTCCTGCTGTGCTTTGGGCATGCCATTCTAAAGATGTCCCAACTGTTACCTGGCCTTGGAGGCCCTTGATAGTGTCCTCCATTGTGATTTCCAGGGTGAAAATTCCCTTCAGATCTGGGTCTCGAAGACCCGGCCTCTGTGTTGGCGACAAACTCGGAGCCTCCTTCAAACGGGCGCTTGTTCTGGCTATTTCCGTTATTACCCGATGCTGATCCATTGCCGGTTCTTCCGCTATTACTTGTGTTTGCTTTTGCCTTCTTGTCATCAACTTCCTCCTCTGTAGTATCTGTTGCAGCGTGTTTGTTGCACGCATCCATCAATTCTCCCATTGTAACCTCCGACGCATTCCGGCTGAATTTCATGCGAGTTAACTTTTGCACTAAAGGTATATACTTGCATGTTTTTGCCATGGCTTGTAGTGCATCCTTGGGCTGAATATCTGTGGACGAGTGAAGTATTTCCATAACCCGGCGCACCCAACTGCGCACCGACTCTCCCTTCTTCTGGACGCATCGCTCTAGATCATCAATAGTGAACAATTTTCTGCACGTCCCATGAAAGTGCTTGACAAACGCGGTCTTCAATTCCTCCCAGGACTTGATCGATCCTTCCGGCAGATTGGTGAACCATAACTTTGATGCTCCTTCTGACATCATCAAGTACATGAACTTGGCTTGGAGATTCTCGGATGCATTGCGAATTGACATTGCCATCTCGTAACTGCTTAGCCATGTTTCTGGATCTATAGTTGGTTCGTAATTCACTACTTTTCCTGGCTCTTTGAATTTTTCCGGGTAAGGTTCAGCTCTGATATTGTCCGAGAGACACTTGGGTCCTGCAAGAATGGTCGAGGCCGGCCTTGCCCGAGAAACGTGTGATCCAGCGGGGGCGCAGCTGGGCGCGGTGCTGCAGGTAGTTGCGCTGCAGACCCGGCCCCGGCCCTCCGAGCCCTGGAACTATCCACAACGGCCTGTGCTGCTGATGCTGCCTGAACGCGGGGAGGAGGCGGCATTTGCTGCTGCTCTTCCCTCCGCTGTGCTGAACTTGTTTGGATATTCCCTTGTTGCTGACTGGCGTATGGCGTCCCGTGCATTCCGCTTCTATGATCCGGATAATTGGCTTGCTGCGCCACCGCAGTGTGCAACAGATCGATCGCTTGCCGGGTCTTCTCTGCATGGGGCGACTCTCCTACGGGGATTTGATTCAATGCGAGTGTTGCTGCATACACGTTGTCCATGGGATTGTTGTAGTGACCTGCTGGTGTGCGAAATCGTGATGGTGACGGTGGTGGTAGATCGTTGCCGGTTGTGACTCTAGTCTGTGGTAGGGGTAACCCGGCCTGCTCATTTGCCGGATGTGCCCCCGCTGTTGCCGGTTGGGGTGCGATTCCCTGGTTCACCACTGGTATCGGCTGATTCTGAGGTGTGATAAATAAAGCAGCCGGATTAATAACCCCACCCGTTGCTGGTAACCTAGTTTGATGCCTTTGATGTATTCTAGATGTTTCCTCTCGGAGCCGGGTTTCCAGTGCATCCAGCTCGCGCTGACGTGTAACCATCCCTTGTCTCTCAACTTCCACTTGTCTTCTTTGCTGTTCCAACGCACGACGAGCCACATCCAGATCCCTGACACGTTCTGCTGCGTTTTCTGGAGTAATAACCGTAGCAAGAACCGTAGGGTCTAGGATCAGATTATTATCGAATAAGGCCGGGTGACGCGGGTTCGAAGGACCCGCCCCTGGTGTCCGGTTTCCCAGGAATCCGAACGTATTTGCGTGCAACTCCTCGTCTGCTGTGCGGCTGGTCACTGATGCCGATTCTCCATCAACCCGAGCCAGGACCGGGTTTCCGTTAGCCGCGCCCTGCTGCTGGGCCAATGCCTCAGCCGCCCCGACTGCTGCCGCGGTTGCGTTCTCTTGGTTGAGGTTGGCCGCGGGAGCCGTGTAGACCGCAACTCGGCGTACGAAGCTTGATGTGAATTCATGCTGTTTTTCTTCGCTATTATTCTTCTCATACCGGTTCTCCAGCAGATCCCTGATAGACTCGGTATCATCCTCTCCACCGACCTGGTCACGCGGGGTCCATGCTGGCTCCTCCGGCTGTTCCCCCCTCGTGATGGGTTCTTCTATCTGATCTGTTGTTCCAATTGGTTCTTCTCTATCTGATTGGATATAGGTAGCCTCCCCTGACACAGAATCAGATCCAAAATTGTCAGGGATCGAACCGGAAGTACATACCATACTGATGAAGACGCTGATCCGGCCGATTGTCACGACAGATCCGGATTCGAGGTGATCCGACTCTGGCCCCCAGCCGGAATCGTCCACCATCTTCTCTCCTTCGTGGTCGACGTAGATCTCGCCTATGAAGAGATTCTCCATGTTCTTCCGAGCTTCTCCCGTGATATAAACACCTTTGGACGCAGGCCCCACGGTGGGCGCCAACTGTCGTGGGATAATCACGGCAGACGTTACCGGGGGTAACTGATCTTGGGGCTAGACGGCACAGGCGTTTGGGAGGGGGTTTAGCTCAAAGGAAAACATGATGGTAATCGATCTGGTAGCCGGCGATCAAAGTCGCCGAGTCTCCGATCTTAATATAATAACTCAACTCTCGGGTTACACTGGATGCTCGATATCAAGCGATATTGCTAGGGTTCTTAGATCTCTCCAAACTAGACGTAGGGGTCGGTTTATAAAGCACCGTACCCTCCTGACTTGCCCTCCAAGGCGCACCCTGAATCCTACCTGGACACTGCTTACAAACCTTAGCTTTCCTTACCGCAACCCACAATCCGGGTTACGAGGCCTACAGACTTTGGGCCTTCCAGAAGTTCCATTATCCTTAGCGGGATCCTGCGTCGTGTCCCTTGGGCCGGGTTACACCTTGGAGTTGGCCTAGCGGGTTATTATCCCTCCATCAGAACCTATCCATCTCCTCGACAAGCAACATTCTGACAACATCAACACCTCAAGTTCTCAGAAGACCACCTCGTCAAAGGATCTTCATTTACAAAAATTGAAGAAGCCCGGGACTCTTGTTTTTTGTTACACTCTTAAGTACCCACTTACGAATCTCGGGGACGAGATTCATTTTAAAAGGGGAAGAGCTGTAACAGCCCAATTTTTGGGAGACAGGAAAAACTTGTTTTCAATAACCCAAAAATCAGGGCCAGCAAAAACTTTTTGATATGTTTGACTTATGCTTGTGTTTTCATTTCTATTTTCTTGTCTTATGTGTTTGTGATTGTATTTGTTAACACTTGACATTAAAACCAATGATCATAACTTTCTTAAAACACAACCCTTGTGATCAAGTCATGAAAAGAAAGCTTATCACCTTCATCTATCACCCTCTTTTGGCAAAAACCTTGTTTTGATTTTAGAAGAAACCCAAAAGCCAAGTTTTGAGAAAACAAAAGGCAATTTACAAAACTATATGAAAAGTATTTTGGAGGTAATCATCTCCTACCTGTTTTCAACCAAGAGATGTTTTCCAAGTATTCCAAAAATCTCCTATGATTTTCTCTTTTGCAAAAACTATAAGTGGGGATTATATTACCCCTGTGTTTTACCTCAATTATATTCTTTTGGAAAGAACAAGCTTTGAGTTGAACCTCTATATGAAATCCTCTTGTCATGGTATGTCTTGATCACTACCTCAAATTAACACTTGAGAAAACACCTGGAAAATAAATTGAAGAACTCAGTTGCTTGAGTGATCTTGTGTATCTTGTTATTTTATCTGCTTATTGTGTGATATTATCTTATGTTTGCTTTGAAGTATTTATTTCTGTTTGTTGATAAGTGTGTGTTGTTTTAAAGAGAATAAAACCTAGTAATAACAAGATCAAGCATCTATATCATATTCCATCACATCTCGATATCATCTTCTGTTTTCCTAAAAAACTTCCAACTTTGGAAACATGCCTTTAAGGCAAATCTTGAGCTATTCATCAATGCATCATCATACATTTCATTTTCTATATCTATGCTATCCATACAAGTTGTTATTTTGGATATTGAAACTCCTTGGTATCTTCTTTCAAAGTCCTTTAGAAGGCATCCCTAAATATTGATCATATCTCTGTTCTCTTGATGCACTTTTTCTATGTTACTCAAAGTCACTCCTTATTGTTTTCAAGCTCCATCAACCTACCCATGTCATCTCCATGACTTATATATCACCTCCATATGGTCCATTTATTTTCCAATGGCCATTTAATTATTCTTCTCTCGTGGTTTTTAGCCTATTAAATGAACTACTGTTTTCACCCTTTTTCCACTTGATGCCACAAATATTTTTAAAAGAGTTGTTTATTAGAAATCACTTTTGATACCTATATTATGTACTATCTGATCACAACTTAAAAATATTTGTTGTAAAAGCATTTTACTATTTATTATTTTCCATTTTCCAAAAGGCCAGAAATGGACTTTAAAATATTTTGTGAAGAAAAGTATTTCCTAAAATCTTGGAAAAATTACCCAACATGCCTATGATGATGTGGGACTTATTTATAGAAAAACATTTGGAGAAAAGTATTTAAAAACTGTTTCTGCCATTTTTTAATTCCCAAAATTTTGTGAAAGAAATATTTTCAGAAAACCTTGAGACCACCACCCCTAGACTCCATTTTTTATTCTCTATCCAATAGACATGATCTTGTACTTGTGTTCTATTCAAAAATTTGGAGAAAAGAATCAAAAACCCTCTTTGCTCTTTCTGGTCACTGTTGAGAGCAGGCATATCCTGGACCATTATCACCCTCTCTCCTCCTCTCTCCTGCACCTGGACATTGGTTTTTAGTCCTTTAACCTCCTAGACATGGTCTACCTGCTCCATTCCTCCTATCTCTCAGCCACCACCCGACGGACAAAGACTCGATCACCCCCTGCATCTCACTCCCTCACTACCATCCATCCCAGCAAAAACCATCACGCAAGGAGACTACTCTCACACCCGTGAACTCTCTGGCGAAGCCCCCTCCATTCTCCTTGTCTCCTTCCCCCTCGCTTGTGCGCTGGCCATGGCGCCCAGGACGCCCTCTACACGTCCCCCGCGTTCCGACACCTGGGGCGCATGCCCGATCACGTGGCCTCGTTATTCAGCTCCACACGTTCTCTAGGAGCACGCCCGTGCTCTTCCTTGGTATCTTTCTCCCTTCTGTCCCCTCCTCATCCCTGTCGAACACCTGCGGCTTCACACGAGTCTACCCACCTCTTTCTCTCCTTGTCTCGTGGAGAGCTTGTTCCTCTGTCCCTGGAGGATCACATGATCATGATCCACCCACTAGACACCGTTTCCCCTGCCTCTCGCCCGCTACCGAGCACGCCATGTCCGCCATGGATGCCGCGCACCGAGCTCCGTGGGTAGGACATCCCGAGCCTCCTCCTTGATTTCTACCCTGCCGCACCACCTCCACTCCTCCCCAATCGCACTGTCGTACCAAAATCCCCCCTCACATTCTGTCCTGCTCGCCGGCACCAAATCCGACTCGGCCGCCGGCGATCTCCTCATCAAGCTCAACACACAGGGAAGCTCCGGCCTCTCCGTTTTCTTCCCTGCCACCCTTCAGACCCCTTGATACTCGTTCCATACTCAATCTCCCCCCTTTTTCACCCCTGCAGGAGCGCCGCCATCATGGTCCTCGACCCGTGGCCACCGCGCCCCGCGATTCCTCTGTCCCGGTCTTCCTCTGTTGGAATCGATTAGGGCATCAAGTGCGCGTCGTCGCTCTGACGCTCCTAGTGCTCTCCTCGTTTCCAGGCGACCTTGGGATACCCCGGCGGCGAGCTCGCGCCTCCGCAGCGGCGGCCGGAGAGGACTCCGCCGTCGGTTTTGGTTGTCATCGACGCCCTCCTGCGTGGACGCCTCGTGGCCGTCCGATCTGGATCGGACGAAAGTGTACCCCTTCGCCAGCGTATTGTTGTTGGGCTTGACCCAGCCGCGGCCTAGCACCTCATTTGGAACTCTTCCCGCGCGGGGGAGCGCCTAGCAGGCCGGCCCAGCTTGCAGATCCATGTTTTGTGCTGTATTTTAGGAGAAATAAAATAAATGGCAGAAGCACTCATTAACACCTTTTATTTAATAACTTGAGTTTTATGCATCCAAAACATGCAAACTAAAATGTTATGAGTATCCCTTGATAATGGCTATCTGTGGCAGTTGGCCTTGTGTTGATTTGAGTTGTGGTGTGAAATTGACATGCATGTTAGTTTTAGGCCAGAGAGCACTTCTGTGAATTGTTTAATTTTATTGGTGATGCTTTTTTATGTGAATCCAATTGTGTTGGTTTTCTAGTGACTAGGATCACCTTATACTAGATTTTCATGATTTTAGGAGTTATATAATATGCTTGGTGGATTATTTAGTGTTTAGCCATTTTCTGCATATTATTGCTATGCCATTATTAAATTGTGTGTTATATTGTTTTTGTTATAAAATTGATTCCTAGCATGTGTAGGTTATTAATACATGTTTGATATGTGTTTTGAGTGTGACACGATCATGTTAGGACTTGTGTGTCAAAAACCATGGTTGTTAGGATTTTATTCTCATAGGATGATTTCCTAGTAATAATAGGTTAAATTATGTTATTCTTCATATTGGTATGATGACTTGAATAAATTCTTTAGTATTTTTTTCCATAACATAGATACTTCTATTCTAGCATACTATACTTTCTTGCATGCTTGAGTGAGCTCTAGATCAATCTTTCATGCTATGATAGTTTTAGATGATTTTCTGCCATAAGTTGTTATTTGCATGCTTAATTTTTGAGGCATTGATTAGATTTTTATTTTTATATTACTAGCATGTCTAGGTGTTGTTTTATCTGTTATTTGGATGCTATATTATAGATCTATCATGTTAGAATAAATCTTGTTTAATGATCTCTTATGGTTATGCATGTATGCATGTCTAAATAGCCCCTTTTGCATCTCTAGTTTTAGTGGTCATTTTGCTCCATGATTATTTTAATGTATTGAGTGATGCCATGATATGTTTGGTATTGTTTTGTCTCTATTATTAGGTTGTTTAGCTATTGGTTATATTATTTCTCCATGTTTAGAAAAGCATGTGTCATTATGGGCTTGTAGTATTGCTTGTTATTATTTTCCTATGCATGTGTATGTGTTCCTAGGTTGTTTTCATGTTATTTTGTTCATCCTCATGAATGACCAGAGAGTCATTTAACCTTAATTGGGCATGATATGAGAGTGGCACACCCACTGGACCCATGCCAATTTGGTTGAGGCTCCATAGCATCAATTCTAGTGTATTCATGTGTGTTTTCTCTGCATGTTTTGCTCGTTGGTGTGCACCCTAGTAATATTGTTTGTGAGTGTACTTGTTTGATGAAATGCTTGCTTTATGATTATTTTGTTATCAAGTGCTTGCCTTTGTTTGGTTCTGATTGGGTGTTTTCCTTTTTGAGTTTACGACGTTAGATAACGAAGACGGTATTATTTCCCGGAGAGGTTTTTATTGCAACTCTTGTTTATTTCAAGAGAAAGACCAAGGCCAGTGCCAAGGAAGGCCACTATAAATGCTTGCTGTTGTTTTACTTATCATTATTTATCATGCATGCTTTACTTCTGAAGTTTTACAAAAGTTGATTCAAAAACTATTTCCTCAAGTGGACTACACCATTATCTATTTTATGTATCTAATATGCTATATCCGTTATATAATCGTGGTGTTACCAATCCCTTTAGATATTTTAGTATCATAACTTTATAAACTTAAGTCCCTTAGTGGACATTTTAACTTGGTGCTTTTGGAAAATAAAAGCCTTGCAAAAACCCCGAGGAAAGGTGGGACCTTGTCCGAGGGAGATTTGTGAAGGAGGAAATGTTTTTCGACTTCTTTTCCAAAAATGACACATAACCTAGTCTTCGCCGGACAACCAAGCCGTGCTGCCACATTACCCCAATATGGGAACGGGGTCTATCTAAAAGCTTTTCGGTATTAGTCCGTGTCTACCTCAATGTGTTATAGGGGTTAGAGTCCCTCGAACCGAATTGTCGCCAGAAAGGAATAATGGGACATTCAGAGCGTGGGATTAAGTTCACCACCGGTTAAAACAGTTGGGTCTCCTGCCATGGCAGTGTGTTGTCAGGGGAAACTGGATCGATACGGCTGATTCATTCGGTGCCGGGGAGAACAAACCCAGTTGAAGAGGTAGCCATTTACTAGCGCTTGCATAGTGGATAGTTAGGACCAGTTATCTGATGTTTGCATACTGTCTTGGACAGTCCGTGGTTGTTCACGGCGGATGTACTGGATCTTGTGGATTGTGTACACCTCTACAGATTAAAACTATTCAGAATAGCCGCGTCCTCGGATATGGACAGTTGAATGGCCATGTAGCTAGCTTTGTGTCAATGTTTTAAAAAAGCTTGAAAGGTGTTTTGGAGATTGTACCTGGGAGGTACATAGCAAGGGAATGATTGTACCTTTGAGGTACTGGAAAAATGATGATCTTGAAGATGTGATCTTCCAAGAAGGTTTGCAAAGAAAAACTTTCTTTTATTTAAAATGCTTTATCCAAACCTTGTGGACATGCTATATCTACAAGAGAAATTAAAATATCTTTTGAAGTATCTTCTTCAGCAAAGAAAAATAAAACTTAACTATGATGGGTCTTAAATTCATCATAGCTAGTTGAACTCTAATTACAGCCTTCCTACCACCTATATTTATGCATACTTGCATGTTTAGATTTCATTTTGGGTGTCTTGCGAGTACATTCCAATGTACTCACAATGGTTTCGTCCCTGGCTATTGTCTTAGCCAGACTTGAGCAGAAACCCGGAGAACCTGAAGAAGATGGTGTCGCTGACGGCTGTGCAAACTAGGAATGTCTCCGAGTCAGTAGCCTCTAGGTAGTCAAGGCATGACTTGGGTTTACCACGAGTGTGTGTTGTAGACTTCCACTGTTTTTAGTATGTGTTCCCGCCCTGCGTGGCAGTTGTTTTCAACTGAGTCATGTGACCAGTTGTGTAAGTTGTGTATTCGTGTAGTGGATGTTGTAATCTGCAATGCCAACTCGAGTATGTTATTCACGACTAGTTGATCATGAGATCGTGAATGTATGCATACTGGAGGTCTCGGACTGCTAGTCTGGGGTCGCCACATATAGTTAAGATCTAATCTACGAATGGTTGTTAAAAATATGTTTATCAACATTGTGATTCATGTTCGTAGGTATGAACGGTTCTATCCTCGAAAGCCCTAAGCCACATAAAATATGCAAAAATAAATTAGAGACATCTAACTTGTTTTTGCAGGGCATGTGATGTGATATGGCTAATGTTACAAATTTGATGTTGAAAGGACAAGTTTCCTAATCCTAGTTTTTGATGATTGATTACAACACTTGGAAATATTTGACCATTGTGCTTAAGTGTTCTAGGGAACAAATGACAAATATACAAAGCTATGAGTGCACAAAAATGGAGAAAGAAAAACAAGTCAAAACACTTGTTTGTTGAAGAAAATGGTCAAAGAAACAAGAAGGAGGAAGAAGAAATCGAAGGAAAGAAGAATTTGTCTGGCCGGCCTGGCCGGGGCTCAGGACAGGGGGCTCTGTTAGGTAGCCGGCCTGGTGGCCAGCCCAGGCCGGGCTCGAGGCCGGGCTCCAGGCCGGGGTGTTCTGTAGGGTAGCCGGCCTAGCAGCTGGCCCAGGCCGGGCCCTCTGCGCACAGGCCGGGCTCCCTGAAGGCAGGCCAGCCTCCCTGAAGGCAAGGCCGGGCTCCAGGCTGGCCACTCTACACAACTCAAAGATTCCCCCAACGGCCACTTTCTTTCCCCCACTATAAATAGGACTTGTCTCCGACCTTTTGGAGGTTTCAAACAAGCATTCTCTCTCCACCATTGTTGACCACCTCCAAGCTCAAGTTTCTCCCCAAGTACCCAACCAAAGCCATTGACCTCTTGGGATTTGGAGGAGAATATCTAGATCTACAACTTCACCAAGCCGATTCGTCATCAACCCACTCATCCCCTAGGGATCTTGTTGTTCTTGGTTCATTGGAGCCAAGAACCTTGCTGCTTCTAGCTCATTGGAGTTTGGAGCCTTGTTGTCGTCCGTGAGGCTCTTGTGATTGCGGATCTTGCTTCCCGGTGTCTTGGTGGCTCCGGGGATTTGGTGAGGAACCTTCAAAGTTGTGTAGTGTGCCTCATCCTTGTAAAGGTTCTAGTTGTCAACCTCAACGTCAACATAGTGATTCGAGCCTATCCACATCAGTGGAAGGACTCGAAGGAGATACGGTGTGCCATTTGAGGGCTACTCGGTGTTCCACTTTGGTGGCACCGCACCACTCCAACGGAGATTAGCTTCCATTAGGAAGTGAACTTCGGGATAAATCTCCGCGTCATTGTGTTCAATTATTCCTCAACTTACCTTTACTTGTGGCTACTAGCTTAGTCATATATCCAGCTTGTGCTAGTTGTATTTGCTCAACATATAGGATTGTTCACCTAGTTGCATAATCTAGACAATCTATATTTGAGCACTATCTTGTTAACTCGAAAAAGAAGCTAAAATATTTAGTTAACCTATTCACCCCCCTCTAGTTAACCTATCGATCTTTCAGTTGGTATCAGAGCCTCGTCTCTTTATTAAGGGCTTTACCGCCTAAAGAGGAGGAAAGGATGGCCGATGATCTCGTCACCATGGAGGGGATTCAAAAGCTAATCCAAGCTACGATTGATAACTCCGAGAAAAAGATGGAGGGACTAACAAAGGAATTGGAATCCTCATCTAGTCAATCTAAAGAAAATGTTGTCCTAGATGAACATGGGAACCCTATTCCATCTAAGGAAGGGTCCGCAACATCGGCACCCAGAAGTGGTAGTGGTGGAAACTCTTTTGGCTTTGCTTATAACAATGCTCCTAATGTTCAACATCCACATGTTAATCATCTTGGTCCACCTCCTATGGTAGATAGGAATCGTTTGTCTAATTGGAAAGCTTCCATGAAGTCTTACATGTGCAGCTCTTCAATGCAAATATGGAGAATTGTTGATAAGGGATATGATCCAAAGGACCCCAAGAACTTAAGCTCAAGTGACATCATAGATGAGCAACTCAACGCTCATTCCATGCACATGTTGGAAAAGGCAATGGAAAAGGAAGGAGTTGAGCACATCCGGTCTTTCTCAAGTGCAAAGAAAGCTTGGGATTGTCTTGTTGATATGTATGACGGCAACATCAATGTTCAACGATCCAAGAAGTCAATCATCCAAAGAAAAGTTGAACACTTCCATTTGGGTTATGGAGAGAACATTGAAGACATGTTTAGAAGACTCAAGGCTCTTGTAAATGACATGAGAGATTGTGGCTTCAAGGATTGTACGGATGATTGGGTCAAGGAGAAATTTCTACTCACCTTGATTCCATACAATGAAAACATGGTGATGAATGTGCAATCAAGGGCCGATTACTTGGATCTACCCCCCAATGATGTTTTGGGTCTCTTCATCACTCTAAAGTCATGAAGCAAACCTCCGATGATGTCATGGACCGTGTAAACGGAATGAAGAAACCATCTCTTGCTTTGAAGGCTAAGGCTATCCCCTATGAAGAGAATGACTCAAGTGATGATGGTGGGTCCACACATGAAGTCTCCGAGAAAGAAATGAAGACATCACATGAAGAATGCTTGGCCCTTGCCCAACACAAGTGGTGGAAGAAGGGAGACTTTAGATCAAATGCCACCAAGAATAACAGAAAGGAAGCCTCGAGTATGAAGAAGGCGATAACTTGCTTTAATTGTGGAGATTCCGACCACTTTGTTGCCAAGTGCCCCTTCAAGAGTAGAATTGAAAATGGTGGAAGACTTATCAAGAAATCTACCTTCATTCCCAAGTCCAGTAACTTCATCAAGAGAGGCCCTCCTAGGGCAATGATTGCAAAATAAGTTGAGTACACGTCCGGTGGTGAAGAGAGTGATGGTGAAGGTGAACAAGTAGATATGGTGGCCATGGCAAGGGGTGTCGTACCTCCTAACTTAATCTCTCTCTTCTCCAACCCTAATGACAAAAAGGGTCCCTTGAGTCACAAGTGCTTCATGGCCAAGGGTATACCCCCAAAGGTGACTCCTACACTCAAACTTGCAAACTCTTCTACTCCTTCACTATTAAATTGTGTCGAGGAAGACCCCTTGACAAACTTTGTGGAGAAACTTGAAGGAGAAACTAAATCTATCTTTGTCTCTATCGTGGATCAATTAAGTGAGGCACGCGGCCTCATTCATGAACATGAGGAGAGAATAACTTTACTTGAAAAGTTTGCTCGTGATGATGCTAGTAAAATTGAGGAGCTTGAAAAAGCTCTAGATGAATCACATTGCTCTAGATAAAGTTTAGAGGAAACCTTTTCCATTGACATAGCTAAAGAAAAACTTAATTGTGAGCATGCCTTTTCTAAGGTAACGGAATTCATGGCCTTAAATGATGCAACTAACCAAGGGCCGAAGCCATAAACACCGCTTGTCATCTATCTAACCGACTCTTCCTTTGTCCGATGATTGGTATGACTCCATATGAACTCCTAACCGGTAACAAACCCAACCTCAAGTATCTACGAGTCTTTGGATGCAAATGTCAAGTTTACATTAAATGGACTAGATTGTCTAAATTTGATCCTAGAACGTTTGAAGGTATATTTGTTGGTTATGCCACGAACTCTCACACTTATAGAGTCTACAACATATCCACCGGGTGTGATGAAGAATCTACGAATGTGGAGTTTCATGAGGATAATGGCTCCCAAGTGGAGCAAATTTATTCTGATGATCTAGGTGATGAACCTTCCTCCATAGCCATAGGAAGAATGGGTATAGGTCCACTTATACCCATTGAGGGACACCTTGTGGAAAATATGGATGGGACTAGCTCTACGCAAGTGGAGCCCTCTACATCAACCACCAATCAAATGGTAGACCAAGAACAAGAACAAGAACAAGACCTTCAAGTGGATACTCCTCATCAAGAAAGTGATCAGTGGAAATGATTTTGGTGATGCTTCACCAAGAACTCCACTCCGGATGGATCATGGTCTTGATGAAGGAAATGATGAGGAATCCTTCCAAATGAGAATGCCGATGATGCACTAGTTCGTATCATGACTCGTCAAGCCTCAAGATTGCAACAGAAGTCACATTATCAAAAGAATATTATTGGTGGCTTAGGAAGAAGTGTCTCCACTCGTGCACAAGTGCACAAGTTTTGTGGTATTCATTCATATGTCTCTCATGTTGAACCTATCAAAGTATATGATGCTCTTGAATATGAAGATTGGGTTCAAGCCATGCATGAAGAGCTCCATAATTTTGAGAGAAACAAAGTATGGTCACTAGTGGAAAGACCCAAGGATCACAATGTCATTGGAACAAAATGGGTGTTCAAGAACAAGCAAGATTCTCATGGGCAAGTGATTCGCAACAAGGCTTGATTGGTTGCTCAAGGCTACTCTCAAGTCGAAGGACTTGACTACAGTGAAACTTCCGCTCCCGTAGCTAGACTTGAATCCATTCGTATATTACTTGCATTTGCCACTAGCCATAACTTCGTCTTTCATCAAATGTATGTTAAAAGTGTTTTTCTCCAGGGTTCGAGGATCCCAAGTATCCTAACCATGTATACCTCCTCCATAAGGCTTTGTATGGCCTCAAACAAGCCCCACGGGCTTGGTATGATCATCTAAAGGAGTTCCTAGTAGATCGTGGTTTCGTACTTGGGGTAATTGACCCCACTCTCTTTACCAAAAGTGTAGATGGACATTTCTCTGTATGTCAAGTATATGTTGATGATATTATATTTTGATCTTCTAATGTGAGTTTTGTAGACCAATTTGCCAAACTAATGACAAGTGAGTTTGAGATGTCTATGATGGGAAAATTGAAGTTCTTTCTTGGTTTTGAGATCAAGCAATATTATGAAGGGACTTTTATTTGTCAAGCAAAATATATTCAAGACGTGATCAAGAAATTTGATATGAACAATGCCAAGCCACTACCTTATCCAATGCCAACAACCATTAATCTTACCATGGATCACGAAGGTATACCGGTTGATCCAAAACTTTATCGTTCTATCATTGGATCTTTGCTTTATCTTTATGCATCTAGACCAGATATTATGTTTAGTGTGGGTTTGTGCGCAATATTTCAATCTTACCCCAAGGAAAGCCATATGATTGCGGTCAAAAGGATTCTTAGATACTTGGTTGACACTCCTACACATGGTCTTTGGTATCCATCAAACACAACTTTTGATCTTGTGGGATATTCGGATGCGGATTGGGGAGGTGACAAAGTGGATAGAAAATCAACCTCGGGTGCTTGCCAATTCCTTGGTAGGTCGCTCATGTGTTGGTCTTCCAAGAAACAAATTTCCATTGCCACCTCCTCCACAGAAGCGGAGTATATTTCCGCCGCTAGTTGTTGCTCTCAACTCTTATGGATGAGGCAATGTCTTAAGGATTTTGGAATTGAGATTAAGACTATGCCTCTTTTATGTGATAATGAGAGTGCTATAAAGATTGGTCACAATCCGGTACTTCATGGCAAGACCAAGCATATTGAGATTCGGTATCACTTCATTCGGGATCATGTGGCCAACGGAGATATATCACTTTCCTATGTCAACACCAAAGATCAACTTGCCGATATCCTTACAAAACCTCTAGATGTGAAGAGATTCAAGGAATGAAGGAGTGAGCTCAATATCGTATGCGCAAGCAATTTTAGTTGATTAAAAATCTTGCATACACACCCATACTAGACTCTTATTTGGATCTTAGATGTACGGATAGACATAGGGGGAGTGTAGCTCAATCAATGAGTCAACACTACTTCTATAATGCATAAATAAACAAATCATGCATAATGGTCATTTCAAATGATATAATGTGCTTCAATGATGATTTTCGACAATGCACCCAAGATATATCTTTGTGGTGTCATATCGAGCATACTCATACATGGTGGCTAAGACCACCGCCCAAATCAAAGATTCTAGTTTCGCTTGGTTGTTCATATTGACAAGACATTTGGTGTGCAACTCATATGCATATTCGTTCTTCTATTCCATAACACATCCAATGTTGCTCTTCGGTACGTTTGTGGTTTTATTATTTCCTACATTGGATGTGTGAGGAAATCATAATCCTAACACTTTTCTCAATGTGCATAGCATCATGCCTCATACATCAATCTTGCATTATGTACATGGTCAAACAACTTGATTAAAATAATAATAAAAAATTGAACAAATCCTCGTATGAATGTTGTTAGAACTAGTAGTGTGCCTAAATTTTCTTTATTCAAAAAGGGGCGAACGAACCAACACATTCAAAATAAAAATAAAATCGAAAATCCGGCCTAAGGGCCGGCCTAGAGGCCGGCGGGGTGTGCTGGGTGCCCGGCCTAGGCCGGGGTCGGGGCCGGCCAGTTCTATTAGGCGCCCGGCCAGGCCGGCTGCCCTGCGCTCACTTATACCTCGCGTGGGGGGCGGTTAGAGTCCATCTTCTTCTCCTCTTCCCCCACCCAAAAACACACCATGGGAGCCATGCCCCGAGCTCTCCCCCACCCACCCCTCCCTCTAGATTCCATCCCACCCCCTATTCCTCAGATCTGCTAGCCTAGGCTTTCTATCCCCCCCACTCCACCACACGGAATCCTCATTGGTGGGGAGTTTGAGGAGATCCATCCCATCCTTGAAGAACGTCCCCATGGCTTCCAATTCGGGTACTATGGCAAAAAAAATGTGTGCTTGCTCTTTGCCTCTTTCTAGTTTCCTTTTTCTTAGGGTTCACACGTCCTATGGATAAATCGTTTTGGGATATTTCTTAAGCATGTTTAGGGTTATGATTTAGGGCCTTTTATTTCCTAATTCTATGTAAGTACCTAGAGCCTACGTGTTTAGGGTTATGGTTTAGGGTCTTTTAATTTCATGATGCCACTAGTGTCTCTTGCCTCCATCATATTTAGGGATTTCTTGCCTAAGTAATGCCATGATTAGGGATTTCCTAGTAAAATGTTGCCACTAGTTATCCCTCAATCCTTTGCCATGTGAAAATAATCTAGTCTCTTGCTTACACCATATGGCCATAAAACATTTGCTTTGTACTTAATGTTTCACTCCGTTTAAAATCCCACAATACCATCACACAAACCAACTCTCAGAAATTTGTTTTCCCATGATGTATTTTCTTACTCTTACTTTCACTTTACTTCATCCACTTCTAATTATTCTATCCACCCATAACAAACAAAAGAAAAACAAAAACCAATGTTTTTCATATGACCATGTACACTCATCTTGCATATGCACTTGCATTTTCATTCATTCTCAGGCAAGGAACCCATGGCCTATGCTCGCACACGGATGAAGAGGAATGCTAAGGAGGCTTGTGGCTCTACTCCCTCTCAATCACAGGGGAGACCTCTTCCTGTGAATAAAGATGAGCCATTCATGATAAATGGGGGAGTCTCAACACAACCGACTGGGAAGAGCACCGCGTGAAATTAAACCCACATGCCTTCCCTCACCGCACCTGCCGCGATACTTGATTTTATTAAAAGATGCATCAGCAAGTTCATGAGATTGTGGTCTCCACTCTGAAGAATGACCACGTGCCCGTGCATTATTTTGACATTGATGCAGCTAGAGCAGTTTGTCCCGAGGTAATGAAACTCATGGATTTTCATCAGATCACCAAGATTATGGACTGCTTTCTTCATTTTTCTCCTACTCTCCTTCGGAAATTCTTTGCCATTGTTCACTTCTCTACCAAGGGTGGACGTGCCATGACTTGGATGAGCGGAGGTACCGTGTGTCATGCTACCTTGGCCGAGTTTGGTGGTCTCTTTGGTATTGCGGAGGCACCTCATTGCCTTTTCTACCATGTCTGGATTCATGGTGATGCACGGCGGCTCATGAAGGCCAAAGAAAGACTAAGTCACTTCTACCCCCCTCGTACTATGTCTCTACACATCCCTAAGGTTTCCTTCTTCTCAGATTTTTGGTATGTGACTCACACAATTCTTCGCAACACCATTCGTTGCAAGTTTGGGGAAAAGGGGATGGCTCGAGGTTGGATGATCAACCTTCTCTCCCATATTGTGAATGCCCAGAAGAACAACAAGCAACTCGATATTCTGGATTATATGTGGAACGAGCTGCAGCTCACGGTTCGTGACAAGAAGGTCCCCATCTATGGGTCCAATCTTCATACTCTCATCAATACCAAGGTTCCGGCTCAACTCATCAACAACTATGCCATGGTTGTTCCCACTATAAAGCCCCTTCTTAGCGCCTCCCAGGACAATGCTGCTCAGCCCCCACGCTCCTCACGAGCTACTGCTACTCCTCAGGTTGATGTGTCTCCTGATGGTTCCCCAGCTGCTTCTCCAACTCATGCTCTCCGAGGTCCAAAAAAGTTTAGCATCAAACGGGCACTCCAAAAGATGAATTGCTTCTTTGTGGATAAACAGAACAAGGATTTTTTGGAGTATAAGAAGGGCAAGGCTTACCATCGTCACCAGCGTGTGATCATGGAGCATTTGAATCTCCCTCCGGGTCCTGTGAGTTCTGAAGAAGAACTTGATGAGCACAAATGGCAGTCCAAGCATACTTATTGGCTAGGCGATGATGCCACCTCTCTTGGTCAGTTTTGGGAAGCAAATCCCTCTCAGGCAAGCTCAAGTCAGCCTCCACCACCACCCCATGATGATGATTATGAGGACGAGGACGACGATGATCAAGATGACGAGGACTTGGAGATTTGAGTTCTCCTTTTTTGGTGCTTGATGCCAAGGGGAGAAGTTATCTTAGTGATCTTTGCATTGGCATAACATGCATCCATTTGCCATTTTTCTTCGTCTAGTTGAACTTCCTATTTGGTTTATGGTTGTTATTTCTATATGTGGTTGTTATTTCTATATTCTATGTTGAAGACTATGTTCGCGGGATATCTATTCTATGTTGAAGACTATGTCAGTCTTGAAATATCCATATTATGGTTATCCTAGCTATATTCATTTCTTGGTGAGAAGTATGGTGAGCTGATAACATATCCCTTCATACATAAGTTGTTGCTATGGATACATATTCTACCCCATTATGATGATAAAATGTTAATGGATTTAGTAGATAAACTCCTAGAGCTAAAGATGGCTAATTCTCTATCATGAATCAATGTTGGAAACACATATAGCTCTAGAGATTATAATTGCAATATAACATGTAGTAAGTTTTAAATGGCCCCAAATATGCGTACCCTCAATATAATAACACAATTTAGGATTATGGGCACACACATAGGGGGAGCTTTTTTATATTCTTACTCCCTCACAAATTCTTCAATCAATTTATTTTCTAGATCCATATGTTGTCATCAAACATCAAAAAGGGGGAGATTGAAAGTACATGTTTCCTAATCCTAGTTTTTGATGATTGATTACAACACTTGGAAGTATTTGACCATTGTGCTTCTAGGGAACAAATGACAAATATACAAAGCTATGAGTGCACAAAAATGGAGAAAGAAAAACAAGTCAAAACACTTGTTTGTTGAAGAAAATGGTCAAAGAAACAAGAAGGAGGAAAAAGAAATTGGAGGAAAGAAGAATCTGTCTAGCCGGCCTGACAGCCGGCCTGGCCGGGGCTCAGGCCGGGGGGGGCTCTGTTAGGTAGCCGGCCTGGTGACCAGCCTAGGTCGGGCTCTCCCCTGGCAGGTCGGGCGCTGCATAGCCGGCCCACGCCGGGCTCCAGGCCGGGGTGTTCTGTAGGGTAGCCGGCCTAGCAGCCGGCCCAGGCCGGGCCCTCTGCGCACAGGCCGGGCTCCCTGCAGGCAGGCCGGCCTCCCAGCCGGCCAGGCCGGGCTCTAGGCCGGCCACTCTGCACAGCTCAAAGATTCCCCCAACGGCCACTTTCTTTCCCCCACTATAAATAGGACTTGTCTCCTACCTTTTGGAGGTGTCAAACAAGCATTCTCTCTCCACCATTGTTGACCACCTCCAAGCTCAAGTTTCTCCCCAAATACCCAACCAAAGCCATTGATCTCTTGGGATTCTGAGGAGAAGATCTAGATCTACAACTTCACCAAGCCGATTCATCATCAACCCACTCATCCCCTAGGGATCTTGTTGTTCTTGGTTCATTGGAGCCAAGAACCTTGTTGCTTCTAGCTCATTGGACTTTGGAGCCTTGTTGTTGTCCCCGAGGCTCTTGTGCTCGTGGATCTTGCTTCCTGGTGTCTTGGTGGCTCCGAGGATTTGGTGAGGACCCTCCAAAGTTGTGGAGTGTGCCTCATCCTTGTAAAGGTTCTAGTTGTCAACGTCAACGGCAACATAGTTATTCGAGCCTCTCCACATCGGTGGAAGGACTCGAAGGAGATACGGTGTGCCATTTGAGGGCTACTCGGTGTTCCACTTTGGTGGCACCGCACCCGCTCCAACGGAGATTAGCTTCCATTGGGAAGTGAACTTCGGGATAAATCTATGCGTCATTGTGTTCGGTTATTCCGCAACTTACCTTTACTTGTTGCTACTAGCTTAGTCATATATTCACCTTGTGCTAGTTGTATTTGCTAACCATATAGGATTGTTCACCTAGTTGCATAATCTAGACAATCTATATTTGAGCACTATCTTGTTAACTCGAAAAAGAAGCTAAAATTTGTAGTTAACCTATTCACCCCCCCCCTCTAGTTAACCTCTCGATCTTTCAGATGTATGAGATGATCTCTTTTGTAAATTATTGACAAACCGACATGAGCCATATGGTTGTCTTATTATTTATGGCATGCGTGTTGTATATCATATCCATGTTATATGTTGTAATTTTGATGGAAAATCAAGATGAAGGTGCCATGCCGGTGGAATGATGGAGATCATACCATGATGCACAAGATGGAGATAAAGTGCAAGAAGGACCATATCATATCACATTATCCATGCATGTGATGTTAATCCTTTTTATGCATCTTATTTTGCTTAGATCGTGACGGTAGCATTATAAGATGATCCCTCTCACTTAACATCAAGATAATAATGTGTTCTTCCGTAGTATGCACCGTTAAGAAAGTTCGTCGTTTCGAGACACCACGTGATGATCGGATGTGACAGACTCAACGTTCGCATACAACGGGTGCTGAAGAGCCTAGCATGTACAGACATGGTCTCAGAACACACGCAATACTACGGTTCTACTTGGCGAGCCTAGCATGTACAGACATGGCCTCGGAACACGTAACCGAAAGGTAAAGCATGAGTCATATGGTTGATATGATGAACATGTCGATGTTCGCCTTTGCAACTACATCATCTCACGTGATGATCGGTTCTGGTGTAGTGAATTGAGTTTGTGTAATCACTGCAACGACTAGAGGGATGTTATTTTTTAGTGGGAGTTCACGTAGTAATTTTGAATTAACTTGAACTTATTATATCATGAACAACCAATCAAAGTGAATTTGCACAAATTGTAGTATTCATTGGCATCCACAAACTACCTTACACTTAGATTGTTAATTGAGATATAACTGTTATGATCTGGTAAAACCATTTAGATTGGTACAGTATTAGTGAAATTTAAAACTGAGCCATATTGTAGATTTTCGGTATAAACTACCTAGCTCCATATGAGTAATGATTGATTGATCTAGAGAGCAAATAATTCCTACTTAGAATCCAGTGTCATGCTTGCTTCCATAATACTTTATCTTCAAAAGAATGTTTTGTTGATCAAGGTATTTTAGTAACTGAAAATAATTGTTTTCAGAAACAATCAAGTGAATATATATTGATATCTAGAAACTTATTTGTGGAAACATGACTGAGTATAATTTGGCGTGACAATGTGTGATTATATTATTTGAATATATGCAATGATTGAAGATGCTAGGCGTTTGAATCTTCCAAGAAGTTGGGAGCTAAAATCTATCCGCTAAATTCCTTCCTTCGAGCTATAGTAGCTTAATCATAATTTTTTTATGATAATGGATTAAAAGTATGGGTAAAATCCTTTACCTTGCTTGGAGATTGTTAAGAGTGGAATCTGGAAGAATGCTATTAATATGGTGATATTAGTAGAACAATCAAACTTAAAGTATGACCCAATGGGTGATAGTATATGACTAACACGCCAAGGAAAATGTGCTAGTACGACTAGCATTGTTTGATGTTGAATGATTCTTCTTGTAAAGAAAAGGGAATATTAAAAATAGAATTACAAAAAGGTATATGGCATAAAAGAAAATAACTGGAAAAGTCCAGCTCAGGTGTATATTCTTGATATACAAGTTATAGATTTATTACTAGTTAACAAAGTATTTTTGGGTATTTTGATACCATATTGGTTGGTATGAGTTTTCATACAAAGAAACGCAATGCAAGAAATACAAGTGCCTAAAATAAACAAGTAGTAGATGTGGAATCGATCATGACAAGAACAGAAATAAAGTGTTATTATGTTCATTGTCGTATCGAACCAAACATTCAAGATTTATAACTTAATAACTTGTTATTATGTTCTGGTCTTTTGTGAGAACAAATGAGATTGTTCAAACTATGACCATATTCCATAACTGATGGATGCGTTAATATAAATCATGTTGGTAAAGTAAACATCTATAAGACTAAATGCTAAATGTTGCAAGACGTAGAAGAATTTCACTTAAATTATGACACCACCATTTTAGTTCATATCGGAAAGGAAAACATGAAGGAACTCCACGTCAATGGACTTTCAGAGTCATTTTATTTTTTGAATAAATAGACGCTTGTGAGACCTCTTCCAAAAGATGACTAGAATTTCATTCATAGGACAAAGTAGAATGGACGGCTAATTTAATGGAGATTGTACATATTGATATATATAGTCCATTATGTACAGTCATGTGTGGTGGATTAATTTATTCCTTCATAAAGTTCCGTCAATGATTTGAGTAGATATATGAGTATATCTATTTAAAGAGAACGGAGTTTGACATTTTTGAATTGGTTCAAACTATTGTTAGTATGAAGTAAAAAATCATCGTAACAAGATAATCAAGAATTTATGATTGGATCATAAAAGGATAAAGTTTGAGTTACAAGTTTAGCAAAACATCCGAGGAGTTGCAGAATGGTTCTATAAATTATACTTCTCGAATAACCCCACATTAGTTTTGGAGTGTTCGAGAGACAAAATCAAACCTTGTTGGACATGGTAAGATAAATAAACGGAAACGCTGTAAATCACCTGGGGGATCACGCGCGTCATGTACCCCGGCTCCTCCCGCACGCAGCGTGTCCAGAGGACAAGCGAAATTACCGGTGAGGCCCACGGGACCTACCACCTGCTTTATCTCTTCATCCCTTATCTCTTCCTCTTCTACCGTATCCGCACGATCTGAGACGCCATGGCCACCGGAATTTTTGGTTGCCGCCGTTGACCTCGCACCTCCGCACCTCTGCTGCCCCCACCCATGCTCGGTTCCACCACGCCCTCGCCGCCCCAGCGGCAAGTTCTTTCCGCCTTGACCCACCGCTGCGTCGACCTCCCCGATGCCCGATGCAGACGATGCCGCTGCTACTCGCCTGCTCTCTCCTCACTGCCGCTACTGGCCTCCGCCTACCCCCGCCACCGACGGTTTGCCATCCAGAGGGACAACCTAGCTTTGGTCGTGCTAGAGGCCTACCGTGCTACAGATGTGCTCAATAGCTGGTTGTGGTGCTCCCATGTGTGAGATGTAGGGCGGCACCGCCGGAGATGGAGGACATGGCGTCCCTATCCGCCGCCGCTGAAAAATTGCTACATACTCGGGTTTTTTTTTGATATTTTTGTATATTTTTTTTTGCTACGGAAACTTCGGCGAGGTCAACCTTTTTCTACCATACAACAATTTTTTTGCTATAATAATTCTATGTTGTTGCTATTTTGGTTGAATTTTTTTGCTATGAGAATATCCGGCGAGGTCGCCGGCGATGTCTCCGGCGATTTTTTTTTTGCTACAATAGCACGATTTTTGTTGCTACAGTAATTCCGGCGAGGTCTGAATTTTTCTTTTCTTTTTCAGTTGTGAATCTTTTTTGCTACACGAAGAAAAAGCGGGAATTTTTTTTCCTACACAGTGTCAGTACAGGATTTAGCCAGAAAAAGTACACGTGTCAGCACGGGGACCAAGGGGATGGAAAATTTTGATCCCCCGGGGAAAATCAAACCTTGTTGGACATGGTAAGATAAATAAAAATGTCATTATAATTTTGTAGTTTATACATTAGAGACAATCGCTTTTACACTAAAAAGAGCACCATCATGATCCGTTGAAATTGACACCATATAAGTTATGGCTTGGGTAGTGACCTGAATTGTCTTTTTCTTAAATTTTGGTATGCATGGCATGTGTAAAAATTTTACA
The DNA here is from genome assembly GCA_028641055.1 of Alopecurus myosuroides. Lineage (NCBI taxonomy): Eukaryota > Viridiplantae > Streptophyta > Magnoliopsida > Poales > Poaceae > Alopecurus > Alopecurus myosuroides. The sequence continues at coordinate 313,559,814 of CM054059.1, read as the reverse complement.
ACCAAAATAGGATACATATATGTTTATAAGGTTATCCCAACGAATCCATTGGGTATTTCTCCTATCACCGGCCAAAGACAAATGTTGTTTGTCAGAAAGGGTTGATTTCTCGAGAAAGTAGTTCTTGCGAAACAAGTGAGTGAGAGGACAGTACAAACTCAACGAGGTTAGAGAATCTTCGTTACCATGTCAAGAGTAGCGCAGCACTAGAAGTTGTTTTGGGGTTTCCTATTTTGTACATACTTCGAATGAGTTTGCGAACTGAACCACAAAAGTCCTAAAACTTTGTACTTAGACCAACTTGTGGTTTAAGAGTAAAGTGTTGTTTTGACAACAAAGGACCTGGGACTTATAAAGGAAGCAAATGATGGGCCCTGACTTCGTAAAATTGGCTATGAGTCATTATATCCGCGATAATATCCCTGTATGAATATCAAGTATGTGACTTGGTAGTCCTTTCGATAGGCATGATGCCTAACGATAGCAAACGGGTCTATATAGCAACAAAGACATGGATATTTACATCCTTTGAAAGTTGTTCTTGTCAAAAAGATATTTTTGACGAAGTTCAAAGAGTTGACAACTACAAGATTTTGATCTTCCATAGTGATGCTTTAGTCTTTGCGGATAGTTCTAGCAAAAGTTACATATTATGATATGGTAGTTGAATAACAAAAACAACTCTCCTCTCTAGGAAATTTGATCGAGGATGTGTACTTGACACAGTCTGAGAGTTTTGTAAAATTCAAAAATTTGCCGGACATGTATGGAAACTTCAATGGTTGAAGTGAGCATAACGAAGCTGAATCTTTACCTTAATGAAGTTATCATAAGATTTTGATTCCATCATGAACGATAAAGATGCTTGTAGTGTTACAATAAATTAAGTGGGAGCGCTAAGACATATTTCTAATGCTTTATGTAGAAGACATATAGTTGTTGGAAAATATGTATTTTAAATTAACACGGTTAAGGATTTCATATTGATAAAAGGCTTAGGAGATATTGGGACTGAATATCTATAAGAGATGGATTTGTAACATCCCAAGTATGAAAACCTACCATTTAGAATGTTTGATTTCTTGTTTATTAAAGTATTGCATCATGTCATCATGTTTATTCCCTTGTTTGCATTTGTTACTATTTGTTTTGCTTCTGTTTTTATTCTGTTTTCATAATGAAATCCAAACAAATTCAACTTTGTTTTCATACTTGTTCTGTTACAACCTTTTAAATACAAATCACAAATAAAAACAACCAATTTGTTTCACTTTATTCCATGTTGATCAACTAATAAAATGGTGCCTTTATTTTCACTAATTAATTCCAAATTGGTTTTCAAATTCAAAGCAAAATCATCATCAACACCTCATTTGGAAATTATCAAATATCAAACCATTCCAATAATTCTAATCCAACTAACAATAGGGTTCCTCCCTATTAAGTTGTTGTTTCTATATTAATTACCAAAATATTCCAATTCAAATTAAATATTTCCAAACAGAATCAATTTGAAACCATAAAAACAATAACCAAAATATTCTTTCTCTCCTTGTTTCCAATTAAAGTTATTTGGGTCACCCTATTTAAAATTTTGGTTTCAATAATAATTTTAATACTCAAATCATCCACATTTGAAACAATTCCAAACAACACTTAAATTTTGAATTCATGGAAAAATAAAAGTGGTCAAATGGTTGCTAATATAATAATTAAGCCACCCAAAATTTTCCATAATTTTTCTCCCTCAAAATTCCTTCTTTTTCTTCCAATTGTTTTCTGCAAAAAAAAATAAAACAGAAGAAAAGAATAAGAAAGAAAAAAGAGGCAGCAGCTAAACCTACCTAGGCCCAAGCCCACTTCTTTTCTTTCTGGCCCGATACCCCCCTCCTGTCGCTGTCTTCCACCTCCAGCTGATGTCACCTGCGTACGAACTCCATCAGAACCATTCGATCAACTCCCCACCCCCTGGATGCCATGCCGTACAAGGTTTCTTCCCCCTTAAAGCACCACCTCCCCCCTCTGCCCCTCAACCCTAGCTCCCCTCCCCACCGCCGCCGATCCCTTCTTCCTCTTCCCTCGAGCCCCCTCTGTTCTTTGCCTGAAACCTATCTGAACCACCGTCAGTACCAACACCATCGCCTCCACTTAGCTCCGACCGCCGTGGTCGCCTCGAGGGGCATCTGAGGAGGGGAATGGAGCCGCCGCGTTCCCCTGAAGCTCCTCGTCCTCTCGCCGCGTGCTGGGACGCACCGGAGTGCCCACGCCGTCGCCTCCAACCGCCACCTGCTGTCCCTGTGCGCCCTCTGCTCCCTGCTGCAGCGCTCTGCTGCCCGACCCCTCCTGCTTCCGATCGCTGCCAAGGTGAGGCCGTCCCCCTCCGGTCCCCTGCCTCCCTCTCTCCCCCTTGAACCGCACCCGGCCCTCGCCCCCACGGCCACCGCGGCCATGAACCACGGCGAGCTGCCGCTGATCGCTGTCCGATCCCTGTCGAGATACAGAGATCGATCTCAGTTCAAGTTCAGAAAACCGCCCGATGCTGTACCTCTTACCCCCCGAGTCCCACTCCCTGTCACCAACCGAAACCCAGCCTAGTGGTTCTGTCCCCCTTGTGCTCACAGTGAGGTGCAGGGGTCGAATCCCACCCCCTGCACATTAAACCAACCTTTTTATTTTGCAAAGATTTGGTCACAGATATTTCACAGAATCACAACTAGGCCCCTGGAAATTAATCTAGCCCCTGCAAATATTTTTTCCAAGTCCCTGGTTCATTAAAAAATGGCAGATTTGCACTATATCTTGTAAAATGCATAAGAAAATCATTGTAACTCCAAATTTAACTTTTTAAATATGTTTTCTGTACCAAATTAAATGTTCTATCCAAATATAAAATTTGTTTACTGTTTTGGATATTTTAAATTGGTGAAACATTTGAAATCTTGTTTAAATCACTTAAATTTGCAAAATTCATAACTTATTCATAAAAATTCCAAATTCCACAAACTAAATATGTTTTCCAATCAACTTTTCATGTACTTTCCAAATATAAATTTTGTTTGCTGTTTTGAATAATTTAAATTGCTGAAAACAACTGTTTCTTGTTTATTGCCTTTAAAATTGCCAAAATAATAACTTGCTCATTTTAAATCCAATTTCAACAAATGAAATATGTTTTCCATGCAAAATTAAACCCTCTTTCCAAATATAAAATTTGTTTCATGTTTTGAATAATTAAAATTGGTTAAATGATTTAAACCTTGTTTAAATCATTTAATATTGTCAAATTCATAACTTGATCAAAACAAATTCTTTTGGGGCATATAAAATATGTTTTCAAACCACAAAAGTATAACCTTTTCAAATATGAATCTTACTTGATGTTTTGAACAAATAAAAATTCAAATAAGTTCATGTTTGAATTAAATTCATTTAATTCTTGCCTAAACTTGTTTAATTCATAAATAATTTATTTGAAATCCTTTTTCAACAAGTGAAACATGTATTCCAACTAAAATCTTGTGTTCTTTCCAAATATAAACTTTGTTATCCATTTTGAACAATTAAAAGTGGTGAAAACAACAAATGCTTGTGTAACACCTTTAATTAACCAAAATTTCCTAACTTAATAAATGAATTTCCAAACTTGTTAAACATTATTTCAATTTGATTCTATTGTTGTTATTTTGCTGTTTTCCTCATGCATGCATCATGCTAACAACTCTCACATAGTAATTAATTGTAAATCATTTGTTTCCACTTATTTCAATGGATCTTTTCCATATGCAATCCAATTGCATATGGGTCCAATTAAATTGTGTTATATTGTCAAGTAGTTTATTTTGATGCATCTATTAACATGACATGCATCATCCCATGTTTGTGCACCTATGCCATTATATTGATTGTTTATCTTTCTGCAATGGTTGTTTGCTTCTTCCCGGATATACGAGGACGTTGAGACCGACGATACTTACGACACCCCTTCTAAGGAGTTAGCTCAGTACCAGGCTACTGGGTTTTGCAGGCAAGTTATCACTCACATGAACCACTGTGTTCCTTTCAACCTTGGTTACCGATACTTTCCGTTGTTCTTTTCTGCTAGCCTTAGTAGTAGTTGTTTCTGTTACGAACCTATCACATGAATCCTTTAAACCTGATAATGCCTCATCTCCCTTCCTACAACCCATTGTTTGAGCCCGTGTCTTACTAGCATGCTTAGGTTGTTTTTGCTCGAGTCTGTTACCCGTTACTTTCTGTTACTATATTCCATTACGTTGTGGGGGCTCGATGTTTAATCAATCAATCATGCTAATGTTATTATTAATAATAATTTGATGATAAGGCACCGGCAGGAGGCCCTGTGTGGTTTTGAGGCCTGCTAGTGTCGACCCTAATAGGAAAAGGGTCTTGTCTACTGATCCATGATGAGCGCACTAACCGCATGTGGGAAGCGAGTATGGGCGCCCCCCTCAATTTGATTCGATTCGCATCTCGTCCAAATCGCCTCATTTAGTTCGTGTTTTCCATTTGCCGCATGCATGTTTTTGCGAGCCCAGGCCAGGGTGGAACTTTTGTAGTCGGCATATAGGGGGACACGTTCTTAGAGTGCTATGAGGGTCCATTTTCTTCTGGGCTCGATTAGCCGTGCGCCCAAGGTTCTTTGGGCTTGATGCGAAGAAGAGTTGAGTTGTGTTGAGTGCCCCGCTTGGTGGAAGGGCCTTTCCATCTGGCGGGTTATTCATGCGTGTACGGCCAAATTGGTGCAACCCTGCAGGGATAATCTTCTCGAGAAGCCGTGTTTTCCGCGGTTATGGATTACTTGGTGAAAGTACTGGCTAACAAGTACTCAGGACAACTTAAACATAATGATCCAACATGTTACACCCAATGATTAATAACTTGACTAGTAATAAGTTGATGATACAATAACTTGATTCACCCTTAATACAACTGTGTGAGTTATCCTCGGATTGCTTCTTTGGATAAGGGGAGAGGTCCAGGACGGGTTTGTTTGACGTTATCTTTCAGTTGGTTACAATCCTCGATCTTATCTCCTTTCTGTTAGCCGGAAGTGGTAGAATCTCTGTAGTTGGCTAGCGCAGCCAGTTGCAGCATCTTTTATATCCCCTCTCTTCCGTTGAACCCAAGGCATTTGTGCTTGGTGTTGACGGGTTACACTTTGGTGAACTGTGAGTCTTGCTTGCCAGTACGTTTATGTACTGACCCCTTTGGGGCTGTGGTTTCCGCAGACCTACGTTTTCGAGGATCTACATGGTGGCAACTACGCGGAGTATGACGAGACTGCTGACGAGTAGATAGCGGACCCGGGCAGGATCCGAGACTTCGTGGATGGGCTCCGTCTGTTTGTTTCCGGCCTCTTAGGCCTATTTGGTTCTTGTTTGTACTCAGACGTGTTGAATGCTTCCGCTGTATTGTAATGATGTATTGTTGGGGCAGGTGCCCTCTGAATGATTGTATTTGCTATCTCTGCTCTAATGAGAGCCATTTGCAAGTTATTTCAATCTTTTGTGTCGTAGAGATCTGTTGTGATATCCTTTGTTCAAAGCTGTTGACGTACCATGTGTGATTGGTATGAAGTACGTCGACAGTAGTGCCTTTGATCTCTAGTGGATAGTTTACATCGACGATGGAATAGCAGGGCTTATGTTGTCGCGCATAAGCGCATGCCTACCAGGAAGCTGGGACGTGGGAGCAATTATGCCCCATAATCCAAGCATCTGCTATCCAGTTCGTACGGTGAGTATACCCTAGAAATCAGGGTGCGACAGGATTGAAGCGCCTGGTATGGTTGAGCCAAATTACATAGATTAAATATTGAAGTAAGTCAATATCGAAATGACAAGAAGGAGTTCTTGCCACATGGAAAGAATTGAGCAATATTCAAGTGTTTTGACACATGATGAGCATAATTGAAATTTTTCTAAGTCATGAGTTCCATGTATGTCCATAACAAGATGTTTCCTATGTTACAGAATGTTATAGCAGGGTAATTCATATGATGATTAAACAACAGTGGGATAGATCCTTATGAAATTTTAGAAATGTCAAGGATATGTTTTCCTATGTAGTAATAACAAACTATCCGTTGTAATATGTTACACTAATGGTCATGTCATCTATTCAAATAAATCTATATCAATTAAAAATATGTGTTTAAGGGTAGCACAATATGCTGGAAGAAAGTTCCATGCTGGATTTGAATGAGTTTAAAATTAAAGTATTGTGACGGGTACAACAACAAAGGCTAAGTATATTGTTGTGTTGACAACAAATAATATGAATATTTTGTGTCAAGGAGTTTTTTATTGAAGTTGGTGTATTTCCAAGAATGCTGACACCATGAAGCTACATTTTCAGAATGTTAGTAACATTAGTTTAAGATGAGGAATTAAGGTCTCACCGGTTGACCACATATATACAAAGCCATCTCATTAGAGAATGAGTGATGCGTGTAGACGCAAACACATGCAAATACAATAGGACCTGAACATGTCAGATCTTTTGATGAAGATAACCACATGTGAAGCATGGTAGTAACACTGGAACGCCATATGTGTTAAGTGCTTACAGACTAGATTATTGACTCTAGTGCAAGTGGAAGACTGAAAGGAATATGCTCGAGAGAAAATAATAAAGTGGTTATTATCTTATTCCTTGTTTATGATAAATGTTTATTTCTCATGCTAGAATTGTATTAACCGGAAACGTTGATACATGTGTGTCTAATAAACAAACAAGAGTTCCTAGTAACGCCTCTCGTTTAACTAGCTTGTTGATTAACTCATGATCAAGGTTTCCTGATCATCAACATTGGATGTTGTTAATAACGGGGTCATGTCATTGGTAGAATGATGTGATGAAGATAGACCCAAAGTGAATATAGCAATGCGATCAAGTCATTAAGTTACATTGTTATATCACACATACGAAGTAACTCTATTCCTTAGACCATGAGATCATGTCAATCACTAACACCAAAAGAGTGCTTTGATGTCATCAAACGTCACACCGTAACAGGGTGACTATAAAGATGTCGTTGGGTATTCGGAAAGTATTAGTTGAGGCTCATGGATCAAGAGTGGGATTTGTCCATCCAAATGACGGAGAGATATATTGTGGGCCCTCTCGGTGATATCACATCGACACTGCTTGCAAGCATGTGACTAGGTCACAAGGATGTCATATCACGGAACGAGTAAAAGAGTAATTGTCGGTAACGAGATTGAACTAGGTATGGTTGATACCAATGATCGGATCTTGGACGAGTAAAATATAGCGAGACAAGGGAATTGGTTACGACGTTTATGGTGCACACGATCACTAGATTCATTGTTGAATGTGTAGGACTCATTACGGATCTCCAGGTCCCGCTGTTGACTATTGACCAGAGAGGTGTCTCAGTCATGTCTAATTTATTCACGAATCTTAGGGTGACACACTTAAGATTCGATGACGCGTTTGAGTGGATACGGAATATCGGAGAAAAGTTTGGACAACACCGAAATTATTTCGGGTAATTTTGAAATAGTTCAAGGGGATTCTTATCAAATGGTTGTTATTAGATTTAATAACTAACTCAAGGGGTTATGTGTTAATGTTTGTTAATGGAATTAACTAATATTAAAATAAAGAAATAAATGTGTTTTATTTATTTATTAAAGAAAACCCTTGGGATTTTGAGTGGGAATTAATGGAAGAATGAGTGGGTTGAGTGGAGACTCCACTCACATGATGAGGGAGAGGTGGAGACACCCAAAAATTCGTGGCTGCCTTCCCCTCCTATATAAGGAGGGGCGGGAGCTCCCTCTCCCCCACACACACACACTTGGTGTCATCTCCAACTCCCTTCTCCCGCTGATCCACCTCATGTTCATGCGCTTGACGAAGCCCTGAACGAAATTTTCTCCACCACACCACGCCGTCGTGATGCTGGGGTTCCGAGGGATCCTCTACTTCTGCTGAGCCGCTGGACCGAGGGAACTGAGATCATCATCGAGTTGTACATGTGACCGAGTGCAGAAGCGCTGCCGGATTGCAGCGCTCATCTTCGCGATCTTGAGATCGATGTGAGTTCGACTACATCACCAACGAGATTTGATCTTGTAACGCTTTGTGTCTTCGAGGGTATGTTCTCCTTAAGACTTCCTCTATGCCCGTTGCTTTCATCTCCTAGATTAGATATTAGCCCTTCGGGAATCTCTCGCGTGGGATTTTTTTCTTCTATGCAACGAGCCCTTCAAATAGTTCCACAATCTCTTCACAAAAGCCATCAAAAGTAGCAGACATGCATCTTTGAAACATAGCATGAGAATTACACAAACCAAAAGGCATACGTCTATAAGCATAAGTACCATAAGGACAAGTAAAGGTTGTTTTCGCTTGATCTTACTTCTTAACGGCAATTTGAGAAAACCAAGAATAACCATAAAGAAAGCAAAAAATTAGTTTTCTTAGACAACATCTCTAACATTTGATCAATAAAAGGCAAAGGATAATGATCTTTCTTAGTAACCTTAGTAACTTTCCTAAAATCAATGCACATTCTATGACCAACCACTACTCTCCGAGGAATAAGCTCATTATTTTCATTAGGCACAACAGTCATTCCTCCCTTCTTATGGACACAATGCACGGGGCTCACCCATCTACTATCAGCAATAGGAAAGATAATACTAGCATCAAGAAGTTTTAATACCTCATTTCTTACAACTTCCTTCATCTTAGGAATTAAACGGTATTGATGTTCAACTACTAGCTTTGCATCAGGTTCAATATTAATAACATGCTGACATATAGAGGGAGAGATCCCTTTCAAATCATCAATATTATATCCAATAGCTCCATGGTGTTTCTTCAATATTCCCAATAATCTTTCCTCTTTTTCACCTGAAAGTTTAGCACTAATAATAACAGGATATATTTTCATATCATCAATATAAGCATATTTAAGATCATCAGTCAAAGGTTTTTAATCAAAAATAGGATCCTCCTTGGGTGGTAATGTGGTACCCAAGTCTTCCACAGGTAAATTATGTTTCAGTATCACCGGTTGACGAAGAAGAATATCGTCAATCTCATTTATCTCCTCCATAAAGATCTCACTCTCATGGTCCTCCATATATTGCTGTGAAGCATTGTTAGGGGCAAGAGCAATAGAGGCAAGCTGTTCAACTCTAAATTCTCATTAGGCAATTCAGATTCATAAGGTGCTCTAGCAAATTTGGAGATATTGAACTCATAATATTTTCCATAAAATTTAGTCAAAATCTTCTCCCTCTTACAATCTATAATAGCACCACAAGTGTTCAAGAAAGGTCTACCAAAAATAATAGGATAAATTTTACTAGAAGCCTTACAAAGTACTAGAAAATCAGTGGGATATTTAGTTTTACCACATAAAACTTCCACATCTGTAACAATACCAACCAGAAAGACAGTTTCTCTATTAGCAAGCTGAATAACCACATCAATATCCTCAAGGTCACAAGAACCAATTTCATGCATAATTTCTTTGTAAAGCTCATAAGGAATAGCACTAGAACTTGCACCAATATCACACAAAACATGACAGAAATGATCACCAATCTTAATAGAAAGCACAGGAACACTAGTTTTCTTAGGTCTATTTGGTTGCGAGACAATATTAGAAGCATCCTTACAAAAGACAATATGTTCATCCTCTACGTTTCCACAGATAAGGTCTTTCACTATTGCTACATCAGGTTCAACAGTTATTTGTTCATGAGGTTCAACAGATTTCTCAATGCTCTTATTAACCACACTAGCCACAATAGAGTGTTCTTTCACCTTAGCAGTGAAAGGCATTTTCTCAATATAAGGCTCAGGAACAGCAGGATTAACAACATGCACTTCTACATTACTAGAAGGAACCATATCTTAAAAAGGTGCATGACACTTGCTAAATTATTTCTTAGGAATATAAGGATCGAGGCAAAAGCTTTAAGACAGTTTGCAAAGATTTGAGAATCAAGACCACAATCATTACTAACATTATAGAAATCAAATTCATAATTTCCCTTAACATAAGACTATATGGTAACATCATCATCATACTCACATTGAAAAGGGAGGTGTTTATACCTCCTACAACAATAAGATTTATCAAAACAAGTAGAGCACAAGTTTCTAGTTATGATATGCAATTTATTAATTTGCTCCCATAAGTGTATTCCTTTTTGTGAACAGCGGTGTTCCTTATAGTATTTTTGTTTTTCTTCCGTGAACCCATATTGCCAATAAGATCTAGTTTCAAAGACATCAACCATTGATAGCAAGCATGATAGAGCAAAAATATCAACTAGAATAAGAACTAATTTTTTGTGTTTTTGCTAAATAGAAGCAAACAAGATAAAATAAAATAAACTAAGCCGAACTAAAACAAAGTAAAGAGATTGGAAATGAGAGACCCCCCTTGCAGAAATTCTCTTCCTCCCCGGCAACGGCGCCAGAAAACTTGTTGATGGCGTATAGTTGACGGGGGACTTCTTGTTGATGATGACTTCAAAATCCCCGGCAACGGTGCCAAAAAACTTGATCAAGTGATTGACACCCTAGTTTAATAAACCCCAAGAGAAAGGTTGTGAAGAGTGCAGCGGCAAGTTTTCCCTCAGAAAAGAAACCAAGGTTGAATCAACCAGTAGGAGGACAAGCAATCTCTGAAGGTTGATGCAGCTGAGATGGCAGGGCGCACTACCGTTTCAACAGCAACGTGGAACCAACACAACACAATCAAATCACTTTCCCCCAACGAAGCAGTGAGGTTCTCAATCTCACCGGTTTTGCTGAACACAAAGGGGTTAAACGTATGGTGTGGAAAACAATATGAAAATAGTGGAAGCAGTGTGAAAACAGTGGAAGCAGTATGGAAATAATGTGTGTATTATCACTATGAGAAAATAGACCGGGGTCCACAGTTCACTAGTGGTGTCTCTCCATAAAATATAGCTAACATGTGTGGTGAACAAATTATAGCTAGGCAATTTACAGATAAAGAACATGCATGGCATAAAGATTACTATGAGATTCATGTGGGCATTACAACAAAATACATAGATTGTCATCCAACTGCATCTATGCCTAATAATCCACCCTTCGAATATCATCCGAACAAATGTTGGGTATTAAGTTGCAAGCAACGGATAATCGCAGTGAGCAAAGTGTGTAATGTAAACAATGTAAACGAAGTAAACATCATTGTTTTCTCCCTAATGGCAACATCACATCCTCCATCTGCCACGTTTCTGTCACTCGAGCACAGATGCAAAGGAGGCATGAACGCACTATCGAGCATAAATACTCCCTCTTGGAGTCACTAGCATCTACTTGGCCAGAGCATCTACTAATAACGGAGGGCATGCAGGATCATAAATAACATACACATGAAGATAACATGATAGATTGATAATCAACAGACATTGCATTCAATAATCATCGGATCCCAGCAAACATAACATGTAGCATTACAAAAAGATGACCTCGATCATGTGAGGCAGCTCACGAGATCTAAACATGAGGCATAAGGTGGAGAGTACAACCATCTAGCTACTGCTATGGACCCGTAGTCCAGGGATGAACTACTCACGCATCACTCCGGAGGCGGGCATGGTGGTGTAGACCCCTCCGATGATGAATTCCCCTCTCGGCATGGTGACGTGGAGAGCTCCAGAACCCTCACGATCTCGGGTTTACGATGACGGCGGCCCCGGGTGTTTCTCGGGACGAGGTAGTATATATTTAGGGTTGACGTGTCGGGGGGGAATAAATAGGCGAAAGGGTGATGGCGGTGGATGCCCGAGGGGCCCACACCACCCCCCAGGCGCGGCCAGGGGGCGTCGCCCTATGGTGTGGCCCCCCTGTGGACCCCCTCCGGGCCTCTTCGGGAATTCTAAGACTTCCGGGCTTCGAATTTTCCAATTCCAAGAATATTTCCAGAACAACTTTTCTGAAACTAAAAACAGCATAAAACAGGGAACTGACTCTATGGCATCTTGTCAATAGGTTAGTCCGAGTAAATCGATAAAAATGACATAAAGTGTAAGTAAAACATGTAGCATAAGGCATGAAAACAACATGGAACATCAGAAATTATAGATACGTTTATGACGTATCAATAAACATCCCCAAGCTTAGTTCCTACTCGTCATCGAGTAGGTAAACAATAAAAACAAATAAATAGTTTCTGAGGTGACATGCTACCAACATAAACTTGATTATCATAGTAATGTAGATCATGTAAACTAGGATCAAATTAATAAGGGTTGTGGTTTGTAGTTGATATCAAATAGAATAATGTATAAACCATTAGGAATAACAAAGTAAAGTTTTCAATGAATCAATACTAAAATACAATCAACCGTGCAAGGTTTATTAAAGACGATTTAAGCTTGAAGAACAACAATATAATCATCCAAGGCATCAAACTCTCACAACAACTCATGTTAGGATCAAGTCAAGCGACAACAATATGCACGTAGGAAAATTATTAAGGTATGTGTGCACTCAAAACAAGCAAGCGTTCTGTATTGGTCCCTGGCACCAGGATGTTATGGATAAAAGAACATTATGGGGGGTTTGGATGGTCAATGGAAGAAAGTCTCACACAACTGAAAGTGATCATTAGGCAAGAGGAAGTCCTATCATCGAAGTTATGCAAAGAGTAGTGATTGCCAGACAACGGATGCACAAAGAGCTATAAGTGTATGAAAGCTCTCCAATGGAACTAGTGGGGGTGCACCCAACTTGCTTGTTCATGAAGACCTAGAGCACTTTCGAGGAGGCTCGTCATTGGAATATACAAGCCAAGTTCTATAACGTAAAGTTCCCCACATAGTTATGCAAGTCATAAAATGAAAACTCTCTCCAAACTAAAGTACTGGTGCTAAATAAGCACAAGTGTGGTATAAATGATAGTAGTGATGCCCCATCTCTCTTTATTATCTCTAATTGGCCCTTTTTTGGGCTTTTTCTCTTTTTTAAATATATAACCTCACTGGTAGGGGAAACACTCTATTTTCAATGAATCATCACACTTTTAGTACTCATAAATCAAACTGAAATATCTCTGATGTATATAAAACTAAATGCTCCTGCCAGTGTAGCAGTATGCAAAATAACAACAAAGCATAACATTAAGTAACATAATGAAGATGGATGTTGTATGGCAACATATCTCAGAATGGCTATGGAAATGCCATGGTAGGTAGGTATGGTGGCTATTTTGAGGAAGATAATTTTTGGCTTATGTGTAGAAGAACAAAGTTCTCCCACGGGGTTTGGATGCACAAGCGAAGTTTGCACCAACTCTCAATGTGAGAAGGAGCAATGCACATTACCGAAGAGTCTAGCAAATATGGATGGTGGAAGTGCCAGAAAACCGCAACATAGAACTCACAAGTTAAAAGATTACAACTAAAATCATGATATTACAAGGCATAATGAAAATCACTCCAAGAGGGTTTATGGCAGTGAAAAGTCACTGTTAGCTACCCCAACCGTAACACGTAACAAAAAGACATTACGTTTGCTATCATGAAAAGGAAGTCGTATACCATTATCCTATCAACTGGTTATTTGAGTGTGGCACAGTTTCAAGCTTTTAGACCAACAATTAATTGTTTTTAATCTACTAAACTAGCAAGTTTACCATTAAGTACATTAATATCTCAAAACAACAGTAAATAATCAAGTGAAACGGTTTAGTGATCTACAAGAATATGCAAGTTTTTTTCATTATACCATCTACCACATGTACCATTTTCTATTTCCATCAAGCACCATTCAATATATATTTTAACACAAACTCTCCAAATAATATATCAATGAAACAAAAGAGTACTAATACTATTCTACTAGAACTAACAACTCTGAATAAGATATGCATGAAAAACAGGAGCTAAAAAGGTTGCAGCAGCTAGAAGAAAAACTAAGAATACGAGCATAACGAGTATTCATATGAAAAAGCAGAGCGTGTATCTATCCCACACAAGAATGTTGGGTTCCAACTATATTTATTGTAGCAACAAAAACAAAAGAAAACGAAACAAAAAAACAAATAGACGCTCCAAGTAAAGTGCATATGATGTGACCGAATAAAAATATAGTTTCACTAGAATTGACCTGATAAATTGTTGATGAAGAAGGGGATGCCATGGGCATCCCTGAGCTTAGACGCTTGAGTCTTCTTAGAATTTGCTAGGATGAACCATGGGGGCATCCCCAAGCTTTGGCTTTTCCCTCTTCTTGATCATATTATATCACCCTCTTCTCTTGACCCTTAAAAACTTCTTTCACACCACACTCAAAGTAATTCACATTAGAGAGTTAGTACATGATATGTCATAAACGTATCCTTAATTTCTGATGTTCCATGTTGTTTTCATGTTGTTTCTTACAAGTTTTCTGTACACTTGGTCATTTTTATCAATTTTCTGGACTAACCTATTGACAAGATGCCACAGAGCCAGTTCCTTGTTTTCTGTCGTTTTTAGTTTCAGAAAAGTCGTTCTGGAAATATTCTCGGAATTGGAAAATTCGAATTCTGGAGGTCCTAGAATTCCCGAAGGTTCCACGAAGTTCCTAAGAGGCCTGGAGGGGGGCACACCAAAGGTCGGCGCGCCCCCTAGCCGCGCCTTGGGGTGGTATGGGGCCCCAGGCCTCCACCGCATGTGCCCTTTCGCCTATTTATACCCCCCGATATGTCAACCCAAAATATATACCACTTCGTCCCGAGAAACACTCGAGGCCGCCGTCATCGTCATCCCGAGATCGGGAGGGTTCTGGAGCTCTCCCCGGCACCCTGCCGGGAGGGGAACTCATCACCGGAGGGGTCTAGACCACCATGCCCTCCTCCGAAGTGATGTGTGAGTAGTTCATCCCTCGACTACGGGGCCATAGCAGTAGCTAGATGGTTGCCTTCTCCACTTTGTACCTCATGTTTAGATCTCGTGAGCTGCTTCACATGATCGAGATCATCTTTATGTAATTCTCCATGTAGTATTTGCTGAGATCTTATGAATGTCGAATGCTATGTCTTCTGATTATCAATATATCATGTTATCTTCATGCTTATGTTATTTATGATCTTGCATGCTCTCCGTTATTAGTAGATGCTCTGGCCAAGTAGATGCTAGTAACTCCAAGAGGGAGTATTTATGCTCGATAGTGGGTTCATGCCTCCTTTGCATCTGTGCTCGAGTGACAGAAACGTGACAGATGGAGGATGTGTTGTTGCCATTAGGGAGAAAACAACGGTTTTTACCTAGTTTACATTGTTTACATTACACACTTTGCTTACTGCGATAATCTGTTGCTTGTAACTTAATACCCAATGTTTGTTTGGATGATATTCGGAGGGTAGATTATTAGACATAGATGCAGTTGGATGACAATCTATGTATTTTGTTGTAAATCCTGCATGAATCACATAGTAATCTTTATGTATTGCATAGGCACTATGGTGCAGCCTTCATTTATGTCAATTGCCCAGCTGTAATTTGTTCACCACGCATGTTATTTATCTTTCATGGAGAGAAACCACTAGTGAACTGTGGACCCCGGTCCATTTTCTCATACTGATAATACACACACTACTTCCATAGCTTTCATACTGCTGCTATTGTTTTCCACACCATACATTTAACCTCTTTGTTATCAGCAAACCTGTGAGATATACAACCTCACTGCTTCGTTGGGGAAAAGTGATTTGATTGTGTTGTGTAGATTCCACGTTGCTTCTGAACCGGTAGTGCGCCCTACCATCTCAGCTGCATCAACCTTCTGAAGTTACACCTTCCTCCTACTGGTCAATTAAACCTTGGTTTCCTACTGAGGGAAAACTGCTTCTATGGTCATCATTCCTTCCTCTTGGGGTCTCCCAACGAGTGCAAGATCTGCACCATCAATCTAATTTCTAGCGCCGTTGCCGGGGAGGAAGATAATTTCTGCAAGGGGAGTCTCTCACCTCCAATCATTTTTACTTTGTTATTGCTTTGCTTGTTACTTGCTTTATCATGCTTGCTAGCAATGTTTGATGTCTTTGAAACCAGATCTTATTGGCAAGGTGGGTTCACGGATGAACAACAAAAATATTATAAGGAAGACCACTTGTCACAAAAAGGGAAACACTTATGGGAACAAATTAATAAATTATATATCATTGCTAGAAACTTGTGCTCTACCTATAATGTTACCTATTGCTTTGATAAATCTTGTTGCTGTAGGGGTATAAACACCTCCCTTTTCAATGTGAGTATAATGACAATGTTACCATTTCTTCCTATATTAAGGGAAATTATGAATTTGATGATGTGGAACAAATTGAGGAATTTATTGCTTGGAAGGGTGCATTCGAATTGTTTATTTGCTTGAAAATATTGATGATGCACCTTATAAATATGAGATTTATGATATACTTGAATATTTCTTTGATAATTACAAGGATTGTAATTACTACATAATTCAATACCTTAAAAGATGTTCTTCACCAGAGGAAGTAACTGATGCCTTGCAAGAACCTATGGAAGAAGAAACTGCTGAATCTGGAAGCTCTTTGGATGAAAAAGATGAGGAGAGTGATGATCAAGAGGAGGAAGAATGGAGATACCCATGTCTAACTCCCAATGAGAGTAACTCTATAACTCATACATTATTTGATGAAAGTTATGATCCTATTGATTCTTTTGAAATATCTCTTTTTGATGAAATTGATACTTGCTATACATGTGACCTTGATACTACAATGAATGAAACTAGTGAGAATGATATTGCTACTGTTATTTATGATAATCCATGCTACTTTGATAAGTCCTATGATAATCCTCTATTTATTCCAACTATGGATATGCATGATAATGACGAAGTTTGTTTAGAAAATTTGTATGATAATGCTCTTGATGATGGTCCTATGTTACTTGATGTTATAAATTATAATGCTACTGAAAATAGGATTGCTATAATATGTCCTATACCTTTTATGAGTGATCAATCATCTCGTTTTGATATTGCTAAAAATGGGAAAAAAGAGGAGCTGGTTTTAAATTTTGATCCCACTATTTTGGAGCTTGATATGAATTGTGTGCTTTTAGACAATGACAAACATACTTTATGTGATAATTATGTTGTTGAGTTTGTTCATGATGCTAACGAAAATTATTATGAGAGAGGAAAATATGGTTATAGGAATTTTCATGTTACTAAAACACCTCTCTTTTTGTTAAAAGTTTTGAAGTTGCTCTTGTCCTACCTTCCCATGCTTTCTAGTTTGAGCTTCTTTTATTTATTTCTCTGTTCAAGAGATCGGCCGATATTCCGATAAATTGGCCGATTTCTCCCTTACCACTATCTGGCTGATAAGATAAATTGGCTGATATTTCGGCCGATATTCCGATATTTCGTCCGATATTCCGATAAATTGGTGGATTTACCACTTACCGGGGGTCGACCGATAAATTCCCGATAAGCGATATCTTGAACATTGATTTATTTATTTACAAGATTCCTATGCATAGGAAGGGGTTAGACTTAAAAAAAATATACTTGCTTCTTGATGCTCTCTTTTGCTCAATTCATATTTCTTATGTGAGCATCTTCTTCACTTGAAAACACTTGATTCCACTTTTTTAGGCCTAGCTAAAAGGCGTTAAAGAAAAGCACTTCTTGGAAGATAGGCCATGGTTTTATTTTTGTTTTGTTTTTCTCTGTTTTCTTTGAGTCAAGGGGTTGTATACTTATGTATAAACTCCTTTGTATCTTTATTTTCATGTTTTAGTTGTGCCAAGTAAAGTTCTGATGAGAGTTGGAGTTGGCTTTTGGATGTCTGCGCAGGAAACAGATTTCTGTTGTCCGTCGTACAAAATCGTGTAATTCATATAAAATCAGAAATACCTGAAATTTCTTGTGCTTATTCCTCGTCTAATTACGCAACTTTTTTGTTCTTTAAGTTTTTCGATCTGAGCAACTTAAGCTCCCCCAAAAAATTCGTCTTTACAGACTGTTCTCGTTTTGGCAGATTCTGCCATTTTTCTTGCATTTGCTCTTTTACGGTGTCAAGTGGATTTATTTGCTTCATGAAACATCAGTGGCTGTAGATAATGTTTAAATGTATCAATATCACTTGTTCCCATACAGAACCCATTAATTTTTGATTGTTTTACAAACCCTCTAATACGAATTACTCTTTGAGTGTGGTGAGAAGGAAGTTTTCAAGGGTCAAGAGAAGAGGGTGATATCTGTGGAGAAGAAGAGTGCAAGGTCAAATCTTCGGGATGCCCCCGTGGTTCATCCAAGCATATTTTAAGAATACTCAAGCATATAAGCTTGTGTATGACCAAGGCATCCCCTTCTTCATCAACAATCTATCAGGTCACTTCTAGTGAAACTATATTTTTATTCGGTCGCATCATATGAAGTTTACTTGGAGCGTATGTTTGTTTTTATTTTGTTTTATTTTGTTTTCCTTTGTTTTATTTTGTTTTACTTGCTTCAATAATATAGTTGGACCCTATAATTCCTTGTTTTGTAGAGATACACGCTCCACTTTTTCGTTTGAATACTTGCTATGTTCGTATTCTTAGTTTTTCTTCTAGCTGCTGCAAAAATCCTGTTTAGCTCTTGTTTTCATTGCATCTCTTGTTCAGAGCTGATAGTTTTAGTAGTTTTTTGTGAGTACTCTCATGTTTTCTTGCTTTAGAATTTAGAGAGTTTTTGTTAAATCATGTTTTGTATGGTGCTTGTTGGGAAAAGAAACTGCTGCTCGTAGTAGAATTTATAACGGTGCAAGTAGAAACTTGTATAGACTGTGGATAGACATTTTCATATCATTCTAGATGTTATTTTAATTACAAATCCTAGTGGTTATTTAGTAGCATGATTAGCCTGAAATAGTTGAGAGTGTTTATTGTGTCATTGAAAGAATCATGAGTTGTTCTTGTCATATTGAAGCATAAATTTGTGGTGTTCTCCTTTGAATGTTTTATTTGGTTGACTTGGCGCATGCTCACACCATGTTTATGACTATGAACCACTCACTTATAGCCTCTATGATCATTTAGTTTTTTAACTTTTGGTACCACTTATGCTTTGATTAATGATGTTTATGTCGCTATGCATGACTATGGCTCTTATGCTCTCTTGATTTGTCGCTCCCAGTCTTTTGCTAGCCTCCACATGTACTGAGTATGAGCTCTACTCGTGCATACAACTCCCAAAAACTAAAGTATGCCCAATGTGTCCACCATACCTACCTACATGTGGTATTTAACCTCCACTCCAAAGTAAACTGCTCATGTGTTACCTTTAAAACCTTGAAAATTACTCCTGTTTTGTGCTCCTGTTTTAGCTCATGAGGACGTAAATAGAGAATCTTTATCTCACTTGTTGATTGTACTTTCACACCCTAGACTAGTGGCTTCATCCTCTTATACAATGATAGAAGTGCTGGTAGTGGGGTGCCCAGCCCCAAATTAATAACAACACATTCTCTTCACTATTTTTGCCCCTCATTTATCAGTCAAAGCTTAATTGTGTAAACAAAAGAGAAAGAGGGATGACCTTCTACCCAGATGCGTCCTTTTATGGGAATCTCTCTTGTGAAGTCTAATTGGCTTGTGACGTACTATATTTTTTGTTTACCATTCGTTGACATAAGCATACACCTCTCTAAAAATGTTTGTATACCTCTGTTTAATAAAATGAAAGCTCTAGCACATGAGTTGATCCCTGCTTCCCTCTGAGAAGGGCCTTTCTTTTACTTTTATGTTTAGTCTCCATCTTCTAACTTTATGCATAGTTGAGAGAAAATAGTTGCCATTCTGAGTTTTATGTGCATTTGTCCGAGAAACATTATTAATTGATTCATTATGTGTTATTGCTTGTTCTCTAATTATTTTTTCTAGTCTTCCTCATGAACTTTGAAGGTGTCCTGGCATTTATGTTTTGCCCCACTCTTAAGGACTAGCGAAATATCACTTTGCCATGTTTTCTCTATGCTTGAAACAAACGTATATCTTTTGTTGCATTGTTATTCATGATATTTTATTTGTGTTACTTCTCATGATGCAAGGAGATTGCTATGCTTTATTGTTAAAATTCTATTTATCATGCTTGTGTTGAAGTTATATGATCTCAGCTTTCTTATGATTTTATGATGAAGTTTATGTTGGTAGCATGTCACCTCAGAAATTATGTGTTTTTATCGTCTACCTACTCGAGGACGAGTAGGAACTAAGCTTGGGGATGTTGATACGTCATAAACGTATCCTTAATTTCTGATGTTCCATGTTGTTTTCATGTTGTTTCCTACATTTTTTATATACACTTTATGTCACTTTTATCGATTTTCCGGACTAACCTATTGACTAGATGCCATAGAGTCAGTTCCCTATTTTCTGCTGTTTTTAGTTGCAGAAAAGTTATTCAGGAAATATTCTCAGAATTGGAAAATTCAAAGTCCGAAGGTTCTAGAATTCCCGAAGGTTCCACGGAGTCCCGAAGAGGCCCGGAGGGGGCCCACAGGGGGCACACCATAGGGAGGCGCGCCCCCTGGCCGCGCCATGCGGTGGTGTGGGGCCCCCAGGCCTCCACCTCCTTTGCCCTTTTGCCTATTTATACCCCCCGGTATGTCAACCCTAAATATATACCACTTCTTCCTGAGAAACACATGAGGCCCCCGTTGAAGTTAATATGCCAGAGAGGCAATAATAAAGTGGTTATTATCTTATTCCTTGTTCATGATGAATGCTTATTTCTCATGCTAGAATTGTATTACCCGGAAACGTTGATACATGTGTGTTCAATAAACAAACATTGGTTCCTAGTAAAGGCTCTCTTTGAACTAGCTCGTTGATTAACTGATGATTAAGGTTTCCTGATCATGAACATTGGATGTTGTTAATAACGAGGTCATGCCATTAGAAGAATGATGTGATGAACATAAACCCAACTAGGTATAACAATACGATCAAGTCATTTAGTTTATGTTGTTATGTCTTACATACGAAGTAACCTTATTCCTTAGACCATGAGATCATGTCAATCACTAATGCCGGAAGGGTGATTTGATGTCATCAAATGTTACGGTGTAACAGGGTGACTATAGAGGTGCCGTTGGGTATTAGAAAAGTGTTAGTTGAGGCTCATGGATCAAGAGTGGGATTTGTCCATCCAAATGATGGAGAGATATACTCTGGGCCCTCTCGGTGATATCACAACGACACCGCTTCCAAGCACGTGAATAGGACACAAGGATGTCATATCACGGAACGAGTAAAAGAGTACTTGTCGGTAACGAGATCGAACTAGGTATGGTTGATACCAATGATCGGATCTCGGACAAGTAAAATATCGCGAGACAAAGGGAATAGTTACGACGTTGATGCTTCACACGATCACGAGAGTCATTGTTGAATATATAGGAGTCATCACGGATCTCCAGATCCCGCTGTTGATTATTGATCGGAGAGGTGTATAGATCATGTCTATGTTATTCGCGAACCGTAAGGTGACACACTTAAGGTTCGATGAAGCATTTGAGAGGATACGTGTAACATCCCTGATTTTTGGAAAACTCAAAACTCACAAAAATTTGGAACTTTTTGTTTTCATGATAAAGAAAGTCACCAAAAACCAAATAAAGGGAAGAAATAAAAGAAAACAATATGTAATTGGAATAAAGAATCCAAATTGCCTTAATTCTAAAAACCCTAAAACCTAATTCTAAAATAAAATATGATCCCCCATGTGAATAAAATATTATCTTAGCAAAATTATTTATCCAACATGTTTCCAACTCAACTACCATTTTGAAAATGATTATGATAATTAAAAAGAAGAGAGTTGCTATCTCTAATATTTTCTCCTTGTCTCCAAGAAATTGTGTCACTATTATTATTAAGCTCAAATGGATAAAAGTTGGATATTTGTTTTCCAAGTATTATATCAATCAACAAAACAATAAGGTGTTATATATATTATTGAGTTATGAAAACAAGTAAAGTGCCTTGAAAAAAAATATTTTCAATTGGGAAAACAACATCTTCATTAGAGAAAATCTCTCTATTCTTACTCACCCTCAATTAAAAAAAATTATTAATAATTTCTCTATTTTGATTTTATTAATAAGATACCATGAGTGAATTGCTCATATGTTGAAAAACATTTTAAAAGGGACTAGAAAACAATAATTTGAATCATAGAAATATTTTCTAAAATCATTTAAATCATATTTCTATAATTAACCCTCTTTTTCTATTAAGTAACTATTAATGTTTTCGTCATATTTTAAAATATGAAAACACTTTGAATTGGTTTTGGAAAATAGTATTTGATCATTATAAAGCTACTAAAATTTTATTTGACAATTTTTTTTATTTTATAATTTACTAAATTAAAAATCACATTAAGTCACTATTAGGTATTTATTCAATTTTCAAAATTCACATTTTGAAATTTGTTGAAAAGTTTACAAAAATGATATGGTTTGAAAGATATTGAAATTTCAAGATTTTAGAAATTTATTTGACCTTAATTGGATTATTAAAACAGGAGCTATTAAGATTTTAATAAAACAGGAAAAAAAACATTTGATGACGTCTCCATGATGTCATCGTCTACATTCTCTCGAAACTGAAGAACGACAGTTTTCGGCTGAATGGAATCCCCTTGATTGCTCGCATTTGAAGCCACCGTTTTATGCGTCGTTTGCTCCTCCTTAAAGACCTCCTCTCCCTCTTCAATACCCCTCTCTTTCTCCTTCCGTTTGCCCCTCGAGATGGCCACAGTCGCTCACCGGAGCCGCAATTTTCCGCCGCCGTAAATCTCCGATCCCGGTGAGGTAAGCGAGCTAGCGCCGCTCATTTTGGTCCCATCCGAATCCCCGTGTCCTTGCGCCCCTCCCTGACTAGTTTTTCGATTTTTTTGGCAGAAGGATTCCGCCACGCCGTGAGTAACAGACACTCGTCGGAGCCCGCGCGCCTAAAGCTGCTCGTCGCCGTCCGCAGAGACCCTAACGAGGCATGACGTGGTCACCAACAGACTCACTGTGTCGCGCCCGTCGTCTTCGTCATCTCTATGAGCCCGGAGGTCCACTGGACAGCCGCCGCCATCGATGACAGAGCCTCCGCCGCCTCGGATCTTCATCGCGCCACCAATTGGAGCCACCTCGAGGACCACCGTGGCCACCATCGACCTCTCCTTGCACCACCGCGCCTTTTGGTCATCTTCAAGAGCCCAGGAAAGCACCAGAGAGCCGCCGGCGGCGAGTTCTGCGTCGAGGACCACCGGAGCACCACCATCCTCGCCATTTCCGGTGAACCCCGCGCCGCTCGGTGAGCTCTTTGATCCCCCACCGTCAGATTTGATTCGTACGGCGGTGATTAAATCACTTGTGCGAAGAGATATCCACCAATAGAAACTAGCCACATCACATGCCCATTCAGCAGCGCACAGTCAGTGCCTAGTCAGCCTGTCCAGCCAATCAGGAGCAGCCACTTGTCACGGACATTTTCTGAATATTTCTTCCCGTAGATTTTTTTGGCAGTTTTACAGAAAAGCCCCTACAACTTAGATTCATTGTAACTTTTCAACCATAAGCCCAAATTTAGCAAACTTGGACTTTTTGAAAAGCCCTTGACTGGCACTGGCCAAATTCAAATTTGACAAACTTAAATTGGTTAAATTTAAATATGCTTGTTTGATGAATTTTGGCATAATT
The DNA here is from genome assembly GCA_028641055.1 of Alopecurus myosuroides. Lineage (NCBI taxonomy): Eukaryota > Viridiplantae > Streptophyta > Magnoliopsida > Poales > Poaceae > Alopecurus > Alopecurus myosuroides. Next base: position 313,536,068 of record CM054059.1, on the reverse strand, counting down.
CAAATTCTACAAATCCAAAAATTGCAAATAAAATATATTTGGGAACCTTAGGATGTGAATTTTCATACCCTCTGTCCCAAAATAATTTTTGATCAAGTTAAATTTGATTTTAGAATTAATTGGTATATTTGAGTATTTTTTTACATAGATTTAATTCTATAAATAATTTCAGTATAGTTCCTTTTGAAAAATTGCTCCTTTTGGTAACCTTGAACTAGAGACATTAGTGCCTAACATTTTGGACACCCTTGGACCATGACCATGTGTTTTGACCAAAAACCCAACATAGCGATACATCCATTTTCACCATGTCTTAGAATTTGTTTTCACTGTTATTCTTTGATATTATGTCTCTTTGGAGCCAAGCCAAGTCCCCGGTATGTGTTAATCACATATAAGACCAAGTAGTGAACCTTAAACACTAGTACCTTGTTTTACATCTACTTCTCCACTTCCCCATTCTTGCTTCAAGAATTCACCAAGTCGGCAAAATGGAGATCAAGACTCAAGCACAAGAAGAAAACTCCATTATCAACTTGGTGGCAACAAGTAGAGCTACAAGGAAGATCATTGAAGAAATTTAAGGAAGGAATTACACTCCACAACAACTAGAAGCAACTCAATGAAGTACAAGTGTATGAAGAAATGAAGAAGAAGACATCTCCCTCTCTCTTTCTATCTTTCTTATTTCCTTTCTTTCCAAATGGACTTAGTGATATTGTGTGCCCGTCCCATACCCAAACCAATTAGTGAAGTAAAATCCATGAATAATATATCAAGATCAAGATAAGAATCCACCCAAGAAAGAGACTACAATAGAAGCATGAAGATGATCTTCAAGAAGACAAGCATATGAAGACTTGGAGCAATCCATACAATTTGAAGATTTAGAAAGTTGGTTTTTGTCCAACCGTTGACCCAAATGGAAAAATACCAAATACTTTAACTTGTTATCTCCATTGTTATGAAGTTAGTTGAACCTAGACCTACCTTAACCCAAAATGGAAAGAATAACTTAGATCACTCAAATGTTTTGATGAAAACAACTAAGTGTTACACTTTGTTATAAGAAATAGAGAGATCACCTTGGTGAACTCTTGGAACTTCCTCGACAAGTATGGTTATAATAAAGTTAGATTTTTACAAACTCTATCTAGACCATCCTTAGTGAACTCTTGGAAACCCCTTAACAAGTATGGAAGAAAGAAAGAATAAATCTTTCAAACTCAAAACTTGACCTTGTCCTAGCCAACTTTGTTAAACCCCTTTGGATATATTAGTTGCTCTGTATGTTTTCTACACTTGTATGCTTTTTGCTAGGATGCATGTTTATTTTGTTTTTTGTGTTTTCAATGAATAGATTGTACGGAGAGCAACGATATTTTGTGAAGAGAGTGTGATATATTCACCAACTTCAACAAGGCAAGTAACACATCATTCAACTACCCATTATTTTCTATATGCATTAGTTGATTTTGAGTAGTATGCATGATAGGAAGTTTTACTAAATTATAGTATGCTATGCTATATCCTAGTAGTGTGTAGCCATCCTTATACCTAGTTATTTTGAAGACCTGGTACTTAGTTGATGCTTAGCCTTGCTACAAAAATTGTTTTAGATGTTGTGGAAAAATTCTAAGTAACAACTTCAATGAAACACCTAGGTGGATTGGTAATGCGGGGTTCTTGATAGTTGAGTGTCTCCCCGGGGGGAGTTCACTTGAAGGAATGCCACCCAGGAACAAAGTGATTATGATGTTCCCCAAGTTTAGATTGCTTACAGTGCAGCCTTTAGTCATATGGGCTCTGTCTTGATTAATTAAGTTGTGAGGGTTCAGCCTGGGCTTGACAAGCAGATGTAGCATAATTATAGGTGGAACGGGTCTTTCCATTAGGTTGAATTCTTGCTTCTGAAAGATCTCGTCTCAATCTTCTCCTTTCCTTAATGCACCCAGGGTGTATAGGATGTTTTGGCTGATTTGAGTCTGAAGGTGAAAGTGCACAAGCTCTGCAGAGTCAACAAACTAAGATCTTGGTCGTGTCCCCGGTTATGGACAACTATGAGCAGCTGAACAAGGATGGACGGAAGAATCACATCACCATTTTCAATAAGTAAAATTTGACCAAGTAACAGTAGTTTTGGTGCTTGGATCTTAATCCAATGTTGTCACCCTTTGAAAAGAAAAGTTTTTTTTTACAAAAGTGTTAGGAGAAAAACTGGCTTTATGCAAAATTAACCAAAAATTCCACTCGGCCAAATCAGCATGTAGTATTATTCTTGCCATTTATATCCACCATAGTGTTACTTGCCAATATATTAAATTGTATTGACCCCCTTTGTGGATGCATATTCCATATTGCAGATGTTTCTGAAGACGAGGGAGGATTTCGTTTAGGATCTCGAGACTATCGCCAACATGTTTTGCCTGTGGCACATGAAGAAGATGGGCTCAGTGTTGTTCTATGTTTTCTGCTGTTTTTCTTTGTTTTCTGCTAGTCTTCTAAGACTATGCAAGTTGTAATACTATTTTGTAAAGGTTGGCTCATGCGATGTAATACAATTTGATACACTTGCATGATATTTCATCTTGTACTGTGGTGCTAGCATTTGATCCAGGGACTAGCACAATAACACATGTATTCCATCTTTATTAAAATTAGGATGCTACAACACAGAATATCGAAGAATTTTTTGGACAACACCGAAATTGTTTCGAGGAAAATTGAAATATTTTAAGGTTTTTTTTGTCGTATGGTTGTTAATGGAATTAACAAATGATTCGAGGTCCTATATGCAAATGTTTGTTAGTAGAATTAACAAATGCTGAAATAAAAAAATAAAAATGTTTTATTTATTTATTATAGAAAAACCTTTGGATTTTCCAAGTGGGAAATTATGGGAGCATGAGTGGGTGTGAGTGGAGTGTCCACTCACATGAAGAGGGAAGAGGTGAGGGCACCACCATGGGCTGGCCGCACCCCCCTTGGTATGCCTCCCCCTCCCCTATAAAAGGAGGGTGAGAGCTCTCCCTCCTCCACACACTTTCCCACATCCCTTTCTCTCCACCCGCTGCTGCATTCCATGGTGTCCGGCTTGGAGAAGCCCTGACCGTGGGATTCTTCACCACCACCACGTCGTCGTGTTGCTGGAGTTCCGGGGGATCCTCTACTTCCGCTACCCCCACTGGATCGAGGGAACGGAGGTCTTCATCGAGCCGTACGTGTGACCGATCACGGAGGCACCGCCGGATTGCGGTGCACATCTTCTCGCTCTCGGGATCGGTGTGAGTACGACTACGCCAACAACGAGATTCGATATTGTAACGCTTTGTGTATTCGAGGGTATGTTCTTCTTAAGATTTTCTCTATGCCCGTTGCTTTCATCTCCTAGATTAGATCTTGGCCTTTCGGGTGTCTCTCGCGTAGGAATTTTTTTGTTTTCTATGCAACGTACCCTTCAGTGGCATCAGAGTCGGATCTATGCGTAGATGGTTTTTACGGGTAGAACACATAGGTGTATGTGGGTGTTGATGATCATGTTTTTGTCTCCTTGAGTAGTTCATGATCTTAGTGGCATAGTTGGATGAAGCTGCCCTAGATAAACTTTACATGTGCTATGTACGCGAGACCTGTCTCGCTTGTGGCTGAGGAGGTGTCCGTTTCTCCTACTATAGTTAAGATCTAATCTACGAAGGGTTGTTAAAAATATGTTTTATCAACGTTGTGGCTCTTGTACATAGCTATGAATGGTTCTATCCTCGTAAGCCCAAGCCACGTAAAATATGCAAAAATAAATTAGAGGCGTCTAACTTGTTTTTGCAGGGCATGTGATGTGATATGGTCAATATTACAAATTTTATGTATGAGATGATATATTTTGTAAATTATTGACATGCCAGCAGGAGCCATATGGTTGTCTTATTATTTATGGACTACGTGTTGTATATCATATCCATGTGATATGTTGTAATTTTGATGGACAATCAAGATGGAGGTGCCATGGACCTTGGTACCACGCCGGTGGAATGATGGAGATCAAATGCAAGAAGGACCATATCATATCATATTATCCATGCATGTGATGTTAATCCTTTTATGCATCTTATTTTGCTTAGATCGCGACGGTAGAATTATAAGATTATCCCTCTTACTTAATATCAAGATAATGATGTGTTCTTTCTTAGTATGCACCGTTAAGAAATTTCGTCGTTTCGAGACACCACGTGATGATCGAGTGTGACAGACTCAACGTTCGCATACAACGGGTGCTGACGAGCCTAGCATGTACATACATGGCCTCGGAACACACGCAATACTACGGTTCTACTTGGCGATCCTAGCATGTACAGACATGGCCTCGGAACATGTAACCGAAAGGTAAAGCATGAGTCATATGGATGATATGATGAACATGTCGATGTTCGCCTTTGCAGCTACATCATCTCACGTGATGATCGGTTTTGGTGTAGTGAATTTGGTTTGTGTAATCACCAAAAACGACTAGAGGGATGTTGTTTTTGTGTGGGAGTTCATGTAGTAATTTTTAATTAACTTGAACTTATTTTATCATGAACAACCAATCAAAGTGAATGTGCACAAATTGTAGTATTCATGGGCGTCCACAAACTACCTTACACTTAGATTGTTAATTGAGATATAACTGTTATGATCTGGTAAAACCATTTAGATTGGTACCGTATTAGTGCAATCTAAAATTGAGTTCTATTGTAGATTTTTGGTATTTCCTACCTATCTCCATATGGTTAATGATTGATTGATCTAGAGAGAAAATAATTCCTATTTAGAATCCAGGGTCATAATTGCTTCCATATTACTTTATCTTCAAAAGAATGTTTTGTCGATCGAGGTGATTTAGGAACTGAAAAGAATTGTTTTCAGAAACAATCAAGTGAAAGATATATTGATATCTAGAAACTTATTTGTGGCAACACGACTGAGTATAATTTAGCGTGACAATGTATGCTTATATTATTTGAATATATGCAATGATTGAAGAGCTAGGCGTTTGAATATTCCAAGAAGTTGGGAGCTAAAAATTATCCTCTAAATTCCTTTCTTCAAGCTATAGTAGCTTAATCATAAAATTGTTATGATGGGATGGACTAAAACTATGGGTAAAATCTTTTACCTTGCTTGGAAATTGCTAAGTGTGGAATCCGGAAGAATGCTATTAATATGGTGATATTAATAGAACAATCAAACTCAAAGTATGACTCAATGGGTGATAGTATATGACTAACACGCCAAAGAAAATGAGCTAGTACGACTAGCATTGTTTGATGTTGAATGATTCTTATGTAAAGAAAAGAGAATGTTGAAAATAGAATTACAAGACGATATATGGAAGAAAAGAAGATAACTGGAAAAGTCCAGCTCAGGTGTATATGCTTGATATACAAGTTATAGATGTATTACTAGTTAACAAAGTATTTTTTGGGTATTTTTATACCATATTGGTTGGTATGAGTTGTCATACAAAACAACACAATGCAAGAAATACAAGGGCCTAAAAGGAACTAGTAGTAGATGTGGAATCGATCATGACAAGAACAGTGATAAAAGTGTTATTTTGTTTATTGTCGTATCAAACCAAACATTCAAGATTTATTTTAAGAACTTAATAAGTTGTTATTTTGTTCCGGTATTTTATGAGAACAAATGAGATTGTTCAAACTATGACCATATTCCATAATTGATGGATGAGTTAATATAAATCATGTTGGTAAAGTATACATCTATAAGACTAAATGCTAAACGTTGCGAGACGTAAAAGATTTTCACTTAAATTGTGACACCACCATTTTAGTTCATATCGGAAAGGAAAAATGAAGGAACTCCATGTTAATGGACTTCCGGAGTCATTTTATTTTGAATAAATTGACGCTTGTGAGACCTCTTCTAAAAGATGACTATAATTCCTTTCATAGGCCAAAGTAGAATGGACGACTAATTTAGTGGAGATTATACATATTGATGTATATAGTCCATTATGTGTAGGCATGAGTGGTGGATTAATTTTTCCTTCATCAAATTGGTTCAAATTGTTGTTAGTATGACGTAAAAATCATTGTAACAAGATAATAAAGTATTTATGATTGGATCATAAAGGATAAAGTTTGAGTTACAAGTTTAGCAAAACATCTGAGGAGTTGCAGAATTGTTCTACAACTTATATTTCTCGAATACCCTACATTAGTTTGGCGTATTCAAGAGACAAAATCAAACCTTGTTGGACATGGTAAGATAAATAAAATTTCCATATAATTTTGTAGTTTATACATTAGAGACAACCGCTTTTACACTGAAAAGAGCGCCATCATGATCCGTTGAAATTGACACCATGCAAGTTATGGTTTGGGTAGTGACACGAATTGTCTTTTTCTTAAGTTTTGGTATGCATAGATTGTGTGAAATGTTTACAACCAAAATAGGATAAATATATGTTTATAAGGTTATCCCAAAGAGAACATTGGGTATTTCTCCTATCACCAAACCAGAGACAAATGTTGTTTGTCAGAAAGGGTTGATTTCTCGAGAAAGTAGTTCTTGCGAAACAAGTGAGTGGGAGGACAGTACAAACTCAACGAGATTAGAAAATCTTCGTTAACATGTCAATAGTAGCGCATCACTGGAAGTTGTTCCGGGGTTTCCTATTTTGACAAAGTAGAATACACTACATGTGTTGTAGATACTTCGAATGAGTTTGCGAACTGAACCACAAAAGTCCTCAAACTTTGTACTTAGACCAACTTGTGGTTTAATAGTAAAGTGTTGTTTTGACAACAAAGGACCTGGAACTTATAAAGGATTAAAATGATGGGCCCTAACTTCATAAAATTGGCTATGAGTCATTATATCGGTGATAGTATTCCTGTATGAATATCAAGTATGTGACTTGGTAGTCTTTTCGAAAGGCATGATGCCTAACGATTGCAAACGGGTCTGTATAGGGACAAAGACATGGATTTTTACATCCTTTGAAAGTTGTTTTCGACGAAGTTCAAAGAGTTGACTACTACAAGATTTTGATCTTCCGTAGTGATGCTTTAGTCTTTGCGGATAGTTCTAGCAAAAGTTACATATTATGATATGGCAGTTGAATAACAAAAACCAACTTTCCTCTCAAGGAAGTTGGATCAAGGATGTGTACTTGACACAGTCCGAGAGTTTTGTAGAATTCAAAAGGTTGCTGGAAAGGTATGCACACTTCAATGGTTGAAGTGATCATAACGAAGTTGGAATCTTTACTTTAATGAAGTTATAAAAAATGTTTGATTCCATCATAAACGGTAAAGATGCTTGTAGAATTACAAGAAATTAAGTGGGAGCGCTAAGACATATTTCCAATGCTTTATGTAGATGACATATGGTTGATAGGAAAAATATGTATTTTAAATTAACATGGTTAAGATTTTCATATTTATGAAAGTCTTAGAAGATATTGGGCATCGATATCTATAAGAGATTGATTGAAGCGCCTGATATGGTTGAGACAAATTACATAGATGAAAAGTCAATATCGAAATGACAAGAAGGAGTTCTTGCCACATGGAAAGGAATTGAGCAACATTCAAGTGTTTTGACACATTATGAGCATCATTGAAATTAATATTTCTAAGTCATGTGTTCCATGCTCTGTACACAACCAGATGAATCATATGCTATGAAATGTTATAGCAGGATAATTCATATGATGATTAGACAACAGTGGGAGAGATCCTTATCCCATTTTCTAGAAATGCTAAAGGATATGTTTTCCTATATAGTAGTGAAAAAATATTCGTTGTAATATGTTACACTAATAGTCTTGTCATCTATTCAAATCTCAATTAAAATATGTGATGAAGGTTAGCACAATAGGCTGGAAGGAAGTTCCATGCTAGATTTGAATGAGTTTCAAAATTAAAGTACTGTGACAGATACTACAACAAAGGCTAAGTATATCGTTGTGTTGAAAACAAATAATAGGAGTATTTTGTGTCAATGAGTTCTTTATTGAACTTGGTGAATTTCCAAGAATGCTGACACTATGGAGCTACATTTTCACAATATTAGTAACATTGGTTTAAGCTGAGGAATTAAGGTCTCACTGGTTGACCAAATATATACAAAGCCATCTCATTAGAGAATGAGTGATGCGTGTAGAAGCAAAGATATGCAAATACAATAGGACCTGGACATTTCAGATCTTTTGATGAAGTTTACCACATGTGAAGCATGGTAATAACACAGGAACGCCATTTATGTTAAGTGCTTACATACTAGATTATTGACTCTAGTGCATGTGGGAGACTGAAGGGAATATGCACGACAGGCAATAATAAACTGGTTATTATCTTACTCCTTGTTTATGTTGGGAATATGCCCTAAAGGAAATCATGTATGATGTAATTCCCAATGTATTCATAAAGTTATTAAGTCGTCCTTGTTTTGAACATCTGATATATGTGATTGCATATGTGATTCGATTGTGGAACTATGTATTCGTGTTGTTCATACTAAATTGTCCTTGGGCATTAAGGTTGTGCTGGACACACACCCTAGACTAATGTGAGTGTTGGTTGATGAATCGGTTCCACTTTTCATGAGCATCGCGATGCCATTCCAACGTTCACAGACTTGGCTAAAGAGTTTAGCAAGTCGGACTGACCCATATTGAGATGCAACGAGTGAGTCGTCATTTGCATCTCTCAATCAATGTAATCCTTAGACCTGAGGTTGTCGCACAATCCGAATTGTGGATCACCAACTTAGGTTCTGTCAAACGTTGTTCCGTGACAAGGCAGTTATAAAGGCAGAGTTCGGATCGAATGAGAAGCCAGCTGCGTGATGTGGATAATCAAGATGGGATTTTGCCCCTCCGGATGGAGAGATATTCTCTGGACCCTCTTGAGTGATATGATTCCGGAAGCATGGCCATGCGTGGCTCGGTTAAGTGTTAACTGAGTCTGTTCACTAAGAACTAGTCAGATGAATCATATATCACGGACCGAGAAGAGAGTTGAGCTATTAAGGGATGACGATAATTCGTCTATAGTTCGACAAGGTATATCGTGAGGCAAAAGGGACTCAGATGAAAGTCACATTGAAAGGTATGTCGTCATGACTCTATGGCACTTGGGAGTCGGCACGTTCTGCTAGGAGCCGCTACCGATTGATCGATTGCGAGTCGGACTCCAATCGTGTCCAAGTCGCCATGAGCCTGCAGGGTCGCACACTTAACAGCGGGAGCAAGTCGGGATGGACCCGAACCAGAAATGGACCGAGTTAGTGAGTTGGACTCACAGAGGGAATGGTCCACAAGCGTTGTGAAGTCCACTCCCAATCGTTATATAAAGAGGGGCGCAGGATGCCCAGCGGGCACGTTATTCTACTCCCATGCGTTGGGAATCCTAGCCCCAATCAGTCCAGTCGTCGCACCGAACCTAGCAGTCCGCCGTCGGAGCTCCTCCTCGCACGTGTGGATACTGGCAGAGGTGTTGTATGATCAGCACTTCGACGTTCGCGGGATTGGATCGGCTGGATCGGATCGTGGGACTACACTGCATCGACGTGCTACATCGATAATCCGCACCTGCGCGTCTAGTGTTAATCCTCGTGGCCTTCTACCTCGGCTAGATCTTGGAAGTACCACGTAGAAATGTTTTGTTTATCTCTACGCGTTCCATCAGTTTATGATGAATGTTTATTTCTCATTCTAGAATTGTATTAATCGGAAACGTTGATACATGTGTGTTTAATAAACAGACAATGGTTCCTAGTAAAGCCTCTCTTTTAACTAACTCGTTGATTAACTGATGATCAAGGTTTTTTTATCATGAACATTGGATGTTGTTAATAACAAGGTCATTTCATTAGAAGAATGATGTGATGAACATAAACCCAAACTAGGTATAACAATACGATCAAGTCATTTAGTTTATGTTGTTATGTCTTACATACGAAGTAACCATATTCCTTAGACCATGAGATCATGTAAATCACTAATACCGGAAGGGTGCTTTGATGTCATCAAATGTCATGTCGTAACAGGGTTACTATAAAGGTGTCGTTGGGTATTCGGAAAGTCTTAGTTGAGGCTCATGGATCAAGAGTGGGATTTGTCCATCCAAATGACGAAGAGATATACTCTGGGCTCTCTCGGTGATATCACATCGACACCGCTTGCAAGCACGTGACTAGGTCACAAGGATGTCATATTACAAAACGAGTAAAAGAGTACTTGTCGGTGACGAGATCGAACTAGGTATGGTTGATACCAATGATCGGATCTCGGAAAAGTAAAATATCGCGAGACAAAGGGAATAGTTACAACGTTGATGGTTCACACGATCACGAGAGTCATCATTGAATATATAGGAGTCATCACGGATCTCCAGACCCTGCTGTTGATTATTGATCAGAGAGGTGTCTCGATCATGTCTATGTTATTTGCGAACCGTAGGGTGACACACTTAAGGTTTGATGAAGCATTTGAGAGGATACGGAATATCGAAGAATGTTTTGGACAACATCGAAATTGTTTCGGGGAAAATTGAAATATTTCAAGGTTTTTTTTGTCGAATGGTTGTTAATGGATTTAACAAATGATTCGAGGTGCTATATGAAAATGTTTGTTAATAGAATTAACTTAACAAATGCTGAAATAAAGAAATAAAAATGTTTTATTTATTTATTATAGAAAAACCTTTGGATTTTCCAAGTGGGAAATTATGGGAGCATGAGTGGGTGTGAGTGGACTGTCCACTCACGTGAAGAGGGAAGAGGTGGACGCACCACCATGGGCTGCCTCCCCCCTCCCCGATAAAAGAAGGGTGAGAGCTCTCCCTCCTCCACACACTTGCCCACCTCCCTTTCCCTTCACCCGCTGCTCCATTCCATGGTTTCCGTCTTGGCGAAGCCCTGAACGTGGGATTCTTAACCACCACCACGCCGTCGTGCTGCTGGAGTTCCGGGGGATCCTCTACTTCCGCTACCTCGCTGGATCAAGGGAACGGAGGTCTTCATCAAGCCGTACGTGTGACCGATCACGGAGGCACCGCCGGATTGCGGTGCACATCTTCTCGCTCTCGGGATTGGTGTGAGCACGACTATGCCAACAACGAGATTCGATCTTGTAACGCTTTGTGTATTCAAGGGTACGTTCTTCTTAAGACTCTCTCTATGCCCGTTGCTTTCATCTCCTAGATTAGATCTTGGCCTTTCGTGTGTCTCTCGCGTAGGAAATTTTTTGTTTTCTATGCAACGTACCCTTTAGCCGTCATCGTCATCCCGAGATCGGGAGGGTTCTGGAGCTCTCTGAAAGTGCATGGTGCCCCCATATGTGGTTTTGGTAACTAATGACAATCCTTATGGACTAATGTTTTTATTGAGTTATCCTTGTAAATAATGGAGTTCATGTGTTGAACTCTATTAGCTTCCTTGATCGCCATTGTTATATTCAAGGATTTATATGAAGAATGGTCATGGTTTGAGTTGAGCTTATTGCTAGTGTGTCTTGAAGAAAAGTAATAGGTGATCTTTCATTATTATCTTAAAGACATCATCATTTGAAGTGAGAAGAAAAGATACAAGGTTGATCAAGCAAGTGATCAACACACAAAGCTACAAGATATACCAAGTGGGATTATGTATCTCATGGTATGGTAAGCAGTTATCAATATAGCTTTGTGAACTAACCAATGATATGTGTGTGTGTGTCATATCTATGTGTGTTAGGTATCTTTCCATAGTCATGAATAAAAAGGAAGATTTCATATAGCCCATGGTCTATGTTGTTGTCAAGCGGTGTTCGTCATCTAGCTTGACGTGGAGGCTCAAGTGAAGCATCTAGAAGAAATCCTATGCTTGATGCTTGCCACCCTTTTGGATATTGTGGCATTGTGAAGATTTGCCAACAAGGGTCTCTCCCATAATGGTGTATGGGGGAGCTAGTCTCCCATAATGGTGTATGGGGGAGCAAATTGCAAGTCTTCATCAAGCGGAGCTTGTGCTAGCAAGCACGATCAAAAAAGAAGATCCAACTTGAGAGAGTCAAGATCGTCATCATCTAGCTCAAGTGTAATGCTCAAGGCAAAGGTATAATCTTGATAGGTTTTCTATTTTACCGGTATCGTGTCTTTGGGAGACCGGATTATAGGATAGATAGTCGTACTATGAAGAGGGGTTCTCAAGTGAGTAACGTGATCGAATTTTTGCGGAGAGCTCAAACCTTTGCATACTTGCATATCATCTTTCTTTGTTCTTATTTGGCTTTTATCCTTGGGGTTTTGGTGCTTGTCGTGATCTTCATGCCAAGCCAAGGTTTATCGAAAACGGTTTTGGTAATAAAAACTTGTTGCGTATTGGGTGGTGAAAATATCCGGTTCAGCTTTGAGAATGCTTCCACACCTTCCATGTGTGGTAACTTCTCCATTCCTTTTTCTTTGGATAGTCCTTGTTATTACCTTTCCAACCCATTTGGATTCACCTATTTCGGAGTTCATTCGCAAAAGTTATGTGTGTTTTTGTGTTGGAGGTTTTACCGGGTGTTCCTATTTGAGAGGTCTAAACCTTTATCCATTTGGTTTTATCTTCCTTTGCTTTATAATGATGTTTCTCTGCATATTGTTGTAGTTCTCGTCGTTGCGATTTCAACGAGCCCAAGAACATCGAAACGGAGTCAGTATGAAAAAGTTATAGCATTTCTCGTATCGGTGTTCGGTCATTCTAGTGCAATCCGGAATTATTCCGGAAAATCCGGATTATTCCGACTAGGCCGCGAATCTCTCTGTTGCAATCCATAATTATTCCGGGGCCCGGTATTATTCCGGATCCAGACCGGAATGGATCCGAAATGGACGAAAATAGTGTAAAACGGCTAGTTTTTTAGCACCTATTTAAGGGGCTTTCTTCCTCAAAGTCCCCAAGTCTTTCCCAACCCGTTTTTGCTCTCTCTCCGCTATTGTTGACTTTGGAAATCTTGCTCCTATCTCAATCCCTCCAATGATTCTTGCATATCTTTTAGGGAGAAGTTAGAGGAGATCTAGATCAACATTTCCACCAATCCGTTCTTCTTCTTGGTGAGGGAAACCTTGTAGATCTTGATCTTGGAGTTCTTGGTGTTTCTCCATTGTTCTTCCTCTCTTATTCCGCCATAAGCATTTGTTGCTTTGTTGGAATTTTAGAGTGGAGGATTTGATCACTTATGCTCTTGCCATTTGCATCGGTTGCATCGGTTTGGTCTCTCCACGAGGATTGTGGAAGTGAAAGATTGTGAGATTGTTACTCTTGGGTCTTGGACCCTAGACGACTTGTGGTGTTCTTGGGAGCCTCCAATTGAGTTGTGGATGTGTGCCCAAGATTGTGGTGACACCGAGAGCCTCCAATTAAGTTGTGGATGCGTGCCTCAGGTTTGAAGTTTGCCAATAGTGGAAGGTGAACTAGGCCTTTGTGGCGGGGTTCATCGGAGAATAGGGTGAGGCCTTTGTGGCGTTGAGTAGGCCTTTTTGGCGTGCTCACACCCCTCCAACGTGACGTACTCCCCTTGTGGGAGGAACTCGGGAATACATCATCGTCTCCGTGTGCCTCAGTTATTTCTATACCCGAGCTTTTTTACTTATGCAATTTACATTGTGATAGCCTTCGCGCTTGAAGTTATATATCTTGCTATCAGCTTGTTACTTGTCTTGCTTAGCATAAGTTGTTGTTTCATTTAGTTGACCCTATAATATTTAGGTTGTATGCTTGTTAATTTAAACACCTAGTTTATTTCCGCATTTAGCTACCTTTAACCGGAAAAGTTTTAATCGCCTATTCACCCCCCCCCCTCTAGGCGACGTCGTTGTCCGTTCAATTGGTATCAGAGCCTCGTGTCTCTTTATTAGGCTTTACATCCTAGAGAGTATGATGTCGTTTAGTGAAATAGAGCACGATCCCGCTTTTATATTCTATGGTAGAAATTATGATGTTTGGAAAATTCGCTTTCGTAATTTTCTTACGGACATGGGTCCAAAGTATGTTAAGAGAATTGTAGATATGGATTTTCCTCCTCCAAAGGATTCTCAAGATTTATCTTTAGAGGATGAGGAAAACTCTTATCTCGATACTCTTGTATCTAATGGTCTCTTGTGCGTTTTGAGCGATGTAGTTATTGAATCAATCATGCCTTTTCGGAACGCTCATGAGCTGTGGACAAAACTTCAAGCTATATATGATGTGCCCAACATTATTTAGGATGATTGTTCTACTTCCACTTCCGACCGTGATGAGTTCACATCTTTCTCCACTCCACCAACATGTGATTTGTAACAAGGTAATGATATGGTGAGTGGTGATAGAAATTGCATTGTAGATAGTGAATTTACTATTGAGTATACTTCATCTCTATATCATTGCAACATTCTATCTTTGGACTTAATCTCTTCTAGCACTCAAAATTCCTTACATGCTAGTATTGATAGTACTTGAATATCATGTAATAGTTGTCTAACTAAATCTCATGACGATATGCTTCCTATGTCTTTTTTTCATAAAAACAATGATTCTATTTCCTATAGTACTTGTGTGGCTAACAATGTAGAGGAATCCCATTTTTTGGTGGAACAAGACATGGACCTTATTGGTGCTTCAATTCAATCTTCATCTTCGTTATCCATTTCTCATATGTGCCTTATGGCTAAGGATTCAAAGGTATCTCCACCTTTGGAACCCACTACATCTTGTGATGATGAGGATGAGGATTTATTTTGTGGAGAGTATGAGGATGAGGTCTCTTTAATGGAGAAGGGTGAGTTGGTTCTTCTTGATCTCCCTAAAGGTAGTAAAGCTATCACCCCTTTGAGTGAAATTTTATCTTTTGCTATTAATAGCTCTAAAATCATTGAGAAGAAAGGTGAGATTGAAAGAAGTGATGCCGAAGAGAAGGCATCCCTCACTATGTCTTTTGAGGAAGAGTATGAGCTCCGAGTTACTCTTGAGGGGAAACTTGAATCCTTTGAGGAGCTCTATAATGAACAAATAGGCTATCTCACTAAAGCACGTGACCATACTAATGCTAAATATAAAGTGCTTAAAAAGGAAAAGGTTGAATTGGTAGTTGGCAATGCTAATCTTATTGAGGAAAACTCTAGGTTGAATAATTATCTTGCCAAGTTGTCTTCTTCTATTGCTAATGATGCTTGTGCTACTAAATCCACATCTTGTGAAGCATCTATTTTTAAGGAGAATGTTGAGCTAAGGGCTCAACTTGAGTTAATGACTAGGAAGTGTGGGAAATTGGAAGAAAGTCATGAAAAGCATCTAGCTCTCATGAGGATCTTCTAGCATCCCATACCAAGCAAAAATTAGCTCTTGAGGCTATCACTACAAAGGTAACATCTTGTGAGCTTCATGTGGTTACTAGCACAATATCTTCTAGTAATGCTATATTGACTTGTGCTCGTATTAGTAATTCATCCTCTCATAATGTTCTTACATCTTGTGATGAATTTCATTCCTTGCCTTGTTGCTCTAACAATGAAGCATCTACTTCATCTAGCTCTTGTGTTTATTCTAACCATGTAGAGGAAATTAAAGAGCTCAAGGCCCAAGTCACTTCTTTGAAGAAAGACTTGGAAACGAGTCATGAAGGGAGTTCCACCCTTGACAAGATGTTGAGAGTGCAAAGACTTCCAAATGACAAGAGTGGACTAGGATTCAACTCCAATATCAAGAACAAGTCCATGGTTGAAAAGAAGAAGGGCCAAGAACAAGTCAAAGATCCGGCCAAGATTATTTGCTTCAAGTGCAAGATTGAAGGGCACCATGTTAGATCTTGCCCTTTGAAGAAGAAGTCTCTAAGTGAGAAGCAACTAGGGAAGCGGCCTCTTGTTCAATCTCATGCTCAACCACGAGTTGAACAACGACCACCTCCTAAGAAGACTCAAGCCAATGCTCCTCAAGTTGAGGATCCTATTAAGAAGAAAGAGAAGAGTCGATGTTGCTACCTTTGTCGTGAGAAGGGACACCTATTTAGAAAACTTAGACTTTTTGAAATCCCCTGGATCTGTAGAATCTTTTAGCACTGGCCAAATTCAAATTTGACAAACTGAAATTGGTTCAAATTCAAATATGCTTGTTTGATGAATTTTGGCATAATTCAAATTCTACAAATCCAAAAATTGCAAATAAAATATATATGGAAACCTTAGGTTGTGTACTTTCATATCCTCTGTCCCAAAATAATATTTGAACAAATTAAAATTGAATTTAGAATTAAGTTGTCTACTTGAGTATTTTTGACATAGATTAATTTCTATAAATATTTTCAATATAGTTTCTTTTGCAAAATTGCTCCATTTGGTAACCTTGAACCATAGACATTATGCCCAACCATTTTGGACACCCTTGGACCATGACCATGTGTTTTGACCAAAAACCCAACATAGTGATACATCCATTTTCACCATGTCTTAGAAATTGTTTTCATCATCTATCCCTTGTTGTTATGACTATTTGGATCCAAGCCAAGTCCTTAGAATGTGTCAATCACATATAGTACCAAGTAGTGAAATTTAGTTTTCTATATACTTCTCCACTCCCCTTTCATGCTTCAAGAAAACATCAAGCTAACAAATTGGAGATCAAGACTCAAGCACAAGAATAAAACTTCATCTCCAATTTAGTGGCAACATGAAGAGCTACAAAGAAGATCATTGAAGAATTTGAAGTAAGGGAATTGTGCTCCACAACAACTAGAAGCAACTCAAGAAGTACAAGTGTGAAGAAATTCAGTAGAAAACATCTCCATCTCTCTTTCTATCTTTCTTCTTATATTCTTCCCAATTGACTTAGTGATATTTTCACATTTGTTAAATAAAACACTTAGTTGTGACCACACCACTTGGGAAACAACTAGTGAGAAAACCATGAAGACTATCAAGACCAAGAGAAGCACCACACCAAGGAAGGAAACAACTTAGATGGCATGATGATGATCTTCAAGAAGGAAATCACATGAGGTCTAGAAGCAATCCATACAAGTTGAAGAATAACAAGTTATTTTTGTCCAACCATTGACCCAAATGGAAAATCCAAGACTTAATAATATTTTCCCTTTGATGAGGAAGTTAGTAGGCCTACCCTTTGATGCATTAGTTGATTTTTGAGTAGTATGCATTGATAGGAAATTTTACTAAGTTATATTATGCTATGCTATTATCCTAGTAGTGTGTAGCCATCTCTTTTATCCTTGTTATTTATAGCCTTAGAACTAGATAGATTCTATGCAATGTGACAAATGATTTTTACTTGATGTTGTGGAAAAATTCTAAGTAACAACTTCAATGAACCACCTGGGTGGATTTGGTTGTTTGGCTGATGAGAGTTGAGTGTCTCGCCGAGGGGTGTTCACTTGAGGAATGCCACCCAGGAACAAAGTGATTATTATGTTCCCCAAGTTTAGATTGCTTCCAGTGCAGCCTTTAGTCATATGGGCTCTGTCTTGATCAACTAAGTTGTGAGGGTTCAGCCCGAGATTGACAAGCAGATGTAGCATAATTATAGGTGGAACGGGTCTTGCCATTGGGTTGGATTCTTGCTTCTGAAAGATCTCGTCTCGATTCTTCTCCTTTCCTTAATGCACTCAGGGTGTATAGGATGTTTGGGTTGAGTTGGGTCTGAAGGTGAAAGTGCACAAGCTCTGCAGAGTCAACAAACTAAGATCTTAGCTGTGTCCCCGGTTATGGACAACTATGAGCAGCTGGACAAGGAAGGACGGGAGAATCACATCACCATTTTCAATAAGTAAAATTTTGACCAAGTGAACAGTAGTTGTGGTGCTTGGATCTTAATCCAATGTTGCCACCCCTTTGAAAAGAAAAGTTTGTTTTACAAAAGTGATAGGAGAAAACTGGCTTTATGCAAACTTAGCCAAAACTCCACTCAGCCAAATGAGCATGTAGTATTAATATTGCCACTTATATCCACCATAGTGTTACTTGCCAATACATTAAATTGTATTGACTCCCTTGTGGCTGCATATTCCATATTGCAGATATTTCTGAAGACGAGTGAGGTTTTCGTTTAGGATCTCGAGACTATCGCCAACATGTTTTGCCTGTGGCACATGAAGAAGATGGGCTCAATGTTGTACTATGTTTTCCGCTGTAATTCTTTGTTTTCTGCTAGTCTTCTAAGACTATGCAAGTTGTAATCCTAATTTTTAAAGACTGGATCATGCGATGTAATAGAATTTGATGCATTTGCATGATATTTCATTTTGTACTGTGGTGCTAGCAATTGATCCAGGGACTAGCACAATAACACAGCTGTCCTTACATTATTTAAATGTGGGAACGCTACAAAATGGTATCATAGCATTGTGTTGCCTTTAGGATTCGAGACCCTTAGGTTTGGAAGCCATTTTTGATCATGTTATTATCTCCTTAGAGTATTTTGGATCCTAGCGGCATAGTGAGATGAAGCGGCCCGGACAACTTTACGTGTCCACGGACACGAGACCTGATGGAGGGATGATAACCGAAAGATCCAAGTAAGGAATTCCGAGTGTTTATAAGAATGAAAAATCCGGGTTACGATTAGTGAGTCGGGAATCATTACCAATCAAAGCACGGTGAGTATCGGCAATCTGGGCAGATAGCTTGGTCAGTTCATCCTCTGCAGCATGGGCTCTCTTTCTATACTTTCTCGCAAGCTTCCCCAGTTTCTTGGCATCAGCTTCAACCGATTCACGCAGCTTCGTCTCCACCTCGAGGAGTTTGGTGGTTTTAGCCAACACTTCCTCAGAGTGGGTTACGTATGCCTGCGTGGAAACACAAGGAAGTGTTAGTCGGATAAAAAAGAACTATCAGTCGGATATGCTATGAAAGTTCCAAGTAAATTATGCATAAGTTCACTCGGAACTTGGGGACTAGACAAATATAGGGGCAGTATTAGTTGAATTTACCTCGTGCTTGGCTATCAAGGCTTCTAGAATGCCTTCTTCATCAGCTCTCAGGGTATGCAGAGCGTCCAGCATCTCGGCAAAGCTCATATCATCAGGTTTTTTACCGGAAGAGCCGGCGGCCGGGTTACTTGGAGGTGGAGTCTTTTCCTGCCTCGGGGGCGATACCCGGGTTGCCTGGGTGTCAGGATTGGGATCACCCATCCTCGCGCCCACAACCTCGACGTCGTCATCCCCGGGTCCATATGATGGAATGGGAGACTCGGCCTCCTGCCTGGTCGGGTCTGTCAGCGGGTCTCTTCCTTGTTCTTCTTCTTCTTCTTCAGCGCCGCCAGTCGCGGCGTTCACATTGTCAACCGGATCCTCAGTTTCCCGGTTATCCAGATCCATGTTGTCCGGGTCACTGACTTTAACGTGGACACTAAGGAAAGTAAAAGAAATGGTCAATAGTAATAAGTGAAGGTTATAGAAAGTGCCAGTATATTGGATAGCAAGAAATACAACTTACCCAGTATTCACCACGAAGTCCGCTGGAAGCTCGTTGGAAGATCCGGATGAGGCTGATAAAGATTGAGAAAGTGAGACTCGGAGTTGTCCAGCTAGGGGGTGATTGGGAGAAGGATGTCTTCGAGGTGAATTGGAAGGATGAAATTGGGAAGTACCGGTGTGGCGAACTGGGGACGTAGGGATACCCGGGTTGAGGAGATCCTCACCCAGGGAGTTCCGGGTTACCCTGCGCTTGACCTTAGGGGGCTCCTTCAATGGTGAATCAGACAATTGTTGATTAAGCTCGCGCATGTTAGCAAATGAATATGGTTTGGAGGACATGGAGGAATATGGAACCTTCAATACGACCCCTCGGGGTTTCCTCTTGGCCCCAACTTCAGCTTCCGGCTCTGCCTCGCTTTCGTCGCTCTCGGTCTCCTCCGGGTCTTTCTTATCTTCTCCGTCCTCCTTATCCTCCAGTCCTGAGAAGCATAGTACACAGTCGGAAAAAGAGAAAGTATGGAAAGGCAAGTTAACAGAAATTAAAAGGGGTGAAACCCGGATGGTACCTTCTTCCGGGTCAGCCGCCTTGTCGTGGGATAATCACGCCAGACGTTACCGGGGGTAACTGATCTTGGGGCAAGACGACACAGGCGTTTGGGAGAGGGTTTAGCTCAGAGGAAAACATGATGGAATTCGATCTGGTAGCCGGCAATCAAGTCGCCGAGTCTCCGATCTCAAGTTATTGACTCAACTCTCGTGTTACACAGGATACTCGATACCAGGCGATATTGCTAGGGTTCTTGGATCTCCCTCAACTAAGCCTAGGGGTCGGTTTTGTAAAGCACCCGTACCCCCTGGCTTACCCTCCAAGGCGTACCCTGAATCCTACCCGGACACCACACATGAACCCTAACTTTCCTTTACCGTAACCCACAATCCGGGTTACGAGGCCTACAAACTTGGGCCTTCCAGAAGTTTCTTTATCCTTAGCCGGAAATTGCGCAGCGTCCTTTGGGCCGGGTTACACCTTGGAGTTGGCCTACCGGATTATTATCCCTCCATCAGTAGTCCCCATAATAGTTTGGGCTTCACGGATCCTTCCTTGAAGCGCTTGCTATTCCCTGCAAAAATATCAAACGCACAAGTGCATGGAGGCCGGGTTAAGGTGCTTTTGATAAATAGCTAGGCCTAGCTCCATGGTGGCCATATAGTAACCCGGCCTTTCTCCAAGCGTATTGCTCAGCTTTCCGGGTCAAAACCCTAATAAAAATGTCAAGATTCTATACTCGATAATTGACCCTGATATCACGGGGTGGATCTCCTTCTCTTTTTTGTCCAGATACCTTGCTCAATACTTGGAGCATATCTCGCAGAATCCGCGTAGATAGCCATTACCCCACAATTTCCGGCCTCCGGCCGTTGAGATAGACTCATCCTCACCTTATAAATAGTGTTCAGAGGGTGACCTAGAACCCAACGCTTCACTTCAACCTCTCCTTTCCTTCCTCACTCCTTACGCCCTCGTAACACCACCGCAGGAATTTCGTGCTTGCCACCGGAGCAAAGCCACCGCCGGCCGCGTTCGTTCTTGAGCCATCTCGCGCCGCCGCCAAGCTTCACCACTGCGCCCTCGTCCCGCTCGCCAAGAGTCGCAAAGGGGCACTCGAGCCACGCCGTCCATCGTCATCGCACTAAACTCCAATATCTCCCAGTAAGTTCCTTGTGCTCGTTCAATTTAGCCTCGCAATTTTTCGATTCATCCCAGATTGGATCTAGGTCAACCTGTGGGTCGTTCTTCCTGTTGCACCGGATTAGATCGATTTGACACTCGCTAACTCCTTTAACCACCTGTTTGATGACTACACCTCATCCTCCTACCATTATTAATCACCAATTCTTCGTAGAATCGTTCGCAAGTTTTCCAATCTAGATCCACTTCACCTCAATTTTCCGCACATAACATTGACACCCGGAGAGTCCTCCTTTCTGGCTATTTTTCTTGCAGTAGATACATGGGCAACCATCCGTCTTCCCCAAATACTTTTCCATACGTAAGTGACCAATAATCTCCATAGTTATACTTAATACCCGGATACTTCGCAATCTCCATTTCATGGCATGATACCCGGATAGTTCTTAGTCTTCATACTTTCTTGATACCCCAACTCGGATAATCCAATATATCCGAGTCTCATTTCCTGTACCTCTTTTCCTTGTGTTTTGTAGGTTGATCCCATGGCTCCCAAAAGGCAAGGGAAACAGCCGGCCCAGGCGAAGACAACCCAATCCATATCCGCCAATTGGGGGCGGTCCACTGTCACAAAGGCCAAGCTGGAAGAATTGGCCGAGTTGGGGGTTCTTCCCCCTCAGAAGGACATTCACTGGAGGGCGCCAGGTGACGAGACCCGGCCCACACCCGCCGACGGCGAGGTAATCTGTTTTGTAGAGCACGTGACCCGGGGATTCCGTCCTCCGGGTCACCCTTTCTTCCGTGAGGTCCTGAACCATTATGGCCTCAGGATATTTGACATAGGGCCTAACTCTATGTTGAATATTACTCACTTCATAGTCCTATCCGAGTCGTACTTGTGCACTCCGCCAAGTTTGGCTCTTTTTATTGAACTTTTCCAGTGCAAGCCGTGCCGCGAAAGCGGCGACGGAGCACTTCTCACATGCGGCGGGGTATCTATCCAACGCCGCAAAAACTCCCCAATGCCAACCCTTAATCTGAACTCCCATGTTAAACACTGGCAATTATCTTTCTTCTACTGCCACGATACCTCTCCACCCGGCGAGAAGAGATTGCCGGGTTACTCAGAGGGCCTCCTCAACACTTCCGAGAACTTCAATGCTTTCGCCAGTGACTCGGACAGGGAGGCAATCATACCTTTGATAGCTAAGATAGTCGTTCTCTCAGCCCAAGGCCTTCTTGGGCTCAACTTAGTGAAAACTTGGGTTGATTTCCGTATCCAACCTAATTCTATCCGCACCAAATTGATGTGCGAATACTCGGGGCACATCACAGACGCACTCCGATATTCCACCAAGAGCTTTGCAGCTGGGGATACCAACAAAACCATCAAGGGTTTCTTGACGGAGAAGCTGGAGGTGATAAAAAACATCGCCGGGTTACCTCCATTTACTCGGGAAAACCCGGCCCCAGCGGTAAGACCCGATACTCATAAGTTTATTTCTTCATCTTGACTCGATACTGCACCCAACTCTTATTTTCATCTTTCCGTCTCAGGCCGGTGA
Organism: Alopecurus myosuroides; assembly: GCA_028641055.1. Classification (NCBI taxonomy): domain Eukaryota; kingdom Viridiplantae; phylum Streptophyta; class Magnoliopsida; order Poales; family Poaceae; genus Alopecurus; species Alopecurus myosuroides. Next base: position 313,513,381 of record CM054059.1, on the reverse strand, counting down.
CCCTTTCTAGACAATTGAGGCCTCCCCCCTTCCAGAGACCCGGAAGACGAAGACGAGCCGGTTGACGGTGATGAAGGTATTCACCCGGATCTTCTATTATCTTTACTTTCATCATTTTCCTCCTATTTAACTTTTCCACGGATACATACTCGGTTCGCAGGGCTGGAGGACGAAGATGAGAAGGACGAAGACGACCCGGAAGCTACCGAATCTGATCAAGAAACAACAGTTGGGGCCAAGAGGAAGGCCAGAGGGGTAGTGTCCAAGGTTCCTTTCTCTTCTATATCCTCTGAACCTTACTCCTTCGATACCATGCGACAACTTAATCATCAATTATCGAACTCGTCGTACTTGAAGGATTCTCTTCCAGCCAAGCGCAGAGTAACTCGGAGTTCCCCGGGTGAGGATCCTCTTAACCCGGGCATCTCCACCTCCCCCGTCCATCGTGCCAGTGCTCCTCCGCCTCGTCCTTCCAATTCTCCTCAGCGCCATCCTTCTCCTAACCATCCACGTGCTGGGCAATTCCGGGTTCCACTGTCGGTCCCTTTGACATCTTCGTCTGCTTCCAGCGGCGAGCTCCCGCGGGATTATGCCGTAAACACCGGGTAAGTTTTTGGCTATATGACACCTTTTGATACCTGACAATTTTCAATCACCATTGCTAACTGCCTCCTCTCATCTTTCTTTTAGCGCTCAAGTCACCGTTAGTGACCCGGAGAATGTGGAGATGGATAACCGGGAGGCGGATAACCGTCAGACAGAGGAGCCGACTGAGAACGTAGAGTCCGCGACTGGCGGTGATATTGCGAACAACCAGGAACAAGGCCCCTTGGGCGACTCACTTCACCAAGCCGCCGGGTCTCCTGCTTCATTCGAACCAGTGGACGAGGAGATCGAGGTTCCGGATACGAGGATGGGTTCTCCCAACCCGGATACTCAGACTGTCCGGGTCTCGACCCCAAGGGCGGGGAGAGCTCCCCCATCAGGCGACCAGGCTGCCGGCTCTTCCGGTGTCCGACCCGAGGACCTGACGTTTGCCCAGATGCTCGAAACCCTGCGCGCTTTGAGGGCTAATGAAGAAAACATCTTGGAGGCTTTAGTAGCCAAACACGAGGTAAACCCGACTAATATTGCTTGTGTCCTTATCCAGTCCCCAAGTTCCGAGTGAATTGATTCACAATTTGCTTGGAACTTTACGATATAAACGACTGATAACTTGCCCCTTTACCCGGCTAATCCTTCCTTGCATCCATGCAGTCCTGCGTGACTCAATCTGAGGAGAAACTGGCAAAGGCCACCAAGCTCATTGAAAAGGAGGTGGCTCTGCGTGAGGCGGCCGAGGCTGAGGCCAGGAGGAACAGGACGATAATGAAGAAGTATAGGAAGAGGGCTCACACAGCAGAAGATGATCTAACGAGCCTTTCTGTTCAAATTGCTGACACATATCGTGCTTTGCTTGGTACGTTTCTTCATCCGGGTTATCCTTTTGATAAATAGCCGGAGTTTCCTGGCTCGTGCTTCCATTTCTGCAGGTCCGGATGAAGTGATGCCAGACGAGGGTGACATTGCCAGGCTGAAAACTATCAAGAGTGTTATCCGGCAGCTATGCGTCGGAACCAAATGGATCCTTCAAGAAATACGGTGGCCAGGTAAAGGGCATGGCGACCTGAAGAGAATGCTAGATGCTTGCTCCACTATCCCCGAGTGGATTTGGCACTGGAAACGCTCGTCCTGCCGGGTTGGAGTAACCCGGGGTCTTGCGCTTGCCAAGGCTTACTTCCCTAAGCTTGAGCTAGCCAAGCTTATGGGCGGTTTCCCGGAATACAAGCTTGATGGGTCCAAGTTCTCCGTGAAGGATTTCCAGGCCGTCCAGAAGGAGGTCTGTTACCCGGCCAGCGTGATTGCTGACGGCTTAGATGTTGATTCCCTCGTTCCTGCATATGATGCTGCTGGTGAAGCGGTTAAGTCGGATCTTCCCGAGCCGTATGACATGCTGGCCCGATGGAAGGAGGAAGCTGCTAAGTTGAGGGAGGAGGCTGCCAAAAAGAAAGCTGAAGCCGATTCTGCACCCGCGACCTCCACACCAGTCGTTCCTCCTCCTGCGCGTGCCGGTACTACTGATCCGGGTGCTGCTGTTGCCCCAAGTGATAGCAAGGGCAAGGCGAAGACGGACGCCGCGGCCTAGAACGCCGAATGATACCCGATGCCTGATGCTACCTCATACGCGTCAGTTGATCGATGTTAAAACAACTATTTTTGGATGGTGCGCCTGTGCACCTTTGATACTATTTGTCGGCGTTTGTAATGCACTCTAAGTTCTTGATACACTTTGTGCTTCTTCTGATCGTTTAAATTTGTCCACTTTTGAGTCAACTTGTTCTTGATATCCTATTTTCTTTACGATTCCTTTTGTGAGACTCGGTTTCCGAGTTTCATGGGTGTTTGACGAGCGGACTTGCTTCTAAGCCCCCAAGTCCCCAAGACTCGGATGTTTGGGTTTTTTGAGCCTTAGCAACTAAGCTACTTTTTCCTTTCCAAAATCCCGAATCGCCAAGGCCCGAATTTCCGAGTCTGGGATACGTGGTCTTTTCGAAAAGAACGAGTTTTGTTGTTTGCTAAGCCCAAACCCGGAGCCGTTTCACATAGGTACTGAAGTTATGCTTGATAAACATTGAGTTTCCAGCTATTAGCCTTATACTCTGCATAACTTGTGGTTTAGATGACCCTTTTGACGATCTTGTACTATAAGCCGGCTTTTGCGTGGATATCATGTTGTTACATCTATACGAAAACAGGGCCAGGCAAGTCCCATTGGGCTTCATGGCTGATTGTAATCGTAAGCGAGCAAATCATGCCACTTTTATTGCGAGTCACATCGAGCTTAAGTAAGAAAAGTCCAGAAAGTTTGGCTCCTTTGTCCGGTTATAAGATTGCAGCCGTACTCGTTTGCGAGTAATCGGCCCTTATAACTCATAGGCATCAAGGCCGGGTCATTGAGTTTGCAACTGTGCTATTCAAGCAATCAGCCCCCAAGACCTATATATATATGCAACGTACTGAGATTAAGGAACATGAGAATAACCACTTCTTTTCTTGATATGAGAATGTTGGGTCAGCAAGCCGCCTCATTAAAAACCCATCCAGTCCCCAAGGGTACCCTGGATAGGAAAAGAGTACGTCTGAAACCTGCTGCCTGTTACATCGTGCAATTCCACTTGCTAATATAATCTTTACTAAGTATAATATGGACGCAGCTGAGCCACGTTCCATGGTCTGTCTCTTTCTTGCATAGATGAAGTGGTATGAGCGGTGTCATTAACTGTAGCCGACTCTTCCCTTGCGTCTACCAAGTAATATGATCCATTATGCAGATTCCGGCTTATGATAAACGGTCCTTCCCATGGTGGTGAATTGGTGATAATTTGTGTTTTCCTTCGTTTGACTGTACCAGGCGGAGAACCAGGTCCCCTTCCTGGAAGACCCGGGTTTTCACGCGCCGGCTATGATACCTCTGTAGATCTTGCTGATATATGGCTGATCTTTCCAGGGCTTGTTCCCTTTGCTCTTCTAACATATCTACGGCGTCCTGCCGGGTCTTTTCGTTCTCCACTTCGACGTAAGCTGACACTCGCGGTGAATCGTGAATAATGTCACTCGGTAACACTGCCTCCGCACCATAGACCATGAAGAAGGGTGTCATCTGAGTGGATCTGTTAGGTGTAGTGTTGATACCCCAAACCACAGAAGGAAGTTCTTCGACCCATGCACCAGCAGCCCTGATACAGGGAACTCGCAATCGTGGTTTTAATCCGCGAAGCAATTCTTGGTTTGCCCTCTCCACTTGTCCATTGGCCTGTGGATGAGCCACTGATGCTACATCAAGCCGGATTCCATTGTTGCCACAGAACTTTTCCATCTCACCAAGGGACATGTTGGTTCCATTGTCGGTAATTATGCTGTGGGGATACCCGAACCGGTAGATAATCCTTTTCAGGAACTTGACTACTGTAGCTGCTTCGCAATTAGTAACTGGCATAACCTCAACCCACTTGGTAAACTTATCAATAGCCACTAAAAGATGTGTCTTCTTGCCTGGTGACATATGAAAGGGGCCAACCATGTCCATACCCCAGACAGCGAACGGCCAAGTTAACGGGATGGTCCGTAATTCCGTAGCCGGCACATGGGTTTGGCGAGCGTACCTTTGACATCCGTCACACCTTGCTACCAATCGTTCCGCATCTGCTAGAGCCGTGAGCCAGAAAAATCCGTGTCGATAAGCTTTAGCCACAAGAGACCTTGTGGATGCATGATGCCCACAGTCGCCTTCATGGATTTCCTTGAGAATCTGTCGGCCTTCTTCTGGCGCTACGCAGCGCAAAAAGACTCCTGCTGCACTTCTCTTGTATAATTCCCCATTGATGATAGAATATCCCTTTGCTGGCCTCAAAATTTGCCTGGCTAATACCTCCTGCTGTGGTAACTCGCCTTGTGATAGGTAGGCCAAAAACGGTTCTGTCCACTCGGGAATAGCACGTACAGTGGCCACAAGTCCTAAATCCGGGTCTTGATTTGCCAACTCCTCCTCTGACTCGGTTTTAACTAATGGTCGCCATAATTCGTCCAGGAAAACGTTAGGTGGAACCGGCTCTCTGCGCGAGCCGAGTCTAGCGAGTGCGTCGGTTGCCTCATTCTTTCTTCTGTCTATATGCTCCACATCATACCCGGAAAAACATCCTGCAACCCTATCGACTTCCCTGCGGTATGCTGCCATAGTTGCGTCCTTTCTATCCCAAGTTCCTGACACCTGTTGTACCACAAGGTCCGAATCTCCGAAGCATCGTATCCTTTTAATGTTCATCTCCTTGGCTACCTTTAAGCCATGCAATAGGGCCTCATACTCGGCCACGTTGTTGGAACAGTCGAAGTGAATTTGTAGTACGTAACTCAATTTGTCTCCTTTGGGTGATGTTAGCACCACTCCAGCTCCTGATCCCTCGTACTGCTTTGATCCATCGAAGTGCATGATCCATGACTCGGAATTTGGAACCATGGTAGTCATGCCTGTGTGTGTCCAATCATTAACGAAATCAACCAAAGCCTGTGATTTGATTGCTGACCTAGGCTCGTAGCTGATGTGATAATCCCCCATTTCTATCGCCCATTTGGCTATTCTTCCGGTCGCATCCGAGTTTCTGATGATATCCGACATTGGTATCGAGCTAACCACTGTTATGGGGTGTTCCTGGAAGTACGGTTTCAGTTTCCGGCTGGCCATAAAGACCTCGAAAACCAGCTTTTGCCAATGCGGATAGCGCTGCTTTGCCTCTGATAATACCTCACTGACATAATAGACCGGCCTCTGGACTGGATAACCTTTCCCATCCTCTTTACGCTCCACAACCACTACTGCACTGACGGCTCGGGGGCCGGCCACCACGTATAGCAGCATAGGCTCTTTAGGACCCGGGGCCGCTAGTACTGGTGCTTCAGATAGTTGCTTCTTTAGTGCTTCGAACGCCTCATCCGCCTCTTGATCCCATACAAATTTGTCGGATTTCCTCAAGAGCTGGTACAAGGGTATTGCCTTTTCTCCGAGTCTTGATATAAATCGGCTCAAGGCTGCTACGCAGCCCGTGAGCTTTTGAACATGCTTCAGATTTTACGGCTTTTTCAGACTTTGGATAGCTTTGATTTTGTCCGGGTTTGCCTCAATTCCTCTCTCGGAAACGATAAAGCCAAGTAATTTCCCGGCTGGAACTCCAAATACGCACTTTGTTGGGTTAAGCTTCATCTGATACCTCCTTAAGTTCTTGAATGTTTCCTTTAGATCATCGATAAATGTTTCTGCCTTCCTGGTCTTGATAACCACATCATCCACATAAGCATGGACGTTGCGTCCAATTTGATCCTCGAAGCACTTCTGAATACACCGTTGATAAGTTGCGCCAGCGTTCTTCAACCCAAATGTCATGGTTTTGTAACAAAAGGCTCCAAAAGGGGTTATAAATGATGTTTTCTCCCAATCCTCCCTCTTGAGTTTAAGATGATGATATCCGGAATAAGCGTCCAGGAAGCACAATAGGTCACTCCCAGCTACTGCATCTATGATCTGATCTATCCTTGGTAGTGCGAACAGATCCTTTGGGCAATGCTTGTTGAGACTCGTAAAATCAATGCACATCCTCCACTCATTGGTCTTTTTCATCACTAGCACCGGATTTGCTAACCAATCCGGGTGAAATACCTCCATGATGAAGCCGGCTGTCAATAGTCGAGCAATTTCTTCACCTATAGCTTTCCTTCTTTCCTCATTCATCTTCCTCAAGCCCTGCTTCACAGGCCTGGACTTGGGATCTACATGCAAACTGTGCTCGGCCAACTCTGTAGGGATACCCGGCATATCGCTAGGTGTCCAGGCGAATACGTCCGCATTCGAACGAATAAACTCCACAAGTGCCTTCTCCTGCTCTCTGTCCAAGTTAGACCCTATAGTAAATTGCTTAGTGGGATCACCTTCAACAAAATCTACCATCTTGATGTCCTGTGCTGCTTTGAATTTTGCTCTTTCGTCCTCAGTATTCGGCCTTTTCAATGCGGTTCCATCATCCGGATCTACTTGAGACCGGTAATACTTGAGTTCCTCTTTTCTGCAAGCTTGCTCGGCCATTACCGAATCTCCTTCGTCGCACTCGGCCGCTATATCCCGGCTTCCATGTATGGTGATGGTCTGCTTAGGACCTGGAATCTTCAGCTGCAAATATACGTAACACGGCCTGGCCATGAATTTGGCGTAAGCCGGTCTTCCAAATAGTGTGTGATAAGGACTGCGCAATTTGACCACCTCGAACGTGAGCCATTCAACTCGATAATTATCCGTTGATTCTCCGAAAGCTACCTCCAGTGCGATTTTACCCTCGGGACATGCTGAGTGACCCGGTACTATTCCATGAAAAATTGTTGAGCTCTTCTATAGCTGGGATTCTTTGAGACCCATGCGTGAAAAAGTTTCCCAGTACAAGATATTGATGCTACTTCCACCGTCCATCAGGACCCTTTTTAACTCGTAACCATTAACCTGTGGTGCGACTACCAATGCTAAGACTCCTGGGTGCTCTATTCTTTCCGGATGATCTCTTCTGCTCCACGTTATCTCTTGTTCCGCCCATCTCATGTATCCCGGAACAGCCGAGGAAACCGAGTTCACAGCTTGCTTGAGTATATTTTTGTCCCTATCAGAAGTTCCTGTAGTATGCACATGATATTGTCCTTTGAAATCAGATGTACGTACCATACCGATGAAGACGCTGATCTGGCCGATCGTCACAATAGATCCGGATTCGAGGTGATCCGACTCTGGCCCCCAGCCGGAATCGTCCACCATCTTTTCCCCTTCGTGGTCGATGTAGATCTCGCTGATGACAAGATTCTCCATGTTCTTCCGAGCTTCTCCCGTAATGCAAACACCATTGGACGCAGGCCCCACGGTGGGCGCCAACTGTCGTGGGATAATCACGGCAAACGTTACCGGGGGTAACTGATCTTGGGGCAAGACGACACAAGCGTTTGGGAGAGGGTTTAGCTCAGAGGAAAACATGATGGAATTCGATCTGGTAGCCGGCAATCAAGTCGCCGAGTCTCCGATCTCAAGTTATTGACTCAACTCTCGTGTTACACTGGATACTCGATACCAGGCGATATTGCTAGGGTTCTTGGATCTCCCTCAACTAAGCCTAGGGGTCGGTTTATAAAGCACCCGTACCCCCTGGCTTACCCTCCAAGGCGTACCCTGAATCCTACCCGGACACCACACATGAACCCTAACTTTCCTTTACCGTAACCCACAATCCGGGTTACGAGGCCTACAAACTTGGGCCTTCCAGAAGTTTCTTTATCCTTAGCCGGAAATTGCGCAGCGTCCTTTGGGCCGGGTTACACCTTGGAGTTGGCCTACCGGATTATTATCCCTCCATCACGCCTCCTCTTCTTCTTCCGGGTTTTCGGAGGTAGGGGAGTCTCGATGTTCCAGAAGGCGCTACCTGCCTGAAATAAAGGTGTAGTAGAAAAGGTTAGTGATTGCATCAAGTGAAAGCACAAGAACAGAAGAGTAAAGGCCGGATCTTACCGCAGGAGCCGGGTGGTCTCGGGTGTATGTCTCCAAACCGGCTATGTTCCGGATCACTTCCGCTTTCTCAGTCAAGAAACTTTTGATAATCTTATTTGTATCAGCAGCCGGATAGTTCCTCAAAGAGTAGGGGAGCGAGTCCGTGACATGCCCCGAGTATTCGCACATCAGCTTGGGCCGGATGGAATTAGGTTGAATCCGGAAATTCACCCAAGTCTTAACTAAATTAAGCCCAAGGAGACCCTGGGCGGAAAGAACGGCAAGTTTGGCTAAAAGGGGCTGGATGGACTCCCTATCCGACTCAGAGGCAAAGGCATTGAAAGTATCGGAGAGATCGAGGAGGCCCTCCGAGAAACCCGGCAATCTCTTTTCGCCAGGTGGGGAGGTGTCCCGGCAATAGAAGAAGGATTTCTGCCAGTTCTTAACATGGAAGTTGAGGCTCAGAGTCGGCATCGGCGAATTCTTCCGCCTCTGGATCGACACTCCGCCGCAAGCCAGGAGGGCCCCGTCACCGCTTTCGCGGCACGGTTTGCATTGGAACAACTCAAGGAACAGAGCAATGTTTGGGGGGACGCATAGATAAGATCCGCAAAGGACGGAAGGACGCCCGACTCAGCGAGCTCGTCCAACTTGGCCTTGGTCACGCTGGACCTTGCCCAGTTGGCGGATATGGACTGAGTCGGCCTCGCCTTCACCGGCTGTTTTCCCTTATTCTTGGGCGCCATTTGCGTAGTCTGCAAAACAGGAGGTGAAAAGTGCAGAGTATGAGTAACTAAGACCCGGAAAATGATTGTTCGTCCGGTTAACCAAAGAGCAGCTAAAAGACCCGGAAATTATGGATTATCCGGGTATAAAAGAGCAATTACGGGAATCTTTGGCAGTTTGGATCTAGACTTAGAAATTTGCGGAAAAGTTGGTGACCACAAGTAGCGGAGATATGCTACCGATCTAAATTATACAATGGTTCAGAAGGAGCGGAGCGTGGACTACCCAATCATTGCGGAACAAGAAAGTTATCTAAAGAGCGGATCGGATCTAACCTAGCGCGAGTGAGCTTGGAGGTAAAATCCATGGCGGAAGGTAACTCACCGGCGGGGCTTGGAGGAGAGCGCGGCGGCGACAGATGGCACAGTTGCGGTGACCTTCTGGGTCCTCCGGTGCGCAGCTCGACGGCGCGGTGGCGATGGTTGACGGTGGTGCGGCGCGGGCGGAAGCGAAGCGCAGGCGGCGGCGGCTCGCTTCCGGCTGCTCCCCCGTAGGCTCCGTGGTGGCGCGGTGTCAAGCTCGAGCAAGGGAGCGCCGATGGAAGTTGAAGATGGAGGAGATAGGGAAGATGGGGGAAATGGAGTTGTAAGTTTAGGGTTACCCCTAAGGTGCTTATTTATATGTGCGGGTGGGAAACCCTAGACGAGGGAGCGGGAGCCAAAAATTTCGGGAGGAGAGATACCCACCCGGATTTTTTGGGATAAGTGGTTAAGTGCCTATGCGGGATATCCGGAAAAGATCGGAGCGAATCGTTTCCGCGATATTCGGATTAATTGGCGAACAAAGTGAGCCGGGTCTTCTATGTTTTCCTCGGAGTGTTGACCCGGGAAAGTGACGTTGGACTCGGAGAAAGCCGGGTTATATATGGACCACCTGAGGAGTTAGGCCTAGCTGTTTATCAAGGCACTCTAACCTGGCATTTTATGAAACTGTATGTTTGTTATTTTTGCAGGGAATAGCATGCGCTTCAAGGAGGATCTCGTGAAGCCCAAGCTATTCTGGGGACTACTGATGGAGGGATGATAACCCGGTAGGCTAACGCCAAGGTGTAACTCGGCCCAAAGGGAGTTGTGCAAGACCCGACTTAGGGAAAAGGAGTTTCTAGAAAGCCCAAAAGTGTAGGCCTCATAACCCGGATTGTGGGTTTCGGTAAGGAAACTTAGGGTTTGTAAGCGGTGCCCAGGTAGGACTCCGAGTATGCCTTGGACAGGAAGCCAGGGGGTCCGGATATTATATAAGCCGGCTCCTAGGGTTAGATTAGACACGTACGAGATTCACTAGCTATTCGAGTATCCCCTGTAATACCAGAGTTGAGATAATAAATCTAGATCGGAGACTCGGCGACTTGATTGCCGGCTACCAGATCGTTTCATCACCATGATTTCCCCTGAGCGAAACCCTCTCCCAAACACCAGAGTCGAATTGCCCCAAGATAAGTTACCCCCGGTAACGTCTGCCGTGATTATCCCACGACAAGACCGTTCCCTGATTGGCTAGCGGGTGCTAGTATCTCTCACTATAGTGAATATCCATTTTGCAACAAGTTGTTAATAACCCATTGAGCATCCTAGGATTGAAAATTTTCTATGTTCAAACTTTCTAGAAACAAAACAACCATCTTAATTCTCCTCATATCATCTCATCTATTATTCACCTTCAAAATTTTCTAGATAACCTACTTCTTCAATACCCTCAAGGCAAGATTGTTCATGACCATACCAAGAAGTGCAAGAAGTGATTTTCACCACATGAAGACCTACACTCAAGATTATTGAAGAACTTGAAGAAAACCATAGACTTCCCAACAATCAAGAACACCTCAAGATAGTGAGAGAAGAATTTGAAGAAACTCAAGAAGTTATAGATGAGACCACCAATCTAGTTACTTTGTTAGAACAACGTTAACGTGTTAGTGTATTGATCATACCAATGAGTGTGGTATGGCAATACTAGATGTTTTCTAAAACTATGTTATTTGGTGTGATGAATGTATTTGTTATATGTTGTTTGCAAGATGAGTTTTCTTTATCTGTTGTGTCGGGGTAGGAATTTCTTTAGTCTCTTTCTAATCTCTACTCATCCATGCTAAGCCAAATCAAATCCTATACCCAATCACCAACCATAGTGAGGGGATATTTGGTATGCAACAAACTATGAGATCACCCCATAAATCCTACAACCAGTATCCTACCAAGACACAAGCCATCCAATTGAAGGATATCATAGATTTCTAGATGTTGATCTTTTGTATGAAGGAACAATCACATCCCCATGATCAATGCCAACTACATCATAAGGAGCAGCAAGCAAATCAACCAGAGAAGATAGACAAGTGGACCCCAAGTTGCATGAGCTATGAACATTTCAGAGCCAACTACACCAAGAGAAGAAATAATGAAGAAACACAACTATCCAGTTTGTGTTACATAAGAGTTTTACGCAACCCACTAGTTGAGAAATGATAGTTTAGCTCAAGTTTGTCTTACAGAATGGAAACTTTCTGTTAGACAAGTGAGGTGACCTAGTGTTATTATACAAGATTCATCAATCCAAGTACAAGGTAATGATTGAGTGCAACATGGATTGGCCCCCATTATGACTACTCACATTATTCACTCTTGCTATGAGGAATGGTAAATCTGAGTGACATACCTATTAGAGAGACGACGATGTTAAACCTGAACCATAGAATGGTAGAATACAATAACGACCCTATGTTAGTGCTGCTGAAAACACACTATTTTTGGTGAGGATCAAGCCAACCTTGGAGGTATCAAACAAATGGAAGTTTTGCCTACCATGAGAGTTTGTTTAGAAATAGCATGGTGTTTGCCTTCAAGGATGAAAACAACAAGATGGAAGATTGCAAAGGATATCAAAAGACCAAGTTGAGAGTGAACCAAAGACTTTTGATTGACCCAAAGAGTGACCCCTCCATGTCAAAGGTAGTTCAACATACCTATGTTCGTCTACAGCTCTACCGCGAAGGAAGGTTCTACTCAAGCCAATCTCAAATCAAGTACACTCCAACTCTAATGAAAATAGACTACCCACAAAAGTTTCTTTTAAGGGTGGTAGCCCACCAAGTTATTCTGGAACCCAGTTACCCAATCCTAATCTTTCTTTCTAGCCTTGCCAAATCTCGGGACGAGATTTCTTTTAAGGGTGGTAGTCTGTAACATCCCTGATTTTTGGAAAGTGCGAAAATCACTAAAAATTGAAACTTTTTGTTTTCATGTTTAGTAAGTACTGAAAACCAAATGATATGAAAGAAACAAAAGAAAACAATATATATTTAAATGATATTGAAATTAAGAATCCATTAGGCCTCTATTTTCCTAAACCCTAAAAGCCCATTCAAAATTTTCATTATTCAAAGAAATTGTTTTCTCTTAGAAATCCTTATTTTATAACATGTTTTCAAATCAACTATTACTTTGAAAATGTTTTATGGCAACAAAAACCAAAGGTTTATAACCCTTAATAAAGTTCTAAGCCTCAAAAATATTTTATGAGAACAAAAGATATTAATAATAATTCTTAATAATTATTCCAAGTTTTAACATAAAGTTGTGCAAATGAAATGCATTGCTTTGAAAATAGCATAAAAGAGGACTTAGAAAACAATATTATGACTTGTGGGATTTTCCAAATTTTATTAAGCCACTTTTGTATTTATTTCATTTTTCTATTTTAAAAATAGCATTAAGTTACTATTAGTAAATCTCTGAAATGTTAAGCTTATAAAAATATGAAAGTGAGGTAAAATGAACTTCAAAAATAGTTTTTGACATGTTTATTGTCTATGAAATTTTATTTACTCAAAACCTCATTTTATTATTTTTCTAATTTAAAAATATACATTAAGTACTATTAGTAATTAATTATATTTTCAAAAATATAAAAAGTGAAATGGGTTCAAATGTTTATAACAATGTTCCAAACAGAAAGATATTACTTTTAAAAAAATTTAGAAATTAATTTGAGGTCAATTGGACTATTAAAACTAAAGATATAAAAAAAAGGAAATAAAAGAAAAAAAATATGATGACGTCATGATGACGTCATCGTCATCAAGCCACAGCCGTTTCTGTTTCTCCCGTTTTGGCCGAATTCAATCTCCATGAATTCGAGCATTCTGGGCCATAATTCTGTGCCCCGTTTGCTCCTCTTAAATCTCCTCCCCCTCCTCTCCATTTACCCTCTGTTATCTCTCCAAATCATGCCTCAAGCCACGAGTTATTTCTCATCGGAGCCGAGATGCGCCGCCACCGTGGAGCTCCTATTCCGGCGAATTGAGGTCATGCCCGAGCCCTATGATACCCCTAGACGACTTCCTATTGCCTTGCGAGTATTCCTGACCATTTGTTTCGATTTTAGGCGCAGCCAAGCGGCCACACCGACTGCACCCGAGGACGTCGGAGCAAGCGCTGCCTTCTTCCGCACCGCGCCGTTGATCGAGGAAGCGCACCGCGCAGTAAATCTCACCACCACCCTCCTCAAGTCACGGCGCGCCCCTTAGTGTCCTCCTCGTGCCCGGAGATCCTCTGGATCGCCGCCGTCGTCAAAATTCCGGCGCCGCGCGCCACCGCGTCACCATCTCCGGCGGGAGATCTCCGGTGAGATCCCTCCCCCTCTCTCTGCCGTTCGATTTTGGATATATGGCCTAGATTATAACCCCCACTGAACGGTTATGCAGCCGTTGGATCTAGATCGAACGCCCCAGATCTTTTCACTTAACCCAGTCAGCGCGCGTTAAGTTCCTTATCCGCCGCTCGGCGCAACACGTAGACAGCCCAAGCCCATCAGTTATCCGTCGCCCCGCGCGTCGTTTAGCGAATCTGAGCCCAGCTATCCCTGGGATTTATTCCTGAATAAAAACAGAATATCAATTTCCACAAGCCCAAATTTAGAAAACTTGGACTTTTTGAAATCCCCTGGATCTGTAAAATCATTTAGCACTGGCCAAATTCAAGTTTGACAAACTTAAATTGGTTCAAATTCAAATATGCTTGTTTGATGAATTTTGGCATAATTAAAATTCTACAAATCCAAAAATTGCAAATAAAATATATATGGAAACCTTAGGTTGTGTACTTTCATATCCTCTGTCCCAAAATAATATTTGAACAAATTAAAATTGAATTTAGAATTAAGTTGTCGACTTGAGTATTTTTGACATAGATTAATTTCTATAAATATTTTCAATATAGTTTCTTTTGCAAAATTGCTCCATTTGGTAACCTTGAACCATAGACATTATGCCCAACCATTTTGGACACCCTTGGACCATGACCATGTGTTTTGACCAAAAACCCAACATAGTGATACATCCATTTTCACCATGTCTTAGAAATTGTTTTCATTATCTATCCCTTGTTGTTATGACTATTTGGATCCAAGCCAAGTCCTTAGAATGTGTCAATCACATATAGTACCAAGTAGTGAAATTTAGTTTTCTATCTACTTCTCCACTCCCCTTTCATGCTTCAAGAAAACATCAAGCTAACAAATTGGAGATCAAGACTCAAGCACAAGAAGAAAACTTCATCTCCAATTTAGTGGCAACATGAAGAGCTACAAAGAAGATCATTGAAGAATTTGAAGTAAGGGAATTATGCTCCACAACAACTAGAAGCAACTCAAGAAGTACAAGTGTGAAGAAATTCAGTAGAAAACATCTCCCTCTCTCTTTCTATCTTTCTTCTTATATTCTTCCCAATTGACTTAGTGATATTTTCACATTTGTTAAATAAAACACTTAGTTGTGACCACACCACTTGGGAAACAACTAGTGAGAAAACCATGAAGACTATCAAGACCAAGAGAAGCACCACACCAAGGAAGGAAACAACTTAGATGGCATGATGATGATCTTCAAGAAGGCAATCACATGAGGTCTAGAAGCAATCCATACAAGTTGAAGAATAACAAGTTATTTTTGTCCAACCATTGACCCAAATGGAAAATCCAAGACTTAATAATATTTTCCCTTTGATGAGGAAGTTAGTAGGCCTACCCTAACCATAATGGAAAATACTAACATAGTCACTCAAATATTTTTTAAGGTGAATATGACCAAGTGTTTGCATGTATTACTTTAGTTGAAGAAGTAATATGTTTATTTCTTAGTGAACTCTTGGAACTTTCTCGACAAGTATGGTTATAATAAAGTTAGATCACATCAAGCTCAACCTAGTCCTTCCCAAGTAAACCATTGGAATTTCCTTAACAAGAATGAGACCACTAGAGAATGAATCTTTCAACTCAAACCTAGACCTTGTCCTAACCAACTTAGTTAAGCCCCTTTTGATATGTTAGTTGCTATGTATGTTTTCAACACTTGTATGTTTGTTTGTTAGGATGCTTGTTTATTTAGTTATTGTGTTGTCAATGAATAGATTGTACGGAGAGAAACGATCTTTTGTGAAGAGAGTGTGATATCTTCACCAACTTCAACAAGGCAAGTAACACATCATCAACTACCCATTATTTTCTATATGCATTAGTTGATTTTTGAGTAGTATGCATTGATAGGAAATTTTACTAAGTTATATTATGCTATGCTATTATCCTAGTAGTGTGTAGCCATCTCTTTTATCCTTGTTATTTATAGCCTTAGAACTAGATAGATTCTATGCAATGTGACAAATGATTTTTACTTGATGTTGTGGAAAAATTCTAAGTAACAACTTCAATGAACCACCTGGGTGGATTTGGTTGTTTGGCTGATGAGAGTTGAGTGTCTCCCCGAGGGGTGTTCACTTGAGGAATGCCACCCAGGAACAAAGTGATTATTATGTTCCCCAAGTTTAGATTGCTTCCAGTGCAGCCTTTAGTCATATGGGCTCTGTCTTGATCAACTAAGTTGTGAAGGTTCAGACCGGGCTTGACAAGCAGATGTAGCATAATTATAGGTGGAACGGGTCTTGCCATTGGGTTGGATTCTTGCTTCTGAAAGATCTCGTCTCGATTCTTCTCCTTTCCTTAATGCACTCAGGGTGTATAGGATGTTTGGGTTGAGTTGGGTCTGAAGGTGAAAGTGCACAAGCTCTGCAGAGTCAACAAACTAAGATCTTAGCCGTGTCCCCGGTTATGGACAACTATGAGCAGCTGGACAAGGAAGGACGGAAGAATCACATCACCATTTTCAATAAGTAAAATTTTGACCAAGTGAACAGTAGTTGTGGTGCTTGGATCTTAATCTAATGTTGCCACCCCTTTGAAAAGAAAAGTTTGTTTTACAAAAGTGATATGAGAAAACTGGCTTTATGAAAACTTAGCCAAAACTCCACTCAGCCAAATGAGCATGTAGTATTAGTATTGCCACTTATATCCACCATAGTGTTACTTGCCAATACATTAAATTGTATTGACTCCCTTGTGGCTGCATATTCCATATTGCAGATATTTCTGAAGACGAGTGAGGTTTTCGTTTAGGATCTCGAGACTATCGCCAACATGTTTTGCCTGTGGCACATGAAGAAGATGGGCTCAATGTTGTACTATGTTTTCCGCTGTAATTCTTTGTTTTCTGCTAGTCTTCTAAGACTATGCAAGTTGTAATCCTAATTTGTAAAGACTGGATCATGCGATGTAATAGAATTTGATGCATTTGCATGATATTTCATTTTGTACTGTGGTGCTAGCAATTGATCCAGGGACTAGCACAATAACACAGGTGTCCTTACATTATTTAAATGTGGGAACGCTACACTTATCCAATGTTCCTCCTTGTGGTAACTTGTATATAATTCATATATTCATTGAAAGTTGCATGCTCCCTTTCATATGTTAGTTTTGTTTCTAGCATGTGTTTGTATATGTTGTGCTTACTACTTACCTATCTTGAGTAATCTAGTTATGTTTGTTGGTTTGCATTCCATGTACTTGTGTGCTTTGTGTTGAGCCTTGATTGAAATTCTTGCTTATTTTAGTTGGCTCTTTGAGATATTAATGGAATATCCCGTTTTGGGGAAGTAATATGCTCTTGACACTTTACTATCCTAAAATGTGCGTACATGAGGAATACCACTTAGTGTTGATATATCAATATTATCTTGTCTCTATGTGGTATGTCTTTCTCATTAGAAATTCAAATTCTAATGGCCATTAACTTTCTCTAGTTGGATTTATTTTCTTTGCCTCTTGTTAAAAAAATGGATTATCACATTATGGGGGAGTAATAAGCTATGTGCATATTACAAGCCTATAAATTGTGAACATGTGAGGTATTTCCACCTAGAATTGATATTGTTAGTTATCTTGTTCTTATGTGGCATGTTGCTCAAACAAGTTCCATGTTTTTCTTAAATGTGTTTTGTCTCTCTTCTTTCGGTATCTTGTTTGTGAGAGTTTCTTAGTGCTTTACATATTCTATTTTATTTGAAGCCTTCAAGAATCTCTATCTAAGTATTTTTTTTATTCCTATATTTTGTCACATGCTTACGTTTTGTGAATATGATTGAGAACAATTCTACCACCGAGAAATATCTCCATAAATCTCGTGTCTTTGACAAGTGATAATAATTTGTGGTAAGTTTATTTATCATATTTACTTTGGCCTTTGCTCTAAAATTTCCTTGTTTCTTGCCAATGATTTGTTTGGTTTAAGTCCCTTGTGTCTTCCTTGCTCTACTCAAAATTTGTTTTGTGCTTTCTTGTGGTAGGAAAAGCAATGATCCCATACTTGTGCACTTATGTTCAAAGTCATACTTCTTTGGGTTGCACTATTCTTGGGAAGCTATCCTACATTGAGTAGATCACTGTTCTTTAAATTGGTATTGCATCTAATTGATTTTATTTAAACATGACTAGTGTTTGAATAATATATATGGAGAGTAATGATTCCATTGTGTGCATTTTGTATTCAAATGCAAGATCATAAATAATGCACTATTCTTGGAAGAACTATCCAATATGCGTTTGAACACTTGTTGTCTTTAAATTTGTATTTTATCCCAATGACTTGTCTCTTTGGAAGACGAACATTTTTCGTCTTGGTACTTTGTGTGCTATCATGAAAAGTGTAGAGGGGTTGTTTATTCTTTGATTTTTTTGGGGTATCTTCTCTATTTGGTTTCCTCAATCATGTGTTGATTTGGTTCTTGATATAATTTGTACAATTCTCTTTCTTTTCACTCTTGTGAGTGGCTTCTTGGTTTAATTGGTTCTTTGTCCAATTTTTATCTTGTTTTGGTTCTTGAAAGTTTTGTGCATGCATTTTTAATATGTATATATTTTGGCTTGCTTACTTTCGTTGATCCAATATATAGGATAAACTCCATCAAATCCTAAATGGCTAAGATGTGCATGAAATTCAAATTCATATTAATATGCACATATTTATGTGGACTTTGTCCTATGTATTGTAGTTGTTCTAACTACTTTGGACCCAATGAGTTTGGGTACCTTTTTGTACTTGAATTTTGTTTTTAGGTACAATGGAGATGCATTGGGTGCTTGCCTCATTCATAAGGAAGGTGTTTTCACCATTGGATTATAGGATTCAAGCTATGATGATTATCAAACTCGCATCCTCTTCATCACCAATGTCTTCTCGGTAACAAGTATCTATCTCATGCATACATTTCTAGCTCTCAACCTTGTGTAGGTTGTATCTTTGCATGAATTCCATTTGTTGCATTTCATTTGGTTCTTGCAAGTGTATTATCAAACCATCTTTATTGCAAATATGATTAATCCGGGATGATTACATATCTAGGGGATATTTATAACCATTTTTTATGATTCACCAATCCCAAGTATATTAATCTAGCAACTTCTACTCAAAGTCTCTCATATAAAATATTGATGAATTCTCATAAACCATTTACCTTTTTTTATATACATGTTACCTTTCTCAAAGAATTCCAACTATCAATTTTCCCTTGTGATATTTGTGATGCTTTGATGAGTTTGTAGTTTGTTCATCTATATCCCTTTAAGATAAAAAAATGAGCTTTGTGCTTTGCTTTCAAGCAAAAATCTTATTGGTGTATTTATGACTCTCTTTTGGATATCATGTTCCTGTCCTTCGTACCTATTTTGTGTGTGCATATTTCTTTGTGGACTTATATCTTTGTGATTGGTGTCCACTTAGAAACTTATACACATGAGAATAGTTACATCTTTAATTGGTATTATTTTTCTTTAGTTACCACCTTTTATTGTTTTTTTTCCTTGGTGGTTCCTAAAAGGCACAAGCTTTGCATTTCATTTGGTATTCCTTTTGCATCTTAATAAGCTTGTGGACCTATATGTTTTATCCTTTGTAGATTCGTGTGTATGGGAAAGACATGATATGCACTATGTGCCTCCTATATTTAAATACTATGTTGATGATTTTATAATCCTGTTAGTCTTCTAAAAATGTTTTTCCTTGTCACACACATCTACTTCGGTTGAGTAAATCTTTATTTGTCGCTTCTTGATCTTAATTGCTCAATTTTTGTTTGTTTGCAAGTTTCTTTGCTTCATTTCCAATCTATTCTCTTGCTCTTGTTTGTGTTCAAAATTATCTAGAAGGGAGTGATGATTACATGTTGTGCACATTATATAGTAATTCAAATCTAACATTGTGCATGTACCTTGGGGAGTTCCCTCTTGATTTTCTAGAACACTTGGTTGATCTTACCATAATATTGATTTTGGTCAATCGGTTTTTCGGATCCTTTGGTTGGTTGCTTCTTTGTGAATGTATCCTTCAACATTGATTTTCTTTATTACTCTTTGGATCCTCAATATAGTTTGATATCCCTCCATCTCTTCATAGTTAGATATATGCACTTGATTTCCCTCATATTATGAGAAATACATACAATATGGGGGAGCTCTTATTATATTGGCCTTCTAATCTTCTTTCCCATTTCGTCAATGGATGCCAATGGGGGAGAAGTTTAGAGGGTTTAAGGGAATTTGGTTCTATGCTTTAGTTTCGTTCTTAAGCTTTTGCCTTCCATGCTATTACATCCTTGATCTTTGTTTTGCATGGTTGCTTAACTCATAACATAAACCCTCTTAAACATGGATTGTCATCAATTACCAAAATGGGGGAGATTGAAAAGGCATGGTTCCCCCATATGTGGTTTTGGTAATTAATGATAATTCTTTTGGACTAATGTTTGCATTGAGTTATCCTTATAGATCTTGTCCATAGGAAATAATGGAGTTCATGTGTTGAACTCTATTAGCTTCCTTGATAGCCATTGTTATATTCAAGGATTTATATGAAGAATAGTCATGGTTTCAGTTGATCTTATTGCTAGTGTGTCTTGAATAAAAGTAATAGGTGATCTTTCATTATTACCTTCAAGACATCATCATTTGAAGTGAGAAGAAAAGATACAAGGTTGATAAGCAAGTGATCAACACACAAAGCTACAAGATATACCAAGTGGTATTATGTATCTCATGGTATGGTAAGCAATTGTCAATATAGCTTTGTGAACTAACCCATGATATGTGTGTGTGGCATATCTATGTGTGGTTAGGTATCTTTCCATAGGCATGAATCAAAAGGAAGATTTCATATAGCCCATGGTCTATGTTGTTGTCAAGCGGTGTTCGTCATCTAGCTTGACGTGGAGGCTCAAGTGAAGCATCTAGAAGAAATCCTATGCTTGATGCTTGCCACACTTTTGGAGATTGTGGCCTTGTGAAGATTTTCCAACAAGGGTCTCTCCCATAATGGTGTATGGGGAGCTAGTCTCTCCCATAATGGTGTATGGGGGAGCAACTTGCAATTCATCAAGCGAAGCTTGTGCTAGCAAGCACGATCAAGAAAGAAGATCCAACTTGAGAGAGTCAAGATCGTCATCATATAGCTCAAGTGGAATGCTCAAGGCAAAGGTATAATCTTGATAGGTTTTCTATTTTACCGGTCTCGTGTCTTTGGGAGACCGGGTTATAGGATAGATAGTCGTACTATCAAGAGGGGCTCTCAAGTGAGTAACATGATCGAATTGTTGTGGAGAGCTCAAACCTTTGCATACTTGCATATCATATTTCTTGATTCTTATTTGGATTTTATCTCCTTGGGGTTTTGGTGCTTGTCATGATCTTCATGGAAAGCCAAGGTTTATCGAAAACGGTTTTGGTAAGAAAAACTTGTTGCATTTTTGGTGGTGAAAATATCTGGTTCAGCTTTGAGAATGCTTCCACACCTTCCATGTGTGGTAACTTCTCCATTCCTTTTTGTTTGGATATTCCTTGTTATTACCTTTCCAACCCATTTGGATTCACCTATTTTGGAGTTCATTCGCAAAAGTTATGTATGTTTTCGTGTTGGATGTTTTACCGGGTGTTCCTATTTGAGAGGTCTAAACCTTTACCCATTTGGTTTTATCTTCCTTTTCTGGACAATGATATTTCTCTGCATATTGTTGTAGTTCTCGTCGTTGCGATTTCAACGAGCCCAAGAACATCAAAAACGGAGTCCGTATGCAAAAGTTATACCATTTCTCGTATCGGTGTTCAGTCATTCGACTTGGCCGTGAATCTCTCTGTTGCAATCCGGAATTATTCCGAGGCCCGGAACTATTCCGGATCCAGCCCAGAATGGATCCGGAATGGACGAAAATAGTGCAAAACGGCTAGTTTTTTAGCACCTATTTAAGGGGCTTTCTTCTCCAAAGTCCTCAAGTCTTTTCCAGCCCGTTTTTGCCCTCTCTCTCCACCATTGTTGACTTTAGAAATCTTGCTCCTCTCTCAATCCCTCCAATGATTCTTGTATATCTTTG
Source organism: Alopecurus myosuroides (assembly GCA_028641055.1). Lineage (NCBI taxonomy): Eukaryota > Viridiplantae > Streptophyta > Magnoliopsida > Poales > Poaceae > Alopecurus > Alopecurus myosuroides. The sequence continues at coordinate 313,491,751 of CM054059.1, read as the reverse complement.
AGGGAGAAGTTAGAGGAGATCTAGATCTACATTTCCACCAATCCATTCTTCTTCTTGGTGAGGGAAACCTTGTAGATCTTGATCTTGGAGTTCTTGGTGTTTCTCCATTGTTCTTCCTCTCTTATTCCCCCATAAGCATTTGTTGCTTTGTTGGAATTTGAGAGTGCAGAATTTGATCACTTGTGCTCTTCCCATTTGCATGGGTTGCATCGGTTTGGTCTCTCCACGAGGATTCGTGGAAGTAAAAGATTGTGAGCTTGTTACTCTTGGGTCTTGGACCCTAGACGACTTGTGGTGTTCTTGGGAGCCTCCAATGGATGTGTGCCCCAAGATTGTGGTGACACCGAGAGCCTCCAATTAAGTTGTGGATGCGTGCCTCGGGTTTGAAGGTTGCCAATAGTGGAAGGTGAACTAGGCCTTTGTGGCGGGGTTCATCGGAGAATAGGGTGAGGCCTTTGTGTAATTGAGTAGGCCTTTGTGGCGAGCTCACACCCCTCCAACGAGACATACTCCCCTTGTAGGAGGAACTCGGGAATACATCATCGTCTCCGTGTGCCTCGGTTATTTCTATACCCGAGCTTTTTACTTATGCAATTTACATTGTGATAGCCTTCGCGCTTGAAGTTATATATCTTGCTATCACCTTGTTACTTGTCTTGCTTAGCATAAGTTGTTGGTGCATCTAGTTGGCCCTAGAATATTTAGGTTGTATGCTTGTTAATTTAAACACCTAGTTTATTTCCGCATTTAGCAAGCTTTAACCGGAAACGTTTTAATCGCCTATTCACCCCCCTCTAGGCGACGTCGTTGTCCGTTCACTCTCCCCGGCACCCTGTCGGGAGGGGAATTCATCACCGGAAGGGTCTACACCAACATGCCCTCCTCTGAAGTGATGTGTGCATAGTTCATCCATGGACTACGGGTCCATAGAAGTAGCTAGATGGTTATCTTCTCCACTTTGTACCTCGTGTTTAGATCTCGCGAGCTGCCTCACATGACCGAGATCATCTTTATGTAATGCTACATGTTGTGTTTGCTGGGATCTGATGAATGTTGTATGCTATGTCTTCTGATTATCAATCTACAATGTTATCTTCATGCTTATGTTATTTATGATCTTGCTTGCTCTCCGTTATTACTAGATGCTCTGGCCAAGTAGATGCTAGTAACTCCAAGAGGGAGTATTTATGCTCGATAGTGGGTTCATGCCTCCTTTGCATCTGTGCTCGAGTGATAGAAACGTGACAGATGGAGGATGTGTTGTTGCCATTAGGGAGAAAACAACTGCGTTTACCTAGTTTACATTGTTTACATTACACACTTTGCTTACTGCGATAATCTGTTGCTTGCAACTTAATACCCAAGGTTTGTTCAGATGATATTCGGAGGGTGGACTATTAGACATAGATGTAGTTGGATGGCGGTCTAGGTATTTTGTTGTAATGCCCGCATGAATCACATAGTAATCTTTATGTCTTGATTATGCACTACGGTGCATCCTTCATTTCTGTCAATTTCCCAGTTGTAATTTGTTCACCAAGTATGTTATTTATCTTTCACGGAGAAGCACCACTAGTGAACTGTGGACCCCGGTCCATTTTCTCATACTAATAATAGACACGCTGCTTCCACTGCTTTCATACCGCTGCTATTGTTTTCATACCGTTTTCATATTGTTTTCCACACCATATATTTAACCTCTTTGTTATCAGCAAAACCGGTGAGATTGACAACCTCGCTGCTTCGTTGGGGCAAAGTGATTTAATTGTGTTGTGTAGGTCCCATGTTGCTTCTGAACCGGTAGTGCGCCCTTCCATCTCAGCTGCATCAACCTTTTGAAGTTACTCCTTCCTCCTACTGGTCGATTAAACCTTGGTTTCTTACTGAGGAAAAACTGCTGATGTGCTCATCATACCTTCCTCTTGGGGTCTCCCAACGAGTGCGAGATATGCACCATCAATGCACAATCAAAAATTCACATGTTCTCCATGGACACAAGTTTTATTAATACTTTTAAACATTAGCTACAGCCATTGATATTTCGTGAAGCAAAGAAATCCACTCGACATAGTAAATGAGAGAATGCAAGTAAAAAGGCAGAATCTGTGAAAACCAGAACAATATGTAAAGACGTAAAGCTAGAAAAAGATTCGGAATTAGCTGAGGAATAAGCACTAGAATTGGCAAGTCATTTTGATCTTTTTGTGATTTATGCGATTTTATACGGTGGACAGCAGAAATCTGTTTCCTACGCAGAAATCCAAATCTAACCTCAACTTTCACTAGAGACTTTACTTGGCACAACTAATGCATGAAAATAAAGATACAAAGAAGTTGCTACAAAAGTAAACAACAGCTTGACTCAAATAAAACGGAGAAAACAATGCAAAAATAAAATCATGGGTTATCTACCAATAAGTGGTTTTCTTTAACGCCTTTTATCTAGGCCCAAAAAACTAGAATCAAGTAGATGCTCACATAAAAAATATGAATTAAGCAAAAGAGAGCATTAAAAAGAAAGTATAAAACAAATTTAAGTCTAAACCACTTCCTATGCATAGGAATCTTGTAAATAAATAAATTAAAGAAGCTCAAACTAGAAATCATGGGAAGGTAGAACAAGAGCAATTTGAAAACATTCAGCAAAAAGAGAGGTGTTTTAGTAACATGAAGATTCCAACAACCATATTTTCCTATCCCATAATAATTTTCAGTAGAATCATGAACAAACTCAACAACATTATTATCACATAAAGCATGTTTGGCATGGTCTAAAAGCACACAATTCATATCAAGCTAAAAAATAGTGGGATCAAAATTAAAATTAAAGACCTTTTCTTTCCCACTTTTAGCAATATAAAAACAAGATGATTGGTCACTCTTAAAAGGTATGGGACACAGTATAGCAATCCTATTTTTAGTAGCATTATAATTTATAACATCAAGTAACATAGGACCATCATCTAGAGCATTAGCATGTAAATTTTGTAAACAAACTTCCTCATTATCATGCATATCAATAGTTGGAATAAATAGAGTATAAATAACAGTAGTAATATCATTCTCACAAGTTTCATTCATAGTAATATCAAGGACACAAGTATAACAAGTATCAATTTCATCAAAAAGCGATATTTCAAAAGAATCAATAGGATCATCACAACTATCAATATAACACTCATCCTCCCTTGGTAAGCATGGAGGGCAATCAAATAAGGTATGAGTTAAAGAGTTACTCTCATTGGGAGGTAGACATGGGTAGCTACTCCATTCTTCCTCCTCTTGATCATCACTCTCCTCATTTTTTTCATCCAATGAGCTTCCATTTTTTAGCAATTTCTCCTTCCATAGGTTCCTGCAAGGCATTAGTCTCCTCCTTTGGGGGAGAGAATCTATTAAGATATTTAATTATGTAGCAATTACAATCCTTGTAATTATCAAAGCAATATTCAAGTATAGCATAAATCTTGTATTTATAAGGTGCATCATCAATATCTTTCCAGAAAATAATCAATTTCGAATGCACCCTTCCGAGCAATACATTCTTCAATTTGTTCCACATCATAAAAGTCATAATTTCCCTTAACATAAGAAGATATGGTAACATTATCATTATACTCACATTGAAAAGGGAGGTGTTTGGAGGGGAACGTAGCATAGAAAACAAAAAATTTCCTACACGCGATAAACCCGAATGGCCAAGATCTAATCTATGAGATGAAAGGCAACAGGGAGAAAGAGAGTCTTGAGATAACATACCCTCAAAGACTCAAAGTGGTACGAGAAAAGATCTCGTGGTTGGCGTAGTCGTTCTCACGCCGATCCCGAGCGAGAAGAAGAGCACCGCAATCCGGCGGTGCCTCCGTAATCGGTCACACGTTCAGCTCGATGAAGACTTCCGTTCCCTCGTTCCAGCGGGTTGCGGAAGTAGAGGACCCCTCCGGAATTCCAGCAGCACGACGGCGTGGTGGTGGTGAAGAATCCCACGGTCAGGGCTTCGCCAAGCCAAAGACCATGGAATGGAGCAGCGGGTGGAAGGGAAAATGTGTGGACAAGTGTGTGAAGAAGAGAGAGCCCTCACCCTCCTTTTATAGGGGAGGGGGAGGCAGCCCAAGGGGGGGTGCGGCCAGCCATGGGTGCCCCCACCCCTTCCTCTCTTCATGTGAGTGGAAGCTCCACTCAAACCCACTCAAAAATCCCTTAATTTCCCACTTGGAAAATCCAAAGGTTTTTCTTTAATAAATAAATAAAACATTTTTATTTCTTTATTTATATTTGTTAATTCCATTAACAAACATTTGCATGCAGCACCTCGAACCATTTGTTAATTCTATTAACAACCGTTCGACGAAAAACCCCTTGAACTATTTCAATTTTCCCCGAAACAATTCCGGAGCTGCCCAAAATATTCTTCGGCATTCCGTATCCTCTCTAAATGCTTCATCGAACCTTAAGTGTGTCTCCCTACAGTTCGTGAATATTATAGACATGATCGAGACTCCTCTCCGATCAATAATCAACAGCGGGGTCTGGAAAACCGTGATGACTCCTATATATTCAACGATGACTCTCGTGATCGTGTGAACCTTTCAACGTCGTAACGATTTCCCTTTGTCTCGCGATATATTACTTGTCCGAGATCCGATCATCGGTATCCACTATACCTTGTTCGATTTCGTTATCCGACAAGTACTCTTTTCTCGTTCCCGTGATATAACATCCTTTGTGATCATATCACTTGCTTGCAAGCGGTGTTGATGTGATATCACCGAGAGGGCCCTGAGTATATCTATCCGTCATATTGGATGGACAAATCCCATTCTCGATCCATGAGCTTCAACCAACACTTTCCGAATATCCAATGCCACCTTTATAGTCACCCTTTTACGGTGTGACGTTTGATGTCATCAAAGTATTCTTTCAGTATTAGTGATTAACATGATCTCATGGTCTAAGGAATAATGTTACTTCGAATGTAAGATATAACAACAAAACTAAATGACTTGATCGTATTGTTATACTTAGTTAGGGTTTAAGTTCATCATGTCATTCTCCTAATGACATGACCCCGTTATTAACAACATCCAATGTTCATGATCAGGAAACCTTGATCATCTGTTTAATCAACGAGCTATTTAAAAGAGAGGCTTCACTAGGAACGTCGGTTTGTTTATTAATCACACATGTATCAACGTTTCCAGTTAATACAATTCTAGCATGAGAAATAAACATCTATCATAAACAAGGAATAATATATAATAAACACTTTATTATTGCCTCTCGGGCATATTCCCTTCAGTATCCCACTTGCACTAGGGGCAATAATCTATATTGCATAGTGATAAATCTAACACCCATTGAGTTCTGGTGTTGATCATGTTTTGCCTTTGAGAGAGTTTTAGTCAACGGATCTGCCACATTCAGATCCGTATGTACTTTGCAAATCTTCACATCCCCATCTGCGACATGCTCACGGATGGAGTGAAAACGGCGCTTGATATGCTTGGAATTCTTGTGAGACCATGGTTCCTTAGCATTGGCTATGGCACCATTGTTGTCACAATAGATAACCATTGGATCCAACGCACTCGGAACCACGCCTAGTTTGGATATGAACTCCTTCATCCAAACTGCTTCCTGTGTTGCCTCCGAGGCAGCAACATATTCCGCTTCTGTTGATGATCCCGCCACCACGGATTGCTTGGAACTCCTCCAGCTTACAGCTCCTCCATTCATAATAAATACGTACCCGGACTGAGACTTAGAGTCATCCGGATCAGTGTCGAAGCTAGCATCGACGTAACATCTTGCGACGAGCTCTTCTTCACCGCCATATACGAGAAACATATCCTTAGTTCTTCTCAAGTACTTTAGGATATTCTTGACCGCAGTCCAGTGTTCCAAACCTGGATTGGATTGGTACCTACTAGTCAAACTAATAGCATGTGCCACATCCGGTCTTGTACATAGCATAGCATACATGATAGAACCTATGGCTGAAGCATAGGGAGTCTTATTCATCTTTTCTCTATCTTCTGATGTAGCTGGACATTGAGTCTTACTCAACGTCTTGCCTTGCAACATAGGTAGGAACCCTTTCCTACTATCTTCCATTTTGAACTTCTTAAAAATCTTGTCAAGGTATGTACTTTGCAAAAGTCCAATTAAGCGTGTTGATCTATCCCTGTAGATTTTGATGCCCAATATATAAGCTGCTTCACCGAGGTCTTTCATCGAAAAACTATTGTTCAAATAACCTTTTACGCCTTTTAAAAGTTCTATATCATTTCCAATCAACAATATGTCATCCACATATAGTACCAGAAATGCTACAGAGCTCCCACTCACTTTCTTGTAAATACAAGCTTCTCCGTATGTTTGGACAAATCCAAAGCCTTTGATCACCTTATCAAAACGGAGGTTCCAACTTCGGGATGCTTGCTTCAGTCCATAAATGGAACTTTGAAGCTTACACACCTTGTCAGCATCCTTAGGATCAACAAAACCTTTGGGTTGCATCATATACAACTCTTCCTCAATGTCACCATTAAGGAACGCCGTTTTGACATCCATCTGCCATATTTCATAATCGAAACATGCAGCAACTGCTAACATAATCCTAACTGACTTAAGCATCGCTACTGGTGAGAAAGTCTCATCATAGTCAACTCCTTGAATTTTTCGGAAACCTTTTGCGACAAGTCGAGCTTTATAGACGGTCACATTACCATCAGTGTCAGTTTTGTTTTTAAAGATCCATTTGTTCTCAACGGCCTTGCGGTCATTGGGTAAATCCACCAAAGTCCAAACTTGGTTTTCGTACATGGATCCTATTTCGGATTTCATGGCTTCAAGCCATTTGTTGGAATCTGGGCTCATCATCGCTTCCTCATATGTCGCAGGGTCATCACCTCCATCTACCATGAAGTTTAATACGGGATCTCCGTACAGTTCAGGAGCTGTACGCTCCCTAGTTGACCTGCGAGGTGCGGTAGTTTCCTCTATTGGAGTTTCATGATCTTTATCATTATCTCTCTCTTCAAATGACGGGGTCGGCTCCGGAACAACTTCCGGCGCTGCGCTACTCGCCATTCCAAGAAGAGAAGGTTCAATAACCTCGTCGAGTTCTACCTTCCTACTATTCACACCCTTCGAGAGAAACTCCTTCTCCAAAAAGGATCCATTCTTGGCAACGAAAATCTTGCCTTCGGATCTGTGATAGAAGGTGTACCCTATTGTTTCTTTAGGGTATCCTATGAAGACGCATTTTTCCGCTTTGGGTTCGAGTTTATCAGGTTGAAGCTTCTTCACATAAACATCGCATCCCCAACCTTTTAGAAATGACAGCTTAGGTTTGTTTCCAAACCATAATTCATAAGGTGTCGTTTCAACGGATTTAGATGGTGCCCTATTTAAAGTGAATGCAGCGGTCTCTAGTGCATAACCCCAAAACGATAGTGGCAAATCTGTAAGAGACATCATAGATCGAACCATATCTAAGAAAGTACGATTACGACGTTCGGAAACACCATTAAGTTGTGGTGTTCCGGCAGGTGTGAGTTGTGAAACTATTCCACATTGTTTCATATGCATGCCAAACTCGTAACTTAGATATTCACCTCCACGATCAGACCGTAGAAATTTAATATTTCTGTTACGATAATTTTCAACTTCGCACTAAAATTCTTTGAACTTTTCAAACGTTTCAGATTTGTGTTTCATTAAGTAAATATACCCAATCTACTCAAATCATCTGTAAAAGTGACAAAATAACGATATCCACCGCGCGCCGATACACTCATTGGTCCACATACATCAGTATGTATGATTTCCAACAAGTCTGTCGCCCGTTCCATAGATCCAGAAAACGGGGTTCTAGTCATCTTGCCCATAAGGCATGGTTCACATGTTTCAAATGATTCATAATCAAGTGATTCTAAGAGTCCATCAGAATGGAGCTTCTTCATGCGTTTAACACCAATATGACCTAAGCGGCAATGCCACATATAAGTAGCAATATCATCATTTAACTTAATTCTTTTGGCATTCACATTATGAATATGTGTATCAACATTATCAAGATTCAAAATAAACCATTCTTCTCAGGTGCATGACCATAAAAGATATTATTCATATAAATCGAACAACCATTGTTCTCGGACTTAAAGGAATAACCATCCCGCATTAAGCAAGATCCAGAAACGATATTCATGCTTAATGCGGGCACCAAATAACATTTATTGAGGTTTATAACTAATCCCGATGGTAGACGTAGAGGTAGCGTCCCGACGGCGATCACGTCAACTCTTGATCCATTGCCGACGTGCATCGTCACCTCATCCTTTGCTAGTGGTCGCTTATTCTGCAGCTCCTGTTTCGAGTTACATATGTGAGCAACCGAACCAGTATCAAATACCCAAGTGCTACTGCGAGTACTAGTAAGGTACACATCAATAACAAGTATATCATATATACCTTTGTTCACTTTGCCGGCCTTCTTATCTGCCAGATACTTGGGGCAATTGCGCTTCCAGTGGCCAGTACCCTTGCAATAGAAACACTCAGTCTCAGGCTTAGGGCCATGCCTGGTTTTCTTCTCAGTAGTAGCAACAGATTTGCCACCCTTCTTGAAGTTTACCCTTGGCTTGCCTTTCTTGAAACTAGTGGTCTTATTTATCATCAACACTTGATGTTCTTTCTTGATCTCCACTTCAGCAGTTTTAAGCATCGAGAGAAGCTCAGGAAGAGACTTCTTCATGCTCTGCATATTATAGTTCATCACGAAGTTCTTGTAACTAGGTGGCAGAGATTGGAGAACACGATGTATCCCTAGCTCAATGGGAATCGATATTCCCAAGGCTATGAGCTTATCAGCGTACGCAGACATTTTGAGTACATGCTCACTCACGGAGCTGTTCTCTTCTATCATGCAGCTAAAGAACTTTTCTGAAGCGTCATAACTCTCAACTGCGGCATGGGTATCGAAAATCATTTTCAATTCTCCCATTGTGGCATAAGCAGTGCTGTTCTCGAAACGTTTTCGCAGCTCTGGCTCTAATCCATAGAGGATGCCGCAGTGAACTATACTGTGGTCTTCTTGTTGAGTCTGATAAACATTTTTATCCTCATCAGAAGCATCATCAGCGGGTTGGTCACCTAGAGGTGCATCAAGCACATAGAGCTTCTTGCAAGCGGTGAGGAGAATCCTCAGGTTAAGTGCCCAGTTGGTAAAGTTGCTTCCATTGTTCGCTAATTTCTCTTTCTCCATAAACATATTGAAATTGAAGGTAGGTGGTGCCATGATCTACAACATATTTGCAAAGACTATTTAGACTATGTTTTTATGATAAATTAAGTTCAAGTTAATTCTAAAATTATCCCATGAACTCCCACTCAAAAACAACATCCCTCTTAGTTGTCTTTAGTGATTACACGAACCAAATTCACTACACCGAAACCGATCATCACGTGAGACGGTGCAGTTGCAAAGGCGAACATCAACATGTTCATCATATCATTCATATGACTCATGCTTTACCTTTCGGTTACGTGTTCCGAGGTCATGTCTGTACATGCTAGGCTAGCCAAGTAGAACCGTTGTATTGCATGTGTATTAAGGCCATGTCTGTACATGCTAGGCTTGAAAACACCCGTTGTATGCGAACGTTGAGTCTATCACACCCGATCATCACGTGGTGTCTCGAAACGACGAACTTTCTTAACGGTGCATACTTAAGGAAGAACACATTATTATCTTGATATTAAGTGAGAGGGATCATCTTATAATGCTACCGTCGCAATCTAAGAAAAATAAGATGCATAAAAGGATAAACATCACATGCATGGATAATGTGATATGATATGGTCCTTCTTGCACTTGATCTCCATCTTGTGCATCATGGTATGATCTCCATCATTCCACCGGCGTGGCACCAAGGTCCGTGGCACCTCCATCTTGATTGTCCATTACAACATATCACATGGATATGACATACAGCACGCAGGCCATAAAATAAGACAACCATATGGCTCCAGCCGGTATGTCAATAATTTACAAAAGATATCATCTCATACATAACGTTTGTAACATTGACCATATCACATCACATGCCCTGCAAAAACAAGTTAGACGCCTCTAATTTATTTTTGCATGTTTTACGTGGCTTTGGGCTTACGAGGATAGAACCGTTCATGCCTACGTACAAGAACCACAACGTTGATAAAACATATTTTTAACAACCCTTTGTAGATTAGATCTTAACTATAGTAGGAGAAACGGACACCCCCTTAGTCACATGTGAGACAACTCTCGCGTACATAGTACACGTAAACTTAGTCCGTGGCAGCTTCATCCTACTATGCCACTAAGATCATAAAATACTCAAAGAGACAAAAACATGATCATCAACGCCCACATACTCCTATGTGTTCTACCCGTACAATTCATCTACGCATAGATCCGGCTCTGATACCACTGAAGGGGAACGTAGCATAGAAAACAAAAAATTTCCTACACGCGATAAACCCGAATGGCCAAGATCTAATCTATGAGATGAAAGGCAACGGGGAGAAAGAGAGTCTTGAGATAACATACCCTCGAAGACTCAAAGTGGTACGAGAAAAGATCTCGTGGTTGGCGTAGTCGTTCTCACGCCGATCCCAAGCGAGAAGAAGAGCACCGCAATCCGGCGGTGCCTCCGTAATCGGTCACACGTTCAGCTCGAATGAAGACTTCCGTTCCCTCGTTCCAGCGGGTTACGGAAGTAGAGGATCCCTCCGGAATTCCAGCAGCACGACGGCGTGGTGGTGGTGAAGAATCCCACGGTCAGGGCTTCGCCAAGCCGGAGACCATGGAATGGAGCAGCGGGTGGAAGGGAAAATGTGTGGACAAGTGTGTGAAGAAGAGAGAGCCCTCACCCTCCTTTTATAGGGGAGGGGGAGGCATCCCAAGGGGGGTGCGGCCAGCCATGGGTGCCCCCACCCCTTCCTCTCTTCATGTGAGTGGAAGCTCCACTCAAACCCACTCAAAAATCCCTTAATTTCCCACTTGGAAAATCCAAAGGTTTTTCTTTAATAAATAAATAAAACATTTTTTTTTCTTTATTTATATTTGTTAATTCCATTAACAAACATTTGCATGCAGCACCTCGAACCATTTGTTAATTCTATTAACAACCGTTCGACGAAAAACCCCTTGAACTATTTCAATTTTCCCCGAAACAATTCCGGAGCTGCCCAAAATATTCTTCGGCATTCCGTATCCTCTCTAAACGCTTCATCGAACCTTAAGTGTGTCTCCCTACGGTTCGTGAATATTATAGACCTGATCGAGACTCCTCTCCGATCAATAATCAACAGCGGGGTCTGGAAAACCGTGATGACTCCTATATATTCAACAATGATTCTCGTGATCGTGTGAACCTTTCAACGTCGTAACGATTTCCCTTTGTCTCGCGATATATTACTTGTCCGAGATCCGATCATCGGTATCCACTATACCTTATTCGATCTCGTTGTCCGACAAGTACTCTTTTCTCGTTCCCGTGATATAACATCCTTTGTGATCATATCACTTGCTTGCAAGCGGTGTTGATGTGATATCACCGAGAGGGCCCTGAGTATATCTATCCGTCATATTGGATGGATAAATCCCATTCTCGATCCATGAGCTTCAACCAACACTTTCCGAATATCCAATGCCACTATTATAGTCACCCTTTTATGGTGTGACGTTTGATGTCATCAAAGTATTCTTTCAGTATTAGTGATTAACATGATCTCATGGTCTAAGGAATAATGTTACTTCGAATGTAAGATATAACAACAAAACTAAATGACTTGATCGTATTGTTATACTTAGTTAGGGTTTAAGTTCATCATGTCATTCTCCTAATGACATGACCCCGTTATTAACAACATCCAATGTTCATGATCAGGAAACCTTGATCATCTGTTTAATCAACGAGCTAGTTAAAAGAGAGGCTTCACTAGGAACGTCGGTTTGTTTATTAATCACACATGTATCAACGTTTCCGGTTAATACAATTCTAGCATGAGAAATAAACATCTATCATAAACAAGGAATAATATATAATAAACACTTTATTATTGCCTCTCGGGCATATTCCCTTCAGTGTTTATACCTCCTACAACAACAAGATTTATCAAAGCAATAAGTAACATTATAAGTAGAGCACAAATTTTTAGCATAGTTATGCAATTTATTAATTTGCTACCATAAGTGCATCCCTTTTTGTGACAATCGGTGTTTCTTATAATATTTTTGTTGTTCATTCGTGAACCCACCTTGCCAATAAGATCTTGTTTCAAAGACATCAAACATTGATACCAATCATGATAAAGCAAGTAACAAGCAAAACAATAACAAAGTAAAGAGATTGGAGGTGAGAGACTCCCCTTGCAGAAATCCTCTTCCTTCCCAGCAACAGCGCCAAAAAAATAACTTGATGCGCGTGTAACACACGTTCGTTGGGAGACCCCAAGAGCAAGGTATGAAGATCACAGTATCAAGTTTCCCTCCAAAAGAAACCAAGGTTGAATCGACTAGTAGGAGAAAGAAATCACTTTCGAAGGTTGATGCGGCAGATATTGGCAGGGCGCACTACCGGTTCAGCAACAACGTGGAACCTACACAACACAGTCAAATCATTTTGCCCCAACGAAGTAGTGAGGTTATCAATCTCCCCGGTTTTGCTGAAAACAAGGAGGTTGAACGTATGGTGTGGAAAACAGTACTTGTTTGCAGTAGATGAATAGAGAACAGTGATGGCGGTAGGAAAACAGTATGAAAATAGTGATTGCAGTGGTTGTATTATCTTTATAAAGGAAATGGACCGGGGATCCACAGTTCACTGGTGGTGTCTCTCCAAAACAGATAGATAGCATGTTGGGTAAACAAATTACAGCTGGGCAATTGATAGATATAGAGGCTGCACCGTAGTGCATATGCATGACATGATGATTACTATGTGATTTATGTGGGCATTACAACAAGATACATAGACCGTTATCCAACTGCATCTATGACTAATAATCCACCCTCAGAGTGTCATCCAAGCAAACCTTGGGTATTAAGTTGCAAGCAACAGATAATCGCATTAAGCAAAGTGTGTAATGTAAATAATGTAAACATTGTTGTTTTCTCCCTAACGGCAACATCGCATCCCCCACCTGTTACGTTTCTTTCAATCGAGCGTGAGTAAAAGGGAGGCATGAACCCACTATCGAGCATAAATACTCCCTCTTGGAGTTACAAGCATCTACTTGGCCAGAGCATCTACTAGCAACGGAGAGCATACAAGATCATAAATAACATACACATGAATAAAACATGATAGATTGATAATGATTGGACATATCGTTCAATATCCATCGGATCCCAGCAAACACAACATGTAGCATTACAATAAGATGATCTTGATGATGTTAGGCAGCTCACAAGATCTAACATGAGGCATAAAGAGGAGAGAACAATCATCTAGGTACTTCTATTGACGTGGGGATGACTCCTGGACCCGTCGGGTGAGCCTACCCAGTCCAAGGCCAAAGACCAAGGCCCACGGCAAGGTGTTGTCCCGATGTTCCAGAAGGCCCAGTATAGGCCCACCCACAAGACTTGCGGGTCAAGAAGGAAAGCTCCTACCGACCTAGAGCTAGGGTTTGTAACCCCCCCTCCCCCGACACGGTTTGAGACCTAGCCACCTATAAAAGGCTAGGAGAAACACCGAGGGGGGATCCAATCTACTTTTCACCACCATAGCCATAAGCTCGAGATTAATCTCTCAGCTTGCGCACCCACCTTTGTAATCGATTTACTGATAACACAGATCTCAAGAGCAGGAGTAAGGGTTTTACCTCTACGAGGGCCCCAAACCTGGGTAAAATCGTGCCCCCTATTAGCCGACGATTATCGCCAGCGCCTATTCGTTCTCTTAATCGAAATTCTACCGGATCATCGAGGGACTTGTTGAGATGACTAATTGACATCTATGGACCCGTAGTCCAAGGATGAACTACTCACGCATCATTCCGGAGGCGGGCATGGTGGCGTAGAACCCTCCGGTGATGATTCCCCCTCCCGGCAGGGTGCCGGGGAGAGCTCAAGAACCCTCCCGAACTAGGGTTCATGATGACGGCGGCTGTGGATGTTTTTGGTGGAAAAGGCTCGGATATCTAGGGTTACCCCATGAAGAGGTATAAATAGGTGAGAGGGCAACATCGGTGGGCAGCCAGTGGGCCCACACCACCCCTGGGAGCGGCCAAAGGGGGCGCCCTATGGTGTGGGGCCTCTCTGGGCCGCCTCCGGGTCCTCTCCGGACTCCGTGTGGGCGACAGATTTCTAAGTCTTTTGGTTTTCGAATTGTCCAATTCCGAGAATATTTCCAGAACAACTTTTCTAAAATAAAAACAGCAGAAAATAGGAAATCGATAAAAATGGCATAAAGTGTATAGGAAACATGTAGCATATAGTATGAAAACAACATGGAACATCAGAAATTATGGATACGTTTATGACGTATCATGCGCTCTACCAACATCAGCTGTCAAAAACCTTCTGTCGGATATATACCGCTTAGGGGTATATAAGATGGTCGTCAAAGTGCCTGGTTACCAGGGTGGCCCAAGTGGTAGTGGGCTATGGTCCATTGGGCGGCCCAGTAACTCGATGCACAGAAGCCGGATTCTAGAAGAACCCGGATCACGGCCCACGTGATCTGGCTTGGAGGAGAAGACGGATTCCTTACTTTCCAAGTTACAGTTACCGTAGACTTCTAGGTTTCCTATTCTGTAAGCCCTAATCCGGTTATTATATAAAGCCGGATGGGAGATAGATTCAACACCCAACGAATAACAGAGAAGCTGTAGGCTAACTCGCCGAGAAGTTGATCCTCTGCGAGTAGCTAGATCTAAAACCTCACATTGTAATCCTGTATCTAGGCTTTAGTCCTGATTAGTGAGAAGTGCAGGAGTAGGCACGTCGTACTGTCGCGATGTACCGAACCTGGGTAAATCCTGTGTTCACTGTCCATCACGCGATCCCGTTACCCCACGTCTCTACCGTAGTCTCATGGCACCCCCGTCTATGAAAACTACTACGATGTCTCGACAGTTGGCGCCCACCGTGGGGCAAACGACGTCAGGCGTGAAGTTCCGATCTGGGATACTCGGCGGAATCGGAAGATCAATCACTGTCGGAAGCCTAGAGTTCGACGATGACGTCGGACGCTTCCTCGACAACGGATCCTACATACCGGCGCAAAACAACCTGGTAAGTGCCTGCGTGCTACCGATTGGATCTGCTAACATCTTTATCGGATTAACCGCAGAATCAATGGGGTTTTGCGGTGGAAGCAAATTTATCCCACCCGCCCTATACCCAGTCGAAGATGACTATGATACCGGATTCTGCTCAGATCGCCGACAAAAAAGTGACTCACACTTTATCGGCATGGTGCAACCCGAAGTCGCTGAAAACACGGATGATGGAAATCCCGTGAAAAAGGCAGATAACAATACACCCGTCACAGAGACGGAAGATCCCACACCCGTCACAGGGGCGGAAGATCCGACATACGTCAACGAGACGATGAACTCGGAAGCAGAATCCGTACTAGCCGCCATTGAGGCGAGATTAGAGTCGGAAACCGGATCGGATGACTTCGATTCCAAAGACGAAGACGCGGACGCCTTCGAAAGGAAAGTTAAATCTTTTCAAGAGGGATTCCATGAAGTGCTAATGGCGAAACCGGCTGATACCACGGACGCCGGCAGCCAGGAAAGCCCTAAAACCCCTCCGCTAGAGGAAGAGAGAGAAGACGGAGAAACTTCTCCGGTATTTCCCAATGTCAAGGAATTGACAGAGGATGAGCCTGTCAAAAAACCTCCCTCTTCCAAGAAAAAGCATCGTGCTGCTAAGAAACTCCAATACAAAATCCGGAAGAAAAAATCAGCTGATCAAGCTGATGAAAACCTGGAAGTAGGAGATGCTAGCGGAACAAAGACTGCGGAGAAGAAAATCAAAGAAATCCTTGCTCCGCCAATGACGGCACAGGAAGAGCAAGAGCTGTTGCAAACACCAGTGGGACCAAATGAACCCCCTGAGATGCTGGAAGCCAGGAGGCAAGCTTTCCAAAGGCAACAGCAACATCTACTCAGATCTCGGCAACACCTCCAACAAACCCAGAATGACATCAAGGTCATGAAGGAAGAGACAGAGGAGTACGAGAGAAAGAATAGATCTGCCATCAAACCTACAAGGTTACCCGGAATCGTAATACCGGAAGTACTGCCGCCAAAAGAAAGGTTCTACAACCCATCTTGGCAAAAGCACAAACGGCAAAAATGCCAGAGGCGAACCAATTTATAAAACCGCAGCAGAAAACGCGGAAGCGGCGTTCGCCATCCTGAACAATGATCTGTACTCCAACGGCGAAAAACTTCAAGGGGTGTATGCTTTCCTAGGAAAAGCATTGCAACAACAGCGAGGCCAAGAGCGATTAGGAAGACTGCATGATAACTCATCCCTATGCAAAACAGCTACTTGCGCCGCTGGAGCACCTGGACCGGAAGGACCCGGAGATTCAGACAATTCAAAGGATAAAAAAGAGGATCCAAGAAAGGACAAGAAAAACCCCGACAACAGGGACGAAGCGTCCCGAACTGGATCCCATCTCCCGAAAGGTGGACTCGAACCCCACAATCGGGAAGAAAAATACCGGAATGACGGCAAAACAATGCCACCTCCGAGAAACCCAGCTGAGAAAGCCGGAAGATATGATATACCTCACAGGCGTGAGAGATCCCGGACACCTCCTAAGGATAAAGAAAGGCGCAGGAGCAGGACTCCACCTAATCCAAAAGGGCGTGATCATGGAAGAGATAGGTACAATCCCGGAAAAGCGCGTCCGCGCAACAATGGAAAAGAAAGGAGTAGATCCCCTTCTGTCCATTCAGCTGGAAGATATTCCGCACACATTGATAGAGCGGAAAAGGATGATCTATACTTTGGTCCTAAGTGTTTCACTAACAGGATCCGAAGGATAACCCTGCATTCTGGCTTCGCCAAAGTTGGTCCAACCTACCAAAAATATACCGGCAGCACAAACCCGGACACCTGGCTCTCAGACTACTATACAGCCGTCCAGATCAACAATGCGACAGACCTGGAAGCTGTCAAGTTTCTTCCCCTAATGTTACTGGACGGAGCCAGAGATTGGATCAATGGATTACCATCAAGAACTGTCGACAGCTGGGATGATATGGCTAGAGTATTTACTCAGCATTTCCGGGGAACATACAAACGCCCGAACAGCATCAATCAGCTGAACCGTTGCACCCAATTCGAGGATGAACCATACGTGGATTTCATCTCCACATGGATGGCAATGAAGAATAGTTGTTCTGGAGTAACTGACGTACAAGCAATGCATGCTTTCGTCAATGGCCTAAAACCCGGACTTGTACCGTTCATGGTTGGTTCCAAGCAGCACAAAGATCTCGGATCTATGCTTACAACCGCCAACGAGCACGCTGCAGCCGAAGACGACATCAGAGCAAGAGGAGGCAATATCGAATCACTGATACTTGCCAAGAAAACCCCTCGTTTTGACAAAAAAGGAACTTCAGAAACAACGACAAAACCCAAAGAGGTCAATATAGCCTTTGGAAGTGAAAAAGGGAATAAGTGGAAAGGACGCAGTCCAGATCCAATAAACTACACTCCAGAGGAGTGGGAGAGGATTAAATCGGAACCCTGTGTCCACCATTCACAATTTGCGAAACCCACCCATACAAACGCGCAATGCCGGCTGAATAAGCACATGAAAGGCAGTGCAGGATCCGGAAATAAGGGGAAGGGTTCCAAAAGGAAACCTGCCAAACAAAAGCCAGAAGCTGACAAAGAAGACAGTGAATCGGACCCTGATGAAAAAATCCAGGAACAACAACGAAAGGGCGAACCCAAATTTCCGAGAGTTGACGGAGAAGCAATGCTAACTTTCTTAGCAACTCCGTCAGCAAAGGTGCCCAAAAGAACACTTCGAGAAATAAACGCGGTTGTTCCGGCAACCCCGAAATTCTTGAAGTACTCCAACACACCAATTACCTGGGATCAGTCTGATCATCCCGGGAATATCCCTGAACCCGGCACACAAGCTCTTGTTGTAAGCCCTATTGTCCAGAACACTAGGCTAAGAAGAGTGCTGATGGATGGAGGATCCAGCATTAACATAATGTACTTGGATACACTGAAGCATCTGAAGATTTCCGAGTCCCAGCTCAATTACAGCAACATACGCTTCCATGGCATTGTTCCTGGCAGACAAGCACGATCCCTAGGAGAAATTTCCCTAGATGTCACCTTCGGAGATAAAGATCACTTCCGACAGGAAAAAGTATCCTTCGAAGTAGTGCCGTTCGAAAGCGTGTATCACGCAATACTCGGACGTCCAGCTTTCGCCAAATTCATGGCAAGATCCTGTTATATCTATAAGAGCTGAAGATGCCAGGACCCAAAGGAGGAGTAATCACCATAGCCGGTGATTTCAAGCTAGCAAATGAGTTGGAGAAAGAAAACGCCCTTTACGCTCAGAGAGTCATAGCAAAGGAAGAACTGAAGGAATTGGCCAAGGAGGTATCGCCGACAGAAATGCCGGCAGGAAAAGAAACCCGGAAGCCAACAGACAGCTTCAAGGCGTCCGAGAATACAAGACAGGTAATCCTAGATCCCAAAGATCCGACAAAATTCGTCGTTGTAGGGACTGGGATGACCGACAAATAGGAAGGCGAGCTCATCAAGTTCCTCCGTGAGAACTGGGATATTTTTGCCTGGTGTCCAGCTGACATGCCAGGCGTACCCAGTGAACTTGCTGAGCACCAACTCAAGGTAATTCCAGGATCAAAACCCGTCAAACAAGGTCTCCGTCGATTTGACGGAAGAAGACGGAAGGCTATTGGCAAGGAAATTATCCGGCTTTTAGCAGCAGACTTCATCCAGGAAGTAATCCACACTGAATGGTCTGCAAACCCGGTATTAGTACCGAAGAAAGACACTACTGCTCTTAGAATGTGTATAGATTACACAGGCTTGAACAAATTGTGTCCGAAAGATAGGTTCGCGTTACCGCGCATCGATCAAATAATAGATGCCACTGCAGGCTCCGAGCTTTTGTGCTTTTTGGATGCATACTCCGGGTACCACCAAATACGCATGAAAAAGGAAGATCAAATTAAGACTTCTTTCATAACCCCGTATGGGACGTATTACTACGTAACCATGCCATTTGGCCTGAAGAACGCATGTGCAACCTACCAGCGTTGCATGCAATGTTGTCTGCATAGTCAGATTGGCAAAAACGTCCATGTTTACGTGGACGATATTGCTGTCGTAACCAAGGAAAAAGATACACTCCTTGAGGATCTGCGAGAAACTTTCGAAAACTTGCGCACTTACAAGATGAAGTTAAATCCATCTAAGTGTGTATTCGGGATTCCCTCAGGAAAACTTCTGGGTTTCATCGTTTCTCACAGAGGAATAGAAGTTAACCCGGAAAAGATCAAAGCCATCTTGAACATCTCAAAGCCTACGTGCGTAAAAGATGTCCAAAGATTGACGGGTTCCGCCGCTGCCGTCAGCAGATTTATTAGTCGGCTGGGGGATAAAGCCCTACCAGAAATCTGACAAATTTGAATGGACAGAAGAGGCCGATGCAGCGTTAACCCAATTAAAGGAAACTTTGATGAATTCTCCGATTTTGGCATCCCCAAAAGACGAAGAACCCATGTTACTGTACCTTACGGCTACAAACCGGGTTATTAGTGCCGTAATTGTTGTGGAACGGAAGAAGGATGAACAAAGCATACCAGATCAGCATCCGGTATATTACATAAGCGAAGTTTTCTCCGAATCCAAACAAAGGTACCCGCATTATCAGAAACTGGCATATGGTGTATTTTTCGCATCTAGAAAACTGCGCCATTACTTCCAAGGGCATTCCATAACAGTGGTATGTAAAGCACCACTAGGGGATATAATAAACAATGCGGAGGCAACTGGCCGGGTAGCCAAATGGGGTATCGAGCTAGCAGCCTTCGACATTAAGTACCAGCCAAGGACGGCAATAAAATCCCAGGTTTTGGCAGACTTTGTCGCCGACTGGACGGAAGCAATGGAGAAAACACCAATGCCGGAGTCCGAGTACTGGGTCATGCACTTTGACGGATCCAAGATGAAGGAGGGCGCTGGAGCTGGTGTAGTCTTAAAATCCCCTAAAGGCGATATAATGGAATACGTATTGCAAATACACTTCAACGCTAGTAATAACGTGGCAGAATACGAAGCTCTGCTTCATGGCTTGCATATTGCAAAGGAAATAGGAGTAAAGCGCATCTTGTGCTATGGAGACTCGGATTTGGTACAGCATCAGCTTAACCAAACTTGGGACGCAAAAAGCCCTATAATGGCCGAATACAAAAGAACGGTGGACGAATTCGCCATTTGTTTCTTTGGATTCGAGGTACTCCACATCAAATGGGAGGAAAACTGGAACGCGGATGCGTTAGCCCGCATGGGATCAGAAAGGGTAAAAACTCTACCACCAGGGGTATTTGTTCAGCACTTGCATGAGCCATCCATAAAAGGTGGAGACATTGATTATCCTCTGGCTTTCGAATCCATTGAAGTTATGCTCGTTAAACCAGATTGGACGATTCCATATTTAAACTTCTTAGTCAATCAGAAGTACCCGGAAGAAGCAGATGAAGTCTTGCAAAGACAAATACAGCGTCGATGCAAAGGATACACGGTAATTGATAACTGCCTGTATAAACGCAGTACTTCCGGAATCTTTCTGCGGTGTATCTCACCAGAAGAAGGAAGAAAAATACTAGAAGAAATCCACGCCGGAGATTGCGGACATCATGCTTAATCAAAAAGCATAGTTAAAAAAGCATTCCGCGCTGGGTTTTTCTGGCTAACAGCCAAGACAGACGCTGAGCACATAGTTAATACATGTGCAGGGTGTCAATATTACGCCAAACAGACTAATTTGCCGGCCCAAGCACTTAAAACTATCCCCATTACGTGGCCGTTTGCGGTCTGGGGGCTAGACATGATGGGACCGTTCAAAACTGCAAGAGGCGGACTTACTCATTTGCTAGTAGCAGTGGATAAGTATACCAAATGGGTGGAGGCCAAACCCATCAAAAAGCTGGATGGTGCAACTGCTAGAAATTTCATCTCGACTTGGTGATGAGGTACGGTGTTCCACACAGCATAATAACCGACAACGGGACAAATTTCTCCATTGGAGAGTTGGCAAGATATTGCCGACAAACGGGAATTCGCCTAGATCTAGCATCTGTGGCACACCCGCAATCCAATGGACAGGTTGAGCGAATGAATAGCTCAATCCTGCAAGGAATACGCCCAAGACTCGAATCTCCTCTTCACAGAGCAGCCGGAGCATGGGTAGAGAGCTACCTTCCGTGATTTGGAGTATTCGAACGACGCCAAATAGGTCAACTGGGCAAACCCCGTTTTTCCTAGTTTATAGCGCGGAAGCTATTCTTCCAACGGACATGATCCATGATAGTCCAAGAGTGCAAGATTTCGACGAATCAGATGCCGAAGAAGCACGACAGGATGCCGTTGATCTCCTAGAAGAGGAACGAGAGCTTGTGCTTCAAAGATCCGCCATTTACCAGCAAGGTTTGCGACATTACCATAGTCGGAAAATCAGGCATTGTTCTTTTAAAGAAGGCGACCTAGTGCTGAGGCTGGTGCAGCAAAGGAAGCATAAATTAGCCCCAGTATGGGAAGGACCATTTGTCATAAGTAAAGCCATGAAGAATGGATCGTATTATCTTGTCGACGTTCGAGATACGGAAGATGATCCCGAGAAGCCGAATCACAAAAGAAAGAGAAAGATAGATGATGAGCTAGGAGAGACAAAGAGGCCTTGGAGCATCCAGCAGTTGCGTCCCTTCTATACTTAGTTCAATATCTATGTAAACATGTTTTGAGATCATGAAATAAAGTTGTCGGAATTCTGATATCCATGTTTTTACAAATTCACTATAGTACAAAGCATGATTCCACCTTATCTATTTCCCAATGATCTTACAAAGTACTCAATGTTAACCCGAATTGTGCCTGCGTGCTCGGCGTTAAAAAACTGAATGATTTCAGCCTGCTATGGCAAAAGGAAACTCGGATTGTGCCTGCGTGCCCAAGTTTCAAAAAGTTTCTCAAAATTCTCTAAGCATTATCTGATCGAACGTGTGTTGGGTCACTGAAGCTAGTTTGTAAAAAATGTCTTTAGTATGATCCATGTTTCTGAGTTTGAACTGATTGGTTATATCGAGTTACTCAGCATGATGCTTCATAATACTATTGAGCCATTTTTTTCAAAACACTAAGGACAGTTAAAACACATATGCCAGAGAACTTAGAAGATAAAGGAATAATCAAACCCGAAAATCTTGCAAGGAATTTCATAATTCAAAGCTGCAAAAGGCGGAGTTCTTGTTTTGACAAACGAAATAGAAGCATTACAATATGAATTACATTGTAAAAATAGTGATCCTATTATACAAATCCACCATCCAGGTCAAGTGCAGTCCTTCAAACATCCGAGTCTTCCTCGCTGCTTTCATCCTCGGGGGCTGCGGGAACCTCTTCTTCTGGATAGGTGATGGAAATGTTGACCATAGAAGCAATCTTGGTGGCGTGACCTTTGACTTCATCAAAGATGGCGGTTCGCTGATTTTCCGTATATCCTTGAGGGACACCAGATGCCACGCGCCAAGATTTCGCATCAGGGTAATGCAGACGCATAAGGCCTAGGGCCATGCGCGCACCACCTCGTGCGGCGGAGCGTAGGATGGATTCCTTCGATCCCGCAACCTCCATGATGGCACCCGGAAGTTTGTAAACTTCCGATAATTCTACAGTAATTGTGGGAAGGAACTTGTTAATCAACTGCATTCCTGCATTTCTGATTGCATTCCATACCTCCCCAAAAGCTCGGATTTTCTCAATCCGAGAAATTCCTGGAAAATTCCCTGTTTTGTCGACAAAAGCAACCAAAAAAGGTTAGGCGACAAAACACGGAAAATAAGACATGGAGAAATTGGTAAAAGGAACCAACTTACCAAGAACCTTATCAATTTCGGTGCATTCTTTCATGCGCGGGAATAACATACTTTCCAAATCATGGATAATAGACTTATCTTCCGCCGCCTGCAAAGAAGCCTTGGATTAAGCAATCCCAAGGGCCAGATTACTGGCTTCCAGGTCTTCTTGAACTTTCATAAGCTCCTTGCGAAGGCTCGAGTTTTCTGCATGGAGCCGAGATGCATTGATGGCGTCCTCCGCTAATTCTTTGGCTTTAGCTAAAGCAGGTAGAGGGCACGAAAAACATTTCGAGTTTATAAAAATTCGGGAAAAAATTTATTTGGATAAAAACTGCAGAGAATAAATACCTGTTGTTTCCGATAATTGTAGCTGAGATGACGCCAGCTCGTTGCTTTTTAACTCAATAATAGATTGAAGGGTTTTAACTTCTCTATTCTTGAGGTTAAGCTTCTTAAAAACTTCTAAGTTTATGGCATCTGCGGAATGCTGAAACACGGAAATGAAAGCCAAATGCTTAAGTATGAACAAGCATACAAAGAAACATTAAGAAGAACTCAGGTTTTCAACTTAATGCTTGGGGGCTAGAAGTATCACCTAGCTCATTTCTCGCAAGTCGGCCAAGGTCTCGTTGAATTCTTTGGCATATTCTGAGAAAAGAATCCCAACGTGATGAAGGCCATCTTGTATGACCTGGCGAGGGGAAAATATGATATCATTGCGAACAACTAATCCGCCTTGTGGCCAAGGGCGAATTAGAGGGGCAGGAGCGAAGAATTTCTTAGCCTCTGGACGAATATATCCAAGGTCGTCGAACGGTTCTTCCTTTCTCCGGATGTTACTATCCAAATTGGAGATGGGTTCGTTTCCAACAGATGACCGGAGATTTCCACCCGTCTGTGTTTCCGTTCTCCCCCTCATGCCCATGGTCGCAGAAGAAGATTCTTCTTTGATAGTAGTCTTATGTTTCTTCAACTTCTTTGTCTTCAGAGGAGTTGGGGCGAGGCTGAAAGAAGAATATCCGAGAGATAAAAATCTCGAAGAACCAAAGGAGAATGACAATTAGGGAGGCTCCAGTAAAATACCTGGATGTGGTGATGGGAATTCCATCAACAGTCACCGTCTTGCCGAAAGTCACCTGTCTCTTACGTTTCCGATCATTATAAAAGCTAGCATGTAATTCGCTAAGCTCGATGTCGGAAGCAAGATCAGCTCCTTCAAGTTCATTGAACTAGGAAAGAACTCACGTTATGTCGAAGGTCAGAAAAAGAAGCTAATCTGAAGAAAACCTGGAAGCAAGGAAAGTATAAATACCTTAGGGGCCAGATTCTCCACGTGATAAATCACCAGATTTTCTTCAATCTGACCGCTGGTGGCGACCAGTTGGTGAAGTCGTTTTATAAAATCATTTTTGGTATAAGCCTTATCTGTTCCTCTCATGCTATCTTCGGGTCCTTTGTATTCGCAAAGGAGCCGGGAACGAAAGGAGAGAGGTTGGATACGGCGTCCGAACCAGCATAAAACGGTATCCTTCCTAGTCAAAGAAGGCTGAGAGGAAGTAAGCTTGGCGATGCGCCGCTTTATCTTCATCAGGTTTTTCGGCAATATTTCTACTGCTGCAATTGTCCAACTCTCACGAGGAGTGGCGGCGGAATTAACAAATGGAGGAACCCCGGTTTCTTTGCATGGGAATGGGATGTCCTGATGGTAAAAGAAAGAACCCAGCCAAGTTTGGGAAGGTTCCGGCATTTTTATCTTTGGGTACCAATCCTCTCTAAACTTCCGAAGGGTGAAAGATATAGTTCCGCAGATAGGCGAAATACCATCTGTGATGTTATGTTTTACCTCAAAGCAATATTGCCAGAAATCTAGATTAGGAGTTATCCCGAGATACCCTTCGAAAAGGGCTTGGAAACTAGCTAAATAGAGGATGGAGTTTGGAGAGAGGTTATGTGGTTGAACGCCATAAAAGTTAAGGACGTCTAGGAAAAAGGCGGAAGGAGGAAAACCCATACCTCTCGCGATATGAGAGGTAAGGAGGACGCGTTCTCCGTCTTTTGGCTTGGGCTCGAGTTCACCTTCCGAGTTCCGCCATTTGCCTTTAACTATTAATCCCTCCCTTGACATCCGCCGAAGGAGGACGAGAGGAGTATTACTCGGACTCCAGTTGCCGACAAACTCTGTTTCTTCGTTGGCTCCGGTAGCGGTGTACTCGTCGTCATGGGATAAGATTTTCTCCTCCTCGAGCCCGCAACGTTAGCGGTGGCGGAAAGATCCTCTCCGCCCGCCGCAGAGGCCGCGGTCTTTTTCGGCTCGTCGCCGGCGCGCTTCGGTGATCCTAGTTGTGGATCTAGGTCACTGATGAGTTCGTCGATGGTGTTTGCGGTGGAGCGAGTGGGGGAAGACGGCGAGGTTGCCATTTGGTGGCGGCGCGTTGCGTCTCCGGTGTGCTCTGGGTGCGGTGTGCGCTCGGGACGGTTCTTCGCTCGAGAGCTTGTGCGCGGCAATGGCGTGGACAGTGAGAGTGCGGAAGGTTTTCGGCAAGGACGAAGACGACTACTTATAGCCAGAAATCTGTCAAGATGCGTGCCAATGGCTATTTTGACCGTTGGATGATCAACGTGTGTCACTCGCCGGAAAATCCGGGAAATGAAACGACAGGGTAATGATGGCTATCTCCTCGTTTCCCGTGAGAATCTGTCAGAGATACGTTACTGGGTTTCCCGCGTGAGACCCAAACGTCCCTTACGTCAGCATGATTTAGGGCGCTGACGTAGGAAGTTCCTTCTCCGCGAAGGATCGTGAGAGAAAAGCCGGATTTTCGGGATTCCGAGTTTCACGTTACCATCTCTTTCAAAAGAAGAAGAATAAGAAGAATCAAGACTGCTGATTGAAATTTCTCGGACAAAGCACATTTGTCGAAAGACGGCAAATCAGAGTTTTAATCCTTCTTGGGGGCTACTGTCGGATATATACCGCTTAGGGGTATATAAGATGGTAGTCAAAGTGCCTGGTTACCAGGGTGGCCCAAGTGGTACTGGGCTATGGTCCATTGGGCGGCCCAGTAACTCGATGCACAGAAGCCGGATTCTAGAAGAACCCGGATCACGGCCCACGTGATCTGGCTTGGAGGAGAAGACGGATTCCTTACTTTCCAAGTTACAGTTACCGTAGACTTCTAGGTTTCCTATTCTGTAAGCCCTAATCCGGTTATTATATAAAGCCGGACGGGAGATAGATTCAACACCCAACGAATAACAGAGAAGCTGTAGGCTAACTCGCCGAGAAGTTGATCCTCTGCGAGTAGCTAGATCTAAAACCTCACATTGTAATCCTATATCCAGACTTTAGTCCTGATTAGTGAGAAGTGCAGGAGTAGGCACGTCGTACTGTCGCGACGTACCGAACCTGGGTAAATCCTGTGTTCACTGTCCATCACGCGATCCCGTTATCCCACGTCTCTACCGTAGTCTCATGGCACCCCCGTCTATGAAAACTACTATGATGTCTCAACACCTTCAGAAGTGATTTCTTTCTCCTACTAGTCCGATTAAACCTTGGTTTCTTACCGAAAGAAAATCTTGTTGTTTTACTCATCATACCTTCCTCTTGGGGTTTCCCAACGAATGTGTGTCCACACGCCATCACACAAACATTAGGAAAACGTACAGAGTCTCAATCTAAACTTTTTCATAACCATGACCCCCATGTGGATCCAATCCGCATGCAATTTCCACCATGCTGTTATATGAGAGCAACTATGGTGTGACCCAAAGCTATTAAAACACTTCTTTAGACCAAGCGAGATATGCCAATGACAACTCGAGCGTCCTAGGATTACCAGAAGTTTGTATAAAGTCATACCATGACATCAGTAATAAAATAAAAATGGCTTATTGGTAAACAACTAAAATAAACTAAATATTATAGAACTTTCTAATATACTTGCACAAGGTTATGCAATACCCGCACAAAATTGTGATGTAATCCAATCGTATCTACGCATTGTACGCTCCGATACCACTGCTGGTAAACGCTACAGAATTTTAAAAATTTCCTGCGTAGTCCGCCAAGATCACTATGCAGATAACGAGGCATACCCATACATGCAAGGATCAGGATCACGACTCACCAGGCAGTGGAATCGATGTAGTCGTAGAAGAGTTTCGAACAATCGTAGATCCTCACAAATAGGCTTAGTTCCAAGGATGTTGCTAAACTTCCCTCGTCGTCGATAACGCGTGCAATCCCTCTTATGGTGTGCATGCGTATGCTCGTATCAACCCGTTTGCACTCCTCCATCTCGGACTCAACACCGACAAAGAGAGACAGTCTTTCGACGTTGCTAATTGATAGCACTAATCGACTATGATTAGAACTATATGAATCTGAAAGTTTCTCAACACCTGAGAGAGAATTGCTAATTGGAGCTTGGTATAATCGGGAGAGGACACCTAAAATCCTATATAAGAAGCTCAAATTTAATTAGAGGGGCTCTAATTAGACCCTCTAATTCTACTAGAGAGAGAGAGAGAGAGAGATGGGGCTTGCTAAAAATTATGATCTTTCTCTGAGGATTGGGGTCCTATTTATAATTGGAGGGAGAGGGAATTTCCAAAGGGAGGGAGGAGTCCTATTTGAGTTAGGAGGGGATTGGCCGCACCATGGAGGTGGCCGCACTCGCTCTCCTAGCCCAACTTGGATTGGACTCCCTTGTGGGAGTCCAACTCCACCTCCTATCTCCTTTTCCCCTTTCTTTTCTTTTTCCCTTCAAATAAAATAGGAAAAACACCGGAAGGTTTCTAGTGCCATTATTGGAGGCCCTAGGCCCACCTGTCAACCCCACCTATTGGTGGGGCCTAAGGGTGAAATCCCCCCCCCCTTCGGCACTCCCCCTCGTCATGGTTTTTGCCCAAAACTCTTCCGGAACCCTATGAACACAATAGATAAAATCATCTATATTATCTACTGATGTTAGAAACACATTTCTAACATCCTGGTACATCCCATGTCCGATGTTACCTCTCATAAAAATTCTGCGACACACCGATATAATTTCTCCCTTATAGTAACTTCCCTGAAACCATTTCAATTGACACCAGACTTGTTTCTATGACATCATATCGACATCGAACATTCATAAAACTAGTAAAATATATTAATTCTCTGAATTAAAGGTTCGCACGACTTAAGCGTGTGACCTGTAAAGCCTTGATAACACACAAACATCTTCGAGAACTTACTGAAGAATAATCAACAACGGGACCATGAACGCCCATGATGGCTCCTGTGTGTTCACGAAGAACGAGGGGACCTTATAAGTTACTAATTGCACTTATTCTCTTAACTTCACGATACTAATGATATCACGAGTTGAGACTATGTGATCGTGTTTGACCAAACTCTTTGATCAAAACTCATATAGAACTTGTTGCCGATATCGTCCTCTTTTCTCATCCATATTCCCGATGTCCTTGTGATAAATCACACTGTGTCTAGCCAGAAAATCGTTGACATCAGTGATACTGAGAGAGCCCAAAGTATGTATCTCTCTATCGTCTAAATGAGTTAAGTACTATTCTTGAACGATCTCGGTTCCATTACACTTTTTAGATTATACCCATACATCACCGTTATGATCCCCAATTACGGAAAAACGGCTGATGACATTGAAAGTATTACTTTTGATCGTGCGGTCATTAGATATTCTCATAGTATAGGGATTATAGGAAATGACAACTTCATATGTACCTTTCTAAAATACATTACAATTGTTTAATCTCTTTTAACAAGATCATATACTTGGGTTGATTCAGTACTATTTTTACCCTAACAATAAACTCTTATGTTTTGCTAGACTTTTAATCAAGTCCATGATCAGGAAAACATGAGCATCTCACAATCCATAAGCTAATCTTAGAGACAAGATTAGGAATTCTTGTTTGTTTATGTCT
The DNA here is from genome assembly GCA_028641055.1 of Alopecurus myosuroides. Taxonomy (NCBI): domain Eukaryota; kingdom Viridiplantae; phylum Streptophyta; class Magnoliopsida; order Poales; family Poaceae; genus Alopecurus; species Alopecurus myosuroides. Next base: position 313,462,645 of record CM054059.1, on the reverse strand, counting down.
TCACACCCACATAAAGATTTTCCTTTGAAAACTCACTTTTCAAATGCTATAGCGGTCCTAGCTTGATGACATAAACTTAATTCTAAACTTGAAGATAGAATAATAACTGAATATTATTGTCTCTAGTGCATATCTCTAACACTAACCTCGCTCATACCTTCATAGTAGATCAATACAATCAACCTAGCACCAATACAAATTGTAGGAAAACAACACAACATCGACAGAACACGACAAAGCAAACCCTAGACCATTGTGTACAAATGGGAGAGAGGTCTGGTCCGGGGAGCCCAACATCGACACATCCTCCTCAAGCTCTAGTGGCAGCAGCACCGGTTTGCATGTGTAGTCTCGTACTCTCAGATCACGCGGATGAGAAGCATAGGTGAAAAAGCTCTTGACCCAGAGTTGGCAAAGTTTAAATAGCAGACCGGTGCCCATTTTATTGGACAAACTCAGGCCGGAGATAAGATAAGATTATCAACAACTGTTTCTTTGAACCTGAAATAACAAGAAGATGAGCACATGCCTGTCCGTAAGATAAGAGATGGATACAGAATTCTTTCGGGTGATAGGAAGATATGTGCCTATATCATCTTGGGGTCATGTTCTTAAGACCTTGCGTTGGAATTATTAATAGGTACAGGGCTCAAGCTCGATTGGTCTCCTGCACCCCGCCGCCACCGGAGCTCACACGGAGCTACTACACCGCTGTCACCTCCCCGATGAAGAGATCAAGGGACGACCGTTCCCTGCACCGCCGCCGGTCCTCCCCATCCACGCGCTCCCCTCCGTCCCTGGCCACACGCGCAGCCACCCCTGTATACCGTCCACTGCCATGGAGGTCACCGGCTCGGTCTCCGGAGCGGCGGGCCTCTCCAGGGCGCCTTGGTCGCGGTGGCAGTGGGGTGGTTCCGCGCCGCTCGCCGGGTGATGGGTAGGGTAGGCGCCTTCCACCGGGCTCAAGGCAGCCGGGAGGGTCTGAACGGACAACGACGTCGCCTAGAGGGGGGGTGAATAGGCGATTAAAACTTTTCCGGTTAATGCTTGCTAAATGCGGAAATAAACTAGGTGTTTAAATTAACAAGCATACAACCTAAATATTCTATGGTCAACTAGATGAACCAACAACTTATGCTAAGAAGGACAAGTAACAAGGTGATAGCAAGATATATAACTTCAAGCTCGAAGGCTATCACAATGTAAATTGCATAAGTAAAAAGCTCGGGTATAGAAATAACCGAGGCACACGGAGACGAAGATGTATTCCCGAGTTCCTCCCACAAAGGGGAGTACGTCTCGTTGGAGGGGTGTGAGCTCACCACGAAGGCCTACTCAACGCCAAAAAGGCCTCACCCTATTCTCCGATGAACTTCCGCCACAAAGGCCTAGTTCACCTTTCACTATTGGCAACCTACAAATCCGAGGCACGCATCCACAACTTAATTGGAGGCTCTCGGTGTCACCACAATCTTGGGGCACACATCCACAACTCAATTGGAGGCTCCCAAGAACACCACAAGTCGTCTAGGGTCCAAGACCCAAGAGTAACAAGCTCACAAACTTTCAATCTTCCACGAATCCTCGTGGAGAGAGCAAACCGATGCAACCGATGCAAATGGCAAGAGCACAAGTGCTCAAATCCTTCACTCTCAAATTCCAACAAAGCAACAAATGCTTATGGGGGAATAAGAGAGGAAGAACAATGGAGGAGAAACACCAAGAACTCCAAGATCAAGATCTACTAAGTTTCCCTCACTAAGAAGGAAGATGGATTGGTGGAAATGTAGATCGAGATCTCCTCTACCTTCTTCCTCAAAGATATGCAAGAATCATAGGAGGGATTGGGAGAGGGGCAAGCTTTCCAAGGTCAACAATGGTGGGAGAGAAGGGGAAAAACGTGCTTGGAAGACTTGGAGACCAATGGGGAAGAAAGCCCCCTTAAATAGGTCCCCACAAGAACTAGCCGTTGTGCAGGAATTTTGGGACCGGAATATCCGGTCCGAAGTGAATAATCCGGTTCAAATAATCCGGTTCACTCCAGTGCGAAAACTGGTCTGAAATCCGTCGAAACCGGAATATCCGGTATGCCCCGAAAAATCCGGTTTCCAATAATCCGGTTCATGTCAGTACCGAAAAATGGCTCAACTAGAAACTTCATAACTTTTGCGTCCGGACTCCGTTTTTGATGATCTTTGGCTCGTTGAGTTCGTAATGAAAAACTCTACAAGATCATGCAGAGAAACATCACTGCCCAACAATGGAAACTAAAACCAAATGTAGAAAGGTTTAACCTCTCTAAAAGGAACAACCGGTAAAACTTCCAACACGAAAACTCACATAACTTTTGCGAATGAATTCCGAATTAGGTGAGTCCAAATGCATTGGAAAGATAACAGCAAGGAGTATCCAAATAAAAGGTGAAAATATTGATACCTCAAAGTATGGAGAAGTTACCACACATGGAAGGTGTGGGAACATTCTCAAAGATGAACGGAATATTTTCTCTACCGAAAACGCAACAAGTTTTTCTTACGAAATCCGTTTTCGAGAAACCAAGGCTTGTCATGAAGATCACGACAAGCACTAAAACCCAAAGGAGGAAAAAGACAAATAAGAACCAAGAAAGATGATATGCAAAGTATGCAAAGGTTTGAGCTCTCCATAACGATTCGATCGAGTTACTCACTTGAGAGCCCCTCTTGATAGTACGACTATCTATCCTATAACCCGGTCTCCCAAAGACACGAGACCGGTAAAATAGAAAACCTAACAAGATTATACCTTTGCCTTGAGCATTCCACTTGAGCTAGATGATGACGATCTTGACTCTCTCAAGTTGGATCTTCTTTCTTGATTGCGCTTGCTAGCACAAACTCCGCTTCATGAAGACTTGCAAGTTGCTCCCCCATACACCATTATGGGAGAGACTAGCTCCCCCATACACCATTATGGGAGAGACCCTTCGGCAAATCTTCACAAGGCCACAATCTCCAAAAGGGTGGCAAGCATCAAGCATAGGATATCTTCTAGATGCTTCACTTGAGCTTCCACGTCAAGCTAGATGACGAACACCACTTGACGACGACAAAGACCATGGTCTATATGAAATCTTCCTTTTGGCTCATTCCCATGGAAAGATATCTAACCACACATAGAGATGCGACACACACATAACATGGGTTAGTTCACAAAGCTATATTGACAAATGCTTACCATACCATGAGATACACAATCCCACTTGGTACAACTTGTAGCTTTGTGTGTTGATCGCTTGCTTGATCAACCTTGTATCTTTGCTTCTCACTTCTAAAGATGATGTCTTGAAGATGATAATGAAAGATCACCTAATCCTTTTCTTCAAGACATACTAGCAATAAGCTCAACTCAAACCATGACCATTCTTCATATAAATCCATGAAAATAACAATGGCCATCAAGGAAGCTAATAGAGTTCAACACATGAACTCCATTATTTCCTATGGACAAGATCTACAAAGATAACTCAATGCAAACATTAGTCCATAAGGATTGTCATTAATTACCAAAACCACATATGGGGGAACCATGCACTTTCAATCTCCCCCATTTTGGTAATTGATGACAATCCCTTTTTACGAGGGTTTATATGATGAATGAAGCAAACATGCTAAACAAGAGCAAGGATGCAATAGCATGGAAAGGCAAATGCTTAAGAACGAAACTAAAGAATAAACCAAATTCCCTTAAACCCTCTAAAATTCTCCCCCATTGGCATCCATTGCCGAAATGGGCAAAAAGGTTAGAAGGCCAATATAGTAAGAGCTCCCCCATAGTGTATGCATTCCTCATGATATGAGTGAAAACAAGTGCATATATCCATATATGAATAGATGGAGGGAGATCAAACTATATTGAGGATCCAAAGATTTACAAGAAAAATCAAATTGAAGGATACTTTCACAAAGAAGCAACCAACCAAAGGATCGGAAAAACCGATTGACCAAAATCAATATTTTGATAAGATCAACCAAGTATTCTAGAAAATCAAGAGGGAACTCCCCAAGGTACATGCACAATGTTAGATTTGAATTACTATATAGTGTGCACAACATGGAATCATCACTCCCTTATAGATAATTTTGAACACAAACAAGTGCAAGCGAATAGATTGGAAAAGAAGCAAAACAACTTGCAAACAAACAAAAGTTGAGCAATGAAGATCAAGAAGTGACAAAAAGACTTACTCAACCGAAATAGATGCGTGTGACAAGGAAAAACATTTTTTAGGAGACTAATAGGATGATAGAATCATCAACATAGTCTTTCAATATAAGAGGCACATAGTGCGTATCATGTCTTTCCCATACACACAAACCATCAAAAGAAAAAACACATAGGTCCACAAGCTTTAATAAGATGCAAAAGGAATACCAAAAGAAAAGCAAAGCTTGTGCCTTTTAGGAACCACCAAGGAATATAAAGCAATAAAAAGTGGTCACTAAAGAAATAGAATACCAATTAAAGATGTAACTATTATCGTGTGTAAATTTCTAAGTGGACAACAATCACAAAGATATATATCCACAAAGAAACATGCACACACAAAATAGGTACAAAGGTGAAGAACATGATATCCAAGAGAGGTTCATTAATATACCAATAAGATTTTTGCTTGAAAGCAAAGCACTAAGCTTAGTTTAATCTTAAGGGGATATAGATGAACACACAAAACTCATCAAAGCATCACAAATATCACAAGGGAAAAGTGATAGTTGGAATGCTTCGATAAAGGTAACGCATATCACAAAAGATTCAAATGGTTTTTGAGAATTTATCAATATTGCATATGAGAGACTTCAAGTAGAAGTTGCTAGATTAATATACTCGGGATTGGTGAATCATGACAATGACTATAAATATCCCCTTAGTATGTAATCATCCCGGCTTACTCATAGTTGCAATTAAGATGCTTTTGATAAGACATTTGCAAGAACCAAATGAAATGCAACAAAAGGAAATCATGCCAAGAAGCAACCTACACAAGGTTGAAAGCTAGAAATGTATGCATGAGATAGATACTTGTTACCGAGACGACATTGGTGATGAAGAGGATGTGAGTTTGATAATCATCGAAGCTTGACTCCTATAATACCATGGTGAGAACACCTTCCTTATGAATGGAGCAAGCAACCAATGTATCTCCATTGTACCTAAAAACAAAATTCAAGTACAAAATGGTACCCAAACTCATTGGGTCCAAAGTAGTTAGAACAACTACAATACATAGGACAAACTCCACATAAATATGTGCATATTGATATGAATTTGAATTTCATGCACATCTTAGCCATTTAGGATTTGATGGAGTTTATCCTATATATTGGATCAACGAAAGTAAGCATGCCAAAAGATATAGTAAATATGCATGCACAAAACTTTCAAGAACCAAAACAAGATACAAATTGGACAAAGAACTAATTAAACCAAGAAGCCACTCACAAGAGTGAAAAGAAAGAGAATTGTCCAAAATATATCAAGACCCAAATCAACACATGATTGAGGAAACCAACATAGAGAGGATACCAAAAAAACATAAAAGAGTGAACAAACCCTCTACACTTTTCATGATAGCACACAAAGTACCAAGACGAAAAGTGTTTGTCTTCCAAAGAGACAAGTCATTGGGAAAACAAACAAATTTAAAGACAACAAGTGTTCAAACGCATATAGGATAGTTCTTCCAATAATAGTGCATTATTTATGATCTTGCATTTGAATACAAAATGCACACAATGGAATCATTACTCTCCATATATATTATTCAAACACTAGTCATGTTTAAATAAAATCAATTAGATGAAATACCAATTTACGGAATGGTGATCTACTCAATGTAGGATAGCTTCCCCAAGAATAGTGCAACCCAAAGAAGTATGACTTTGAACACAAGTGCACAAGTATGGGATCATTGCTTTTCCTAACTCAAGAAAGCATGAAACAAATTTTGAGTAGAGCAAGGAAGACACAAAGTAGTTTGAACCAAACAAATCCTTGGCAAGAAACAAGGCAATATTAGAGCAATGTCCAAAGTAAATATGATCAATAAACTTACCACAAATTATTATAACTTGTCAAAGACAATAGATGTATGGAGATATTTCTCGGTGGTAGATTTGTTTGCAATCATATTCACAAAACATAAGCATGTGGTAAAAGATAGGAATAAAAACATGCTTAGATAGAGATTCTTGAAGGCTTCAAATAAAACTCGAAAAACAAGGCAACAAGAAACTCTCTAACAAACAAGATACCAAAGAAGAGAGACACAAGATATTTTAAGTAAATATGGAACTTGTTTGAGCAACATGCCACTTAGGAACAAGATAACTAGAATATCAACTCTAGGTGGCAATACCTCACATGTTCACATTTTCTAGGCTTGTAATATGCACATAGCTTATTACTCCCCCATAATGTGATAATCCATTGAAATCAACAAGAGGCAAAAATAAATCCAACAAGAGAAAGTTAATGGACATTAGAATTTGAATTTCTCATGAGGAAGACATACCATATAGAGACAAGATAATATTGATATATCAACACTAAGTGGTATTCCTCATGTACACACATTTTAGGATAGTAAAGTGCAAAGCATATTACTCCCCCAAAATGGGATAGTCCATTAATCTCCCAAAGAGCCAACTAAGATAAGAAACAATAGCAATGAAGGCTCAACACAAAGAACACAAGTACATGGAGTGCAAACCAACAAACATAACTAGATTACTCAAGATAGGTAAGTAGGAAGCACAATATATACAAACACATGCTAGAAAAAAAACTAACATATGCAAGGGAGCAAGCAACTTTCAATGGATATATGATTTAAACACAAGTTACCGCTTGGAGGAACATTGGGAAGGAGATATATATAATCCAAGTGACTTGGCTTGAGGAAATATAATTGATGAAGATCCCTTAATTCTTCATAAAATAGCCAAGTCTCCAATGCCCTCCATCACCACCTATTGATAAAGTTTGAGCTTGTTGGTCCCCAACCAAGTTGGGTCCTAAGAGGTTAGTCACAATAGGTTTGGCAACCCAAATGGTTCTTTTCTTGACACCACTTGGAGTACCAACATACTTGGCAAACACATTGCCCACATTATCCTTCCGAATGGAATAAGCATTATCAACAAGGATAGGGATGGATAATGTACCATTAGTGCATGAAGAAGCAAAGTGTCCCTTCTTGCGACAAAGGTAGCAACATCGACTCTTTTCTTTCTTCTCAAAAGGCTTCTCAACAAGAGTAGCATTGGCTTGAGTCTTCTTAGGAGGTGGTCGTTGTTCAACTCGTGGTTGAGCATGAGATTGAACAAGAGGCCGCTTCCCTAGTTGCTTCTCACTAAGAGGCTTCTTCTTCAAAGGGCAAGATCTAACATGGTGCCCTTCAATCTTGCACTTGAAGCAAATAATCTTGGCCGGATCTTTGACTTGTTCTTGGCCCTTCTTCTTGTCAATAATGGACTTGATCTTGAGATTGGAGTTGAATCCAAGTCCACTCTTGTCATTGGGAAGTCTTCGCACTCTCAACATCTTGTCAAGTGTGGAACTCCCTTCATGACTCTTTTCCAAGTCTTTCTTCAAAGAAGTGACTTGGGCCTTGAGCTCTTTAATTTCCTCTACATGGTTAGAATCAACACAAGATCTAGAGGAAGTAGATGCTTCATAGTTAGAGCAACAAGGCAAGGAAAGCAATTCATCACAAGATGTAGAAACATTATGGGAGGATGAATTACTAATACGAGCACAAGTCAATATAGCATTATTAGAAGATATTGTGCTAGTAACCACATGAGGCTCACAAGATGTTACCTTTGTAGTGATAGCCTCAAGAGCTAATTTTAGCTTGGTATGGGATTCTAGAAGATCCTCATGAGAGCTAGATAGCTTTTCATGACTTTCTTCCAATTTCCCATACTTGCTATTCATTAGTTCAAGTTGAGCCCTTAGCTCAACATTCTCCTTCAAAATAGATGCTTCACAAGATGTGGAGTTAGTAGCACAAGCATCATTAGAAATAGAAGAAGATAACTTGGCAAGCTCATTATTTAACCTAGAGTTTTCCTTGATTAGATTAGCATTGCCATCAACAAATTGAACCTTTTCATTTTTAAGCACTTTATATTTAGCATTGGTATGGTCACGTGCTTTAGTGAGATAGGCTATTTGTTCATTATAGAGCTCCTCGATAGATTCAAGTTTCTCCTCAAGAGTAACTCGGAGCTCATACTCTTCCTCAAGAGACATAGTGAGGGATGCCTTTTCATCGGCATCACTTCTTTCAATCTCACCTTTCTTTTCAATGATTTTAGCGCTATAAATAGCAAAAGCCAATATTTCACTAAAAGGAGTGATAGCTTTACTACCTTTAGGGAGATCAAGAAGAACCAATTCACCCTTCTCCATTAAGGAGGCTTCGTCCTCAAACTCTCCATAAAATATATCCTCATCCTCATCATCACAAGATGTAGTGGGTTCCAAAGGTGGAGATACCTTTGAATCCCTAGCCATAAGGCACATATGAGAAATGGATGGTGATGATGAAGATATACTAGAAGCGCCATTAAGGTCCATGTCTTGTTCCACCAAAGAGTGGGATTCCTCTACATTGTTAACCACACAAGTACTAGAGGAAAAGGAAGCATTGTTTTTATGAAAACAAGACATAGGAAGCATATCATCATGAGATTTAGTTGAACAACTATTACATGATATGCAAGGACTATCAACACTAGCATGTATGGAATTTTTAGTGCTAGAAGATATTAAGTCCAAAGATAGATCATTGCAATGGGATAGGGATGAAGTATAGTCAATAGCAAATTCACTATCCACAATGCAATTTCTATCACCGCTCACCATATCATTACCTTGTGACAAATCACATGTTGGTGGAGTGGAGAAAGATGTGAACTCATCACGGCCGGAAGTGGATGGAGAACAATCATCCTCAATAATATTGGACACATCATATATATCTTGAAGTTTTGTCCATAGCTCATGAGCGTTCCGAAAAGGCATGATTGATTCAATAACTACATCGCTCAAAATGCACAAGAGACCATTAGATACAAGAGTATCGAGATAAGAGTTTTACTCATCCTCTAAAGATAAATCTTGAGAATCCTTTGGAGGAGGAAAATCCATATCTACAATTCTCTTAACATACTTTGGACCCATGTCCTCAAGAAAATTAAGAATGCGAATTTTCCAAGCATCATAATTTCTACCATAGAATATAAAAGCGGGATCATGTTCTATTTCTCTAAACGACATCGTACTCTCTAGGATGTAAAGCCTAAAAAAGAGAGACGAGGCTCTGATACCAATTGAACGGACAACGACGTCGCCTAGAGGGGGGGTGAATAGGCGATTAAAACTTTTCCGGTTAATGCTTGCTAAATGCGGAAATAAACTAGGTGTTTAAATTAACAAGCATACAACCTAAATATTCTATGGTCAACTAGATGAACCAACAACTTATGCTAAGAAGGACAAGTAACAAGGTGATAGCAAGATATATAACTTCAAGCTCGAAGGCTATCACAATGTAAATTGCATAAGTAAAAAGCTCGGGTATAGAAATAACCGAGGCACACGGAGACGAAGATGTATTCCCGAGTTCCTCCCACAAAGGGGAGTACGTCTCGTTGGAGGGGTGTGAGCTCACCACGAAGGCCTACTCAACGCCAAAAAGGCCTCACCCTATTCTCCGATGAACTTCCGCCACAAAGGCCTAGTTCACCTTTCACTATTGGCAACCTACAAATCCGAGGCACGCATCCACAACTTAATTGGAGGCTCTCGGTGTCACCACAATCTTGGGGCACACATCCACAACTCAATTGGAGGCTCCCAAGAACACCACAAGTCGTCTAGGGTCCAAGACCCAAGAGTAACAAGCTCACAAACTTTCAATCTTCCACGAATCCTCGTGGAGAGAGCAAACCGATGCAACCGATGCAAATGGCAAGAGCACAAGTGCTCAAATCCTTCACTCTCAAATTCCAACAAAGCAACAAATGCTTATGGGGGAATAAGAGAGGAAGAACAATGGAGCATAAACACCAAGAACTCCAAGATCAAGATCTACTAAGTTTCCCTCACTAAGAAGGAAGATGGATTGGTGGAAATGTAGATCGAGATCTCCTCTACCTTCTCCCTCAAAGATATGCAAGAATCATAGGAGGGATTGGGAGAGGGGCAAGCTTTCCAAGGTCAACAATGGTGGGAGAGAAGGGGAAAAACGTGCTTGGAAGACTTGGAGACCAATGGGGAAGAAAGCCCCCTTAAATAGGTCCCCACAAGAACTAGCCGTTGTGCAGGAATTTTGGGACCGGAATATCCGGTCCGAAGTGAATAATCCGGTTCAAATAATCCGGTTCACTCCAGTGCGAAAACTGGTCTGAAATCCGTCGAAACCGGAATATCCGGTATGCCCCGAAAAATCCGGTTTCCAATAATCCGGTTCATGTCAGTACCGAAAAATGGCTCAACTAGAAACTTCATAACTTTTGCGTCCGGACTCCGTTTTTGATGATCTTTGGCTCGTTGAGTTCGTAATGAAAAACTCTACAAGATCATGCAGAGAAACATCACTGCCCAACAATGGAAACTAAAACCAAATGTAGAAAGGTTTAACCTCTCTAAAAGGAACAACCGGTAAAACTTCCAACACGAAAACTCACATAACTTTTGCGAATGAATTCCGAATTAGGTGAGTCCAAATGCATTGGAAAGATAACAGCAAGGAGTATCCAAATAAAAGGTGAAAATATTGATACCTCAAAGTATGGAGAAGTTACCACACATGGAAGGTGTGGGAACATTCTCAAAGATGAACGGAATATTTTCTCTACCGAAAACGCAACAAGTTTTTCTTACGAAATCCGTTTTCGAGAAACCAAGGCTTGTCATGAAGATCACGACAAGCACTAAAACAAAAAGGAGGAAAAAGACAAATAAGAACCAAGAAAGATGATATGCAAAGTATGCAAAGGTTTGAGCTCTCCATAACGATTCGATCGAGTTACTCACTTGAGAGCCCCTCTTGATAGTACGACTATCTATCCTATAACCCGGTCTCCCAAAGACACGAGACCGGTAAAATAGAAAACCTAACAAGATTATACCTTTGCCTTGAGCATTCCACTTGAGCTAGATGATGACGATCTTGACTCTCTCAAGTTGGATCTTCTTTCTTGATTGCGCTTGCTAGCACAAACTCCGCTTCATGAAGACTTGCAAGTTGCTCCCCCATACACCATTATGGGAGAGACTAGCTCCCCCATACACCATTATGGGAGAGACCCTTCGGCAAATCTTCACAAGGCCACAATCTCCAAAAGGGTGGCAAGCATCAAGCATAGGATATCTTCTAGATGCTTCACTTGAGCTTCCACGTCAAGCTAGATGACGAACACCACTTGACGACGACAAAGACCATGGTCTATATGAAATCTTCCTTTTGGCTCATTCCCATGGAAAGATATCTAACCACACATAGAGATGCGACACACACATAACATGGGTTAGTTCACAAAGCTATATTGACAAATGCTTACCATACCATGAGATACACAATCCCACTTGGTACAACTTGTAGCTTTGTGTGTTGATCGCTTGCTTGATCAACCTTGTATCTTTGCTTCTCACTTCTAAAGATGATGTCTTGAAGATGATAATGAAAGATCACCTAATCCTTTTCTTCAAGACATACTAGCAATAAGCTCAACTCAAACCATGACCATTCTTCATATAAATCCATGAAAATAACAATGGCCATCAAGGAAGCTAATAGAGTTCAACACATGAACTCCATTATTTCCTATGGACAAGATCTACAAAGATAACTCAATGCAAACATTAGTCCATAAGGATTGTCATTAATTACCAAAACCACATATGGGGGAACCATGCACTTTCAGGGTCTCCGCGCGCTCGGGCACAGGAGGCGGACCTGCGGGCTGTGCTGGTACAGCGTCAAGGGAGACCGGAGATGGTTCAGCAGCAGGGCAGGCCGGAGGAGGCTGCGGTTGATGGTTTGGTCCGTAGGGGCGTGGAGCGGTCACAGGTGGGGGGCTCGCGAGGGGTGCAGCGCTCCTATGCGCATGACATATGGCGTGCGGGCGACTGAGGCAGCGATTGGCGCCGTGGTCGTTCGCCGAGACGAGAGACTCGCCCACCACCTCCCGCGATTCCACTAGTGCCTCCGAAGAAGAAGAAGAATAAGAAGAAGAAAAAGAAGAAGATTGTGGCAGCTGAGGGGGAGACGACGGGGGGTGCCACTGGCGGTATCGTTTCTCAGGAGGTGGTGGATGTTGGGCCGAGGAGGAGGGAGACACTCACTCTCCTTGGCCACGGCGTTGACGCGGGCTTCTACTACATCGATTTGGGGGGCATCGCGCTTTCATCTCCTGAGTTCTTGAGGGTCGTGACGGTCCTCCGGGATCCCGCCCGATCGCCATCCGTGGTGGTTTCCGCGGAGACCATTCGTGCGCCGTTCCTTCTGCTCGACCCTACCGCGCCTTGGGTGGTGACGGAGCTCTCCCCGTTTGAGTTTGTGGTGGAGTTCCCGTCGCTGAGCCTTTTCACGACGCTCGCTTGGGGGGACTCAACTACACTGCGGGGATGCAACATCAAGGTCTCCATCGAGCGTTCCTTCACCGACCCTGCTTCGCGTGCCTCTCTTGTCCCGGTGTGGATTCGGATCCATGGGATCCCGCTGGAGGCGAAGACCACCCCTATCATCGACCTGATCTCACAGGCGGTGGGTTGCCTGGTGGAGGTGGACGAGGCTTCTCTTCCGGGGCGTGGGCCGGTGATATGTCTCCAACGTATCTATAATTTCTGATGTTCCGTGTTGATATTATGCCAATTGCTACATGTTTTATGTATGTTTTCCTACGTTTTGTTACGTTTTTCGGGACTAACCTATTAACAAGATGCCAAGTGCCAGTTCCATGTTTTCTGCTATTTTTTATTTCAGAAAAGTTGTTCTCGAAATATTTTCGGAATTGGACTCCACGAATCCCGAAGTTCCTATTTTCCTCGGAAGCATCCAGAAGTCCCGGAGAGCCCCGGAGGGGGGCCACAGGGTGGCCACACCATAGGGTGGCGCGGGTCCCCCTGGCCGCGCCACCTGGTGGTGTGGGCCCCCTGGCCACCCCGGCATCGTCCTTTCGCCTATTTATACTCCCCCGAGGGAAAACCCTAAAAGGATCGACCTTTTCCATAAAATACATCCGTAGCTTCGCCGCCGCCGCCGACAAGTTTTGGGGGACAAATCTCTGTTCTGGCACCCTGCCGGGACGGGGAAGTGCCCCGGGAACCATCTCCATCGACTCCACCGCCATCTCCATCGCCGTTGCTGTCTCCTATGATGAGGAGGGAGTAGTTCTCCCCCGAGGCTGAGGGCTCTACGGTAGCTATGTGGTTCATCTCTCTCCCATGGTGTGATCTATATGTGATTGTGAGCTTTGTAATGTAGTTGAATAAGTAGATGTTACTATTCATCTTGTGCTACTCAAGTATTTCATTAATATGAACTTTGGAGTCACCTTGACCCGCGGTGTGAAGGTGACAGTGTGCACATCGTGTGTGCCTCCTCTATGAATTGTGGTGTTTGTCTAGTACCTTCTAGGGCGCTCATAGTAACAGCGTGGGGTTAACTTGTAACATCCCAAGTATGAAATACCCCTTAGAATGTTTGCTTTATTGTTTTATTTCAAGCATTGCATCATGTCATCATGTTTAATTATTTGTTTGCATTTGTTACTATTTGTTTTGCATCTGTTTTATCTTGTTTTCATAATCAAACTCAAACAATTTCAAATGGTTATTTTCATACTTGATCTGTTACAACTTTTGGAATAAAAATAACAAATGAAAACAACCAAATTGTCCCATTTTATTCCATGTTGATAACTCCTTAATTTGTTGGTTTTATTACAAACAAATAATGCCAAATCACCTACAATTTCAAATCAATTTCATCAAACAGCAACCAAGATGAGTTATAACAAATTTATAAACATTATCAATTCAATCAACTAATTTTAATCTTTTAATTCATAGGGGCTACCCTATTAAAATGCTTTGATTTCATAAGGTTTACTTAGTATGAAATTTCATTCAAAGTTGGTTGAAATACAAATATCAAATAAAAATTCAAACTTTTTGACAATGGAAGTTAGCATCTGTTTGCTAATGGTCTAAATAACCTACACTGAATTTTCCAAAAATTTTACCACATTAAAAACCATCCAATGCTTCCATTTGCTTTTGCTACAAAAAAAAACAGGAGAGAAAATAAAAACAAAATCTTTTCTGGCGCCAAAGAGGTGATGGGCTGCTCCCAGCCCATCTACCTATTCCTTCTGCGCCAGCCCACTCCTTCGTCCCCCACCTCCGTACACCCCCTCTGTCGTTTTCTCTGTATCACCTCCACCACCCGATCTCTTCCCCCTCTCTCGATGGCTCGCCGTACAGCGCACTGCTCCACCATAAAAACGCCGCCTCCACCCCCTGCTAGCCCTAAACCTCCTCGCAGCCGCCACCGTCTCCTCTTTTCCCCCCTGCTCCCTGTTCTTTCTCTGAACCCGGAGCGGAATCATAGCGAGGTGTTCGCCGTTGTCCTCCTCGGCCTCGATCCACTACGGCAAAACGATCCCGGTGAGCTCCCTCCCTGTTCTACGGCGAAAGCCTCCCTTTTTCTTCCCCGTTGCGCCACCCCATCCTCTGAACCTCGCTGTCCGCCATGGCCGCTCTCTGAAGAAGCTCACCGTCGCCGTTCTGCTCGCAGTAGAGCCTCCATCTTCCCGGGAACGAGATCGCCGCACCGAACTCGTCGTCGTCGTTTCCAGGAACTGGACGTTGGAGCTGTGGTCGCCACCCCTCGCCGTCGACAACCACCGCTCACCGTCGGCATCCTCCTTGTCCCTGTCAACAACGAACGCCCCGCTGTAAGCACCCCCCGTCGCGATCTGCTCACTGATGCTCACAGAACCTCACCGCACGACTCGCACACCCCGGCGAGCACAGCACCACCACGCACCGCTAGCCCGAGCTCACCGTCGATCACCGCCTGCCCCTGTCGAGCTCTGTCAGTCGCGGATGCGTTTGATCGTCAGAAAAGTTCAGTTAGCGCGCAGCAGTAGGGTTAACTTTGCTCGCACTCGCTTACTGTCACGAAACAAACGTTAGTCGCACTGGCACCGTTCCCTGCCCCGCACCGCGAGCTCGCGGGATCGATCCCCCGCGGCCGCAATACTTTTTCGCTATTTCCATCGCGCGCGCGGCCCCACCCGTCAGGGACTCTCACGGCCACGCAAGCACTCGCTCCCCGCCACGCTGGCTAGGCCCCACGGGGCAGTGTCTGTGGCTGGCTAACAGCGCAGTAGGAAAAGTTTCTGCGCAATTCTTTTCTGTTAATTCCTAAATCAATTAAATAACAGATTTAAACATTGAACTTCAAACCTTAATAACTTTTAATCTATAATTCCAATAAATAAAAGTTGTATATGTTTTCTGTTCCAAATTTATTAATCTTTCCAAATATTCCATTTGTGAACTGTTTTGAATTTTCCAAATACATTTAAAATTCAAATTTGAATAACTCAAATGTAATTTGCAACAATTCATAAATAATTCATACTAATGCCAAACAAGGCAAATAAAATATGTTTTTCATACCATTTTGAATATCCTATTCAAATATAAAATTTGTTTCCTGGTTTGAATAATTTAAATTGCCTAAATAATTTAATACTTGTTTAATTCAACTAAATTTGATAAAATCATAACTTGCCTAATATAAAATATTTTTGAACATGCAAAATATGTTTTCAAACCATCAAAGTGTGAACTTTTCAAATGTGAGTTTGATTTTATGATTTGAACAAATAAAATTCAAATAATATTCAAACTTGTTGTAAATTCAATTAAAACTTGTTTAATATTGTTTAATTCATAATAAATTCATCCTAATTCAAATTTCAATATTTGAAACATGTAATTCAACTAAAATTTGATGTTCTTTTCAAATATAAACTTTGTTAGTTGTTTTGCACACTTTGAATTGATGAAAACAATAATTGTTTGTGTGACATGAGTACCCAAAATTTCTAAACTTAATAAATAATTTCCAAAACTTGTTAAACTCTTTTATCACTGGCATCTATTATTGTTATTTATTGTTATTTTGTTGTTACCATCATGCATGCATCATGCTAACAACTTTCACCTAATACTTATTTGTAAATCATTTGTTCCACTTAATTATGGACCTTTTCCCATATGCAACTCTTTTTAGCATAGGGGTCCATTTAAATTGTGTTATCATGTTAGCTAGTTTATTTTGATGCAACCATTAACTTGTCATGCATCATCTTGATTGTGCACAATGCCATGGCAATGATTGTTTACATTCCTGTTTTGTTTGTATGCTTCTTCTCGAATAGACGACGACGTTGAGACAGACGACCTTTACAGCACCCCTTCTGAGGATCTAGCTCAGTACCCGGCTGTTGAGTTTGCAGGCAAGTTATCACTCACATGAACCATTGTGTTCCTTTCAACCCTGGTTACCGATACTTTCCGTTGTCTATTCTTGCTAGCCTTAGTGGTAGTTGTTTCTGTTACGAACCTATCACATGAATCCTTTAACCCTGATATTGCCTCACCACCACTCCTACAACCCTATTGATTGAGCCAGTGTCTCACTAGCATGCTTAGGTTGTTTTGCTCGAGTCTGTTACCCGTTACTTTCAGTTACTATATTTTTTTTCATTATGTTCTGGGAGCTCGATGTTTAATCAATCAATCAATCATGCTAATGTTATTACTTAATAATAATTTGCTGATAAGGCACCGGCAGGAGGCCCTGTGTGGTTTTGAGGCCTGCTAGTGTCGACCCTAATAGGAAAAGGGTCTTGTCTACTGATCCATGATGAGCGCACTACCCGCATGTGGGAAGCGAGTATGGGCGCCCCCCTCAATTTGATTCGATTCGCATCTCGTCCAAATCATCTCATTTAGTTCGTGCTTTCTATTTGCCGCATGCATGTTTTTGCGAGCCCAGCGCAGGGTGGAACTTTCGTAGTCGGCATATAGGGGGACACGGTCTTAGAGTGCTATGAGGGTCCCTTTTCTTCGGGGCTTGATTAGCCGTGCTCCCAAGGTGCTTTGGGCTTGATGCGGAGAAGAGTTGAGTTGTGTTGAGTGCCCCGCTTGGTGGGAGGCATCCCATCTGGCGGGTTATTCATACGTGTACGGCCAAATTGGTGCAACCCTGCAGGGATAATCTTCTCGAGAAGCCGTGTTTTCCGCGGTTATGGTTAACTTGGTGAAAGTACTGGCTAACAAGTACTCAGGACAACTTAAACCTAATGATTCACAATCTCACACCCCATGACTACAACTTGACTAGTAATAGGGTTATTGTCACAATAACTTGTTTCATCTTAATCCAAATGTGTGAGTTATCCTCGGATTGCTTCTTTGGATAAGGGGCGAGATCCAGGATGGGTTTGTTTGAAGTTATCTTTCAGTTGGTTACAACACTCGATCTTATCCCCTTTCTGATAGTTGGAAGTGATAGAATCTCCGTAGTTGGTTAGTGCATCCAGTTGCAGCATCTTTTACATCCCCTTCTTCCGTTGAACCCAAGTCATCTATGATTGTGTTGACGGGCTATACTTTGGTGAACTGTGAGTCTTGCTTGCCAGTACGTCTATGTACTGACCCCTTTGGGGCTGTGGTTTCCGCAGACTACGATTACGAGGATCCAGGTGACGGCTACTACGTGGAGTTTGACGAGGCTGCTGACGAGTAGTTAGCGGACCCGGGCAGGATCCGAGACATCGTGGATGGGCTCCGTCTTTATTTCAGTTTCCGGCTTCTTAAGCCTATTTGGATTTTGTCTGTACTCAGACCCCTTTGAATGCTTCCGCTGATGTAATGAATGCCATGTTGGGACATGTGTCCTCTGGATGATTGTATTTGCTATTTCTGCCTTAGTGAAGGCCATTTGCTACCTTATTTCAATCTTTTGTGTCTTAGAGGCATGTTGTGTTATCCTTTTGTTCAAAGCCGTTGACGTACCATGTGTGTATGGTATGAAGTACGTCAATGGTAGTGTCCTGATTCCTACATGATAGTTTACATCGACGGTGAACAGTAGCGATGGGTTGTCACACATAAGTGTTGGCCTACTCGTAAGAGGATGCGGGTGCCGGAAAGCCCCGTAATCCCATCAGAATACTGTTCAGTTCGTACGGTGAGTATCCTATAGAAGTCCGGGTGCGACAAATGGTATCAGAGCCTGTCTGCCTGTAGGATCCCTTTTTACTGGTCGCAGTTGAGTCTAGAAATTATTTTGTAGCTATATAGGAAAAATGAAACGTGAGAGTAGGAATTCTGCCATTTTTCTTCTTTCCCCACCCACCCACCCTTTTCTGGTAAGGAAGTGCAACGTTGTTTTCTGTTCTCACCTAAACTTTCAAGTTAGGATTTCACGTGTTTTGGGTTCTCCGTAGTACCTCAGGAGTTTTTGGTCTCAAGTTTCCCGATGTTGCTTCAATATCCTGTTCTTTTCAACATCCTTATCGTCCATTGAAACCTTGTTGTTGTTTTCCACTTCAATTCTTCTAACGGAGTCTAATCAAAACCTCCCAAATCATCTGCAGATGGATCTCAGGTTCTTCCCGCAGGTGGTTCGGATGACTCGCTGTGAGAGCACCGCAGGTTATCCGGAGATGCTGAGGGACATGGTTACCTATCAGGGGTTCCATTGGGCACCAGAGTACCAGGTCTACGAGCAGCAGCGAGAGTTTGACCAGACCTACTACCAGGCTATCGTCTACATTCTGTCGGATGATGGCAGGAGCGTTGTCCACCGCTACGAGGCAGTAGGTTCCACAGTGGATATGGCCGTGCAGCAGGCAGCTTACGTGAGTCTCACCGTCCTCCGTGCTGACTACTGGGGGTTTGATGATTCTATTTATCGCCACATCCCCCGTGGTTACATCACGGCAGCGGGAGTTCACTTTACTCTCCACAGCAACCTGGATACCTACGAGTCTGATAGCTCCAGGCTGCACACCACTGCTCAGTTCGTGAGGCACAGTGACGCAGTTGCTTCCACACTTTCTCAGGAGTTAGCCTCAGTCAGGGAGCAGCTCTATCTTGCTTTGACTCGTCTGGCTACGTACACCACAGACTTTGTTGGAGACGAGCGCTTTGCGCGTTTCACTCAGCCAGCTGGGTTCCCGCTGCCAGATGCTGGAGGTTACGAGCCGATCAGAGGTCCACTTCTCGACCTTGGTCCTGGTTACACTGGGATTGCCCGTTTTGGAGCACAGGGAGACGACGCTTTCTACTTCACCACACCGAGAGTTGCTCTCAGAGCAGTCCCGCTCTACGTGGATCGTCGTTATACCTACTTCCGGGGGATTCCTCCGCACCGTATCTCTCGTCGTACTACTCACCGCCGTCCTGCGTGATGAGCATGGGAGTACCGATGTATCCATTCCTAGCTATGTTTAGTTATCCTTTGTCTTTCGAACCATGTATTGGTCTGTTGGATATTCTGGTGTATTTGAACATGTGATGATGTACCTGTTGGTTATCTATTCATGCGTCGGAATAATCTATCTTTCGGTTACCAAGTCTATCCTTTTCTGTTGTTGTGCTAAAATGAATGTCTATTCAGGATGCCGCCAACAAGGAACAACCCACCGGAGCCACCTCCGCTCACGGAGCTGTTGACTCAGATGACTCAGGTCGTGGCTCAGATGGCCCAGATCCAGGCTAACCAGCACAACAACCAGAATGCTCCGCGAGTCAGCATCAAGGAGTTTCTGAGCATGGGGCCGAGAGCTTTCGTGGCAACACGTGAGCCTCTGGATGCTGATGACTGGATCATGGAGATGAACAGGGCTCTGGAGATAGCTCATGTTGCTGAGGAAGATAAGGTCAAGTATGCTACCTACCTACTGAAGGGTCAGGCAGCTACCTGGTGGGAGAACTACCAGACCATGAGAGCTGGCTATCCTATCACCTGGGGATGTTTCAAGGATGCCTTCCTGAACCACCACATCCCAGATGGTCTCATGGAAAGGATGCGTGAGGAATTCTGCTCTCTCAAACAGGGCAAGCTGGACGTCCTCGGCTACCAGAACGAGTTCAATCGTCTCGCTCGATACGCTGGTGACGAGGTGTCCACTGAAGCCAAGAAGATGGCAAGGTTCCGCCGAGGTTTTAACCCGGAACTGAAGTACGCTCTCACCAACATCAAGTGCAAGGACTTCGTGGAGCTCGTGAACACCGCGCTCAATGAGGAGAATGGGCGCAAGGCGTTCGAAGAGTCCCACAAGCACTCGCGTGAGGGTGGTTCCTCCTCCAACATGACCACCCCTCCGCAGAAGCGCCGCATCTGGGTGCCAAATGGTGCTGTCACTCGGGCTCCAAATGCCCAAGCTTCTCCAGGCTTTGGTCCCCGCCCACCCAACCCATCTCAGATGCAGGGTCAGAGGGTTCCAATGGGACAACCAAGGCCAGGTCCTCCTCGTGTCGTCACTTGCTACAAGTGCAAGGAGACTGGACACTACGCTGATAAGTGCACTCAGAGGCAGCTACATCCACCTCCTCGCCCCAACACCAACCAGGCAATGGTTCGTGCTCCCCCGGCTAAAGCCTTCAACTCCAACAACAGGCCTGTCGGGAGGACCGCGAGGGTGAACCATATCAAGGCCGACAAAGCTGAGGAAGCTGCTGACGTCGTTCTCGGTATATTACCCGTAAACTCTATTCCAGCTAAAGTGTTGTTTGATACTGGAGCATCGCATTCGTTCGTGTCAAAGATCTTTGCTACAACGTACAATTTAGCTCTGGTTCCACTAAGTAATCAAATCTATGTGCACTCTCCGGGAACTAAAATGATTACTTCCAAGATAAGCATGGACAATCAGATCATAATTGGAGGTCGCATATTCCTTGCTTCACTCATGTTGCTGGGAAATTCTGACATTGATGTCATTCTGGGTATGGATTGGTTGAAGACCCACAAAGCTAAAATTGACTGTGCTCAAAAGTCAATAACTCTCTCCCACACTTCAGGCCAGATAGTCTATTCTCCATATGGATCAAGTTATGTTCAGCTGTTCAACCTCGATGCCAAACCCCTTCCAGCAATTGAAAATGTTCCGGTCGTTTGTGAATTCCCTGACGTCTTTCCAGAAGAGTTGCCAGGGATGCCTCCGGATAGAGCAGTTGAGTTCGTGATCGAGCTTGAGCCAGGTACTGCTCCAATCTGTTGAAAATATTAGCAATTTAGCACATGATTTAATGCGAAATAGCAGCAGATGAATTGCGACAGTAGCAAATACAGTAATCATGCAAATATCTAGATCTAGTACAGTAGACAAACTGATCCAATCTATAGCTAGAACTAGACATAAGAATTCCAGGAGTATCTCATACAGATGGAATAGAATTACGTACGATGGAGCGGTAGCGGCACCGCCGCTGTTGTTGTCCACGTCGGCCATGTCGTTGTCGTCGATGAAGAGGTTGCCGATGTCGGGGAAGAAATCGTCGTTGGGGAAGTGGTCGCCGTCAGCAGTCGCGCTCATGCGCTCCCCAAAAACCTGATCGCCCCTCTCCCGTACAGGATCACAAGAGGCGGGGTTCCGGAGGCCTGCTGTCCCTTCTCGCGGTGCACGCCGGAAGGAGGGATGGAGAAGACTCGAATTGGCGGCGCAGTGTTTTGGAACGGTATGACTAAGTGGCGGCTAGGGTTTACCGTATGCGCGTATTTATATGCGGGCTGGGAGAGACGTGGGCGTTACTCCACGTCTGAGTCGGTTCGGATCCACGATCCAGAAAGGAAACGGAAACGGTTTTGGAATTAACGCGTCCGTCAATTACCAAATTAAATGACTCATTAAATTTTCCCAATCGACAAAATAAACGCTCTCGGCTCGGCTCATTCCCGCAACCCGCGGCGCGTCGTGACGTGTCGTGACGAGGCGAGGCGTGGCGAGGCGGGCGGCGGAGGAGGAGGAGCGCGCGTGTGGCACACCTCTCCTCTTGCCTTGCCTACTCATACATGAGCTAGAATGGCTCACCTTATAAGGTGCTTCCACTCTCTTCAAACTAGCAATGTGGGACTAAACTTTAGTCCCACTCTCTCCACTTATTATTCATGAATGGGCCATGACAATTTCAGGATTTTTAGTGGGCTTAATGGGCTAGCCAAGTGAGCCCATATGATGGAGCCCATGTAAAATTCCAACAATCCCCCACAAAGTGTCATTAGCACATTTCATAAACTCTGTTCCAAAACATTGTTTATATACCGGTGTTAGTGGAGACTGTTAAGTTGAACTTCCACTTAGAACATCATGCTACACTAGTTCACAACTTGAATAGTGGACTACGCCTTGAACTACAAGTTTGCTGTGATACCCGTTTCACACAACGTCTGAACCGATACTAGGCTACCGCAAGGCTTCCCCGCGGTTTGGAGCGTATGCGTCATACTCCGAAGGCCTTTCATGAGTTTATTAGAGAGCACCCGATTCTCATAGACTGCGACGTTTAACAGTCAGACTCATATAGGTGAGTTCCTCAGGAGATGCTCTGTAGGACACATCTCTGCTTATATAAATAAGCCACTTGGAACACATTAAGACAAATGTCAACCTACCGTACAGATCAGGAGAGTATTGCATCTTTTATGGAGTGGAATAAAATATAAGGATACTCTCCTCTCAGCCGACCAACAGCTTGTCTCCCACTTCTAATTCACGGGATCTCCGATCACATAGAGTGGGTTACCACTGTGGGCAACTCATAACGTGGGTCTCAAACCCATCTCCCTTGATGCATTATCTATCACATTCCGTGATAAACCCTTTGTGAAGGGATCTGCCAAGTTCATGGACGTTTGGATATAATCCAACGCAATAACTCCGGAGTTCTTCAATTTCCTGACAGATTTTAATCTCCTCTTCACATGTCTTGATGACATTGCATTATCCTTGGAACTGTTCACTTTGACGATCACAGTTTGATTATCACAGTTCATTAGGATTGCGGGTATTGGTTTTTCAACCATAGGCAAGTCCATCAAGAGCTCACGAAGCCACTCTGCCTCAACAGTGGCTGTGTCTAATGCTGCGAGTTCTGCTTCCATAGTTGACCTCGTTAAGATGGTCTGCTTGCAAGACTTCCAGGAAACAACGCCACCACCAAGTGTAAAAACATAACCACTAGTGGCCTTAAGCTCATCAGCATCAGATATCCAATTAGAATCACTATATCCTTCCAGAACCCTCGGGTTTCCGGTATAGTGAATTCCATAGCTCGAAGTGCCTTTTAAATAGCGCATAACTCTCTCAAGCGCACGCCAATGATCATCTCCCGGATTGGAAACAAACCGGCTCAATTTGCTCACATCAAAAGAGATGTCAGGCCTCGTGGCACTCGCCAAATACATAAGCGAGCCTATAATCTGAGAATATCTCAGTTGATCTCTAGTAATCCGTTGATTCTTTCGAAGCAACAAACTAGCATCATATGGAGTTGAAGAAGGCTTGCAGTCACTATACCCAAAGCGACTCAAGACCTTTTCCACATAGTGAGATTGAAGCAGTGTGATCCCACCATTATCATCTCTCAACAGCTTGATGTTCAAGATAACATCAGCTACTCCTAGATCCTTCATCTCAAAGCAGCGAGATAAGAAATCCTTAACTTCCTTGATTAAATCAAGATTGGTCCCAAAGATCAATATGTCATCAACGTATAGACATAGAATAACTCCCTCGCCCCCACCATGGCGATAGTACACACACTTGTCAGCTTCGTTTACAACAAAGCCTTCAGCAGTCAAAGTCCTTTCGAACTTTTCATGCCATTGCTTAGGTGCTTGCTTGAGGCCGTATAATGACTTCAATAACTTGCACACCTTGCCTTCCTGACCGGGTACTACGAAACCATCTGGCTGATCCATGTAAATTTCCTCGTCCAACTCTCCATTAAGGAAAGCCGTCTTAACGTCCATTTGATGAACGAGAAGACCGTGTGAGGCAGCCAGTGATAGTAGCACACGAATAGTGGTCAGTCTAGCAACAGGTGAGTAAGTATCAAAGAAGTCTTCACCTTCTTTCTGGGTATAACCCTTGGCCACAAGCCTTGCCTTGTACTTTTCAATTGTACCATCAGGCCTAAGCTTTTTCTTGAACACCCACTTACATCCTACAGGTTTACACCCATAAGGACGATCAGTGATTTCCCAGGTTCCGTTAGCCAAGATGGAATCCATCTCGCAACGGACAGCCTCCTTCCAGTAGTCAGCATCAAGAGACGCATAGGCTTCTGAAATAGTCTTGGGTGTGTCATCCACAAGGTACACAATGAAATCATTACCAAAGGACTTTGCAGTCCTCTGTCTCTTGCTCCTTAAAGGAACTTCATTGTCATCCTCCTCGGGATTCTCAACGTGTTCTATCGGAATGGTGGATTCAGGAATCTCAGCTAATTCCTGACTAGATGAAACAGGTTTCTTCTGATTTGATGAGCTATACATATCCTTCATAGGAAATATGTTCTCAAAGAAAGTCGCATCATTCGACTCCATAATCGTACCAACATGCATGTCGGATACCTCAGATTTTACTACCAAGAATCTATAACCAATGCTATTAAAAGCATAGCCCAGAAGAACACAATCTACGGTTTTAGGTCCAAGCTTGCGCTTCTTGGGAATTGGTATACTGACTTTCGCCAAACAACCCCAAGTACGTAGGTAGGAGAGTTTCAATCTTTTCCTTTCCCATTCCTCAAACGGAGTAATGGTTTTATTCTTTGTGGGAACTCGGTTTAGGACATGACATGCAGTCATTAGTGCCTCCCCCCACCATGCCTTGGAGAGACCCGAAGTGTCTAACATGGCGTTAACCAAATCAGACAACGTTCGGTTCTTTCTTTCAGCCACCCCATTTGACCGGGGTGAGTAGGGAGGCGTCCTCTCATGAATAATACCGTGTTCAGCACAAAAAGAATTAAACTCGTTGGAAAAATACTCTCCACCACGATCAGACCTAAGCCGTTTAATTTTACGATCAAGTTGGTTCTCAGCTTCGGCCTTATAGTTCTTGAAATAAGTTAAAGCTTCATCTTTAGATTTCAGAACATACACATAACAATATCTAGTGGAGTCATCAATAAGTGTCATAAAATATTTCTTTCCACCTTTTGTCAATACGCCATTCATCTCACAAAGATCAGAATGTATAAGTTCTAGTGGTGCCAAGTCTCTCGCCTCCGCAGTCTTATGAGATTTGCGAGGTTGCTTAGCTTGAACACACACTTGACATTTGGAACCTTTAACAGTATTGAATTTCGGAATTAAACTCATATTTGCTAACCGCGTCATGCAACCAAAATTAATATGACATAGTCGTGAATGCCAAACATCACAATCATTATCGTGGCAAACATTATTAATAACTTTGGTGCAAATATCTGACAAGGATAAGCGGAACAAGCCTCCGCACTCATAGCCTTTACCAATAAATTGTCCATACTTGGAAATTACAACTTTATTAGACTCGAAAACCAACTTAAAACCATCTCGACATAAACGTGAGCCGCTGACGAGATTTTTATTGATGGAGGGCACATGATGAACGTTCTTCAGCCGCACGATCTTCCCCGAAGTAAACTTCAGATCAACCGTACCAACACCACAAACAGTAGCATGTGACCCGTTCCCCATCAGCACGGGGGAAGTCCCTGTGACCTGATAAGAAGAGAACATGGAAGCATCAGCACAAACATGTACATTGGCACCTGTGTCAACTAACCATTCAGGTGAATGACAAACTGAAAGAATAGTGGGAACTATACCGTACCCAGAATCCTTCATCTCAGTGTCAGCCATGACAACATTAGCGGTCTTGCCGCTGTTCTCCTGCTGCTGCAGCTCATAACGCTTAGGGCACTTTGGAGCCCAATGGGTCAGTTCACCGCAAACGTGACATGACCCCTTTCTCTTCTTGAAGTTGGTAGAGTGCGACGGCTTAAACTTGCCATCGGGCTTGCCTTTACCCTCGGATTTCTTCTTGTTATATTTAGGCTTGTTGGGCGGGTAATGTTTCTTCTGTACCACATGATCAGAAGAACCTACCTCAGCAACCCGAGCACGTGTATCCTTTGCTCTCGCCTTCTCTTCCACATCAAGAGATCCGATGAGGTCCATTACGGAAAACTCCTGTCTCTTGTGTTTTAGAGAAGTAGCAAAGGTGCTCCATGAAGATGGAAGCTTGGCAATAATGCCTCCGGCCACAAACTTGTCCGGTAACATACACTTGAAGTGCTCAAGTTCTTTAGCGAGTGACTGTATCTCATGAGCCTGTTGAACAACAGAGCGCTCATCAGTCATCCTGTAGTCATAGAATTGCTCCATGACATACAGCTCGCTGCCAGCATCCGAGGCCCCAAATTTGGCCTCGAGTGCAGCCCACATATCCTTGCCGTTATCAAACGACATATACGGATTGACGATGGAATCATCGATAATACCGAGGAGGGCACTTTTAAACATAGTGTCCATATTCTCAAAGGCCTCCAGCTGTGCTGGATTGAGATCGCCCTCAGGCTTGCCCTTGGTGGCCGCATAGCAGCGCAAGGTTTGAAACCATAGCACTGCTCTCGTGCGCCACCTCTTATAGTCCACACCCTTGAAAGGGATTGGCCTTGTCGCCGCAATGACAGACGGCGCAGGTGCAAGAAATTGCCTATAATCAGGTTTTTGGATTGTTGAAAATATTAGCAATTTAGCACATGATTTAATGCGAAATAGCAGCAGATGAATTGCGACAGTAGCAAATACAGTAATCATGCAAATATCTAGATCTAGTACAGTAGACAAACTGATCCAATCTATAGCTAGAACTAGACATAAGAATTCCAGGAGTATCTCATACAGATGGAATAGAATTACGTACGATGGAGCGGTAGCGGCACCGCCGTTGTTGTTGTCCACGTCGGCCATGTCGTTGTCGTCGATGAAGAGGTTGCCGATGTCGGGGAAGAAATCGTCGTTGGGGAAGTGGTCGCCGTCAGCAGTCGCGCTCATGCGCTCCCCAAAAACCTGATCGCCCCTCTCCCGTACAGGATCACAAGAGGCGGGGTTCCGGAGGCCTGCTGTCCCTTCTCGCGGTGCACGCCGGAAGGAGGGATGGAGAAGACTCGAATTGGCGGCGCAGTGTTTTGGAACGGTATGACTAAGTGGCGGCTAGGGTTTACCGTATGCGCGTATTTATATGCGGGCTGGGAGAGACGTGGGCGTAACTCCACGTCTGAGTCGGTTCGGATCCACGATCCAGAAAGGAAACGGAAACGGTTTTGGAATTAACGCGTCCGTCAATTACCAAATTAAATGACTCATTAAATTTTCCCAATCGACAAAATAAACGCTCTCGGCTCCGCTCATTCCCGCAACCCGCGGCGCGTCGTGTCGTGTCGTGACGAGGCGAGGCGTGGCGAGGCGGGCGGCGGAGGCGTGACCTCTCCTCTTGCCTTGCCTACTCATACATGAGCTAGAATGGCTCACCTTATAAGGTGCTTCCACTCTCTTCAAACTAGCAATGTGGGACTAAACTTTAGTCCCACTCTCTCCACTTATTATTCATGAATGGGCCATGACAATTTCAGGATTTTTAGTGGGCTTAATGGGCTAGCCAAGTGAGCCCATATGATGGAGCCCATGTAAAATTCCAACACAATCTCTAAGCATCCATACAAGATAGCTCCTCCTGAACTGAAATTGTTGAAGGAGCAAATCGATATGTACATGGAGAAAGGTTACATTCAGCCTAGTTCCTCCGCTTGGGGTTGCCCAACTCTGTTTGTTGCCAAGAAGGATCAAACAAAAAGACTCGTGGTTGACTATCGTCCTCTCAACGAGAAAACCATCAAGAACAAGTATCCAAATTCTCGTATCGACGATCTTTTTGATCAACTTGCTGGAGCCTCAATATTCTCAAAGTTGGATTTGAGGATGGGTTACCATCAGATAAAGATCAGAAAGGAAGATATTCCTAAGACAACTTTCACCACTCGTTACGGTCTATATGAATACACCGTCATGTCCTTTGGTCTCACCAATGCACCGGCAACGTTCTCAAGACTCATGAATTCTGTCTTCCATGAATACCTCGACAAGTTTGTTGTGGTATATCTTGATGACATTCTGGTCTACTCCAAATCCGAGGAAGAGCATGGAGAACACCTTCGTCTCACTCTCATGAAACTTCGCGAGCATCGTCTGTATGCCAAGTTCTCCAAATGTGAGTTCTGGATTCCAGAAGTTGCATATCTTGGTCATATCATCTCTGCCAAAGGCATAGCCATTGATCCTGAAAAGGTTAAGGCAATTGTTGATTGGAAACCCCCTAAGACGGTGAAGCAAGTCAGAAGTTTTCTTGGCTTGGCTAGCTATTGCCGTCGTTTCGTCCAAAACTTTTCCAAGATTGCCAAACCTCTCACTGATCTCACAAAGAAGGACAAAAAGTTCGTTTGGACTCCACAATGTGATGAGAGTTTCAACCTCCTGAAGACTAAACTCACTTCCACCCCAGTTCTGGTTGGCCCAGATACTACCAAACCTTTCCAGATATTCTGCGATGCATCTCTCCAAGGCCTAGGAGCAGTTCTTATGCAAGAACGTCAAGTTGTGGCTTATGCTTCACGTCAGTTGAACCCACATGAGCAAAACTATCCCACACATGATCTTGAACTTGCAGCAGTTGTGTTTGCCCTCAAGAAATGGAGACAATACTTGTTGGGTAACAAAACTGAAATCTTTTCCGATCATAAGAGTCTGAAATACATCTTCACTCAGCCAGATCTGAACCTCAGGCAAAGGAGATGGATTGAGAAGATTAAAGACTTTGATCTCACAATTTCTTACACTCCAGGCAAGGCTAATGTTATGGCCGATGCTCTAAGTCGCAAGTCTTATTGCAATAATCTCATGATCATGGAAAGCCAACCTCCACTTCATGAAGAATTCCAGAAGCTGAACCTTGGTCTTGTCCCTGAAGGATACCTTGCTAGCTTGACAGCCAGTCCAACTCTCGAGGACAAGATTCGTTCTGAACAACTTCGTGATACTGAAATCAAGAAGATTGTAGAGCACATCAAGGAAAGCAATGATAAATTCGAGTCCTTCTCAATTGATGACAAGGGAACTGTGTTCTTCGAAGGACGCATTGCAGTTCCTCAGATTCAAAGTCTCAAGGATATCATTCTCAAGGAGGCTCATGAAACTCCTCTCTCCATCCACCCTGGAAGTACAAAGATGTACCAGGATCTCAAGACTCTGTATTGGTGGCCTGGCATGAAACGTGAAATTGCTCAATACGTTTCGGAATGCGACGTTTGTCAACGTGTTAAGGCAGTCCATCAGAAAACAGCAGGTCTACTCCAACCTCTGAAAATTCCTGAGTGGAAGTGGGACATGATTGAAATGACTTCGTTACTGGGTTTCCAAAGTCCAAAAAGGGCAACGATGCAATCTTCGTTGTTATTGATCGTCTCACTAAGGTAGCTCACTTCTTTGCTGTCAAGGAAACTATCTCAGCTAGCCAGTTAACATCCCAAGTATGAAATACCCCTTAGAATGTTTGCTTTATTGTTTTATTTCAAGCATTGCATCATGTCATCATGTTTAATTATTTGTTTGCATTTGTTACTATTTGTTTTGCATCTGTTTTATCTTGTTTTCATAATCAAACTCAAACAATTTCAAATGGTTATTTTCATACTTGATCTGTTACAACTTTTGGAATAAAAATAACAAATGAAAACAACCAAATTGTCCCATTTTATTCCATGTTGATAACTCCTTAATTTGTTGGTTTTATTACAAACAAATAATGCCAAATCACCTACAATTTCAAATCAATTTCATCAAACAGCAACCAAGATGAGTTATAACAAATTTATAAACATTATCAATTCAATCAACTAATTTTAATCTTTTAATTCATAGGGGCTACCCTATTAAAATGCTTTGATTTCATAAGGTTTACTTAATATGAAATTTCATTCAAAGTTGGTTGAAATACAAATATCAAATAAAAATTCAAACTTTTTGACAATGGAAGTTAGCATCTGTTTGCTAATGGTCTAAATAACCTACACTGAATTTTCCAAAAAATTTACCACATTAAAAACCATCCAATGCTTCCATTTGCTTTTGCTACAAAAAAAACAGGAGAGAAAATAAAAACAAAATCTTTTCTGGCGCCAAAGAGGTGATGGGCTGCTCCCAGCCCATCTACCTATTCCTTCTGCGCCAGCCCACTCCTTCGTCCCCCACCTCCGTACACCCCCTCTGTCGTTTTCTCTGTATCACCTCCACCACCCGATCTCTTCCCCCTCTCTCGATGGCTCGCCGTACAGCGCACTGCTCCACCATAAAAACGCCGCCTCCACCCCCTGCTAGCCCTAAACCTCCTCGCAGCCGCCACCGTCTCCTCTTTTCCTCCCCCTGCTCCCTGTTCTTTCTCTGAACCCGGAGCGGAATCATAGCGAGGTGTTCGCCGTTGTCCTCCTCGGCCTCGATCCACTACGGCAAAACGATCCCGGTGAGCTCCCTCCCTGTTCTACGGCGAAAGCCTCCCTTTTTCTTCCCCGTTGCGCCACCCCATCCTCTGAACCTCGTTGTCCGCCATGGCCGCTCTCTGAAGAAGCTCACCGTCACCGTTCTGCTCGCAGTAGAGCCTCCATCTTCCCGGGAACGAGATCGCCGCACCGAACTCGTCGTCGTTGTTTCCAGGAACTGGACGTTGGAGCTGTGGTCGCCACCCCTCGCCGTCGACAACCACCGCTCACCGTCGGCATCCTCCTTGTCCCTGTCAACAACGAACGCCCCGCTGTAAGCACCCCCCGTCGCGATCTGCTCACTGATGCTCACAACACCTCACCGCACGACTCGCACACCCCGGCGAGCACAGCACCACCACGCACCGCTAGCCCGAGCTCACCGTCGATCACCGCCTGCCCCTGTCGAGCTCTGTCAGTCGCGGATGCGTTTGATCGTCAGAAAAGTTCAGTTAGCGCGCAGCAGTAGGGTTAACTTTGCTCGCACTCGCTTACTGTCACGAAACAAACGTTAGTCGCACTGGCACCGTTCCCTGCCCCGCACCGCGAGCTCGCGGGATCGATCCCCCGTGGCCGCAATACTTTTTCGCTATTTCCATCGCGCGCGCGGCCCCACCCGTCAGGGACTCTCACGGCCACGCAAGCACTCGCTCCCCGCCACGCTGGCTAGGCCCCACGGGGCAGTGTCTGTGGCTGGCTAACAGCGCAGTAGGAAAAGTTTCTGCGCAATTCTTTTCTGTTAATTCCTAAATCAATTAAATAACAGATTTAAACATTAAACTTCAAACCTTAATAACTTTTAATCTATAATTCCAATAAATAAAAGTTGTATATGTTTTCTGTTCCAAATTTATTAATCTTTCCAAATATTCCATTTTTGAACTGTTTTGAATTTTCCAAATACATTTAAAATTCAAATTTGAATAACTCAAATGTAATTTGCAACAATTCATAAATAATTCATACTAATGCCAAACAAGGCAAATAAAATATGTTTTTCATACCATTTTGAATATCCTATTCAAATATAAAATTTGTTTCCTGGTTTGAATAATTTAAATTGCCTAAATAATTTAATACTTGTTTAATTCAACTAAATTTGATAAAATCATAACTTGCCTAATATAAAATATTTTTGAACATGCAAAATATGTTTTCAAACCATCAAAGTGTGAACTTTTCAAATGTGAGTTTGATTTTATGATTTGAACAAATAAAATTCAAATAATATTCAAACTTGTTGTAAATTCAATTAAAACTTGTTTAATATTGTTTAATTCATAATAAATTCATCCTAATTCAAATTTCAATATTTGAAACATGTAATCCAACTAAAATTTGATGTTCTTTTCAAATATAAACTTTGTTAGTTGTTTTGCACACTTTGAATTGACGAAAACAATAATTGTTTGTGTGACATGTTAAGTACCCAAAATTTCTAAACTTAATAAATAATTTCCAAAACTTGTTAAACTCTTTTATCACTGGCATCTATTATTGTTATTTTGTTGTTACCATCATGCATGCATCATGCTAACAACTTTCACCTAATACTTATTTGTAAATCATTTGTTCCACTTAATTATGGACCTTTTCCCATATGCAACTCTTTTTAGCATAGGGGTCCATTTAAATTGTGTTATCATGTTAGCTAGTTTATTTTGATGCAACCATTAACTTGTCATGCATCATCTTGATTGTGCACAATGCCATGGCAATGATTGTTTACATTCCTGTTTTGTTTGTTTGCTTCTTCTCGAATAGACGATGACGTTGAGACAGACGACCTTTACAGCACCCCTTCTGAGGATCTAGCTCAGTACCCGGCTGTTGAGTTTGCAGGCAAGTTATCACTCACATGAACCATTGTGTTCCTTTCCGTTGTCTATTCTTGCTAGCCTTAGTGGTAGTTGTTTCTGTTACGAACCTATCACATGAATCCTTTAACCCTGATATTGCCTCACCACCACTCCTACAACCCTATTGATTGAGCCAGTGTCTCACTAGCATGCTTAGGTTGTTTTGCTCGAGTCTGTTACCCGTTACTTTCAGTTACTATATTTTTTTTCGTTATGTTCTGGGGGCTCGATGTTTAATCAATCAATCAATCATGCTAATGTTATTACTTAATAATAATTTGCTGATAAGGCACCGGCAGGAGGCCCTGTGTGGTTTTGAGGCCTGCTAGTGTCGACCCTAATAGGAAAAGGGTCTTGTCTACTGATCCATGATGAGCGCACTACCCGCATGTGGGAAGCGAGTATGGGCGCCCCCCTCAATTTGATTCGATTCGCATCTCGTCCAAATCATCTCATTTAGTTCGTGCTTTCTATTTGCCGCATGCATGTTTTTGCGAGCCCAGCGCAGGGTGGAACTTTCGTAGTCGGCATATAGGGGGACACGGTCTTAGAGTGCTATTAGGGTCCCTTTTCTTCGGGGCTTGATTAGCCGTGCGCCCAAGGTGCTTTGGGCTTGATGCGGAGAAGAGTTGAGTTGTGTTGAGTGCCCCGCTTGGTGGGAGGCATCCCATCTGGCGGGTTATTCATACGTGTACGGCCAAATTGGTGCAACCCTGCAGGGATAATCTTCTCGAGAAGCCGTGTTTTCCGCGGTTATGGTTAACTTGGTGAAAGTACTGGCTAACAAGTACTCATGACAACTTAAACCTAATGATTCACAATCTCACACCCCATGACTACAACTTGACTAGTAATAGGGTTATTGTCACAATAACTTGTTTCATCTTAATCCAACTGTGTGAGTTATCCTCGGATTGCTTCTTTGGATAAGGGGCGAGATCCAGGATGGGTTTGTTTGAAGTTATCTTTCAGTTGGTTACAACACTCGATCTTATCCCCTTTCTGATAGTTGGAAGTGATAGAATCTCCGTAGTTGGTTAGTGCATCCAGTTGCAGCATCTTTTACATCCCCTTCTTCCGTTGAACCCAAGTCATCTGTGATTGTGTTGACGGGCTATACTTTGGTGAACTGTGAGTCTTGCTTGCCAGTACGTCTATGTACTGACCCCTTTGGGGCTGTGGTTTCCGCAGACTACGATTACGAGGATCCAGGTGACAGCTACTACGTGGAGTTTGACGAGGCTGCTGACGAGTAGTTAGCGGACCCGGGCAGGATCCAAGACATCGTGGATGGGCTCCGTCTTTATTTCATTTTCCGGCTTCTTAAGCCTATTTGGATTTTGTCTGTACTCAGACCCCTTTGAATGCTTCCGCTGATGTAATGAATGCCATGTTGGGACATGTGTCCTCTGGATGATTGTATTTGCTATTTCTGCCTTAGTGAAGGCCATTTGCTACCTTATTTCAATCTTTTGTGTCTTAGAGGCATGTTGTGTTATCCTTTTGTTCAAAGCCGTTGACGTACCATGTGTGTATGGTATGAAGTACGTCAATGGTAGTGTCCTGATTCCTACAGGATAGTTTACATCGACGGTGAACAGTAGCGATGGGTTGTCACACATAAGTGTTGGCCTACTCGTAAGAGGACGCGGGTGCCGGAAAGCCCCGTAATCCCATCAGAATACTGTTCAGTTCGTACGGTGAGTATCCTATAGAAGTCCGGGTGCGACATAACTATACATGGAAATGCTTACTTTAAGGAATTCTTTTTGCAGCCCTATGAAATTATTAGTGTTTGTTATCCAACCGGAGAGGGTTAAGAGTAGAATAGTGAATAGAAGATATTTAGTTATTCAATTATGTGATCATTGTTGAGAGTGTCCACTAGTGAAAGTAGGATCCCTAGGCCTTGTTTCCAAGCATTGAAACACCGTTTTCCGCCTCTTCTACTACATGTTTGCTTGCTGCCATATTTATTTCAGATTGCTATTATTACTTATAACCATCCATATTACTCACTGTTCACTATCTTTTCGCCAAACTAGTGCACCTATATACCTGACAAGTATATTGGGTGTGTTGGGGACACAAGAGACTTCTTGTATCTTAATTGCAGGGTTGCTTGAGAGGGATATCTTTGACCTCTACCTCCCTGAGTTCGATAAACCTTGGGTGATCCACTTAAGGGAAACTTGTTGTTGTTCTACAAACCTCTGCACTTGGAGGCCCAACAATGTCTACAAGAATAGAAGCGTGCGTAGACATCAAGCTCTTTTTTGGCTCCGTTGCTGGGGAGGTAAGGTAAAAGGTACTCACATCCTCGGGTGTGAGTGCTCGAAGTTATTTCCTTTAGATTCTGCAATTATATCTTTTTATTTTCAGTAGTTAGTCTTAAGGGAAACATGGTTTTATGCATCTCAACAATATTAAGTTTCCCCTCTTTATGTTGAATTTTTTGAAGTTGCACTTATTTTGTCTTCCTATGCTAGTCACTTTGTGCTTCGTTGACTTGTTTTTCTACAAGATTTTTTTTCATAGGAAGTGGGTTAGACTTAAATGTGTTTTATATTTGTCTCTTGATTATCTCTTTTGCTTCAATTCATATTTCTCATGTGAGCATCTTCTCAAATTATCATGCCTAGCTAAAAGGCTTTAAAGAAAAGCACTTCTTGGGAGATAACCCATGCTTTTTTTGCATTGTTTTTCTCTGTTTTCTTTGAGTCAAGGGGTTGTATACTTCTGTAGCAACTCCTTTGTATCTTTATTTTCATGTATTAGTTGAGCCAAGTAAAGCCTCTAGTGGAAAGTTGAGACTATATTTCGGATTTCTGCGCAGGAAACAGATTTATGCTATCCACTATTAAATTCGTATAAAATCACGGAAAATTCAAAATGACCTGAATTTTTTTGTGCGTAATCCTGGGTTATATACGCAACTTTTCTTACATTACCACTTATTGATTTGAGCAACATAAGATTTTCTAAAAAAATCATCTTTACCTGCTGTCCTGTTTTGATAGATTTCTCCCAATAATTGCATTTGCATCTTAATCTCTTCCTTTTGGTGTTCTTTTGAGAAAAAGGGTTTTAAAATAAGTTGTGAAAGTAGATAATATGTTTATGAGTATTAGGCTTGTGTTGAAACTGAACCATGTGAATTTATTATTTCGATTTGCACGAACGTTGCTAATGAAGATTGTGAGAAGTTTGGTGTGAAGGAAGTTTTCAAGGGTCAAGAGAAGAGGATGATATGACGTGATCAAGAAGAGTGAAGAGCCTAAGCTTGGGGATGCCCTGGAGGTACATCCCAGCAAATTCCAAGAATACTCAAGCATCTAAGCTTGGGGATGCCCAAGGCATCCCCTTCTTCATCGACAAATTATCAGGCCACTTCTAGTGAAACTATATTTTTATTCGGTCACATCTTATGTGTTTTACTTGGAGCGTCTTTTATTTTTTGCTTTCAGTTTGTTTAGTTTTATTTTCTATAGTTTATGGTTGGATCTTATCATACGTGTGTGGTATAGAGACACACTTTGTTTTCATTGCTTAGAACACTCTAGTTTTCATTCTTATTGTTCTGTGAGTGTTCACTTTTTTGCTAGTACTGTGTTTAGCCTTTGTTTTCATTCATCACTTATTCAGAGATGTTAGTACTCTCTAGTTTTCATTTCTACATGCTTAGAGAGAGTTTTTTTGTCTCATATATGTGCTTGGTTGGGAATAGAAATGTTTATGTGGTAGTTGGTATAGTGGGAAAATTCGCATGGTCTTGTAGATCACTAAACTGCTTCACTTGAATCATTGATGTTGTTTTGAGATATTAATTTTCTTAATGGATAAACGGGAAGGACTAGTAAGTATAAAATTCTAATGGTTTTTCTAAGAAACTTGAAACTGTGCCATGCTTAAATTACCAGCTGATAGAAACAATGGTATATGATTGCTACGAGTGATACATTTCTGATCGGCCTTTTGTTACGCGCTACGGTCGGGGTAGCTAACAGTGACTTGTCACTGCCACGGACCCTCTTGGAGTGATTTTCACTTTTCCTTGTAAGATGATTTGCTTGTTGCAATCTTTTAACTTGTGAGTCTATGTTGTGGTTCCTGGCACTTCCACCATCCATATTTGCTAGCCTCTTCGGTACTGTGCATTGCCCTTTCTCACATTGAGAGTTGGTGCAGACTTCGCCAGTCCATTCAAATCCTGTGGGAGGACTTTGTTCTCATACACATAATCCCATATATTCTTCCTCAAAACAGCCACCATACCTACCTATCATGGCATTTCCATAGCCATTCCGAGATATATTGCTGTACAACATCCACCTCCATTATGTTACTTGATGATGAGCTTCATGGTTATTTATGCATACTGCTACACTGGCAGGAGCATGAAGTTGGATACATCAATGATATTCCATTATGAGTTATGAGTACTAAAAGTGTGATGATTCATTGTAATATATGATGTTTACTTTACCGGCGAGGATATATTAAAAATGAAAAAGCCCAAAAAGAAAAAGAAAAAAGGGCCAAAGAGATAATAAAGAGAGAGATGGCGCATCACTATCCTTTATGCCACACTTGTGCTTCATGTTTAGAACCAATACTTTGGTTTGGAGAAAGTTTTCATATTATCATTTATTCATAACTATGTGGGGAACTTTACATTATAGAACTTGGCTTGTATATTCCAATGATGAGCCTCCTCAAATGAGCTCTAGGTCTTCGTGAGCAAGCAAGGTGGATGCACCCCCACTAGTTCCATTGGAGAGCTTTCATACACTTATAGCTTTATGTGCATCCGTTGTGTGGAATCCCTACTCCTTACATAGCTTCGGTTGTAATACTTTCTCTTTTATAATGACCAGTTTCATCTTTGTGAGCCTTTCTTCCATTGACCTTCCAACCCCCATCCCCCATAATGTTCTCTTTTCCATAACATCCTGGTGCCAGGGACCAACGCCGAACACTTGCTTGTTTTTAGTGCGCAAATAGTTTAAGATTCAAGCATTGCATCATGTGGAAAGCTTGACTTGATCCTAACAGGGGTTGTGAAGATCGTTTGACGTGCATGATATTGTTGTTCTTAAAACCTTAAATCATCTCTAATAAACTTTGCACGGTTGATAGTCTTTTAGTATTGATTCATTAAAAGTTTTACTTCTTTCTTATTTTTTTATGCATTACTTGTTGATATCAAATATAGATCACAACTTTAGTTCATTTGATCCTAGTTTACATGCTATACTTTACATATTATGATCAAGATTGTGTGGTAGCATGTCACCTCATTAATTATTTTGTTTTATCGTTTACCTACTCGAGGAAGAGTAGGAACTAAGCTTGGGGATGCTTTATATGTATCCAACGTATCTATAATTTCTGATATTCCATGTTGATATTATGCCAATTGCTACATGTTTTCCGTATGTTTTCCTACGTTTTGTTTACGTTTTCCGGGACTAACCTATTAACAAGATGCCAAGTGCCAGTCCCCTGTTTTCTGCTGTTTTTTAGTTCAGAAAAGTTGTTCTGGAAATATTCTTGGAATTGGACCCCATGAATCTCGAAGTTCCTATTTCCCCGGAAGCATCCAAAAGTCCCGAAGAGCCCCGGAGGGGGGCCACAGGGTGGCCACACCATAGGGTGTCACGGGTCCCCCTGGCCGCGCCACCTGGTGGTGTGGGCCCCCTGGCTACCCCCGGCATCGTCCTTTCGCCTATTTAGGGTGTGTTTGGGACAGCTCCACTCCACCAAATCACAGCCGGAGCAGGTGAAGCTGCCCCAAACGGGCTAACTTCACATAACAGACGGAGTGCAGCAGATATAGGGGCTAGTGTATTTTACCGGAGCTAGAGAAGAGGTGCTTCGCCTGCTTCACTTCACCTTTTTTGGGGGAACTTTACCCACCATGCCACTCAATTAGTCATCCCAGCCGAACCGTTATTTTCTATTCTTTCTCCACATCACACGATTCCTTTTCTTCCCCATGGATAGGCAAACATAGCACGCTGCCGCCAGCCTCTCCGGTGCGACCCCTCCCCTATAGAGCCGCCATGGAAACCACCAAGGCTTCCTCTCCATCCGCAATTCTCTCCACCATCAGTACCTTCTACCTTCCGCCCCTAATTCGCGTCACGAGTCATCGCCACGGGAAACCTCCGCGGCTCCGACGTCGCCGTTCCAATCCTTGAGTGCAGCAGCAGGGTCTCGTCGTCATCTCCCATTCGCCTTTAGCAGGGACATGCCGTTGTCGCCAGCCCGCCATCAGCAGGTACACGATGCCCCCGACGCAAGTGACTAGACGCCCGTCGTCTTGTCTGCAGTTGGGACACACCCCCGTCCTCCTCTTCCTGCACAAGGGAAGGCCGGCCCAGACGTAGGTCACCTGCACCAAGAGCTTGCCCCCATTCAGATTTGTTGTCCACGAGGATGTCGCTGCTGCTGGACATATCGCATATTTTTTTCCGTTCCATCTCGTGTCCCCCTTCCCCATATGATTTCCTGATATTTTTTCCGTTGTTTCTGCCGTATCATGCTGAGCAGTAGTAGATGGATCTCAGTGGCACATGGTAGATGCTGATCGGTACTTGATGTATCACACTGGTACATTCTATATGTGGAGCAGCGTTTGATGTATATCTTTCATACATGGAAGGTGCCGATCAGTGGTTGATGTATTTGATTAATTGGTACTTTACATGGTAGCACCAGTTCGATAGGAAAATAAATGAAAGAGGAGATAAAATAAGAGCCTAGTATAGACATTTTATAACAAACTCGCTCCAAACTGAATCTGGAGCTAGCTTAGGTGCCAAAAACCATTTTAGCTGCTCCGGGGCTTGTTAGTGGAGTGGAGTTTAGAGTTAGAGTGGAGTGGCTTGGAGTGGAGCCGTCCCAAACACACCCTTATACTCCCCCGAGGGAAAAACCTAAAAGGATCGACCTTTTCCACAAAATACATCTGTAGCTCCACCGGTGCTGCCGACAAGTTTGGGGGACAGATCTCTGTTCTAGCACCCTGCTGGGACGGGGAAGTGCCCCGGAACCATCTCCATCGACTCCACTGCCATCTCCATCGCTGTTGTTGTCTCCTATGATGAGGAGGGAGTAGTTCTCCCCCGAGCCTGAGGGCTCTACGTTAGCTATGTGGTTCATCTATCTCTCCCATGGTGTGATCTATATGTGATCGTGAGCTTTGTAATCTAGTTGAATAAGTAGATGTTACTCTTCATCTTGTGCTACTCAAGTGTTTTATTAATATGAACTTTGGAGTCACCTTGTCCTGCGGTGTGAAGGTGACAGTGTGCACATCGTGTGTGTCTCCTCTATGAATTGTGGTGTTTGTCTAGTACCTTCTAGGGCGCTCATAGTGACAGTATGGGGTTAACTAGACATGGGAATGCTTACTTTAAGGAATGCTTTTTGCAGCCTTACGCAATGATTAGTGTTTGTTATTGTAGCGTTCCCACATTTAAATAATGTAAGAACATCTGTGTTGGTGTGCTAGTCCCTGGATCAATTGCTAGCACCACTGTACAAAATGAAATATCATGCAAATGCATCAAATTCTATTACATCGCATTATCTAGTCTTTACAAAATAATATTACAACTTGCATAGTCTTAGAAGACTAGCAGAAAACAAAGTACTACAGTGGAAAATATAGTACAACATTGAGTCCATCTTCTTCATGTGCCAAAGGCAAAACATGTTGCCGATAGTCTCGAGATCCTAAATGAAATCCTCACTCGTGTTCAGAATCATCTGCAGGATGGAATATGCAGCCACAAGGGAGTCAATACAATTTAATGTATTGGCAAGTAACACTACGGTGGATATAAATGGCAAGAGTAATACTACATACTTATTTGGCTGAGTGGATTTTTGGCTAAGTTTGCATAAAGCCAGTTGTATCCTATCATTTTTGTAAAACAAACATTTATTTCAAAAAGGTGGCATCATTGGACTAAGATCCAAGCACCACAACTACTGTTCACTTGGTCAAATTTTACTTATTGAAAATGTTGATGCGATTCTTCCGTCCATCCTTGTCCAGTTTCTCATAGTTGTCCATAACCCGGGACACGGCTAAGATCTTAGTTTGTTGACTCTGCAGAGCTTGTGCACTTTCACCTTCAGACTCAAATCAACCCAAACATCCTATACACCCTGAGTGCATTAAGGAAAGGAGAAGATTGAGACGAGATCTTTCAGAAGCAATAATTCAACCCAATGGCAAGACTCGTTCCACCTATAATTATGCTACATCTGCTTGTCAAGCCCAGGCCGAACGCTCACAACTTAGTTGATCAAGACATAGCACATATGACTAAAGGCTGCACTAGAAGAAATCTAAACTTGGGGAACATCATAATCACTTTGTTCCTGGGTGGCATTTCTTCAAGTGAACTCCCCTCGGGGAGACACTCAACTATCAACAACCCCGCATTACCAATCCACCCAAGTGGTTCATTGACCTTGTTACTTAGAATTTTTCCACAACATCAAGTAAAACAATTTTGTAGCAAGGCTAAGCATCCACTAAGTACCAAGTCTTCAAAAGTAACAATGTATAAGGATGGCTACACACTACTAGGATAATATCATAACATAATATAACTTAGAAAAATTTCCTATCATGCATACTACTCAAGAATCAACTAATGCATATAGAAAATACTGGGTAGTTGAATGATGTGTTACTTGAGTTGTTGAAGTTGGTGAAGATATCACACTCTCTTCACAAAAGATCGTTGCTCTCCATACAATCTATTCATTGAAAACACAATAACAAAATAAACAAGCATCCTAGTAGTCTTGGGATAACAAGTTAAAGTCTTGGGATTTTCCATTTGGGTCAAAGGTGGGACAAAAACAACTTGTTATTCTTCAACTTTTATGGATTGCTCCAAGTCTTCACATGCTTGTATTCTTGAAGATCATCCCCAATCTTCTATTGTAGTCTTGTTTCCTTGGATGGATTCTTCTCTTGGTCTTGATAGATTCTTCATGGATTTCACTTCACTATTTGGTTTTGGTATGGGATGGGCACAAATACCACTAAGTCAATTTGAAAGAAAATAAGAAGAAAGATACAAAGAGAGAGGGAGATGTTTTCTTTTGAATTTCTTCACACTTGTACTTCCTTGAGTTGCTTCTAGTTGTGGTGAAGTCTCCCTTACTTCAATTTCTTCAATGATCTTCCTTGTAGTTCTTCATGTTGCCACCAATTTGAAAGTGAAGTGCCTTCTAGTGCTTGAGTCTTGTTTTCCATTTGCTATCTTGATGAATTCTTGAAGAAAGAATATGGGAGTGGAGAAGTAGATGGAAAATAATAGTACTAGTGTTTGAGGTTCACTACTTGGTCTTATATGTGATTGGCACATACTAAGGACTTGGTCTTGGCTCCAAAATAGCCATAGCAACAATGGTAACCAGGATAGAAACCATTCTAAGACTTAAACAACTAGGGGGGACTACTATGATGGAAGTTTGGATAAAATTACATGGTCTTGGTCCAAAGGTGTACAAAATGGTTAGGCACTAATGTCTCTAGTTCAAGGTTACCAAATGGAGCAATTTTGGTTAAGGAACCATCATCTAATTATTTATAGAATTAAATCTATGTCAAAAAAATACTCAAATATACCAACTAATTCTAAAATCAAATTTAAATTGATCAAAAATTATTTTGGGACAGAGGGTGTGAAAGTACTCATCCTAAGGTTTCCAAAAATATTTTATTTGCAATTTTTGGATTTGTATAATTTGAATTATACCAAAATTCATCAAACAAGCATATTTAAATTTGAACCAATTTAAGTTTGTCAATTTTGAATTTGAACAGTGCTAAAAGATTCTACTGATCCAGAGGATTTCAAAAAGTCCAAGTTTGTTAAATTTGGGCTTATGGTTAAAAAGTTATTATGATTCTAATATGGAGGGGCTTTCTGCAAAACTACCTATTTTTATTCTATTCGGGGGAAAAGGAAAAAAAATTGAGCGGATAAGGCTAGGCCACGTGGTTGTCTCTTATTGGCTGGGGTATGCTGACTGGGCGCTGGCGTGGCATGTGCTGACATGGATAAGTTGCCAAATCTCGGCCGTCACATCTTGATCCGACGGTATCATACCGCTTCGGGGATGATCTAATCCTAGCCACTCGTTCGATCCAACGGCCGAGGGGGAGAGAGGAGCCCACCGCGGTGGTAGGTCGCCGAAAATGGTTGACGCGATGGCGCTTTGCTCGGGACCTCGTCGGAAAAGGCTCCCCGGCCGTCTCCTGCACAACGTAGGTGGCGACGTCGTCCAGCTCGACTCGGCGATGCAGATGGTGGTGAAGGCGTGCTCGGCGAAGGCCTACAGTGACGAGTGTTTTTGAACGGAGGCGGCGCAGGTCTGGTGCCTCTCGGAAGATGTCGCCCTCGCTGTTTTCGCTACGGGAAAAACCATCAGAGGGGTTAGGGAGGGGCGCGCGGTAGTGAGGAATGCAGAGGACCAGGAACCAGCGACAGGGACTGACCACGTTGGACGGAACTCAGCGATCATGGCAACAAGCCGTATGAACTCCGGTGTGCCGCGAGAATCCGGTCAGAAACACACTACTGCAAGAGCAGGCTATCAAGCCCATAAAGCTCAGAGCAAGGGACATAGCGGAGACAACGCGGGGCCTTCTCGGCGTCCTGCTGCTCAGCCTACTCGGCGGAGGACGCAACAGCCTGCTGCAGCACAGCCGCGTACGGCTGCGCCAGCAGCCAACCCTGTGGTGCAACCCGCTGTGGTGCAGGAGAACAGGTATGATGATGGCTACTCGGCGATGGGGCTAGCCGGTTATGCTGACCCCAGGAATGTTGCTGATCGCCTTGGTGAGCGCATGTTGGAGCCTAGTGATGCCAGGTTCAAGCTGGACAGGATCAATCTATCCGCGCAAATCGAGAACAGGGGGCCACCTGGCCCAGAGTGCTTTGGCCCTCGCATCATGAACGAGCCATCAGTGAACCACTTCCAGCTGGATAGAGGGACCAAGTGTTACAATGGCAGCACCAAGCCGGAGGACTGGTTGAGCGATTATGTCACAGCCGTGCACATTACAGGCGGCAACCGGAGATGGGCTGTGTGGTATGTTCCGCAAATGCTTGAGGGTCCAGCTCGGACTTGGCTCAACAACCTGCCCAAGGACAGTATCAATTGCTGGCTAGACTTCTCGGAGGCCTTCATCAGCAACTTCACCAGCACTTACAAGAGGCCGAATAGGCCGCAACAGTTGTCCGCTTGCAAGCAGCGGGAAGACGAGACCGATCGCGAGTACCTTACTCGGTGGAGCACCTTTAGGAACACCTGTGAGGGTGTGAATGAGGCCCAGTCCATCACTTGGTTTGCGCAGGGTTGCAGACATGGTAGCATGCTGTGGCAGAAGATGCAGCGCGAGATGCCGAGTACACTCGCGGAGACTATCAAGATCGCGGACATGTATGCACTTGGCGACCCAACCCAGCCTCTGATGGACTCCCCCGAGCCGAGAAGGAACTACAACAACAACAACAGCAAGCGTAATGATTTCCGTAACAAGCGCAGGGGTGACCGGATTGATACTCGGTATGATCCCGAGGAGGTGAATGTTGTGACCACGGCTGCTGGGAGTAGCCAGAGGCAAAAAAC
This sequence comes from Alopecurus myosuroides, assembly GCA_028641055.1. Classification (NCBI taxonomy): domain Eukaryota; kingdom Viridiplantae; phylum Streptophyta; class Magnoliopsida; order Poales; family Poaceae; genus Alopecurus; species Alopecurus myosuroides. Next base: position 313,418,387 of record CM054059.1, on the reverse strand, counting down.
TGCTGGAGCCCAGTACGGGCAAAACTGGAATCAGGGCCAAGGCATCAAGAAGCCATACAATGCTCCCCAGCTGGGTAGCGGCAACTCGGGTCCTGCACCAAACTTCATCTTCACGGATATGAAGGATGGCCCCTGCAGCTTCCATACTCGGCATCCAGCCAGGCCAGCCAACCACACTACTCGGCAGTGCAGTTGGTGGGAACAGATCAAGAACGAGGGCTTGCCTCCTCCTCCTCCTCTGCCAGCTGCGAATGCCAATGTGCAGCCAGCTCGGGCACCCCCTCCTCGGCCTGCAGTCTTCCCGAGAAGAGAGAACGTGAACCAGGTGGCTTTAGGAGCCAACCGCAACTTCAACAACGACCGCTACCGCAACAACAACAACAATGACCGCAACTGCAACTACAACAACATCTACTACACCCGCAACAACAACAGGAACAACAACAACAACAGCCGCCAAGGTAACGACAACAACGGCAACAATGGCGGTGGAGACCGCAACCAGTACCAGGAGCACCACGAGAGCTACATGATCTTCACTTCTGAGCCCACCGACAAGCAGTCTCAGCACATGCACGCTATGGAAGTCAATGCTGTGATTCCTGCCGTGCCCCACTACTTGCACTGGTGCAATCAAGAGATCACTTGGTCCAGAGCTGATCATCCTAAGGTGATGCCCAACTCGGGTAGCTATTCTTTGGTGGTGGATCCCACCTTCTTGGGTGCTCAGAAGAATGTCAGATTCAGCAAGGTGCGGGTTGACAACGGCAGCAGCATCAACATCGTGTACAGAGACACACTCGAGAAGCTCGGGATGGCCGAGAACATGCTGCTACCCAGCAGAACCACTTTCCATGGCATTGTGCCGGGAGTGTCTTGCTCTCCAATCGGCCGCGTCTGGATAGACGTCCTATTCGGCACCAGGGAGAACTGCCGCACCGAGAGCTTGGCCTTTGAGGTGGTTGACCACCAGAGCCCATACCATGCCCTACTCGGTAGGCCCGCTCTCAGCAAGTTCATGGCTTCAACCCATACTGCATACTTGAAGATGAAGATCCCTGGTCCCAATGGAGTGATCACCATCTCGGGTGACTACAAGAAGTCCATGGAGTGTGCCTCTGCTGGCTCCCAGCTGGCGGAATCCATGGTCATTGCTGCCGAGAAGAAGAAGATGTACGAGGTGGTGGCTATGGCACAAGCAGCGCAAGGTGGTGCGCCCGGCATGCCGAGTTCCCAGTACGGGACTGCATTCCAGGCGTCCCAGGAGACAAAGAAGGTCCAGGTCGACCCTGAGTTCCCAGACCGCGTTGCCATCATTGGTGCCGGGTTGGGAGAGAAATAGGAAAGCGAGCTCATCCACTTCCTCCGTGAGAATCGGGACGTGTTCGCCTGGTCCAATGAGGATTTACCAGGTGTCCCGAGGGAGTTGGTTGAGCACTCGCTACATGTGCGGCATGATGCCAAGCCAGTGAAGCAGGCGATGCGCCGCTTTGGCGATGAAAGAAGGAAGGCAATTGGTGACCAGATCACCAAGTTGCTGATAAGCAACTTTATCATGGAGGTTTTGCATCCTGACTGGCTAGCCAACCCGGTGATGGTTGAGAAGAAGAAGGAGGACCCCAAGGCGGATACCGCATGGCGCATGTGCATGGACTACACCGACCTGAACAAGGCCTGCCCCAAAGATCCCTTTCCGCTACCCCGCATAGATCAGGTGATCGATTCCACTGCTGGTTGTGAGATTTTGTCTTTCATAGATGCCTACTCTGGTTTTCATCAGATAGCTCTGAACCCTGCTGATCAAATAAAGACTGCTTTCATTACCCCGTACGGGGCTTATTGCTATCGTGTCATGTGCTTTGGGTTGCGGAATGCGGGGGCTACCTATCAGAGATGCATGCAGAAATGCTTGCATGATCAAATTGGCAAAAATGTGCAGGTGTACGTAGATAACATTGTCATCAAAACGAATAAAACACATACTCTGCTTAGTGACATTGAGGAAACATTTGCCAACTTGCGCAAGTACAAGATGAAGCTGAATCCGACTAAATGCACCTTTGGCGTCCCGGCTGGCAAGCTACTCGGCTTCTTGGTATCCAGTCGGGGCATTGAGGCCAATCCTTCAAAGATAAAAGCTATAGAGAGCATGTCTTTGCCGAGATCCCTAAAGGATGTGCAAAAGTTCACTGGGTGCTTGGCTTCTCTGAGCCGCTTCCTGGGCAGAATGGGTGAGAAGGCCTTGCCTCTGTATCAGTTGATGAAAAAGAATGACAAGTTTGTCTGGACACTGCAAGCTGATGTGGCATTCAAGGAGCTGAAGGACATGCTAGGTAGCGCTCCCATCTTGGCTAGTCCGCTACCCAAGGAGCCAATGTTGCTGTACATTGTTGCGACTAACCGAGTGGTCAGCATGGTGATTGTGGTGGAAAGAGAAGAAGAAGGCAAGACTGTGCAGCGGCCTGTATACTATCTCAGTGAGGTACTGTCCAGTTCCAAGCAGAACTACCCACATTACCAGAAGATGACTTACAGCGTGTACCTGGGCGCCAAGAAGCTGAAGCACTATTTCCAAGAGCATCCCATCACGGTGGTGAGTTCTGCTCCCATCTCGGACATCGTGGGCAACAAGGAGGCAAGTGGCAGAGTAGCCAAGTGGGCGATTGAGCTGGCCGCGTACGCTCCTGCGTATGCGAGAAGAGAAGCCATCAAGTCTCAGATCCTTGCGGATTTTCTGGTGGATTGGGCTGAGGTGTAGTATGAGCCTCCTACTCCGGAAGTCAACTATTGGAAGATGCATTTTGATGGCTCCAAGGTGAAGGAAGGCTTGGGTGCTGGCGTGGTGCTCACGTCACCCAAGCGAGATCAACTCAAGTACGTACTGCAAATCCACTTCAAGGCATCCAACAATGTAGCAGAGTACGAGGCCGTAGTACACGGCTTCAAGGTGGCCAAGGAGGTTGGCGTGCAGCGCATTATATGCTATGGCGACTCTGATCTCGTTGTGCAGCAATTTTCAGGCAGTTGGGATGCTCTGGATGCCAACATGGCTTCATATCGGTTCCTGGTGCAAGCCATGACTGGATTCTTTGAAGGATGCGAGTTCCAACACATACACCGAGCAGAGAATGAGGCAGCTGATGAGCGGTCCAAGTTGGGGTCTTCTCGGCAATACATCCTGGCTGGGGTTGCCTTGGAGCATTTGAGGAAGCCATCTATCAAGCCATCCCCCAACTCGGAATCCATATTTGTTCCTTCTCTGCCTGGTGAGGAAGTTGTTCCCATGGAGATTGATTGGGAGGCTGCAAAAGAGAACCTGGGGACTGCCGTCTCCATCCCGGGGACTGGCGCCTGCAACCCGGGGACTGTCCCTTCTTACTCGGGGACTGCCCCTCTTAACCCGGGGACTGTCACATTCATTGAGGGGGTTCTTGCCGCATGCACAAGGTCTCGGGGACTGTCACATTCATTGAGGGGGTTCTTGCCGCAACCCAGAAGAAGAAGAAGTGGTGGCTGATCCGATGGAAGTGGACGAACCAGTGTTTCCCATGCGAGGAACACCGAGTTGGGCTTTGCCCATATTATCCTTTCTAAAGGACGGCACCTTGCCGAGTGATGAGGTTACCTCGAGGCAAATTCAGAGTAGATCCAAGGGCTATACAATCTTCAGAGATGTGCTGCATAGAAGAAGTCCGACTGGTGTGTTGCAGCGCTGTGTAGAGCCAGAAGAGGGAGAAGAAATTTTGGTGGAGATACACCAAGGAGAATGCGGGCATCACGCCTCTTCTCGGGCTCTGGTCAACAAGGCTTTTCGGCATGGTTTCTTTTGGCTCACTGCCTTGAAGCAAGCTGAAGATATTGTGAGAAAGTGCAATGGCTGCCAGAGATTCGCAAGTAAGATTCATATGCCAGCTTCCGAGTTGAAAACCATTCCCATTACTTGGCCATTTGTTGTTTGGTGCTTGGATATGGTGGGTCCTTTCAAGCCGGCTAGAGGCAACATGACTCACATTCTGGTCATGGTGGACAAGTTCACAAAGTGGATTGAGGTGAAGCCTATTCGGAAGTGTGATGGAGCCACTGCCGTGAGTTTCCTGAAGGATGTGATCTTGAGGTATGGCTACCCGCACAACATTATCACGGATAATGGCACAAACTTTGCTGAAGGCAGGTTTGCGAAGTTCTGCAGAGATAAGCGCATTCGGCTAGATGTCGCATCTGTTGTGCATCCCGCCTCAAATGGGCAAGTGGAAAGAGCAAATGGCATGGTGCTATCAGGCATAAAGCCAAGGCTGATTGAGCCGCTGCTGAAAACACCTGGGTGTTGGCTAGACGAGTTGCCAGCGGTGTTGTGGAGTCTAAGGACTACCCCTAACCGGTCAACCGGCTACACACCATTCTTTCTTGTTTATGGAGCTGAGGCCGTGTTGCCTACCGACCTAGAGCATGACTCGCCCCGTGTAACGCTCTACACGGAGGCAGAGGCCAGAGAAATTCGAGAAAATGATGTTGACCTGCTAGAAGAAGCAAGAGAGTTAACTCTGTCATGTTCAGCTGTTTATCAGCAAAATTTGAGGCGTTATCATAGCCGGAAAGTGAACCCAAGGGTTTTCCGAGAAGGAGACATGGTGCTTAGGCTCGTGCAGCGCACAGCCGCGATGCACAAGCTATCTCCTCCGTGGGAAGGGCCTTTCATTGTGAGCAAGGCTCTACACAATGATGCCTATTATCTCGTTGACGCACAGCCATCCCAGAAGAACAGGCCGGATAGAGCAGGAGAAGAGTCCAAGCGCCCTTGGAATGTAGCTCTACTCCGCCATTTTCATTCGTGAGCAAATTATGTATGTACTCTCTTATCCGAGTTGAACTTACATTCGGCAATCTGAAATTGAACTCGGGGACTGCCCTCGTCCAAACTGTTCCTTGTGTTTACTCTGCTTTACTTTGTCTACTCGGTTGAACCACTTAGAATTTCAAAAAGCATACAAAGTAATGTGTTTAAACTCACCGGACACTCTGCGACTCTGCTGCTGTCCGCAACCCGGCTTCATGGCAAGCCAGAGAACAAGCCAAAGGGTCAATGAACACATGAAAAATTGCAAAGGAAAGGAAGCGTGTAGCAACCGAGTAGAGTGTTTTTTACAGTTTTTTCTTTTCGGCTAAGTGGTGGGCAGCGCTACTATGAATTTTTCTAAGTGGCTAAGTATTTGAAACTCCTAATTTGAACTCTTGTGACTCGACTACCAACAAAGCAACAAGTTGCAGGTAAGAGCTGAGATAAAAAGGAAGAGCGGATAAAAAATGCAACTCGGGGACTTGCATATTAACACAACTCGGCATTGAGCCAGAGTTGCTAAGAACTCAAACTGAAGTAAAATGGAGTAGCAACAAGAGACTTAATTGTTTGATACATGTGCACCCGGCATCCCGGGGATCTGATGAAAAGTTAAGATAAGTGTTTCAGGTGGCAGCAGTGTCGGCAGTGGTAGTGTTATCCGCGTCAGTCTTCTCGGCATCGACGCTCTCAGCATCAGCTTCTGTGTTGGCATTGCCAGCTTGCTCGGAGTTGCTGCGCCTTTGCCAGAGCAGGCGAGCTCGCGGCGCGAAGATCAGGAAAGATGTCTAGAGAGGAACCAATAAAAGTTAGGTAAGGAGGCAGAGAGGAGATAAAATCGAGAAGAAAGAGTGGGAGGAAAAGCAAGCCAAGTAGCGAAGGAGAGAAACAGAAAGGTGCCGGGAAGAGAAAACTTACTTCTAAGATCAACAAGCAGCGCATCTAGCTTGATCTTGCAAGCCTCCTCGTCCGCAAGATGCCGGTCTTCGATGCTACGCGCGTTGGCAACCTGCTGCGCGAGCTGCACGTTGTGCTTCTTCAGCACCTCGATCTCTGCCTCGAGCGCCTGCTTGGTGGCTTTGGCTGAGGTCTGGGTCTCCAGGGCGCCCTCGAGAGCTGTTTTAAGCTTCACCTGCATCGCCTCAAACTCGGCGCGCTCGGCGTCGCGTTCCTTCTTGAGTGCAGCATCTCGGGCGGCCAGCTGCTGCTGCACCTCGGCAGGCATCAAGCAATGGAGGTGATCTTCCCGGAACTTCTTGTATTCTTCTGCGAGAAGGACATCACTGTTAGAAGAATAGCCAAGTAGAGGAGAAGATACAGACAACAGAGTAGCTGGCAACTCACCCTCCAGCTCCTTGATCTTGCTCTCGGCGGAGGCGGTGAAGACGTGGCAGTGCTCGTGCTGATCTTGCAGTTCTTTGAATTTGCCTGCAGAGTAAACTGAATTAGAGCAAAAAGCAAAAGCGGGCGTAAACACAAAACACACAAACCGAATAGCTAGTAGCTAACCTTCAAGCTTAGAGATTTGGAGAGCGCGGTCCACTGCTGCCTGCTCCAGAGAAGAATCATCTTTGCGCTCGGCTTCAAGGGCCACGATGCGCTTCCTGGCAATGCTGTGGTTCCAGAGCAGCCGCCGGAACAGGTTAGTCCTCTTCAAGAGGCTATTCTGTAAAGAAGAAGAAAAGGAGTTAGGAAATTTTGGGAAGATTTGGCCCGAGAAGACAGCAACTCGGTTGAGCGTCCGTCTACTCGGCCCAAATCTCGGGGACTGGGTAGTGGCTAAGGAGAGAAAGAAGAACAGAAGAGAAGAGATACCGCAACTCGGAAAAAGCAAGAAACACTTACAGCGTATGTCTGCTCGATGTCCTCGGCGGCTTTGCGGAGGACGAATAGCTTTGCGGTCAGCATGCTGGTGTCGGAGGCGATGGTCATGGGATGGCTGCCGAGATCGGCCTTGTTCCAATCGACGCGATAATGATCAACGTCGCCCAACATGCTGCCGTTCCACTTCTCGACGCCGTGGGCGTCACTCTCCCAAATCCTATCGATGAAGCCTACTCGGTCCACGACCTGCATCAGCCCTTCTGATTGGATCTCATCCTCGCCAGCTTCAAGCGAATAGATCTCGATGGGCTTCTTGGCCTTGAGCTTGGCGTCCACTGCCTTGGCAGGGCCGTCCTTCAGAGCAGAGATCCGCTGCTCTCCTTTGGACAAGGAGATGCCGTACTGCCTGGACCCAGACAGCACATATGCTGGCCAGCTGGCTTGTGCACTCGATCCTGCGCCTGCACCAGCAGATCCACTAGCAGCGCCAGTGGTGACTTGCGTGCTCTTCACTACCGGCTTCCCGGTGGACGCAGTAGGTGCTTTGGGCGGTGGCATCAGGCTGGCATCCTGCACAGCATGGCGTGGCGGATTCTTGCGGATAGCGGCAGCTTCAGTCTTGATGGTCTTCTTGCTGGTGTCCGCCCGAGAAGGGGGTGCAGGCACTTGGCGCGCAACGGACGGAGCCGCTTGGCGTGAGGTTGGTGGAGGCATAAGCTCAGATGCAGTCTTGGTCGTTTTCTTCTTTGGGGGAGGGCTTGGAGCAGTTGGTGGTGAGGCCTGCTGGGTAGACGGCACAGGGGGCCGGCTACCCTGCGCAGCGTTCGGCTGCGCTTGGCTCTGGAGCACGGGCTCCACCACAGTCTTCTCAACCCGCTGCTCGGCAGCGGGATCAGGTCTGGCGTCGTCTTTTTCTTCTACCCGCGGCGTGGCCACGGGGTCTTCATGAGCTGCAGCATGTTCTTCCTGCTGCTCGGTGTGGTCCTCCGGCCGCTCAAGGGCGGCGCGATTCTTGTTCTCGGGGTCTTGATCAGTATTCTCCCTAGCTGAGGCGGCTGGGGGAGAAGGAGGTGTCTCATCGTGAGCAGCATCCTGCGCGCTCTGGTCCGCGTAGGACTGCTGCTCCAAGTTCTCGTCGTCTTGGTCACCCGCGCCCGTGTTCTCGGCGCCGATGTCCTCTTCTTCCATCTTTACAGGAGAGGGCGCACGTGCCCTATCCTGCTGCACGGACTCGTCCTCCTCCTCGGAGAGATCGACGAGTTTCTCAAGGTCGATGACGGATTTCCTCTTGCCGGTGCGAGTGGGGGCAGCGGCTGCGTCAGCATCCAGGGGATCGCTGGAAGAAGGAAGGAAATCAGAAAGAGAAAAACAGAGAAACAGAATAGCGAGAGGCAGAGGCTAAGTGTCATTCAAATGGAACAACTTACCCTTTGCGGGTGGGGAGTTGCCTTCTGGCGGTGGTGGTCTTCTTCTTCTTCTCGGTCTTCTTGGGCTTCTTGGCAGCGGGTTCTTGGGCACCGCTGCCCGTCCTCTTCCGAGTTGTGGGATCGGCCACAGAGAGATGCTGGACGTCGATGGGATCCTCGGCCTTCTCGTCATCCTCATGCTCGAGATCCTCTGCAGAGTAAAAGAGGAAAAGAGATTGAGAAGCAGAAAAGGATTTATGATTGCGCTACTCGCGGTCAGAGAGGCCAACTGGGTCACCTTCGTCATCCTCAGACCAGTCGCGGATAGACGCATCAACTTGGTGCTTACCAGGCTGATTGGCATGAGGGATGCAGAGAGTGTCCTGAGTGTCGTAGGCGGTCTCGTCGTCCTCTTCTCGGTCACTGTCCCAGTTGTCCTCGAGGACCTCCTCATCTTCCTCAGCCTGGCGATCGATGTGCTGGAAAGGCAAAAAGATGGCATGAGTAAGTTGAGTTCTAAGCTTAAGGAGCTCTACCCGGCTTAGCATGCAAACACAAAGCATATTCAGCTAAGGATTTGTACCCGGCGTGGCATGCAAACACAAAGCATATAAGCCTAAGGATTTCTACCCGGCGTAGCATGCAAACACAAAGCATATAAGCCTAAGGATTTCTACCCGGCGTGGCATGCAAACACAAAGCATATAAGCCTAAGGATTTCTACCCAGCGTGGCATGCAAACACAAAGCATATTCAGCTAAGGATTTCTACTCGACAGGTCATGCAAACACAAAGCATATGAAGCCTACCAGAGTATCTAGGATGTTCTACTCGATATCAGAGTGCAGAGGCAAAAACCCAGAAGATTGACCTGTTCGATTGGCTTGGTGCGGCTATACGACACGAAGCCGTACTGCCAGGTGTCGGAGAGGGACGTCTGCGCGATGGATCTCGCCCAGATGGCTACATCAGCGGTACTCAACTCGAAGGTGGTGGTCCTCGTGCAGTCCCGGGGCCCTCCCATGTAGCACATCTTGTGGGAGCGGCGCTGGAGCGGAAGCACTCGGCGCGAGATCCAGCACGCGAGGGGATCATCGCGGCGAAATCCTTCTTCCTTCAACTCGGCGAGGCGCGACTCGAGTTGAACAAGATCTTCGATCTTGTTCTTCGGGTTGTAGCCCCAGTTCTGCTGGGTTGGCCTCGCGTTCTTCCACCTAGGGAGCCCTATCTGGTCCTGGATTGGTTTCCCTTCTTCGGTGGGGACGTTCTTAACGTAGAGAAAGGAGCACTGCCATTTGCGCACCGTCTCCAATCCCTTGACGCACGGGTGGCTACCAGTGGAGCGCTGCAGCATCATGGCGCTCCCCGTCATCGTCATCGCGCGAGCGCTTTCTGTGTTTCCCGGGTTGGGGATGCTCTGCTTCCGGAAGAAGAAGTAGCGCGCCCAACTGTGGATAGTTGGGTACACGCCGAGAAACGCCTCGCAGACCACCGCGTGGAAGGCGAGCATCACCATGGCGTTGGGGGGAGATGGTGCGGGTGCAACCCGAAGTTGGAGAGGAATTCCGTGAAGAAGTCGGAGACGGGGAGGCCGAATCCACGCTTGAAGTGCGCGAGGAAGACGACGAACTCGTTCTTCTCCGGCGTTGGGACGATCTCGGTGCCCGGCTGCCTACACCGCACGCCGGGAGGGACACGGCGGGTATTGACTAGCCATTGGCAGTCCTCCGCCGTGACATCAGAGCCCTCCCATCCGGCGCGGGCGGCAGCATCATCCTCTCCGCGAGCCATGGAAGCAAGAAGATTGGTGGGAGATTGGTGTTTGGATTGGATAAGTTTCTCTCGGGATCTTTCCGGCGGCGCGTGGAGCGGTGGCGCAGCAAGCGGTTGCGTAGGCGGAGCGCTCGGCGACGGCGGAGAAACAAAGAGGCAGGGGATTGAAGTGAGCAGGAAAGAGAAGAAGAGGGAATCGAGGGGGTATTTATCTCTCCCCTCGAGTTGCCGTTACCAGCGGAGTTAGTGGGATCAATCCTGCAGAGAGATCGTGCGGCGTGGGAAGCGAACCGGTTAGAAACGCACACAGCGCATATTGCGCGCGTAACGGGCGCAGTTAATCCCACGTCGAGATCATGGGCGATTTACTGCGGTTGAAGTGACATAACGTGCTGGTGGGCCCTGGTCGCAGTTACTAGCGCGTGGCCTGCCGTATCCCAGGCACCGAGGCGTCCGAGTGACAGGGGTGTGACACGTGCCCCGTCGCGACACGCAGAGGTGGATTCGCACCGATTGAGCGGGATTGTGTTTCGAAGATTTCGCTAAGTCATTTTACTCGGCATCAGAGAAGAGAAATGATGCTACTCGGAGAAGAAGAGACTCAAGCCAAGGATAAGGGCTACTCGGAGGTGCTACTCGGCATCTTACAGTTCGAAGACAAGATTTGTTCTTAAGCTGGAAGGGCCCAGTGAACAGGTTCGCATGACTCTACCAGCTTCGGGGACTAATGTCGGGGGGTTACCCCCGAGTAGGGTAAGGCAAGTGCTAAAGGCAAGATCAGAAGAGCAGTTTTGACCAAGTTGGTTGGCTACCCGGTACCCGCTACCCGGTGGACAGCTATTCGGCCGTACCTATCGATGGCCAGGAGGAAGAATCAAGAAAGTTATATTCTTCCGAGTAGAGGAAGTGGTCCGAGTAGAGGGAGTGGATTCCTACTCGGACCAGAAGTCAATGGAGCCGTTCTGATAAAGGATCCCGCGTATCCTGCGTCCGTACGGCGTGCGGTTCAACTTACAGAGTGCGTGATTATCCGCACCACGGCGTGGCTACAGTGCGGTAGGCGCCTGTCTAGTCCTGTCACTGACAGAGGGGACAAGACAGGGCTAGGGGCCTACCCTATCTCACTGACAAGGGTGGACAGGTCCCATCTCCGAACGACGCAACGACTTACAGGGCGAGTGTCAGCGGGAACCCGGAGGCGTGCGCGGTTCTGCAGGGCTCCTGTCACATCGTGTCGTACTTTATACTCGTTTTCTATTCGGCTGGGCACCAGTATATAAGGTGCCCTGCCTCCTCCTGTGCGAGGGTCGACTCACTCGTTCGGAACACTTAGAGAGAACTAGAGAGCAAGAGTGGCTACTCGGCTGAAGGCCTAATTGTATTGTGGCTACTCGGTGAACACACACATAAAGACAAAGGCAGGAGTAGGGGTGTTACCTCCACACGAGGGCCCTGAACCTGGGTAAGATCTTGGTGTTTGTAGTGTTTGTGATCTACCACACGCGGCTACTCGCCGTGTGATCGCTCCCCGAGCACCTCCAGCGTCCATCGGCCCCAACTTTAGCCATCCCATGGCATCTGCCGTGATACCACCACGACATCCGGCGAGAGATTAACGGCTGCTTCCGGGCACAGTTCGAGGTGTCAAGAGAGGGGAAAAGAGGAGGAGTGCTCGGGCTTTAAAGGGGTGGTCTCGGGCAAGAAATAAAGGCATTAATTTGCCCGCAATTAATGAGATTGCTCCGGTTTAAAACGAGTGCGAAAATTTTGGCTGGAGGAAGGAGACGATGATGTCATCCATGACGTCATCCTTTATTTTATTTTATTTTTATTCCTGTTTTAAAGATTAAATCATAACTTCTGCTTAATAAATCCAATTAACCTCAAATAAGTTTCTAAATTCCTGTAATATTAATATCTTTCAACCAGAAACATTTTTGGAAACTTTTCAACACAATTCAAATTTTGAATTTTGAAATTTGTATAATTCACTAATAGTAACTTAATGTGATTTTTAGTTTAGAAATTTATAAAATATATTTATTGGTCAAATAAAATTTCAGTGACATTCTAAATGTTGAAAACATATTTTTGAAAGTCATTTCATCTGGTTTTCACACTTTTATATTTTGAATTAGGGATACCCCCTAATAGCAACTTATGTTATTTTCTAAAAAGAAAAGAATAATTAATTATAATAAGGCCAAGTATTTTTTTAAAGACATATCACATGTGAAAACATGTTTTCTCTAGATCCTTTTCTCACAATTAAATTGGTGGGAAACATCTCATTATTTCATACTTCATATTGTAGTTGAATGGTGGTATAATTAATTTTTGGTTTGCAAATATTTCCAGTAATCAAATAGTTGGAAGATGAGAAATTATTATTAGGTAGAAGTTGATAACAACCCTTTGGAAAACATGTGTGTAGCGAAACTATCTTATACTATTAGGGTTTTATAAGACATTAATGTGGTTACAAAAGTATCTTCAAGTTTATTTAAATTATTAAAGATGGTGAAAACAATTCTTAGGGTTTTGGAAAACAAATAATATAATCTTTGTGGTTGAGTTTTATTTTATTTTGGTGGCTTTCTTCAACAGAAAACAAAAGTTTTAAATTTTTGTGATTTTTTTGAGTTTCTACAAAAATCAGGGATGTTACAGGCTACCACACTTAAAAGAAATCTCTTCTGGATATTTGGGAAGGATAGAAAGAAAGATAGGTCTGGGTGATTAGGTTCCAGAACAAATGGGTGGGCTACCACCCATAAAAGAAACTTTTGTGGGTAGTCTATTTTCATTAGATTGGAGTGTAGATTGATTTGAGATTGGCTTGAAAAGAACTTTCCTTTGCGGTAGAGCTGTAGACCAACATAGGTTTGTTGAACTACCTTTGACATTGAGGGGTCACTCTTTGGGTCAATCAAAAGACCAAGTTGAGAGGATTTCACAACATCATCTCATTATAATGGGAACACATTTCTCAAACATTCATTGTAGTTTATTACAATGGAAGAAACTTCTAAGGAAAATTAATTTTCAACTTAAAACATTGCCTAAGACTCCTTCTTGGACAGATATTTCTTCATGCCTTAGCATCCCTCCTTCAGAAAGTCATGTTTCCTTCTTATTTTGAGGGAAACTATTTGCATAGTGTCCTTTATCTTTGCATTTGAAGCAAGTCACTTGGCTGATGTCTCTATAGACAGGAGTGGGGTTCTTCTGAAGTTTCTTCTTCCTTTTTGGTGATGTTATATTGGCAATCATATCTTCATATTGTTGTCCAGAATACTCCACTATATTGGAAGATAGTCTGGTTTGCTTGTTTGGACAATTTCTAGATAAGTGTCCATCCTCTTCACAAGAATAACAGTTCTTGGTGGTGTGTTTGGATGAATGGGCATGTGGGAAAGTCTTGGCTCTAGTGTTCATCTTGACATGGTCCATCTAAATAGTATCCAACTTGCGTTTTCCCTTCACTTATGGTTTTCCTAAGTTCCCTTGGATTGCACTAAGCATTCCTACTTTGGCTTGTTGTCCAAGTTGTTGTACCATGGGGTAAAGTGGACATTGTGTTGGAGCATGTGTTGTTCCTTCACACAGAAAGCAATTAACTTGAGTGAATCACCTTCAGTTGAGTTGTTTGCATCACTATGGGGCCACTCATCAGGACATTCTTTGGAATAGTGTCCTATCTCTCCACAAGATTTTCAGGCTCTGAGTGTTGACAACATTTCTTCTTCTACCTTCTTGTTATCTCTAGCTATCAAGGGTTGATTGTTTTCACTATTGGACATGTTTTGGGACATTATATGCACTATCTGGGATTGGGTATCTAACACTTGTTGCATTCCTGGTGCTAACTCCAGGTTGCTGGCTTGATTCTGGGTCATCAGTTGTATCATCTGAGTTTGAGCTTCTAGTAGCATATGCATTGCTATTGACTTCTCAGGGTTGTTGGCATTCTGTATAGGCATCTGTTTTGGGGTTTTAGGGAGAGATGGGTAGAGGTTAGAAAGATAGCTAAGGAAGGTTCCTATCCAAACATAACAGATCAAGGAAACTCATCTTGCAATCAACACACAACAAACATATAGCAACACAATCATCACGCCAAGCAACATAGTTTTAGGAAAACATCTAGTATTGTCATACCACACTCAAATGTATGATCAATACACTAACACGTTAACGTTGTTCTAACAAACTAGATTGGTGGTCTCATCTATATCTTCTTGAGTTCTCTTCAGATTCTTCTCTCCATGTCTTGAGGTGTTCTTGATTGTTGTGAAGTCTATGTTTTTCTTCAAGTTTCTTCAATAATTCTTGAGTGTAGGTCTTCATGTGGTGAAAATACTTCTTGCACTTCTTGGTATGATCATCAACATTCCTGTCTTGAGGTATTGAAGAGGTAGGTCATCTAGAAAATTTTGAAGGTGAATAATAGATGAGATGAGATGAGAAGAATTAAGATGATTGTTTTGTTTCTAGAAAGTTGTGAACAAAGTAGATTTTCAATCCTAGGGTATTTTCCAAACATAGGGTCTCGAATTCAATGGGAAACGCAATGCTCTGATACCATTTTGTAATCTTTTCACCATATTTATATTTTTTAACCTTGAAATTTGAATAATTCCTTAATAGTGATTTAATGTTATTTCCAAAATAGAAAATAATCAAAAAGACCACAGGCAAAACATGTTGGCGATAGTCTCGAGATCCTAAACGAAATCCTCACTCGTCTTTAAAAACATCTACGAGATGGAATATGAAGCCACAAGGGAGTCAATAAAATTTAATGTATTGGCAAGTAACACTATGGTGGATATAAATGTCAAGACTAATATTACATCCTATCACTTTTGTAAAACAAACTTTTCTTCTCAAAGGGTAGCATCATTGGACTGAAATCCAAGCACGACAACTACTGTTCACTTGGTCAAATTTTACTTATTGAAAATGGTGATGTGATTCTTCCTTCCATCCTTGTCCAGCTGCTCAAAGTTGTCCATAACCGGGGACACGGCTAAGATCTTAGTTTGTTGACTCTGTAGAGCTTGTGCACTTTGACCTTCAGACTCAAATCAGCCCAAACATCCTATACACCTTGAGTGCATTAAGGAAAGGAGAAGATAGAAACGAGATCTTTCATAAGCAAGAATTCAACCCAATGGAAAGACCCGTTCCACCTATAATTATGCTACATCTGCTTGTCAAGCCCAGGCTGAACCCTCACAACTTAGTTCATCAAGACAGAGCCCATATGACTAAAGGCTGCACTGGAAGCAATCTAAACTTGGGGAACATCATAATCACTTTGTTCCTGGGTGGCATTCCTTCAAGTGAACTCCCCTAGGGGAGACACTCAACTATAAACAACCCCGCATTACCAATCCACCAAGTGGTTCATTGAAGTTGTTACTTCAAATTTTTCCACAACATCAAGTAAAACAATTTTGTATCAAGGCTAAGCATCCACTAAGTACCAAGTATTCAAAAGTAACAATGTATAAGGATGGTTACACACTACTAGGATAATATCATAGCATAATATAACTTAGAAAAAAAATTCTATCATGCATACTACTCAAGAATCAACTAATGCATATAGAAAATACTAGGTAGTTGAATGATGTGTTACTTGCCTTGTTGAAGTTGGTGAAGATATCACACTCTCTTCACAAAAGATATTTGCTCTCTGTACAATCTATTCACTGAAAACACAATAACAAAATAAACAAGCATCCTAGCAATCAAACACATAAGTGAAGAAAACAAACAAAGCATTTAACATAACAAAGGGGTTGAACCAAGTTGGCTAGGACAAGGTGAAGGTTTTATTTTGAAAAGATTCGTTCTCTAATGGTTCAATACATTGTTAAGGGGTTTCCAATGGTTTAATTGGGATGGAGTAGGTTGAGTTTGTAGTGAACTAACTTTATTATAACCATACTTGTCGAGGAAGTTCCAAGAGTTCACCAAGGTGATCTAACTATCTGATGACTCCCAAGTGCAGGAGATCAATTGTAGTACCTTTCGATAAGTATTTGAGTGTCGAACCCACGAGGAGCTGAAGGTAAGCTATCTATTCTCTAAAGCCCTATAACCCTCTTATATGGCTGTTTATGCAAAGCAATAAGTTTGACTAAAAGGAACTAACTAATTAAAAGCAAGTGACGTGGAGTGTACTTTGTCTAGTAACTAGTGAAGCAAGTTTAAAATGCAAGTAATCCTAGAGCAAGTTTCTAAAGCAAGTTTCTAAGCAAGTTTCACAAGTAGCAAGCAGCAAATATCTCAAGTATCTCAAGGGAGAAAGTGTTCTAGCAATAGGTGTTTCGTTCGTGTGGTTGTCACAATTAGTGAAGCACATGTTTTAGTCTTAGTTGTTTCTTCTAGGAAGGAGCCATGAATAGGTATAGTCAAGTAAATGATCTACAACCCCTTATGATGGATCATGTGGCCAAGTAAATGACTGCACAAGATTGATTAAGACATAAAGTCCCACCATAGCCTTACGTTCTAAGGTCCCCTATATATATCCCCCAATAACTTAACTTTGTGGCTCGGTCTCAGGTTACTGTCACTCCCAAATCACCACCACTCCATTATGCTACCGGTGATCACCTTACATGCATTCCCCAACATATGCGTGCACTCATATATTGTACATAAAGACAATCATAGAAGATAACAAACTTGTATGCAACCAATCAACGAACTATTTCACTATTGCCAAGAACAATTCACTACTCAAACATAGACGGGGAGACACAATACATCAAGGGAATATAGTATTGCATCATACATCGTGTTTGCCAAGAGATTAAAGTGGAGAGATGGAGCTGATCTTGCTGTATATGTTGATGATGAACACGCCGGAGGGGGGTGGAGCCCTCCGGGGGTGATCCCGGCGGCGTTTCCCCCCTCCGATCTTCTCCGGCAGCAGCCTTCTGTCTCTCTGTTTTGTGGTTTCGTCTCTCGGCTCCGCCTCCTTCTCGAAAAGGCCAGGGGACCCTTTATATAGTCGTTTTTAGGTCACGAGACACTCGGGAGAAGAAAGATCGACGGCATCGGAGCCACGGGGGCAAAAAGGGGGCCCCACACGTGGCCAAGGAATCTGGCCACGTGGAGGGTCCTCTTTTCCACCTGGTTGACCTTTTGGCCCTCTACTTTGGCCCATGGTCTTCGTCTCGAAAATTCTGAACCGTGCTCTTCGGCCTTGCCCTTTTTGGAGTCCCGAAGCTCCCGGAAAGTCTGAAACACTAAAAAGTACGTTTTCTGGAAAAACAGGGTTAGAACCAAAAGAAGGGGGATTGTTCAGAAAATCCCCCAAATCATTATAAAACATGAATATAAGTTGCTAATATGTAGGAAAAACAAGTAATAACATGCAAAGTTCATGTATGCATTTTACATGCATCAACATCCCCAAGCTTAACCCATACTCGTCCTCGGGTATGAAGGTGATAAAACTAACATGGACTTTGCATTTTAAAACAATCATGGAATATCAAAGAAGATTATTCATGCTACATATAATCAAATGATTCATAATGTAGATGAGTAGCAACATACAATTCATGTTATAAGAATTATCAAATATGCAAGCAAAGATGCTTCATGAAAGTTCACAAAGTGTATAATGAAATAAAAGCACTATGGACCAAATGCATACACAAAATTAAAAATAAAATCCTATATTGGTCAAAGAATAGCATAATGGAAAATAGAAAATATGGTGGACACTTTGGAGAAAATTGAGTAGAGGTAAAACATGATCACGTCTTATTTAGCCTCTAAATTATTCAACTAAAACTACTAATTGAAATGTGGCATCCATTGGTCTAAGACTCTCATTGCCCCTTTATCACTAGCATCTTAAATGGTGAATGTTGAAGTAATGTGAATGACAAGGTGGTTGAAAGCCTTATGCCCCGTGAGTGTGAAAACCTACTCCATGATTACTCAACTTAAGATTCCTAATAAGCTTTGTACAATCATAATAAGTATTAATGACATCATAGAGAACCGCAAAGAGGTACCTCTTGCCCCATGACATGTAAACAAGCCCATGTCACAATGACAAGACAAACAAACGGAGTAGACTCATCATCCTTTTTATTTTCATTCACTATTATGCATAGCTTCTTATTTTATTGTAGGATGTGTTGTAGATTCACTCAAGCTGTAAGTGAATTTCCACCATGATAAAGCATGGCTTGGGTTAGCGGCCCAATGCGTTTCTCTAGTCATATAGATACTTACTCATCAAAACTTACTACTCCTCTATTTCATTTCGGCATGGCAGGAGTCCAAAAAAAAAGTACATGATATCAACCAAATGTAAATTTTTGTGCAATGTTGAAAGCTTGCCGGTGATACACGT
Organism: Alopecurus myosuroides; assembly: GCA_028641055.1. Taxonomy (NCBI): domain Eukaryota; kingdom Viridiplantae; phylum Streptophyta; class Magnoliopsida; order Poales; family Poaceae; genus Alopecurus; species Alopecurus myosuroides. The sequence continues at coordinate 313,400,158 of CM054059.1, read as the reverse complement.
TTATAGCTAGCTCCCAACCAAACACTTGTCAAACGCAAAACTTTTAGTTCCCGTTATTGGGTCATGTTTATTAAGTGCAATGAAAAGTAAAGGTGTGCATTCAAAAGTTCGTGAGAGTCCTATCCCAAATTCAGCTCATGACAATTAATATAGTGACTATCTTAATTTAGAACATAAATAACACTATAACATGGTGAACATACTCGGATAGCTCTGAAGCTAATAGGTAGATATGGTGGACTCACTGGAAATACTTGGCTAAAGGGTGTTGGAAACAAGTTTATACTTGTTGGAATTTTTACTTTTTTTGGCTAGAAAGAGGGAGATAGTTGACCAGCTACTATGCATGCATTAGTGTCCATAGAACTACTCATTTCATGACAAACTAAGTAAACTAACAATTAGCATCAAAAACATGAATAAGAGATAGCTCATGACAACACTATTGCAAATTTCTACACCTAAAACAGCATATAAATCATGCAACTATAAGTAGCTTTTATAATCAACTAAAGCGTCCCTTTCCCAATAAATATAACAGCATCCAACTTAATTCAACCCATTATTATAGTAGCTGATTCTCATAAAGATAATTGTGGTGGTGGTCTCACAAATAAAATAAAAAAAAACAAAACTAGACGCTTCAAGTTTCTGCGATAAATGCTTTGCTTAGAAAAACAGAAAGTAGACGTGTGCTAACCAAAAGAGTGTTGGTCCAGGGGGTGTTCACCACATCCCTATGCTTGTGGTTTTCACCACTCTTGGATCTCTCTTGGCGCAGCTTCTCTATTCCCTGTGAAAAAACTTTACAAAACATGTTTCTCCCATTCTTTTTCTGTGGGGTGAGATTAGCAAGGACAAACAAAACGTATGCATGGTGCCCAAAATTCCAAATCAAATGCTCCATTTGATATACAATAAGGTTCATTATGTTGTATGTTCACTCTCTTGCTTGAAAGAATCATGGAAATTCGATTCCCAAGCCCAAAGAGTGCATAAAACAAAAGAAGGCAGAATCTGTCCAGAAAAGCAGCAGCAGCAAAACGAACGTTTTTCCCTAAGCTAGACTCGTAAAAAAATTAAGACAATTATTTTGCTTACCGAGGACGAAAAGTTGCATAACATAATAAAAAATTAGCTCAATCCAACATACCAATAAAAAACGTAAAATTATACGGTGAGCAGACTCGTGCTGAAACAGAAATTTCATGCACTAGGATAGCAACTTATAAGTCCAAATGGGTTCGACTTGACTCTTTATTGAAAACTCCAGAATTAAAACAAAAAAACTAATCTCTTGAGACATCAAGAGGACACTAGGAAAATCCAAACAAAAACAACCGGGTTGCCTCCCGTAAAGCGCTTTGTTTATAGCCATATAGCTAGGCTTTACTTACTTAACATCATGATGGTTGGAGTGAGGTGGATCGGCATCCCCAAGCTTGGATTCTTGTACTTATTTGATACATGTAGGGTGAGCCCAGGGGTACATCCCCAAGCTTGATTGTTTGTCCCTCTTTATCTTTGTTCATCTCACTCAACTCTTCCTCCTGAAAAATTCTTCTTACACAAATCTCAACATAAAACTTGATTAGAGGGGTTAGTGCCTCCATAAATAAAATCCACATAGGTACAGCAAAGACACATCATGAGTTGATTCTAAATATTGACTACTGTTACTACAGTTGTGCATTGCTCCTTGATCAAAAGAACCATACAAAACACAAGTAATGAGAGCAATGCAAAATAAAGACATAATCTGTCAAAAACTAAACAGCCCGTAAAGAGTGAATTTTTAGAGGCACTTAAGTTGCTCAAATCAGAAAACTTAAAACTAATGAAATATTTAGTGATAACTAAATATTGCTGTCGTAAATTACCAGGTCAAAATTCCACTTCTGTGATTTTAAACATTTTTCGCAGTGAAGTTCAGGAATCTGTTTTCTGGACAGCTAATTACTATTGTTTAATCCTATCTCTCATATAAGATTATTCTTTCCATTTATGATGAGAAGTAAGACATAAATGTGATGTTACAATAGTGAACTAATATTTTTTATTATTTTTAGCTTTGGAAAAAGTTTTAATGATAGAGACTTTGGAATGGTTTCATCGGCATGAACAACACATGTTCAACGTCGACCCCAACTTCTCCATTACTCATCCTTCTCATTTACTTTCCCAAAAATTTTATAAAATGAAAATCTTAACTAAATTATAGATAACAGTAGGTAAAGGTATTTTACATGTTGAAAAGACATAAATGTGTGCTCAAACCGAATAGGAAATTAAATCATAAGGAACACACCAAAAAATATTAAACAATTTATTTTTAAGTCTAACCCCTTTCCTATGCATTGGCATTTTGTAATGAAACAAATAAAAGAAGCACATAATATTAAGCATAGAAAGGTAGATCAAGTGCAACTTCAATACTTTCAGCATAAAGAGGGGAAACTTAATATTGTTGAAATATGTGTAACCATGTTTCTCTCTCTCATAATAATTTTCAGTAGCATCATGAATAGATTCAACAATATGAATATCACATAAAAAATTCTTATCATGAGCCACATGCATAAAAGAATCACTAATCTCCACATAAGTACAATCCTCATTAGTGATAGTGGGAGTTAAACATTCATAATTTTCATTGCAATCATCATATATATGAGGCATAGTATCATCAAAGTGAATTTTCTCCTCCAAGCTTGGGGAACTAGAAATATCATGCTCATCAAAACCAACTTCCCCAAGCTTAAAACTTTCCATAGAATCATTTTTATCCTCAATAGTAGGGGGACTAAAAATATCATATTCATCAAGACAAACTTCCCCAAGCTCAAGGTTTTCCTTAGCAATAAAGGTGTTCAAAGAATTAGTACTACCACAAATATGATTGTTGTGCAAATAATTTTTCAATTTCCCCTCAAACACTTCATGTCCTAATTCAAGGTAGATATTATACAGTTCTAAAATTGTTTGGTTGTTTTCCATTTTATATTTTTTTTTGTGTTTTAGGTTTATATGTTAGTATGCAATGCAAACAAGAATAAAAGCTTAGCACAACGCTCCCCGGCAACGACGCCAGAAAAGTGCTTGATGACTCCCAAGTGCAGGAGATCAATTGTAGTACCTTTCGATAAGTATTCGAGTGTCGAACCCACAAGGAGCTGAAGGTAAGCTATATATTCTCTAAAGCCCTATAAACCTCTTATATGGCTATTTATGAAAAGCAATAAGTTTGACTAAAAGGAACTAACTAATTAAAAGCAAGTGACGTGGAGTGTGGTTTGTCTAGTAACTAGTGAAGCAAGTTTAAAATGCAAGTAATCCTAGAGCAAGTTTCTAAAGCAAGTTTCTAAGCAAGTTTCACAAGTAACAAGCAGCAAATATCTCAAGTATCTCAAGGGAGCAAGTGTTCTAGCAATAGGTGTTTCGTTCGTGTGGTTGTCACAATTAGTGAAGCACATGTTTTAGTCTTAGTTGTTTCTTCTAGGAAGGAGCCATGAATAGGTATAGTCAAGTAAATGATCTACAAATCCTTATGATGGATCATGTGGCCAAGTAAATGACTGCACAAGATTGATTAAGACATAAAGTCCCACTATAGCCTTACGTTCTAAGATCCCCTATATATATCCCCCAATAACTTAACTTTGTGGCTCGGTCTCAGGTTACTGTCACTCCCAAGTCACCACCACTCCATTATGCTACCGGTGATAACCTTACATGCATTCCCCAACATATGAGTGCACTCATATATTGTACATAAAGACAATCATAGAAGATAACAAACTTGTATGCAACCAATCAACGAACTATTTCACCATTGCCAAGAACAATTCACTACTCAAACATAGACGGAGAGACACAATCCATCAAGGGAATATAGTATTGCATCATACATCGTGTTTGCCAAGAGATTACATTGGAGAGATGGAGCTGATCTTGCTGTAGATGTTGATGATGAACACGCCGGAGGGGGGTGGAGCCCTCCGGGGGTGATCCCGGCGGCGTTTCCCCCCTCCGATCTTCTCCGGCGGCAGCCTTCTGTCTCTCTGTTTCGTGGTTTCGTCTCTCGGCGCCGCCTCCTTCTCGAAAAGTCCAGGGGACCCTTTATATAGTCGTTTTTAGGTCACGAGACACTCGGGAGAAGAATGATCTACGGCATCGGAGCCACGGGGGCAAAAAGGGGGCCCCACACGCGGCCAAGGAATCTGGTCGCATGGAGGGTCCTCTTTTCCACCTGGTTGGCCTTTTGGCCCTCTACTTTGGCCCATGGTCTTCGTCTCGAAAATTCTGAACCGTGCTCTTTGGCCTTGCCCTTTTTGGAGTCCCGAAGCTCCCGGAAAGTCTGAAACACTAAAAAGTACGTTTTCTGGAAAAACAGGGTTAGAACCAAAAGAAGGGGGATTGTTCAGAAAATCCCCCAAATCATTATAAAACATGAATATAAGTTGCTAATATGTAGGAAAAACAAGTAATAACATGCAAAGTTCATGTATGCATTTTACATGCATCACTATCTCAACTAAAGTAACACATAACAAGGTGTAACACTTAGTTGTTTTCATCAAAACATTTGAGTGATCTAAGTTAGTCCTTCCATTTTGGTTTAGGGTAGGGTCTAGGTTCAACTAACTTCATAACAATGGAGATAACAAGTTAAAGTTTTGGGATTTTCCATTTGGGTCAAAGGTGGGACAAAAACAACTTGTTATTCTTCAACTTGTATGGATTGCTCCAAGTCTTCACATGCTTGTCTTCTTGAAGATCATCCCCATGCTTCTATTGTAGTCTTGTTTCCTTGGATGGATTCTTCTCTTGGTCTTGATATATTCTTCATGGCTTTCACTTCACTATTTGGTTTTGGTATGGGATGGGCACAAATACCACTAAGTCAATTTGAAAGAAAATAAGAAGAAAGATAGAGGGAGATGTTTTCTTCTGAATTTCTTCACACTTGTACTTCCTTGAGTTGCTTCTAGTTGTGGTGAATTCCAATTCCCTTGCTTCAGTTTCTTCAATGATCTTCCTTGTAGTTCTTCATGTTGCCACCAAGTTGAAAGTGAAGTGCCTTCTATTGCTTGAGTCTTGTTTTCCATTTGCTATCTTGATGAAATCTTGAAGCAAGAATATGGGAGTGGAGAAGTAGATGGAAAATAATAGTACTAGTGTTTGAGGTTTTCTAGTTGGTCTTATATGTGATTGGCACATACTAAGGAATTGTTCTTGGCTCCAGAATAGCCATAGCAACAATGGTAACCAGGATAGAAACCATTCTAAGACTTAAACAACTAGGGGGGACTACTATGATGGAAGTTTGGCTAAAATTACATGGTCTTTGTCCAAAGGTTTCCAAAATGGTTAGTCCCTAATGTATCTGGTTCAAGGTTACCAAAATGGAGCAATTTTGGTTAAGGAACCATCATCTAATTATTTATAGAATTAAATCTATGTCAAAAAATACTCAAATATACCCATTAATTATAAAATCAAATTTAACTTGATCAAAAATTATTTTGTGACACAGGGTGTGAAAGTAATCACCCTAAGGTTTTTAAAAATATTTTATTTGCAATTTTTGGATTTGTAGAATTTGAATTATGCCAAAATTCATCAAACAATCATATTTAAATTTGAACCAATTTAAGTTTGTCAATTTTGAATTTTAACAGTGCCAAAAGATTCTACTGATCCAGAGGATTTAAAAAAGTCCAAGTTTTTTAAATTTGGGCTTATGGTTAAAAAGTTATGATGATTCTAATATGCAGGGGCTTTTTCTGCAAAACTACCTATTTTTATTCTATTCGGGGAAAAAGGAAAAAAATCTGAGCGGATAAGGCTATGCCACGCGTCAGTCTCTGATTGGCTAGGGTATGCTGACTGGGCGCTGGCGTGGCATGTGCTGACGTCGATAAGTTGCCAGATCTGGGCCGTCACATCCAGACCTGACGGTATCATACCGCTTCGGGGAGGATATAATCATAGCCACTCGTTAGATCCAATGGCTGAGGGAGAGAGAGGAGCTCACTGCGGTGGTAGGTTGCCGGAAATGGTTGACGCAGTGGCGCTTTGCTCGGGACCTCGTCGGAAAAGGCTCCCTGGCCGTCTCCTGAACAACGTAGGTGGCGACATCGTCCAGCTCGACTCGGCGATGCAGATGGTTGTGACGGTGTGCTCGGCGAAGGCCTACGGCGACGGGTGTTCTTGAATGGAGGCGGCGCAGCTCCGGTGGCTCTCGGAAGATGTCGTCATCTTTGTTTTCGCTACGGAAAAACCATCAGAGGGGTTAGGGAGGGGCGCGCGGTAGTGAGGAATGCAGAGGACCAGGAACCGGCGGCGGGGACTCACCACGTTGGCCGGAACTCGGCGATCACGCCAGCGGGCCGTATGAACTCTGGTGAGAGATTAACGGCTGCTTCGGGGCACAGTTCGAGGTGTCAGGAGAGGGGAAAAGAGGAGGAGTGCTCGGGCTTGAAAGGGGTGGTCTCGGGCAAGAAATAAAGGCATTAATTTGCCCGCAATAAACAAGATTGCTCCGGTGTAAGCTCGTTTTGCCATTGTTCGAGGCCCCGCTAAAGGATGGAAGCGTAAAGAAATTGCTGATGTCATGAAAGCTTGTGTCATAATGCACAACATGATAGTTGAAGATGAGAGAACTAATGGTCCGCAAACCTACCAATATGAGGAAATGGGAGAAAGAGTCACGGTATCTCGTACTCATGCAGAAGAGTTGAGTGCCTTCCTTCAGATGCATCACCGGATTAAAAATAAAGATGATCATTCTCAGCTTCAAAATGATCTAGTGGAAAATATCTGGCAGAAGTTTGGAAACGAGTGATGTAATCCATTTATTTTCATCTAGTTTTACAGTTATGCAACGAGTGTAATCCATTTATTTTCATCTAGTTTTACATTTATGCAACGAGTGATGTAATCCATTTATGTTCATCAAAGTAACCCAATATTAGCAATAAAATGCATTTGCTTTCATACACCTAATAGTCCACGCATGACATAGTTCATACAACTTAAAGAAATACACATGACATAGTTCATACAACTTGTAGTTCAGAAATCACATAGTTCATACAACACATAACTCATACTACTGACGGCGACGATTAATGATCTCCAACTGCTTGTCTTCGTAGAATTGCTTTTGAAGCACATTCATACCACTAGTGTCTATGCCCATGATCCTCTCATCCAATTCAAACTGCTTCCTAGCATCCTCCCTCTCATTCCTAGCATCATCCTTCTCTTTCAGTGCAACATCCTTCTCTTTCAGAGCAATTTGTTGCTTCTGCAATTCAAATGCCATTGCGTACCGGGCAGCTTTTGCTATCTCTTTGATCTCATCCTTCTCTTGCTTTTGTGCCCACACAGTTTCTAATGATATCTTGCAAGCACTACCATCAGAAACATGAGCTTTACCTCTCCGAAGGCGTTCTTTCTCATGCTTGGTACCAGAAGGTCTTTCCTCTCGTTCAATAATAGTAGGGGATACACCAAAGTCTTCATCATTGGAGGTTGTATTCGGACTTGCATCTGACTTCTTCTTTTGTTTTTTCTGGGAAGCTTCAGATTCTCTTGTCTCCCACTTTGGATACTTGGAAAACTCCAAATAGCAGTGCATGAATGGAAACTGCTTTTTCTTTGGATCTAGCTGAATATACAAAAGGTGTGCGTCATCGCGCTGCAACAAGAAATGTATTGTTAAAACATGTATGACACATATAGAATCAGAATAGAATTATAAGATGGATGCATACCCTCTCTGCTATAGTCCTCCCACTTTCATTTCTATTAATAATCTGCTGAAGACATCCACAAAACTTGCTGGTAGCCGAAGAAATAGTAGTGTAGCGGCTGTTGACTGAGGATTGAGGGCGCACCGGCCATGATGGTTTCTTGTGGTTGTTGTAGTACTCTGTAATTCTACCCCAATAAGAATCGGAATGCTGATCTGTTCCGACCACCGCATCCAAACCAGTGTTTGCCCATGCCTCTATCAACAACTCGTCCTCATGAGTTGACCAATTTGGCCCTTTGCTGCCTCCTTTCTTCGCTTTTGGTTTTTCCGCCGCGGAAACATCTTGTGTTGGCATCGAAAATTGTTCCCCAATTGGACTAAAATCCGGTGTGCCACCCCAATTCATCTCACTGGAACTCCCGTTCAACATGTCCAGAAACGAATTGTTGCTCGCCTGTGAGTTCTCCATCTCTACAAAATACACGCAAGTCAACAATTTCAGCAATGACAATTGTATAGCAAAAATTCAGTGCAAATGTATTTGTATCTCCCATCTAACCACACAGCAGCAGCCCCTCTCCATCCTCTGTCTGTATCCCCGTGGAGAGCACACAGATGCCGAACAAATGCTCTGTCCCCATGGATACCACCTGCCTCCACCGATTCCATCGAGAGCAGCAGCACGAGTGCGAGTTCACCCCCGATTCAACTGCCCCAGCCCCACCGATTCCCATCGAGAAGAGCAGCAGGAGGCCTGCGCCCCACCCCCGACTCGACCTCCCCAGCCCCAACGACGGACGGCGCTCGAGCGCGCGCTCCCGGCCTCTGCGCTGGACGCCGACGGCCGCGCCACACCCCCGACTCGACCTCCCCAGCCCCATGGGTGCACGCCCATCCGCCTCAAGCTCGAGCTCGACCTCCCCAGCCCGAAGCCGTCCGCGCCCATCTGCTCTCCCGGCCGTCCGCGCCCGAAGCGCCACCGCCGTCCGCGACCAGGGCGCCACCGCCGTCCGCGCCCAGGGGCATCCCGGCCGGCGCTCGCCCAACCGCGCCCGACGAGCCACCGCCATCCGCATCCAGGGCGCCACCGCCGTCCGCATCTAGGGGCGCCACCACCGTCTGCATCCAGGGCGCACGCCGAGGCGCATCACGCCCCCCCCGCGCAACGCCCATCCGCGCCACGGCCGGCCGCATCCAGGGCGCCACCGCCGCCGCACCGACGCGCATCACGGCCGGCCCCCGCCCAACACCCATCCATGCCCGATGCGGAAAAAAATAGGGGGAGCGGGCATACCTGGAACAACGGCGAACCGGGAGAGATGCGTCGCCGTTCTTCTCTCCTGCCGGAAGCTCCGGATGCGCGCGGGAGGCTCGTTCCCTCGGAAGCAGTTGGGATGGAGGATCAGCTCTCCATCACCCAAATGTGGCTGATGCGTAGCTGTTTTTGCCCTCCCTCTATTTTGGCTGACGGGTTGGACGAGCTGCTGGAAGCATTTTTTGCCCTCTCGGTCATCTATACTAGGATACATGTCCGTTTGGCTGACCTGCTGGAGATGCTCTAAAACAAGTGCGAAAATTTCGGTTGGAGGAGGGACGATGACGTCATCCTTTATTTTTTTCTTTTTATTCCTGTTTTAAAGATTAAATCATAACTTCTGTTTAATAAATCCAATTAACCTCAAATAAATTTCTAATTTCCTGTAATATTAATATCTTTCAACCAGAAACATTTTTGGAAACTTTTCAACACAATTCAAATTTTGAATTTTGAAATTTGTATAATTCACTAATAGTAACTTAATGTGATTTTTAATTTAGAAATTTATAAAATATATTTATTGGTCAAATTAAATTTCAGTGACATTCTAAATGTTGAAAACATATTTTTGAAAGTCATTTCATCTTGTTTACACAGTTTTATATTTTGAAATAGGGGTACACCCTAATAGCAACTTATGTTATTTTCTAAAAAGAAAAAATAATTAATTATAATAAGGCCAAGTATCTTTTTTAAAGACATATCACATGTGAAAACATGTTTTCTCTAGATCCTTTTCTCACAATTAAATTGGTTGGAAACATCTTGTTATTGTATACTTCATATTGTAGTTGAATGGTGGTATAATTAGTTTTTGGTTTGCAAATATTTTCAGTAATCAAATAGTTGGAAGATGAAAAATTATTATTAGGTAGAAGTTGAAAACAACCCTTTGGAAAACATGTGTGTAGTGAAACTGTCTTCTACTATTAGGGTTTGATAAGACATTAATGTGGTCACAAAACTATCTTCAAGTTTATTTAAATTATTAAAGATGGTGAAAACAATTCTTAGGGTTTTGGAAAACAAATAATATAATCATTGTGGTTGAGTTTTATTTTCTTTTGGTGGCTTGCTTCAACATAAAACAAAAGTTTTAAATTTTTGTGATTTTTTTGAGTTTCTCCAAAAATCAGGGATGTTACAGTTATCCAACCGGAGAGGGTTAAGAGTAGCATAGTGAAGAGAAGATATAGGCCTTGTTTCCAAGCATTGAAACACCGTTTCCCGCCTGTTCTACTACATGTTTGCTTGCTGCCATTTTTATTTCAGATTGCTATTATTACTTATAACCATCCATATTACTCGCATTTCACTATCTCTTCACCGAACTAGTGCACCTATATACCTAACAAGTATATTGGGTGTGTTGGGGACACAAGAGACTTCTTGTATCTTAATTGCAGGGTTGCTTGAGAGGGATATCTTTGACCTCTACCTCCCTGAGTTCGATAAACCTTGGGTAATCCACTTAAGGAAAACTTGCTGCTGTTCTACAAACATCTGCACTTGAAGGCCCAACACTGTCTACAAGAATAGAAGAGTGCGTAGACATCAGCCGGCTCGCCTACGCGTGATGGTCCCGGACGTCTCCAAGCTTGAGGGGCCACTTCCTCCGTTCTACTTTTACGGGGTGGACCGGCCTCTCTCAGTGGAGGTGGAGGCGGAGGGGGACCAGAACGGGACTCGTCCCCTCTCCCTCGCCACGCACCAGCGCCTCAGCACGACAGCTCATCTGAGGAGGAGGACTCTTCGGGGGATGACTCTCCGCCGCCGACAAGTGACGGGGTTCCGACATCTGTGGTGGTGGCGCCCATGCAGGGGGACGCGCCCGCGCAGGGGGTTGCATCACTGACAGGGCCCGTCCATATAGCTATGTTCCAGGTATCATCTCCTCTGCCGTCTCTACCAGCGCCGACCGCTCTTCCTTGGAGTGCGCCAACTAAGCTGGCCCTGGTGGACATCTCTCGTCAGGTATCGCAGTTAGCTATGGGACTCTCGCTCTCTCAGTACGGGTCAAACCTGTCTGAGGGCCCGGGTTCCCTAGATCTTGCGAGCCTGGTGGCGGATGCCCTGCACGGTATGCCCTCCCCTTAGTCTTGATCAGAGGAGGCGGACTCTCGAGGAGTGAGTTTGGAGGTTGCCGCCCCGGATTCACCGCGCTCTCCTGGGGTTGTGTGCTACCACCGCTCGCCAGGGACCCCTCCTACTCCATCTCAGGGATCCCGGGGGAGGCTTCCAGCCACTCCTACTCTGGACGCTCGTGGCCTCGGCACGGTCGTCACCGCCACTCCTGTGCCTAGTGTCACGACTCGCCGCAGCGCGCGCATAGCTCGAGCCAGGACGGGGGTTGAGGTCGTGGAGCCAACTGTGGGCGAGGTGGCATCTCGTTGCCAGGCGGCTCGCTGCCTCGACACAAGTACGTCTCAATTTTTGCGATCCATTCCCTCTTCCTCTTATCCTCCCTCTGGGTCTAGATTCTCGATGCTCGATTCGGTCCCTCTTGAGATTCTGGAACAGGTAGATTTTTCACGAGGAATGTGGCCCCAGAGTGGAGCCGATTGAGGCCATCGGGGCTAAGGAGATTTATGAGGGTTCTTTGGTGGCTGCTCGCGTTCAGGCGGAACGTGAGCGGCTGGCACCCTCGACGTCGGATGGCCCTTCTCGGGTTACACCTGGGGCTAGTAATGACAGTTCTCCTTGGCCCTTAGAGTTGGCTGCCCCCATGGCTCCTTCCCAGGTAGGTAAGAGGCGGGGGCGGGCCCCGAAGGCGACGTCCGGGCCCTCGACCAGTGGTAGGGCCACCGCGGTCCCCCCTATGGGGACCACCCCTGATGATGCTTCCAAATGAGTATCTCCACATTTATTTGGAACATGCGGGGGTTTGAGGCGGATGGGCGCCAGCTCCAGCTCTCCGACTACATGCGACAGGAAAGTGTTGACATTGTCGGACTGCAAGAGACCATTAGGAAGGACTTTTCCATTGCTGAGCTTCAGAGGTTGAGCCACTTCAAATTTGCGTGGCATTGGCTTCCATCCTCAGGACACTCAGGAGGGATCCTCCTTGGTGATAAGGAGGACATCTTCCAGGTGGATGACATGGACCGTGGGGATTTTTTTCGTGAGCATGTCACTCACTCATAGACGATCTAAGCTCCGATGGGAGGTTATCATTTTTATGGACCCTCGGACCATAGAAGGTCCGATGAGTTCCTGGCTGAGCTGATGGCAAAAGTGGAGAGATGCCCCATTCCGGTAGTCATGGCAGGGGACTTTAACCTAATTAGGTCCCCGGACGACAAGAGCTCAGACAATGTAGACTTCCCAAGGATGAGAATGTTCAATGACTTCATTGCGGACCTGGCTCTGCATGAAATCGAGCGGGTGGGGGCCCAATATACCTGGACCAATAATAGGGTAGACCCTATTCTGAGCGCCTTGGACCGTGTTCTAGTTTCAGTGGAGTGGGAAATTGCATTCCCCCTCTGCTCTCTGCAGGCCCTCACCCAGGTTGGATTAGATCACACCCCCTCCTCTTCTCCTCTGGAGGGGGGTAGCGCCGAGGCCTAACCGATTCCACTTTGAGGAGTTCTGCCTCAAGCAGTCGGGCTTTGGGGAAGCGGTTGGCCTCAAATGAGATGTAGCGGTAGCATCCCCACCTCGTGTTTATAATGCGGTGGACGTCTGACATCATTGGGCTAAGATGATCCGCCAATTTATGAGTGGGTGGGTAGCAAATGTGGGGGCGGACCTCCGACGTCACAAAGCCAAGTTACTCACCCAGATTCAAACACTTGACTCGGTGGCTGACTCGGCGGGCCTGTCCACGAATGAGTGGCTTCAGCGGTATACATTGGAGGCATCATTGATGAAGGTGTATAAAGGGGAGGAGATCTTCTGGCGCCAGCGCAGCGCTAGAAATGGTTTTTGTTGGGAGACACAAATACTGCGCACTTCCATGCTGTTGCTAACGAGAGGCATAGGAAATGCTCCATCCCTTGGCCATGGGCAGACGGACAACTCCTAGAGGAGGTGCAGGGGCTATCTGCCCACATTTACTCCTTCTTTAAGGAGCTCTTCTCGACAGGTCCCCGGTCGGGGATCGTATTATCTCGGGACCTTTGGCGATTAGATGCCTTAGTCTCAGATGATGAGAATGCGGGCCTTTTGGCCCCTTTTATGCCGGAGGAGGTTAGGTTCGCAGTTATGGACATGAAGGTGAGTTCTGCGCTCGGGTCTGATGGCCTTACGATTTCATTCTTTCAAAGATTCTGGGGCCATCTTCAGGCGGTGATTATGCCAATGTTCCAATAGTTTTATATTAGGACATTGGTGATGTCTCGCCTGAACTTTGGGCTAATAACTTTGATCCCCAAGTTTCCTGGGGCTTCGGATATCCGACAATTTAGACCGATCACGGTGATCAATGTCCTTAAGCGCATATTCGCCAAGGTTATAGCGCTGAGGCTCGCACCGGTGGTTCAACGCTTAACTCACCCCCAACAGTTCGCTTTTACCAAGGGCTGACATATCCATGATGGGATCCTAGAGCTTCATGAAATAGTTCATGAAGTGAAGGACCGACACCTTAAGGGTGTCTTCCTGAAGCTGGACTTCCAGGAGGCTTATGATCGGTTGGACTGGACGTTCTTGCGCCAAGTCCTCGAACGGAGGGGGTTTCATAACCGGGTAATCTGTTGGATTATGCAGATTGTGACCTCCGGTAGCACATCGATTAATATAAACGGGGAAATTGGACCATTTTTAGGTCCTCGTGCGGGGTTAGACAGGGGGAGCCGATTTCCCCCATCCTGTTTAACCTGGCAGTCGAATCCCTTTCGACGATCCTAGGTTTGGCTAAGGAGGTCGGCCACATCCGGGGGGGGGGGGGGGTGGTTGGCCACCTTATCCCCGGAGGAGGGGTGATCCACCTCCAGTACGCGGATGACACTATGATTATTTCGGACCGAGATTTCCGTAATCTGAAATTCCTCATCCTATGTTTTGAGGATGTGTCGGGCCTCAAAATTAACTTTGATAAAAGCGAAGTGGTGGTGTCGGGTTACCATCCGGACAAGAAGCAACGGATTGCAGATAACTTCAACTGCAAAATGTCCTCCTTTCCGGTTGAGTACATGGGTGTACCACTTGGGGACTCGAGGATTCTTATAAGGGATCTAGAACCCCTCATAGCGTGGGTCAGGAGAAAGGAGGAGCATTGGTGTGGTAGGTTCACCTCTAAGGGGAGCAAATCCATACTCATTGACTCTTGTCTCTCCAGTCTGCCTATGTATATGATGGGCCTCTACGTCCTCCCGGAAGGGGTCCATAAGGCCTTTGATAAGGAGTTGACACGGTTTTTCTGCTCAGCCTCCAATGGCCAGCAGAAATACCATATGATTAAGTGGGAACATGTATGCGCCCCCAAGGATTTTGGGGGCATAGGACTTCTCGCGTCCCGGAAAATGAACACCGCTCTCATGCTTAAATGGGTTCGGCGTATATTGCAAGACGACGGGGGGCTATGGCTTCAGCTTATCAAAGGTAAGTACCTGCGAGGCTGCCCTTTGATGTCTTGCACGCGCCGGGAGGGCTCCCAATTTTGGAGGTCCATCCAGTCAATTAAGCTGGAGATCCAGAGGAGCGCACGCTTCCTTGTGGGGGATGGCAGGAGCACCCTCTTTTGGGAAGATGTTTGGCTTGGAGATAGATCGCTCCAGCTGGTTTACCCTGGTCTCTTTGCTATTTGCTCAGAACCGACCCTATCAGTTGCAAACGCCGCACCGAATGGAATTTGGAGCATCTTATTCCGAAGGACATTTGGTCCGGTTGAGGCGACAACTTGGGCCGAGATCATTGCAGTGTTGCCGGGCTCCTTAGACGGAGCTCCGGACCGAGTTACCTGGAGCCTAGTGCCGTCAAGCTCCTTCTTGGTTAAGTCGGCTTACCGCAGTCTGCTCCATGGTATGGGACAACCGTGGACTGCCAAATTGTGAAGGCCCCTTTACCGTTGAAAATAAAGATTTTTTTATGGCAACTTTTGCGTGACCGCCTTCCCTCGGGAGTGGAGGTTAAGAAACGTCAGGGGCCGGGGAATAGCATGTGCCCGCTATGTGGGATTCCGGAGACGGAAACCCATATTTTGTTCTCATGCCCTGCCGCTCGGTTCTTGTGGAATTTCGTCTATGAAGCTCTAGGACCTGACTGGCGGGCCCCGGAATTTGGCGAATTCTTGGAACTTCAGGCGAGGGGTACGGGAGGAGGCGTCGCCTGTTCTGGGTATCTTTGCTGGGATGAGTTGGACCCTATGGACTATTAGGAATAAGATGGTCATTGAACGGATTTTTCTTAGACGCGCTTCTGACTCGATGTTCAAATGTCTCTCCTTTCTGCAGCAGTGGCACCCGTTGTGTAGACAGCGGACAGGGCTGAGCTCGACGACATGCTGGATCATTTGGTGTTGGTGGCGCGCCACATCTATTCTTCTCCCTCACCTTCGAGTTGAGCCCAGTGGGGGGGTGGGACCCTTCGTTTTCGTTTCTCCGCCTTCGTTTTTATTTCTTTTCTCTCCTAGTTGGTAGACTTGGTAGTTTGTACTCTTTGGGCTTACTTGTGCTGCTGCCCCAGCGAGTTATCTCCGCTCGTTTCTCCTTTTCTAGTAACGTGTATGGTCTGTTCAAACCTGGATTGGTGGTTGCTTTATTTATAAAGCGGGGAGTAAAGCCTTTTCGGTAATTTGGTCAATGCTTTCTTTCAAAAAAAATCCTGCTAGTGCTCAACATGCTGTTGTGTAGGATATCTTTAACTTTGAGCAAATCGAAGGAGAGAAATTGCCTGTATCTTGGTCAAGGTTTTGTTCTTTAATAAGAGATAGCCCTGGCAATCCATTACCTAAAAATGAGATCCTAGATATACTTTATAATGGACTAACTATTGAATCTAGGACATACCTGGATAGTTGTGCTGGTTGTGTTTTCAGGAAAAGAACTCCAGAAGAAGCTGAGGAATTAATGGCAAAAATAGCCAAAAATAATGATGATCGGAATATACGTGAGCCTACAGCAGAACCAACACCCAAGAAGAGAGGGATGATTGAATTAGATGATGAAGTGATGAAGGAAGCCAAGAAATCTCTTAAAGAGAGGGGTATTAAATCCGAAGATGTGAATAATTTACCTCCTATAGAATAATTATGTAAGCCTATTCCTCATTGATCAACAGTTGAGGTACACTCTCTCCAATACTTTGATAATAGAGATATTCTCTACTCTAAACCACCTGATCAATGCTTAGATGAATTTGATAATTATGTTGTTAAGCAAGACAACTTTAATACGAGAGTGCAAAATCATCTTATGGAAAACTCTAGAGTCTATTGATAATTTGCATGGTATTATTGAGAGAACCTCTAATGTTGTTATAATTCTTGTTAAACATTTTCATATGATTCAAACTCAAATTGATCAAATCACTAAAGTGCAAAAATATATGCTAGCTAATGCTTCTAGAGAAAACATGTTTGTGAAATAATTACTAGAAGTGGTGTTTCTACTCAGTATCCCTTGTATCTGAAGGACATCCTAAAAGAATTGAACAAGATTCTCAGCAACCTAAAAACAATAGTTCTCCTTCTAAAAAAAAGAAGAGACATAAAATTGTTGTTGAATATACTGAACCTGCTAAAGATCCTAATAGTATATCTATTTCTGATGCTGAAACTGAAAGTGGTAATGATAAAAGTGATGCTTCTAATAACGAAGAAACTGTAGCTGAACCTGAAAAGCAAACTAAAACTGTGAAGTATACCAAGGAGGATTTCATTGCTAATAACATGGTAATGAAAGAGAGCCTTGGATACCAAAAGCAATGTCTTTTCCTAATAAGAAACATAAATCAAAGGAGGAAGAACATTATAAAAAGTTGTGTGAATGGGTGAAACCTTTGTTTTTGCAAATTCCTCTAACTGTTGCTATTAATCTGCCTCCTTATTCTAAATATATGAAATATATTGTATCTAACAAAAGGAAGATTCCTAATGAGGAAATTTCCACTATGCTTGCTAATTACTCTTTGAATGGCAAAGTTCCAAAGAAGCTTGGAGATCCTGGTATTTCTACTATCCCTTGTTCTATTAAAAATACTTATGTTAGAACTGCTTTATGTGACTTGGGAGCTGGAGTTAGAGTTATGCCTTTTTCTCTCTATAAGAGACTCTCTCTTGAAAAATTGATAAAACCCGATATATCTTTGCAAATGGCTGATAAATCTACTATTATCCATGTTGGTATATGTGAGAATGTTCCTATTCAAGTGACTACAAATTGTTTGATATTAACTGACTTTGTTGTGTTGGAAATGCCTAAAGATGATAATATGTCTATTATTCTTGTGAGACCTTTTCTTAACACTGCAGGGGCTGTTATTGATTGCAATCAAGGAAAAGTAACTTTTAATGTTAATGATAAAGAGCATACTGTTTATTTTCCCAAGAAGATTGATATAAAATATGGTCTAAATTCAATTGAAAATATTAAGACCATCAAGATTAGAGAATTTTATTGTCCCATTCCAATGTTACCAAAATAAAATGAAATCATTATGCTTGGTAATATGTCTATCAAGATTGAGGTAACATAATTATTTAGTGATATGCAAAGTTTTTCTTCATATAAATTTTTTTTTGGTAACAAGACTTGATCACCCTTGTTAACAAAATGATTTGAATGAAGAGGACAATGTTTTCACTATGTTTTCACCTTCCCCATTATGTTTTCACAATGTTTACTTCTGTTATCACCTTGCTACTTTAGTACAATTATGTTTTCCATCATCCATAGTCATGTTTTCCTCATGTTTCATCCTGATTATTGTGGTTATGCATGTTTTCACCATCCATATTTTTGTTTTCACCACCTCCACCTTTGTTTTCTTTGGTTATTTTCCATTGGAGTGTCTTAGAACCTATATAGTTCTGGTTTTGGTTTTTTTCCACCTTTCCACATTTGTTTTTCTGGATTTTTATTAATTATTAAATTCTGAAATACCTCGAAAATAAAGTTTCTCGAAAAAAATCCAGAAAAATTACAATAAAATTTTATATTAAAAATGAGGCAGAGAGACACCTGGTAGACCCCAGGGGGACCCACCAGTCAGGCACACCACAGGGTGGCGCGGCCAACCCCCTAGTGGCGCCTAGGCATGGTGTGGGGCCCCCTAGCGCTCCACTAACTCTCTCCCTGCCAAAGATTCCCTTCTCTCACCCCAAACTCAAAACATTTCTTGGAACCCTAGTTCTTGATGTTCTTCCTTGAGATTTTTCGATCTCTTTTCTTAGCCCATCACTGTTGCTGAAATTTGGTGCTTTTGCTCTCGGTATGTGACTCCTCCGATTATCTAAGTAGAATTTTATTTGGTGGAATATTTCTTGATTATTTTGGTAGTGTAGGTGACAACTTATGTGAGTTTGCATGCTTGATTTAAGTGGAAATAAATTAGTTTTTACGCATGTTTAGCTCTCCTATAAGTCTCTATGGTAGTTTCCACCTTATAGTTGCTTGAAATCAATTTTTGTGATGATTGTTGCAAAATTTCATAAATGGACAACCACAACTTTGGAGAGATATTTAGGAGTGATGCTCCTAGAAGAACAAGACCCTCAAGTTCATCTACTCTATTGAGGCCATCCTATAATGAAGACCTTATTGCACCAAACATCGATGATGCGGGAGGCGATGGAATTGCTAATCCATCTAGCTTCCCTTGCTATACATTTTTGAGAGGTGCAGGTATACTTGATGACTTCTTGATGGTAATTGAAAGGGTTGGTTTAACCAACTACATGCAGGATGAAGGTCCCCAAATGCTATTCTCACAAATACTTTTGTTGAGAGTTTTAAATTTCACAACTCACCATATAACCCAACTGTTGCTTTTTAGATATATGGTAGCCCTTTTCCCTTGCCCTTGGAGAGTTTTTGCAGCATTATAGGTATCAATGCCTCCGAGACAACTTGCAAGATTCAAGAGAGACCCGCTGATCTTATGGAGCTCTATCGAGGAGTTACCAATGATGATGGCCGCTCAGCGCAGCGGGAAGATAAGAAACATCCAACTTCCTGCTATCAGATATTTCACTTACTATCTTTCTAGTAGTATCCTTGGTAGGGAGAACACTAGCAACATTTCAAACTATCATCTTTCTTTTCTTGATGCTTCACTTAACCGTAGCAAAAAAGTATAACCTTGGTTCTCTCATTGATCGCCGCCTAGCTGCTAAGGGACCCATTTATGGGGGCATTATTGCTACATGTATAGCAACTGCTCTAGGCTTTCCTATTCCTCCCAATGATGAATTGATAGCTCCTTGTGGACTTAATATTTCTGCCATGAAGGCACATCATTTTACTACTGCTAACTCTACTGCTAAACATTTAGTATATAGAGTTTTATTTATTGATGGAGATGAGAGGGAAGTTATTTCGACGCAGCCTGTTTTGCTCAAAGTTGACAGGATGCCATGGTCGCGCCCCAAGGGAGAGATAGATGAGCAGCTACGCTTGATGGAGTTCCATAGACAGCAGATGAGGCGAGATGCGCCTTCCAAGGACTACACCACGCAGTACACCGGTGCGTCCGCGAGCGCATATCAGGAGGAGGGCTCATCCTCGACAAACTATGGGGGCGCCACCTCATGACCCTCTTGGGATTGATCTCCACTTAGGCCAAAAGCTTAAGCTTGGGGGGAGGTATACCGACATCACACTCATCTATATATCATGTTTCTGTCGGTTCTTTGTATATCCATGTTTCCGTCTCTTTCGTTTGTTTTCGTTTCTTTCGGTTCTTTCGTTTATTTTTGTTTTTATCGTTTTGTTCTTGCTTTCCAAAACACAAAAAGACCAAAAATATTTCTGTTGTTTCTCTTTATTTGCTTCTTTAGTTTCTTTTGTTGGTTTTCTTTCCTTTCTCGTTTCGTTTTAATATTCAAACATCCAAAAATATTTTGCTTTATTTGTTTGTTTCCTTCTGTTCTTGTTTTAAATTCGAAAGCCCAAAAATATTTGTTGTTCTTCTTTGGTTTTGTAAAGTTTGTTCAAGAGATCATCGGTCTTCGGTGTCTCCATTGGAGTTTGATTATCATTCTATATTATTCAATCCACACGAGTGTAGATAAATAATGACGATTTACGACAATTCAAGTTGTGGTGAGAGGCTGGTTTGCACTCTATTTGTCTTATTTTTGTACATATACTCATCAATGTGAACATGCTTGGTTTGTTCGTGTAAGGTGTATGTTATTTAATTGATGCTTAGTAGTTCGTGCTCTCACATGTTTAGTTCAAACTTATCTTCTATATCTAAATAGGAAACCCCCACTACCTGATTTTCCAGCCCTCTGGTCCATCCACGTCACCCCGTTTATTTCCCACGCTCCGCTCACAACTTTCTACACTCGCTCGCTTGCTTTTTTTCCATACCGACTCGCTAGCTTCTTTCGTTTGTAGGTGGCCGGTCGAGGCATGACTAATTCCGTTGGACGAGAAGCCCATCAGAAGATTCGCTCGCTTGCCATTCTGTCCACGTAACCCTTATCCCACGCTTGCTCGCTTCTGTCTATCATTGTCCGTCTTCCCTGATTGTGGTGCCCGCCATCGCGACCTGCGATTTCTGGCCACTGCAACCTATGCCCTTCCTGCTTTCTGCTACAAATGCTCATAAGACCGCCACATTCTGCCCGGCATTCAGCAGCCATGATTGTCATGTAATTACAAAAGAAACTGTTAGGCTGAAGCCGGTGCCACATCCATCTTTAAAAAGCTTCCTCTGATTAAATGGACTTAGCGCAGCCGGCTCCTCGCGTCCATCTCCACCACGTACTCCACTCTGGTAGTTGTCTACTAGATTTCTACTCCCCCTCTCTCACTCATATGTCAATATGTCAGGTTGCTCCTGCTTGAAATCTGCTCGACGTTTTACCTCCTCCGATTTGGTTGGATTTTCATTGGATTACGTGTGTTGATCACTCAAGTCAACACTGATTCGATTGGATTACGATTGGATTCTAAAGTCTGGTTGCTCAAGCCTGGTCCTCATCTCTGCAATAATGGTCAGATTGTATTCTAACGCTCAAACCTGGTACTCGCTCAAGCCCAGACAATATCTTAAACTTGAAAGTATTCTGCAACTGATTTGCTCTGAACTCTGAAGCTCAGAACCGATCAGCGACTAAATCTGCCTATGCTCCCTGTACGGCGGTTATCTGTGGTAACGTATAAAATATATGTGTATGCAGATCGTCATCGGGATGTTATACAACGCCTCCAACATTGACGCAGTGTTCCCTGAGTGTCTCCGAGCGCTGCTGCTTCCGCTGTCCTCCATTCTGAACCCGTACAGGTGCTGCAACATAAAGATTCAGTGCAGCGGAAAGTATCAATCGGGTGAGAATAGGTCCTCCAGCCCCTGTTCTTTTCTGAACTTGGCATCCATCTCTTCATCAGTTCACCTGTTTTACAATAGTTACAAAAGATAGTCTAGAAGTGCTCCAATGGAAATGTTGAAACACTTTGCTGCTGATCAGAATGATTATTTAAACTATTTATTGCATGTGACGTTTCCATTGCTCCATGGAATACCAACATACAATTTGCCAAAATGACAGGCTAGCTTACTCTCCCATGGAAAAGCAACAGGAAGGCGATCAATCGACATAATGTGAGGAAAAATGTATATACCAGTGATAGTTCTGCAATCATACTTCTTGAATCCTATTACATATAATGTCATCACTTCGCGTTAATACACAACTGATGGAGACACTGTTTTTCTTCAGTGAAACAAAAATTTATGTAGTCCAAATTTTTTGTATCGAGGCTATCTTTGTGTACCTCTCACATGTTTATAGCCGTGTAATGAAAATTGTGGTATTGCTTCCCGACGCAACGCGCGGGGGGAAGGGGGTCATCTAGTTAATATTAGATAGCGTCTCGTATGAATATTTGCTTGCATTGTTTTATTCATAGAAGGGTATGACATTGTGGTATCTCCCTCTGATTATTTCGCTTGAATCGACTTGGCACATGCTCACGCATGCATATGACTGAAAACAAGTCAATTAAGCCTCGATGATTTATTTTGCCGCAGAGTATTTGTATCACTTTTATGCCTCTGTTAGTTTTGTTTTGTCGCAAACATGATTATGATAGTTATTGCTCTCTTGATTGTCGCTCCCCGTCTATTGCTAGCCTTCACCTATACTGAGTATGAGATCTACTCGTGCATCCAACTCCCAAAAACCAAAGTTTTCCAAATGTGTCCACTATACCTGCCTATATGTGGTATTTAACCGCCACTCCAAGTAAATTTCTCGTGTGCTACCTTTAAAATCTTCAAAAATTATTCCTGTTTTGTGCCCCTGTTTTAGCTCATGAGGATGTAAATAGAGAATATTTATCTCACTTGTTGATTAGATTTATCCGCTTATCCAAATGATAAAATAGCTGGCAGCAGGGTGCCCAGCCCCAAATTAATACAAAAAATTCTCTTCACTATTTTTGCCCCTGATTTATCAGTCAAAGCATAATTGTGTAAACAAAAAAGAAAGAGGGATGACCTTCTACCCAGATGCGTCCTTCTATGGGAGCCGCTCTTGTGAAGTGTAGTTGGCTTGTGACGTATTGTATTGTCTGTTTTTCATTCGTTGACATAAGCATATACCTCTCTACAAAATATTTTCAATACCTATGTTTAATAAAAATACAAAGCTCTAGCACATGAGTTAATCCCTGCTTCCCTCTGCGAAGGGCCTTTCTTTTATTCTTATGTTGAGTCTTCACATTCTCACTTTATGCACCTTGTTGAGAGGTTGGTTGTCATTCTTAGTGTAATGTGCTTGTCCCAGAACACGGTTGATTGTGGTATAACTTTGATGCTTGTATCTTTGATATCTTTAATTCTAGTCTTCATTTGAACTTCAGAGGTGCCCTAGCATTAATGGCTCCTGTCGGGGGGTTACCCCCGAGTAGGGGTAAGGCAAGTGCTAAAGACAAGGTCAAGGTGCTGTTTGACCGGGTAGATGGCTACCCGGTACTTGCTACCCGGTAGGTTTCTATCCGGCTGTACCCACAAATGGCCAAGAGGAGAAATCAAGCAATTTATGTTCGTCCGAGTAGAGAAGTTGGTCCGAGTAGAGGGAGTGCTTTCCTACTCGGGCCAGAAGTCAATGGAGCCATTATGACAAGGGATCTCGCGTATCCTGCGTCCGTACTGGCGTGCGGTTCAACTGACGGAGCGCGTGATTATCCGCGCTACGGCGTGGCTACAGTGCGGTAGGCGCCTGTCAAGTCCTGTCACTGACAGAGGGGACATGACAGGGCTAGGGGCCTACCCTATCTCACTGACATGGTGGACAGGTCCCATCTCCGAACGGCGCGACGACTTACGGCGCCCGCGTCAGCGAGAAGCCGGAGGCGTGCTCTGTTCTGCAGTGCTCCTGTCCCATCAGTCGTACCTTATAGTCTTATTCTATTCGGCTGGGCACAAGTATATAAGGTGCCCTGCCTCCTCCTGCGCGAGGGTCGACACTGAGCGTTGCTTCACTTCACACAGAGAGAACTAGAGAGCTAGAGTGGCTACTCGGCTAAAGGCCTGATTTGTACTGTGGCTACTCGGTAAACACACATATAGAGAGAAACGCAGGAGTAGGGGTGTTACCTCCACACGAGGGCCCTGAACCTGGGTAAGATCTGGTTGTTTGCAGTGTTTGAGACATCCTACACGCGGCTACTCGCCGTGTGATCCCTCCCCGATCACCTCCAGCGTCCATCGGCCCCAACACATTAGCCATCCCATGGCATCTGCCGTGATACCACCACGACGGTTGGCGCCCACCGTGGGGCCAGCAGCGGCGCTGGCTGGAGTCCATGTTTGGACGGGACTCATTTCTGCTACTGGGGAGCGCGTGGTATGTGGCCTTGTCCACAGATTCGGCTCCTTTGACTTCGTCACCGACAACGCTGGAGATTTCGGCGGTAGACCCATGCCGGCAGGCGGCTCGGTGCTCTCCTTCGGCTCGCACCTGGTCTACGTCGCCACCACCGTCATCCGCGAGTTCCCGGAGGAGGTGCTCGTCGCGGAAGATCCTCCTGCTGTGCTCGCTGCCCGCGGAAAGCCAACTGGCTGCTCTGCGGACAGCGTGGAGGTGATGATGACAGGCCCGGCTATCGATGCCGGGAAGGGCGCAGCCGCTGCCGCTGGCGTCATCGAGGAACCTGTGGGTGCGAGGGTCCACAAGCCCTACGAGAAGGACTCAAACCTGCCTCCTTCCACCTCTGCGGCCATCCAGGCTGCTCGCGCAGGCGCCACCATGCCGCTGGGTATGCCTCAACCCACCGAGGCGGAACTCGCCGCCATGAGGGCGCAAATCGAGCAGCAGCGCCAGGCGCAACTCGCTGAGACCCAGGAGCTGGAAAAGGTTAGGCTTGAGCTGAACCTTGCGCAAAATGAGTACAACGCAGCGCATAGCTTTACTCCTGTTGCTAGGATGCCTAACAAAGTAGGCTTTACGCGTCGCAACTTAGGCGCTGAGCTGGCTAGAGATGATAGGGCTGCTAGCAAGTCTGCTAGTCTGAACACTGTTGATAGGCCTAGGTACAGGACCCCCGCCAAAACTCTTAGGGCTGCAGAGGCAGTGGTTGTTGAGTTGCCGCATCTCACTGGCGACGCGCGCGCTAGGCAGCATGAGAGGCTTAACGAGCTAGTGCTAGAGGCTAGCCGGCAGAATGAGCTGTTCTGGAAAGCCAATCCGGGTGCTGGCGTTTCTCAGGTTGTGCACTCACGAGCGGCCGGATCTATGGATCATGCCTCATCGCCGCTTCCCGGTAACGAGAGGGACTAGAGTGTGCACTTTGGGAAGAGCAGACAGATGCAGGTGTACGACCCTGCTGTCGCCCCGAAACAGCACGCTGTGCCGCGGCAGCCCGGTCAGAAACACAACTCTGCAGGAGCGGGCTATCAAGCCCATAAAGCTCACAGCAAGAGGCAAGATGGAGGCAACGAGGGACCTTCTTGGCGTCCTGCCGCTCAGCCTACTCGGCAGAGGACGCATCAGCCAGCAGCAGCACAGCCGCGTGCGGCTGCGCCAGCAGCCAACCCGGTGGTGCAGCACGCTGTTGTGCAGGAGAACAGATATGATGATGGTTACTCGGCCATGGGGCTGGCCGGGTACGCTGACCCAAGAAACATCGCTGATCGTGTGGGTGACCGCGTGTTGGAGCCCAGCAATGCAAGGTACAAGTTGGATCGGATCAATCTGTCCGCGCAGCTCGAGAACAAGGGGCCACCTGGCCCAGAATGCTTTAGTCATCGTATCATGGATGAGCCATCTGTGAACCACTTTCAGCTGGCCAGGGGGACCAAGTGCTACAACGGCAGTACCAAGCCAGAAGACTGGCTGAGTGATTACGTCACGGCCGTGCAAATTGCAGGCGACAACCGGAGATGGGTTGTGCGGTATGTGCCGCAGATGCTAGAAGGTCCGGCTAGGACTTGGCTCAACAACCTGCCCAAGAACAGTATCAACTGCTGGCTTGACTTCTCGGAAGCCTTCATCAGCAACTTCACCAGCACCTACAAGAGGCCGAATAGGCCGCAGCAGCTGTCCGCTTGCAAGCAGCGGGAAGAGGAGACCGACCGCGAGTATCTTACTCGGTGGAGCACGTTGAGGAACACCTGTGAGGGTGTGAATGAGGCCCAGGCCATTACTTGGTTTGCTCAGGGCTGCAGGCATGGCAGCATGTTGTGGCAGAAGCTGCAGCGAGAGATGCCGAGTACTCTCGCTGAGACAATCAAGATTGCAGATATGTATGCATTAGGGGATCCTACTCAGCCTCTGATGGATTCTCCTGAGCCGAGAAGGAACCACAACAGCAACAAGCGCAATGATTTCCGCAACAAGCGTAGAGGTGACCGAATTGATACTCGGTATGATCCAGAGGCTGTGACCACGGCTGCTGGGAGTAGCCAAAGGAAAAAAACTGCTGGAGCCCAATACGGGCAAAACCAGAATCAGGGCCAAGGCATCAAGAAGCCTTACACTGATCCAAGCACGGTGGCGGCAACTCGGATTCAGGCCCGAGCTTTGTCTTTGGAAACATGAAGGATGGGCCATGCAACTTCCATACTCGGCATCCGAGTAGGCCAGCCAACCACACTACCCGGCAGTGCAGCTGGTGGGACCGCATCAAGAACGAGGACCTGCCTCCTCCTCCTCCTCTGCCAGCTGCGAATGCCAATGTGCAGCCTATTCGGGCAGCTGCTCCCAGGCCTGCAGTGTTCCCGAGAAGAGAGAATGTGAACCAGGTGGCTTTAGGAGCCAACCGCAACTATAACTACTACAACAACAACCGCAACCGCAACTTCTACACCCGCAAGAACAGGAACAACAACAACAACAACAGGAACAACAACAACAACAACAGGAACAACAACAACAACCACAACCAAGGCAACAACAACAACGGCAACAATGGTGGTGGAGACCGCAACCAGTACCAGGAACACCATGAGAGCTACATGATATTCACCTCCGAGCCCGCCGACAAGCAGTCTCTGCACAGGCGTGCGATGGAGGTCAATGTTGTGATCCCTGCTGTGCCTCATTACCTGGACTGGTGCAACCAAGAGATCACGTGGTCCAGAGCTGATCATCCTAGGGTGATGCCCAACCCAGGTAGCTATGCTTTGGTGGTGGATCCCACCTTCTTGGGCACTCAGAAGAACGTCAGGTTCAGCAAGGTCCTGATCGACAACGGCAGCAGCATCAACATTGTGTACCAAGACACACTAGAGAAGCTCGGAATGGCCGAGAACATGTTGCTACCCAGCAGGACCACTTTCCATGGCATTGTGCCGGGAGTATCTTGCTCTCCAATCGGCCGCTTCTGGATAGACGTTCTATTCGGTACCAGGGAGAACTGCCGCACCGAGAGCCTGCAGTTTGAGGTAGTTGATCATCAGAGCCCCTACCATGCCCTACTCGGTAGGCCTGCCCTCAGCAAGTTCATGGCTTCTACCCATGCTGCCTACCTGAAGATGAAGATCCCTGGTCCCAATGGAGTCATCACCATCTCGGGTGATTACAAGAGGTCTTTGGAGTGTGCCTCTGCTGGTTCTCAGCTGGCGGAATCCATGGTCATTGCTGCCGAGAAGAAGAAGATGTATGAGGTGGTGGCTATGGCACAAGCAGCGCAAGGTGGTGCGCCTGGCATGCCGAGTTCCCAGTACGGGACTGCGTTCCAGGCGTCCCAGGAGACAAAGAAGGTCCAGGTTGACCTTGAGTTCCCAGACCGTGTTGCCATCATTGGCGCCGGGTTGGGAGAGAAATAGGAAAGCGAGCTCATCCACTTCCTCCGTGAGAATCGGGACGTCTTTGCCTGGTCCAATGAGGATTTGCCAGGTGTCCCGAGGGAGCTGGTTGAGCACTCGCTACATGTGCGGCATGATGCCAAGCCGGTTAAGCAGGCTATGCGCCGCTTTGGTGATGAGAGGAGGAAAGCTATCGGCGATCAGATCACCAAGTTGCTGATAAACAACTTTATCATGGAGGTATTGCATCCGGACTGGCTAGCCAACCCGGTTATGGTTGAGAAGAAGAAGGAGGACCCCAAGGCTGACACCGCATGGCGTATGTGCGTGGATTACACCGACCTGAACAAGGCCTTCCCCAAGGATCCCTTTCCGCTACCCCGCATAGATCAGGTGATCGATTCCACTGCTGGTTGTGAGCTTTTGTCTTTCATAGATGCCTACTCTGGTTTTCATCAGATAGCTCTCAACCCTGCTGATCAAATAAAGACTGCCTTTATTACCCCGTATGGGGCTTATTGCTATCGTGTCATGTGTTTTGGGTTGTGGAATGCTGGGGCAACCTATCAGAGATGCATGCAGAAATGCTTGCATGATCAAATTGGCAAAAATGTGCAGGTGTACATAGATGACATTGTCATCAAAACGAATAAAACACATACTCTGCTTAGTGACATTGAGAAAACCTTTGCCAACTTGCGCAAGTACAAAATGAAGTTGAACCCGACTAAATGCACCTTTGGCGTCCCGGCTGGCAAGCTACTCGGCTTCTTGGTATCCAGTCGGGGCATTGAGGCCAATCCTTCAAAGATAAAATCTATAGAGAGCATGTCTTTACCGAGATCACTGAAGGATGTGCAGAAATTCACTGGTTGCTTGGCTTCTCTGAGCCGCTTCCTGGGAAGAATGGGCGAGAAGGCCTTGCCTCTGTATCAATTGAGGAAGAAGAGCGACAAGTTTGTCTGGACACCGCAAGTTGATGTAGAATTCAAGGAGTTGAAAGCCATGCTGGGTAGCGCTCCCATCTTGGCTAGTCCGCTACCCAAAGAGCCAATGCTGCTGTACATTGCTGCGACTAACCGAGTGGTCAGTGTTGTGATTGTGGTGGAGAGAGAAGAGGAAGGCAAGATGGTGCAGCAGCCAGTATACTATCTTAGTGAGGTGTTGTCCAGCTCCAAGCAGAACTACCCGCATTACCAGAAGATGACCTACGGCGTGTACTTGGGCGCCAAGAAGCTGAAGCACTATTTCCAAGAGCATCCCATCACTGTGGTGAGTTCCGCTCCCATCTCGGACATCATGGGCAACAAGGAGGCAAGTGGCAGAGTAGCAAGTGGGCGATTGATCTAGAAGCGTACACTCCTTCGTACGCAAGACGAGAAGCCATCAAGTCACAGATCTTAGCAGATTTTCTGGTGGATTGGGCTGAGGTGCAGTATGAGCCTCCTTCGCCAGTAGCCAACTACTGGAAGATGCATTTTGATGGCTCCAAAGTGAAGGAAGGCCTTGGTGCTGGCGTGGTGCTCACGTCACCCAAGCGAGATCAACTCAAGTATGTGCTGCAAATCCATTTCAAGGCATCCAACAATGTAGCAGAGTACGAGGCTGTGGTACACGGCTTGAAGGTGGCCAAGGAGGTTGGCGTGCAGTGCATCATCTGTTATGGCGACTCGGATCTGGTGGTGCAGCAAGTATCAGGCACCTGGGATGCTCTGGATGCCAACATGGCATCGTATCGGTTTCTGGTGCACACCATGACTGGTTTCTTTGAAGGATGCGAGTTCAAACACCTACACCGAGCAGAGAACGAGGCAGCTGATGAGCTGTCCAAGTTGGGGTCTTCTCGGCAGTACACCCCGGCTAGGATTGCCTTGGAGCATTTTAGAAAGCCATCTATCAAGCCATCCCCCAACTCGGAGTCTATATTCATTCCTTCTCTGCCTAGCGAGGAAGCTGTTCCCATGGAGATTGACTGGGAGGCTGCAAAAGAAAACCCGAGGACTGCCGTCTCCATCCCGGGGACTGGCACCTGCAACCCGGGGACTGTCCCTTCTTACTCGGGGACTGCCCCTCCTAACTCGGGAATTGTCGCATTCATTGAGGGGGTCCTTGCCGAGTGCTCGGGGACTCGGGGACTCGTCTCCAACTCAGAAGAGGAAGTGGTGGCTGATCCAATGGAACTGGACGAACCAGTGTTTCCCATCCGGGAGACACCGAGTTGGGCTCTGCCCATATTATCCTTTCTAAAGGACGGCACCTTGCCGACTGATGAGGTTACCGCGAGGCAAATTCAGATAAGATCCAAGGGCTATACTATCTTCAGAGATGTGCTGCATAGAAGAAGTCCCACTGCTGCAGCGCTGTGTAGAGCTAGAGGAAGGAGAAGAAATTCTGGTGGAGATACATCAAGGGGAATGCGGGCATCACGCCTCTTCTCAGGCTCTGGTCAACAAGGCTTTTCGGCATGGCTTCTTTTGGCTCACTGCCTTGAAGCAAGCTGAGGATATTGTGAGAAAGTGCAACAGCTGCCAAAGATTTTGCAAGTAAGATTCATATGCCAGCTTCCGAGTTGAAGAACATTCCCATTACTTGGCCATTTGCAGTTTGGTGTTTGGATATGGTGGGTCCTTTCAAGCCGGCCAGAGGCAACATGACTCACATCCTGGTCATGATTGACAAGTTCACCAAGTGCGATGGAGTCACTGCTATGAGTTTTCTGAAGGACATGATCCTGAGATATGGCTACCCGCACAGCATTATCACGGACAATGGCACAAACTTTGCTGAGGGTGCTTTTGCGAGGTTCTGCAGAGATAAGCACATTCGGCTAGATGTTGCATCTGTTGCGCATCCCGCCTCCAATGGGCAAGTTGAAAGAGCAAATGGCATGGTGCTATCCGGCATAAAGCCAAGGCTGATTGAGCCACTGCTGAAAACACCTGGGTGTTGGCTAGACGAGTTGCCAGCGGTGTTGTGGAGTCTAAGGACTACCCCTAACCGGGCAACCGGCTACACACCATTCTTCCTGGTATATGGAGCTGAGGCCGTGTTGCCCACTGACCTAGAGCATGACTCGCCCCGAGTAACCCTCTACACTGAGGCAGAGGCTAGAGAAGCTCGAGAAAATGACGTTGACCTGCTAGAAGAAGCAAAAGAGCTAACTCTGTCACGTTCAGCTGTTTACCAGCAAAACTTGAGGCGTTACCATAGCCGAAAAGTGAACCCAAGGGTTTTCCGAGAAGGAGACATGGTCCTTAGGCTCGTGCAGCGCACGGCCGGGATGCACAAGCTTTCCCCTCCGTGGGAAGGACCTTTCATTGTGAGCAAGGCTTTGCACAATGATGCCTACTATCTAGTTGACGCACAGGCACCCCAGAAGAACAGGCCGGATAGAGCTGGAGAGGAATCTAAGCGCCCTTGGAATGTAGCTCTACTCCGACGTTTTCACTCGTGAGCAAACTGTGTATGTACTTCCTTATCCGAGTTAAAACTTTTATTCGGTAATCTGAAATTGAACTCGGGGACTGCCCTCGTCCAAATTGTTCCTTGTGTCTATCTTGTTCTTACTTTGTCTATTCGGTTGAACCACTTAGAATTTCAAAAGCATATAAAGTAGTGTGTTTAAACCCACGGGCCAACTCTGCGACTCTACTGATGTCCGCAACCCGGCTTCATGGCAAGCCAGAGAACAAGCCAAAGGGTCAATGAACACATGAAAAATTGCGAAGGGAAGGAAACGTGTGGCAACCGAATGGAGTGTTTTTTACTGTTTTTTCTTTTCGGCTAAGTGGTGGGCAGCGTTACTATGATTTTTCCTAAGTGGCTAAGTATTTGAAACTCCAACTTTGAACTCTTGTGACTCGACTACCAAAAAAGCAACAAGTTGCAGGTAAGAGCCGAGATAAAAAGGAAGAGTGGATAAAAACTGCAACTCGGGGACTTGCATAATAACGCAACCCGACATTGAGCCAGAGTTGCTAAGAACTTCAACTAAGTTAAAACTGAGTAGCAACAAAGACTTAATAGTATGGATACATTTGCACCCGGCATCCCGGGGATCTGATAAAAGTTCAAGAGAATAATTTTTTCAGGATTCACTTCGAGGTAGCGGCGGTGTTGTCCGCTTCAGCTTTCTCGGCATCAACATCAGCCTTGGCAGCTTGATCAGAGGTGGGCGTGGCGATGGAGATTGGATCGGTGGCCGAGGTGCATGCAGTGGACTGGGTCCTGAGTAGCGCGACGGCGTCAGGTGCCGCAGCAGTCGTGCCCAACTCGGGAGCCGCCTGGTTGATCACCATCTCGGTGGTGATGGTGGTCTCCTTGGCGCTGGGTTGCGGCTTCTCGGCTTCGGCGTCAACCTTGGTTTTCCCCTTCTCGACGGCTCCCTTTGCTGCGTCCTGCTCAAACACGCACAAGTCCTCCGACTCGGTGTCTTCTTCATCATCCTCTTCATCTTCACCTTCATCCTCAGGCTCAGTGTCTGGCTCGGGGAGGCCGTCGATGTAGGTGGCGGTGTCAGCGTAGGAGGCAATCTCGTAGGCCACCGCTTTCCGGCGAGTAACGCAATCGGAGTTGGTGGTCCACTTGGAGTCTTCGCGCATCACGAGGATCCTCTCAAGATTGAGGTTCTCGTACCAGCTGGTGATGAAGTGTAGCAGCTGATCAGCTCCTGCCCGAGCTGCAGAGGCACGCCACTTCTTCAACTCGGCCTTCACGCCATTCAGCTTCTCGGCGATAGCACTGAAGCTGTCTAGCGCAGCTTGATCCGGCCAGAACAAATCGTGCAGCTTGTATGTAGTGGACACCATGGTGGTTCCCAAGCCCTTGAGGGAGCGGAGTTGAGTTTTGATACTCATGAGGTTGTCGTTCATGGTGGACTTGGTGTCGATAGGCATTCCGGATTCAGCTCGGAGTTGCCTTGCCTTCGCCAGAGCAGGTGTGCTAGCAGCGCGGAGATCAGGGAAGATATCTAAAACAGAAACCAATAAAAATTAGAAATGGAGGCAGAGAAGAGAAGAGATGAAACCAGGTAGAAAGGATGAGAGGAAAAGCAAGCCAGGTGCAGAGAAGAGATAACTTACGTTCGAGATCCACCAGCAGCGCCTGCAGTTTGATCTTCCAGTCTTCCTCGTCAGCAATGTGCCTGTCTTCAATGCTGCGTGCGTTGGAGATTTGGAGGATGAGTTGCTCGTTGTGCTGTTTCAACATCGAGAGTTCCATCTCGAGTGTCTTCTCTCTGGCATTGGCTGTCTTCTTGACCTCCTCCTTCTCGGAAGTCTGGTCGAGGGCATCCTGGAGAGCAGATTTCAGCTTAACCTGCATTTCTTCAAATTCCGCCATCTCGGCGAGGCGCTCTTTCTTGAGCTCAGATTCGCGGGTTTCCAGTTGTTGCCACACTTCGGCGGGCATGAGGCAGTTAAGGTGCTGCTCCCGGAATTTCTTGTATTCTTCTGCAAAGAGAACAACAGCGTCAGCAGAGAAACAGGGTAAAAAGAGGCAATTGTGCAGAGAAGGAAAGCAACTCACCTTCGAGAGTTGGAATATTGCTTTGAGAAGAAGCAGCGAAATCTTCGCAGTCGCGATGCTTCTCCATCAGTTCATTGAGCTTGCCTGCAGAGTAACCAAGTTAAAGCAAAAAAGCAAACAAACGGGCGTAAACACAAAACGCACAAACCGAATTGCTAAGAGCTTACCTTCCACTTCAGAAATCTGGAGAGTTTTGTCCAGTGCCGCCTGCTCCATCGCTTCACTCATCTTCTTCTCGGCTTCAAGAGCCTCGAGTTTGTCCTTGGCAATGCGATGGTTCCAGAGCAGTCGGCGGAACACTTTTGTCCTCTTGAGGAGGCTATTATGTGGAAGAGAAGAGAAAAAAGTCTAAGTATTTTTGGAAGATTTGCCCCGAGTAGACGGCAACTCGGTCGAGTTTTCGCGTACTCGGCACGAATCTCGGGGATTGAGGGATTGGCTAAGAGGTGAAGAGGTAAAAATGTAAAGAGGCAAAGAGGAACAGAAGAGAAGAGAAGAGGAACAGAGAAACTGCAACTCAGAAAAAGCAAGAAAGAAAAAAGCACTTACATCATATGTTTGCTCGACGTCCTCGGCGGCTTTACGGAGGCAGAACAGCTTCCCGGCCAGAGTGCAGGTGGGGGAGGCGATGGTCATCGGAACAGAGCCAATATCGGCCTTGTTCCAGTCGACGCGGTAGTGGTCAACTGGACCCAGCGTAAGGCCATTCCACTTTGGGACGCCATGAGCTTCGCTTTCCCAAACCTTGTCCACAAAGGCTACCCGGTCCAGGACCGCGGTCAGGCCCTCTGACTCGATCTCAACCTCTTCGGCTTCCCGCGAATGGAGCTCAGGAACTGGTGCTGGTCTCTTGCCTTTGGACTTGACGTCGACCGCTTTGGCCTGACCTCCCTTCAAGGCAGAAAGCTTCTTCTCGCCTTTGGCCAGTGAGATGTTATGTTGCTTGGACACCTCCAGCAGGTATTGTGGCCAGCTAGCTTGTGCGCGGGCAGCACCTCCGGCACTCGGCCCTTTGCCAGGGCCAGCAGATCCAGCAGCAGCCGATTTGCTGCTAGAAGTGGGCCCGCCAATGGTGAGTTGTGTGCTCTTTGCACACGGCTTCCCGGCTGGCGCAAGAGGTGGCTTGGGTGGCGGCATCAGGTCCCCGGCCTGTGCAGCTTGGCGCGGCGGATTCTTCCTGGTAGGCGTAGTTTCAGGTTTAACGGTCTTCTTAGGGCTCGGAGCAGTGCCCGCCCGAGAAGCGAACGGAGGCATTTGGCGTGAAGCAGACGAGGGCACTTGCTGAGAAGTAGTTGTTGAGGCAGTCTTGGTTAGTGGAGGGATTGGAGCAGTGGGTGGAGTCGCCTGCTGGGTAGGCGGCACAGGGGGCCGGCTACCCGGCGCAGCGTTTGGCTGCGCTTTGCTCTGGCCGGCGGGCTCCACCACTGTCTTCTCTACCCGCTGCTCGGCAGCGGGATCAGGTTGGACATCTGTGGTTTCTTCTACCCGCGGCCCGGACGCGGGATCGTCTTGAGCTGCAGCTTGATTGTCCTGCTGCTCGGTGTTGTCATCTTGCCGCTCCAGGGCGGCATGGTCTTGGTTCTCAGTGTTTTCTTCAGCATGTTCCCCAGTTGATGCAGCTGGGGGAGAGGGCGACGTCTCGTCATAAGCAGCATCCTGCTGCTGCTCGGTGGTTTGATCAACTTCATCACCAGCGCCCATGTTCTCGGCGCCGGTATCTTCTTCCAACTTAACGGGAGAGGACGCACGCGTCCTGTCCTGCTGAGCTGGCTCATCTTCCTCCTCTGAGAGATCGACGAGCTTCTCGAGGTCCACGACGGCTTTCCTCTTGGGGCGAGTGGTGGCTACAGCGGCATCAGCGTCTAGAGGGGCGCTGGAGGAAAGAAATAGTTCAAAATGGGAGAAGCAGAAGAGCATAGCAAGAAGCAGCAACAGAGCAGTACTCGGATGGAATGCTTACCCTTTGGCGGTGGGGGTTGTCTTCTGGCAGTGGTTTTCTTTTTGTCCGTCTTCTTGGTCTTCTTCGGAGCAGGTTCTTGGGCACCACTGCCCATCCTCTTCCGAGTTGTGGGAGCAGCCACAGATAGAGGCTTGACCTCCAGGGGCTCCTCGTCCTCGTCCTGCTCATGATCCTCTGCAGAGTAGAAGAGAAAAGGAATTCAGAAACAGAAAAGGAAATCAGAGAGCGCTAGTCGCAAGCAGAAAGGTGAACTTGGTCACCTTCGTCATCCTCGGACCAGTCCCGGATAGACGCGTCAACTTGGTGCTTACCAGGCTGATTGGCGTGAGGGATGCAGAGGGTGTCCTGAGTGTCATAGGCGGTCTCATCGTCCTCTTCTCGGTCATCGGACCAATTGCCCTCGAAGACTTCAATATCTTCTTCTCCCTGGCGATCGATGTGCTGTAGAGCCAAACAGATAGCACAAGTGAGTTAAGTTCTCAGCTAGAGAGTTCTACTCGGCATAGTGATGGCTAGGTTGAGACTCCAAGTGCAGAGTGTGTAGCTAGTGGCAAGCCTTCTTCCCCACGAGGGTGACTCGAGGGTTTATATCGAACTCTTGGGGAGCCAGTATTTCAGCAGTTGTCTTCCAAGCTTCCTCCAGGATCCTGCAAACAAGTAGAGAATTTTGTGCCCTCAACCTCACCAAGTGGTTGTCAAGCACAAGGTGTGAGACTTCTAAATTGCAATGCAGAACTGAAAGTAAATGTGCAATAATTAAATCTACTACTAAATGCAAATGAGAAAATAAATATGCAATGGATTGTTTTTGTATTTTTGTGATGCAAGTGGTGATGGAGATAATGTAAATTCGAATTGGAGATGCAAGTAAAGTAAAGTGCAAGTAAAGTAAATTGCAGCAAAGTAACTAGAGTGTTTTCTTATAATTAAAATAGGACCGGGGTTCATGGTTTCACACTTGCATTCTCTCAAATAAAGTGGTAGACGGTGGACATAAAGAATTACATGTGAGATTACAATAACATGTTTAACATTGAGTACTTTCATATGGGCATCACGTCCTAGCATAGAGATCTCTACGGTCATATTGATCCCTCTTATACTCCACCAAGATGCGAAATAAATCATAACACCTCGATAATTAAGGAAAAAACCAGAGTATAGCTTTAAGCAATGTGACATGAAGTTGAAGTAAGAACTTGCTAGATCTAGTCATGGAGATTGATTAGTGTCACTTCAAATCCCCGGTAACAATGTACTCCTTTTTATCCCTAGTGAGGTAACTAAGAAAGGTTTAACAAAACCTAAGTGAATCGCTGAACTTCTGTCACTTTCACAGCACTAGCCACCCCCCGTTACTCCAACTAATGCACCCATCACCCCACACACGCTCTCAAGAACAGATTGATCAAAGCTAGCAAATAAGAACGGGGTACATAAGATACATCTACTCAAATAACTCAAGAGAAACAATTGCAATCTCAGATTCAATAACTCATAGAAAAGATCCACCACGTAGGAATTACAACGGTGCCCGTAATCATGTGAGGCAGCTCATACGGATCTAATTAGTGAAGCACATAGAGAGAGAGATACAAGTGCTACTTCCACAAACCCATAGCCCTGGGGTGGACTACTCCCTCTTCATGGATATGTCGATGGAGATGATGTTGGAGGGGTAGGAGATCACACCGGCGGCGCCCCGCCGGAGTTTCCCCCTCTAATCTGGAACTTCTGGTCTCTGTTTCGGTGTTTCGGTGTTTCGTCGGCGCTCCTCTCCGTAAGGGTACGTGGGACCCTTTTTATAGTCGGTTTTAGGTCAAGACGGAGTCGGTAAGTCGAAGATGGAAGGAATTGGGGCCATAGGGGCCAAAAGGGGGCCTCTCACGCGGCCAAGGAATCTGGCCGCGTGGAGGGTCCTCTTTTGGGCCTCCTTGCCCAATTCTCGTGGATCCTTCGCCCGCAAGTCTTCTCCTTCCAAGAAAATGACCCCCGCAGATTTTCACGTGATTTCGCGGAAGTTTGCCCCATGAAACGTCAAAAATATAGAAAACGGGGTTTCTAACAGGCAGGTTTAATTCCATAAAAGTTGGGGGACTTTGTAATTTAACCCCAAAATACTATAAAACATTGAATTATACCCTTATATGATGCAATATGTAATAGAAAACCATGTGAAAATATGCAAAATTTAACCCCAAAATACTATAAAACATTGAATTATACCCTTATATGATGCAATATGTAATAGAAAACCATGTGAAAATATGCAAAATTCATCTATGCATTTTACATGCATCAACATCCCCAAGCTTAACCCATGCTTGTCCTCGAGTATGAAGGTGATAAAACTAAGATGGGTTTTGCATATTGAAACAATCATGGGACATGAAGGAGGATTATTCATGCTACATATAATCAAATGATTAATACTAGAAATGAGTAGCAATATACAATTCATGTTGTAAGAAATATCAAATATGCAAGCAAAGATGCTTCATGAAAGTTCACAACGTGTATAATGAAATAAAAGCACTATGGACCAAATGCATACACAAAATGAAAAATAAAATCCTATATTGGTCAAAGAATAGCATAATGGAGAATAGAAAATATGGTGGACACTTTGGAGAAAATTGATTAGAGGTAAAACATGATCAAGTCTTATTTAGCCTCTAAATTATTCAACTAAAATTACTAATTGAAATGTGGTATCCATTGATCTAGGACTCTCATTGCCCCTTTATCACTGGCATCTTAAAATTGTGAGTATTGAAGTAATGAGAATGACAAGGTGGTTGAAAGCCTCATGCCCCGTGAGTGTGAAAACCTACTCCATGATTACTCAACTTAAGATTCCTAATAAGCTTTGTACAATCATATGGAAACAAGCCCATGTTACAATGAGGTACCGCAAAGAGGTACCTCTTGCCCCATCACATGGAAACAAGCCCATGTTACAATGACAAGATGAACAAACGGAGTAGACTAATCATCCTTTTTATTTTCATTCACTATTATGCATAGCTCCTTATTTTATTATAGGATGTGTTGTAGAGTCACTCAAGCTATAAGTAAATTTCCACCATGATAAAGCATTGCTTGGGTTAGCGGCCCAATGCGTTTCTCTAGTCATATAGATACTTACTCATCAAAACTTACTATTCCTCTATTTCATTTCGGCATGGCAGGAGTCCAAAAACAAAAGTACATGGTATCAACCAAATGTAAATTTGTTGTGCAATGTTGAAAGCTTTCGGGTGATAAACGTTTATAGCTAGCTCCCAACCACACACTTTTCAAACGCAAAACTTGTGGCTCCCATTATTGGGTCATGTTTATTAGATGCATAAAAAGTAAAGTGTGCCTTCAAAAGTTCGTGAGAGTCCTATCCCAAGTTCAACCCATGACAATTAATAAAGTGAATATCTTAATTTAGAACATAAATAACACAATAACATGGTGAACATACTCGGAATAGCAATGAAGCTAATGGGAAGATATGGTGAACTCACTGGAAATACTTGGCTAAGGAGTGTTGGAAACAAGTTTTTACTTGTTGGTATTTTCAAATTTTTGGGCTAGCAAGAGGGAGATAGTTGACCAGCTACTATGCATGCATATGTCCATAGAACTACTCATTTCATGACAAACTAAATAAACCAGCAATTAACATCAAGGACATGAATAAGAGATAGCTCAAGACAACATTATTGCAAATTTCTACACATAAAAAGCCTATAAATCATGCAAACATATGTAGCTCTTCAAATCAACCATGGCATTCCTATTCCAAGTCATAATACTAGCATCCAATACATTCCAACCCCAAACTCCAGTATCTCAATCTCATATAAAATGATGGTGGTGGTCTTATCAAAACAAAAATAAAAATAAAAACTAGACGCTTCAAGTCTCTACGATAAATGCTTTGCTTAGAAAAACAGAAAGTAGACGTGTGCTAACCAAAAGAGTGTAGCTCCAGTGGGGTGTTCATCACATCCCCAATCTTATGTCTTTCACCATTCTTGGATGTCTTGAGGTGCAGCTCCTCTATTCCCTGCGAAAAAACTTCACAAAACATGTTTCTCCCATTCTTTTTCTGTTGGGTGAGATTAGCAAGGACAAACAAATCACATGCTTGCTATGCAAAATTCCAAATCAAATGCTCCAGTAGATAGACAATAAGGTTCATTATGTTGTATGTTCACTCTCTTGCTTGAAAGAATCATGTAAATTCGATTCCCAAGCCCAAAGAGTGCATAAAACAAAAGAAGGCAGAATCTGTCCAGAAAAGCAGCAGCAGCAAAACGAACGTTTTCCCTAAGCTAGACTCGTCAAAACATTAAGAAAATTTTTGTTCTTATATAGGACGAAAAGTTTCAGAACATACTAAAAAATTAGCTCAATCCTACATACCAATAAAAAACGTAAAATCATACGGTGAGCAGACTCGTGCTGAAACAGAAATTTCATGCACTAGGATAGCAACTTATAAGTCCAAATGGGTTTGACTTGACTCTTTATTGAAAAATCCAGAATTAAAACAAAAAAACTAATCACTTGAGACAGAAAGAAGACACTAGGAAAATCCAAACAAAAACAACCGGGTTGCCTCCCGTAAAGCGCTTTCTTTATAGCCATATAGCTAGGCTTTACTTACTTGATAATCAAGAGGGATAAAGCTCATGAGGGACCTTGTTCTTCAGCGTGCCCCTCTTCCTTGGGAAGTGCTCCATGCTTTTCTTGTGAGGGAACTGAAACTTTACATTCCCTTCCTTGGAGTCTATGATTGCACCTGTAGTATGAAGAAAAGGTCTACCCAAAATAATAGGACTAGGGGATTTATCCCCCATATCCGTAATAATGAAATCAACGGGTACGAAAGTCATGTGCAATTCAATCATAACATCTTTTACTTGTCCTATAGCATGTTTAGTAGAGTTATCAGCAAGGACAAATTCACTTGAGCACTTTTCTAAATTTTCTAGTTCTAGCAATTCATATAATTCTTTAGAGAGTACCGATACACTAGAACCTAGATCTAACATAGCATGGTGAATTTCTTTTCCAATTGAAACTAGCACCTTGGGTATCCATGCATCCCCAAGCTTAGGAGGTATCATGGCCTCATTCTTGTACCTAGCAATTTTTCTTGCAAGACATGATTAGCAATATAAGATCCAAAGCCAGGTTGATTAACATTTATAGTTGGATCACTAGCAAATTTTCGTAGAGTAGCAATAAGTTCTTGCAAGCTACTTTTTTCTAAATCAAGCAATGGATCCTTAATTTCAGTAAGCATCATAATTTTCTATACTTTTCCTTTTCTATTATGCATATTAAAAATCTCATAGCGATCATCAAAAATATCCTCGGGTACTTCAACCTTTTTTAAGCTCTCTTTAATTTTAACCTCTAAGAGCAAACTTTCAAGCAAAACATGGGTATTTGCAGCATTAGTACTAGTAAAAGATCCCCCACATTCATTATCTAAAAAGGCTCTAGAAGTTTCAGAAAGTCCCTTATAAAACATATGCATAAGTATCCAATCTCTAAAGCCATGCCCTATTCCATATGCTCTACTTCTAAATCTCTCCCATGCTTGTATCATTGATTCATCTTTTTCTTGTTTAAAGGTAATGAGCAATTGTTTAACATTGTAATTCTTTTCAGCATGACAAAACCTTTCAATAAATGCAGCCCTTAAGTTGAACCAAGTAGTAAAATTGCTAGGAGGCCATCTTAATATCCAATCTAATGCTTTGCCTCCTAGTGAGTAGGGAACGAGTTTAACTTTAGTAGTGTTGATGTTTGCATGATTCAAGTTCAAAGTTTTACATCTTTCATCAAATTTCTTAAGATGGAACAAAGGGACTTCTTTAGGCTCTCCATAGAAACGAGATTCATAAATCATTTTTAATAACACTAGGATCTACCTCTAATTTTTCAACGGGAATATTTAGCTCTTGAGGGAAATTCCTAACACTGAATGGCCAATAAGTTCTCTGCTCCATTTTCCAAGTTTTTATGTAGTTTTTAATTTTTTATGCAAAACTGAAAAGTAAAGTAACTAGGCAAATTCGAAATACTAAAATAAACTAGATAACTAAATGCAAAACTAAAATGCAAACTAAAATAAAATATGCAAGACAAAACAAAAACAAGAACAAAAACAAAACAAAAACAAAAACAAGACAAGAAACAAAACAATCTACTTGAAAGAAGGTGGAGATAGAAAGGACGGTACTCACGTAGGCGCAACCTCCCCAAGATTAGGTGTTTGCACACCTTTTTGGTGATGAAGACTTCTTGTGAGCTCCCTTAGACAACTCCTTCACCTATGGCTCCCCGGCAACGGCGCCAGAAAAACGCTTGATGGCCAGGTTGAGACTCCAAGTGCAGAGTGTGTAGCTAGTGGCAAGCCTTCTTCCCCACGAGGGTGAATCGAGGTTTTATATCGAACTCTTGGGGAGCCAGTATTTCAGCAGTTGTCTTCCAAGCTTCCTCCAGGATCCTGCAAACAAGTAGAGAATTTTGTGCCCTCAACCTCACCAAGTGGTTGTCAAGCACAAGGTGTGAGACTTCTAAATTGCAATGCTAAACTGAAAGTAAATGTGCAATTATTAAATCTACTACTAAATGCAAATGAGAAAATAAATATGCAATGGATTGTTTTTGTATTTTTGTGATGCAAGTGGTGATGGAGATAATGTAAATTCGAATTGGAGATGCAAGTAAAGTAAATTGCAGCAAAGTAACTAGAGTGTTTTCTTATAATTAAAATAGGACCGGGGTTCATGGTTTCACACTTGCATTCTCTCAAATAAAGTGGTAGACGGTGGACATAAAGAATTACATGTGAGATTACAATAACATATTTAATATTGAGTACTTTCATATGGGAATCACGTCCTAGCATAGAGATCTCTACGGTCATATTGATCCCTCTTATACTCCACCAAGATGCGAAATAAATCATAACACCTCGATAATTAAGGAAAAACCAGAGTATAGCTTTAAGCAATGTGACATGAAGTTGAAGTAAGAACTTGCTAGATCTAGTCATGGAGATTGATTAGTGTCACTTCAAATCCCCGGTAACAAGGTACTCCTTTTTATCCCTAGTGAGGTAACTAAGAAAGGTTTAACAAAACCTAAGTGGATCGCTGAACTTCTGTCACTTTCACAGCACTAGCCACCCCCCGTTACTCCAACTAATGCACCTATCATCCCACACATGCTCTCAAGAACTAGATTGATCAAAGCTAGCAAATAAGAACGGGGTACATAAGATACATCTACTCAAATAACTCAAGAGAAACAATTGCAATCTCAGATTCAATAACTCATAGAAAAGATCCACCACATAGGAATTACAACGGTGCCCGTAATCATGTGAGGCAGCTCATACGGATCTAATTAGTGAAGCACATAGAGAGAGAGATACAGGTGCTACTTCCACAAACCCATAGCCCTGGGGTGGACTACTCCCTCTTCATGGAGATGTCGTTGGAGATGACGTTGGAGGGGTAGGAGATCACACCGGCGGCGCCCCGCCGGAGTTTTCCCCCTCCAATCTGGAACTTCTGGTCTCTGTTTTGGTGTTTCGGTGGCGCTCCTCTCCGTAAGGGTACGGGGGACCCTTTTATAGTCGGTTTTAGGTCAAGACGGAGTCGGTAAGTCGAAGATGGAAGGAATTGGGGGCCTCTCACGCGGCCAAGGAATCTGGCCGCGTGGAGGGTCCTATTTGGGGCCTCCTTGCCCAATTCTTGTGGATCCTTCGCCCGCAAGTCTTCTCCTTCCAAGAAAATGACCCCCGCAGATTTTCAGGTGATTTAGCGGAAGTTTGCCCCCTGAAACGTCAAAAATATAGAAAATGGGGTTTCTGACAGGCAGGGTTAATTCCATAAAAGTTGGGGGACTTTGTAATTTAACCCCAAAATACTATAAAACATTGAATTATACCCTTATATGATGCAATATGTAATAGAAAACCATGTGAAAATATGCAAAATTCATCTATGCATTTTACATGCATCACATAGCATGCAAACACAAAGCATATAAAGCTAAGGGGTTATACTCGGAATAGAATGCAAACACAAAGCATATTCAGCTAAGGATTTCTATTCGACGTGGCATGCAAACACAAAGCATATAAAGCCAACAGGATATTTGTGAGGTTCTACTCGGTGCAGCATGCAAAGACTAAGCATACAAAGCTGAGAAGACACCTACTCGGTATCAAAGTACAGAAACAAAGCACAGAAGAATAACCTGTCCGATGGGCTTGAGGCGGCTATACGACACGTAGCCATACTGCCAGGTGTCGGAGATCGTTGTCTGCATGATGGATCTAGCCCAAATGGCCACTTCGGCGGTGCTGAGCTCGAAGGTGGTTGTCCTTGTGCAGTCTCGGCTTCCTCCCATGTAGCACATCTTGTGCGAGCAACGCTGGAGCGGGAGTACTCGGCGTGAAATCCAGCACGCGATGGGGTCGTCTCGGTGAAATCCCTCATCCTGCAACTCGGCCAGGCGCCGCTCAACCTGGACAACATCCTCGAAGTTGCTCTTGGGGTTGTAGCCCCAGTTCTGCTGGGTTGGCCTTGCGTTCTTGAACTTTGGAAGCCCTATCCGGCCCTGGATCGGCTTCCCCTCTTCCGTGGCGACGTTCTTCACGTACAGGAAACTGCGTTGCCACCTGCGCACAGTTTCCAGTCCCTTGACCCGCGGGTGATGGCCTGTCGTGCGCTGCAGCATCATGGCGCATCCCGTCTGCGTCATCGCGCGGGCGCTCTCGGTGTTCCCCGGATTGGGAATGCTCTGTTTTCGGAAGAAGAAATATCTAGCCCAAGTGTGGGTGGTTGGGTAGACGCCTAGGAAGGCTTCGCACACTACTGCGTGGATAGAAAGCATGACGAGGGCGTTGGGTGGAAGATGATGTGGCTGGAGGCCGAAGTTTTTGAGGAACTCAGAGAAAAATTCAGAGATGGGAAGGGCGAAGCCGCGCTTGAAGTGAGCGAGGAAGACGACGTACTCGCCCTCCTCGGGTTTGGGGATGATTTCGGTACCTGGCTGCCGGCATACGACGCCGGGAGGGACGCGGCGTGTGTTGACAAGCCACTGGCAGTCCTCCGCCGTGACTTCTGATCCCTCCCAGCCGGCGCGGGCTGCCGCATCGTCATCTCCGCGAGCCATGAAAGCGGAAGAACTTGTGAGAAATTGGAGGCGGAAACAAGCGGAGGAGTGGCTCTCTGTCTCTCTTGCGGCGCGTGGAGCAGCGGCGCAGCAAGTGGTTGTGGTGGCGGAGTGATCGACGGCGGCGGAGAGACGAGGAGGCGCGGGATTGGGATGAGCAGGAAAGAGGAAAAGGGAGCGTCGAGGGGGTATTTATCTCTCCCCCTCGAGTTGCCGTTACCAGTGGATTAATCGTGGATCGATCGTGCGCAGAGATCGTGCGGCGTGGGTTGCGCAACCGTGAGAAACGCACACAGCGCATATCGCGTGCAGTTAATCCCACGTCGAGATCGTGGGCACTTGAGTACGGTTGAAGTGACTTAACAGGCTAGTGGGACAGGGTTGCAGTTATTGGCGCGTGGCCTGCTGTATCCCAGACACCAAGGCGTCGGGGGCACAGGGGTGTGACACGTGCCCCGTAGCGACACGCAGAGGTGGATTCGCTCCGATTCGGCGGGAGCGAGTTCGAAATTTCACTAAGTCATTTTACTCGGCATCACAGAAGAAAGATGTTGCTATTCAGAGAATTAGAGATGCAAGCAGGAATTGAAGGGCCGTGTGGAGGTGCTACTCGGCCCCTTTCAGTTACAAAGACAAGGTTTGTTTTAAGCTGGCAGGGCCCAGTGAACAAGTTCGCAGGACTCTACCAGCTTCGGGGACTAATGTCGGGGGGTTACCCCCGAGTAGGGGTAAGGCAAGTGCTAAAGACAAGGTCAAGGTGCTGTTTGAACGGGT
The DNA here is from genome assembly GCA_028641055.1 of Alopecurus myosuroides. Taxonomy (NCBI): domain Eukaryota; kingdom Viridiplantae; phylum Streptophyta; class Magnoliopsida; order Poales; family Poaceae; genus Alopecurus; species Alopecurus myosuroides. The sequence continues at coordinate 313,355,254 of CM054059.1, read as the reverse complement.
AGATGGCTACCCGGTACTTGCTACCCGATAGGTTTCTATCCGGACGTACCCACAAATGGCCAAGAGGAGAAATCAAGCAAGTTATGTTCGTCCGAGTAGAGAAGTTGGTCCGAGTAGAGGGAGTGCTTTCCTACTCGGGCCAGAAGTCAATGGAGCCGTTCTGACAAGGGATCCCGCGTATCCTGCGTCCGTACCGGCGTGCAGTTCAACTTACGGAGTGCGTGATTATCCGCGCTACGGCGTGGCTACAGTGCGGTAGGCTCCTGTCAATTCCTGTCACTGACAGAGGGGACAGGACAGGGCTAGGGGCCTACCCTGTCTCACTGACATGGTGGACATGTCCCATCTCCGAACGGTGCGACGATTTACGGCGCCCGCGTCAGTGAGAAGCCGGAGGCGTGCTCTGTTCTGAAGTGCTCCTGTCCCATCAGTCGTACCTTATAGTCTTATTCTATTCGGCTGGGCACCAGTATATAAGGTGCCATGCCTCCTCCTGCGTGAGAGTCGACACTGAGCGTTGCTTCACTTCACACAGAGAGAACTAGAGAGCTAGAGTGGCTACTCGGCTGAAGGCCTGATTTGTACTGTGGCTACTCAGTAAACACACATATAGAGAGAAAGGCAGGAGTAGGGGTGTTACCTCCACACGAGGGCCCTGAACCTGGGTAAGATCTGTTTGTTTGCAGTGTTTGAGACATCCTACACGCGTCTACTTGCCGTGTGATCCCTCCTCGATCACCTCCAGCGTCCATCGGCCCCAACACATTAGCCATCCCATGGCATCTGCCGTGATACCACCACGACAGCTCCATTATTAAGGGCAAGCGAGTACACTTTATCATACAGAGCATTGCAATCATGGAGATTGATATACTTCATGTTGTTCATTATTGGTTAGTTGGCATCTCTTCATGGTTTGCATAACTGCTAGGTGAATTTTGTTTTGCATACATCTTATTATGAATTGCCTAAGCACTTGATCATATAGTGAGTATATTTACATAATATGAAACAAATGTGTTCGTAAAAGTTCTTTTATCGCACTCAGTTGTCACTGAATTGCTTGAGGACAAGAAATAAACCAAGCTTGGGGGAGTTGATACGCCCAAAACGTATCTCCTTTTCCGAACACTTTTGCTATTGTTTGCCTCTAAACTTGTGAGTTTTGGATACAACTAACACGGACTAACGGTGTTTTCAGCAGAATTTCCTTGGTGTCTTGTTTTTATGCAGAAAAATCAACTTTCGGGAAAATGCCCAGAAAAGATCCCGAAGACCTTAAAACACCTGAAGACCCCCGGAGCCAGAAGGAGTCCCAGAGAGGGGCCAGGAGGGGGCCACACCACCCCTAGGCGCTCCCCATTGGCCACACCACTTGGTGGTGTGGTGCCCCCAGGCACCCCCTCGGGCACCCCTTTCGACTACATATGCCCCTTTACCCTAAAATGTGAGGAGTTTCATCATATTCCACAGAAACACAACAGAGTGCTGCTGCCACCTCGAAACTCGATTCGGGGATCAGAAGTTTCTGTTCTGGCGCCTTGTTGGGATGGGGATTCGGAGGAGATCATCGCCATCGTCACCGCCACCTCTTCTCCATCAACCATCCATGATTCCCCCGTCCATGTGTGAGTAAACACCACTGTAGGCTGAGATGGATGGAAAGGATTGGATGAGATCGATCATGTAACAATGTCAGATTGTTAGGGCATAGTGCCTAGTATCCATTGTTAGTGTTTTCTACCGTTGTTGCAACTTGTTATGCTTAATGCTTGTCACTTTGGGCCCGAGTGCCATGATCTCAGATCTGAACATGTTATTGTTTCATGAGTATAATTATATTTCTTGATCATATCTGCAAGTTGTTTACACATGTCATTGTCCGGAAGCCGAGGCCCCAAAGTGACAGAAATTGGGACAACCGGAGGGGATGGTTATGATGTGAGGATCACGTGTGTTCACGGAGTGTTAATGCTTTGCTATGGTGCTTTATTAAAAGGGGCACCTTAATTACCAGTAGTTTCCCTTGAGATCCCGCTGCAAACGGGCTGGCAGGACAAAAGATGTTGTGCAAGTTTGTCATTGCGAGCACGTATGACTATATTTGAACACATGCCTATGGTTTGCCTAGAACTTGGATGCTTTATTATTATTATTATCTGCAATGCCCATGTTTAGATTATTACATGAACTATCTTATCCATGCAACGCCCGTTCATTCACCCTCTATGCCTACGGTACTTTCATCCTGCTGTTTCCCGTAATTTCTAGTGCTTTTAATATTTTATTCCTGCTATTATTCTACTACTATTGCTGCTATAAAATTGTTACCACTGATAATTTGTTGCGAGCAAGACTACTTTCAGGTGCAGTTGAATTGACAACTCAGTTGTTAAGGCTTATACATATTCTTTGGCTCTCCTTGTGTCGAATCAATAAATTTGGGTTTTACTTCCCTCGAAGACTGTTGCGATCACCTATACTTGTGGGTCATCACAGGGCTGAGAAGCGGGAGGACAAGCGGCGCCGGAAGGCTATCGTCCAGGTGCACATCGACGACCCAACGTTGGTGTGGGCCGAATGTCGCCTAGAGGGGGTGAATGGGCGTTTTAAAATAATTACGCTTAAGGATTGAATAAATGCAGAATAAAAACTAGCATTTAATTTATCAAGCCAAAATCTAAATAAACTAGGTTTACCTATGTGCATCAACAATTTATGCTAAACAATTCAACCAACTATGTAATAGAAAGATATGTTATTTCAAGCTCGATGACTATCATAGAGTAAATTGCATAAGTAAAGTGATCAGGTATAGAAATAACCGAGATACATGGAGACGATGGTTTATCCCGAAGTTCACTTCCCAATGGAATCTAATCTCCGTTGGAGAGGTGTGGAGTCACAATGACTCCAAGCGCCCAATGGCTCACCGTATTCTCCTCGTGCCTCCACCAATGCGGAGTGACATGATCCACTATGGGACCTTTGAGGGCAGTCACCGATCCGATATAAGGTTGGGACAATCTCCACAACTTAATTGGAGGATCCCAACAATATCCCACGACCTACCAAAGCTTCGATATAGCAACAAGGCCTCGAAAGCTTCCAAAGCTATGAGGCAACAATCAACCGTCTAGGGCACTCCAAGTACCCAAGAGGACAAGCTCCAGGGCACTTCAAGAACCCAAGAGTAGCAAGCTTCTCAACCTTTCACTCGAACGAATCCTCGTGGAGAACTCAAACCGATACAACCTATGCAATGGAAAGAGTAGAACAAGTGCTCAAATCCTTCTCTCTCAAATCCCACCAAAGCAACAAATGTTATGGGAGGGAAGAGAGGAAGAACAAGAAAGAATTTAACAAATGAATCCACAAGATCCAGATCCAAAGACTTCCCCTCACCAATTCGTCCGTCCCCGCGCTCGCATCCTCGTCCAGGCCGGCCGGCCGCGCCTCTGTCTGCGACCCTCTCAGCCCGCGCCAAAGCTCTACTGCATCTCTGTCTAGCTCCCCCCGTTCTTGACCCGAGGGCTGCGCCGCCGCGCGTGCCCGATCGCCGGCTCCTACTCCGCCCGCGCATGCTCGACGTTTCCTCACCTCTACACCAGTGATGTTGCCTCTCCTCTGTTCACTAGAGCTCGTCTGCGCACGTGCGCCCTCGAGTTCCTCGCGCTTGTGTATTTTAGCTCCTCCATGCAGCTCGTCTGTTCCCGACCGGCTCCGCCCAGTCCTCTACCCGGGGGTTCGGCCCCGCGCGTCCCGTCCGCTCCGTCTGGGCCTCAGGCTCCAGGTCTGCGCCCATCTTGCCTCGGCCTCGCGCCAGTGCGTCGGCCCATGGCTGGCCCCGTCTTTGACCTGGGGGCTGCGCCGCCGCACGTCCCGGCCTGCTCCTGCACTCCAAAGACCCAAGATCCTCCTGCATCGACCTCTTCCTCGCCTGGTCGGGCTCTAGTGGGCGCTCACCTCCGGTGCCAACTGCTTCCTCGCGCCACGCCGCATCCGCCAGCTGCCCGCATGCCATCCCCGCGCCCGCCTGCGCGCTGGCCTGGCTCTCCCTTTGTCTGGATGGCCTGCTCCCGCGCTGGCCGCCCTGCGCCCGGCTGCGCCATGGTCAGCTCTCTGCGCCCGCGCACGTCCCGGCTGGCTGCGCCTGCACGGCCGTGCTCTCCGACTGGCCGGCCGACGCGTCCGGTGCATGCCTCCGGCTGCTTGGTGTCCTGCCCGGCTGCCTCCCGCAACGGCTGGCCGCCTCGCCGTTTCCTCGCTCTCCCGTCAAGGGCTGTCCGTCGAAAGCTATCCTCGAAAAGAAAAAAGAAACGAACAGACGCGAGGAAAGAGAAGAGAAGAAAGAGAATAAGAAAAGAGAAAAAAGGAAAGATTTCTGGACGCATTTGTCTCTTCTCGCGTTTGGATGCCTGAACGGCGCGGTCCCGTCCGGCTAGAGGCAAACCGGTTGCGTCCCGTTTGGTGGCCAGGCCGGCTGGGATCTATACGGCTGGATTTGCATCCGGTCGCGTCTCCATTTGGTTGCCTGGCCGGCTAGATCCAGGCTGGCTGGAACGCCTCTTCTACGCCCTGTGCAAGCCGTAAAGCCATCCCTCTCCACATGTTTTCTGTTTAAAACTATCACCCTGTGTGGCGCGCCATCCCTCTCCACATGTTTTCTGTTTAAATTTGTCGCTCCGCCGGACCGGCTGGCACGATTTGTTCTTCCCCATAGGCGGCTTAGTAGTATGAGCGATGCTAATGGCCCACTCTGAGGATCTGGCTACAGATCGCAACCCGGCAGTTCTGCCGGCCAGAGTAAAAGCTGGAGGTTGCCTCACAGGAAAACGTCCACGGAAAAAAACCACTCGAGCGACCCGGTCCACTGTTGTTCGCTCGGTTGAATCCACTCTCCGAAGTCTAAGTACTGTGTGTTCCCCTTTGCGGCACTCTCTTCGGTTCCAGCCGGCACACCGCACCTCCGGCTGTTATATTGGCAAGAGCTGGGGTCAAATAGTGGGGTGGACATGATAAGATTAAAGAGAGCTCGGATGAAACCGAGCAGCCAACACGCCTCATAGACTCGCACTACCAAAAATAGATGGTTTATATATCTGCACTCGGCGTGCCAGATCTAACATTCAAACTATATTTATGTGTATGTTTTTCGCATGACTTGCACCTCACCGGCCCGAAACCCTCGGGATAAGCGCCCCCGCGTGAAAAAGACAACACGTCGTCTACTACGACAATAGCAAAGAGCCCTACATCGGGTCTCCAGGACATCACGTTCTCATAGAGCGTCCTGATACGTCCATTTTGCATTACTATTTTATATCATAATTTACTGTTATTCATCGATATATTTCATATTTAGAGATGATACTTATGTTATTTCATCTATTTGCATGTTTGATGATTATTGGGAAACTTGTTATTCATGTTGAGTTATTCGAAAAATAGAACGCCGTTGTCATGGGCCTTGCCGATTATGATACTTATTTAAAATTTACTGATGATTATTTTATATCATAATTTACTGTTAATCATTGATATATTTCATATTTAGAGGTGATACTTATGTTATTTCATCGATATATTTCATACTTAGTTTATTGGAGAATAATTTATCGGGACCATAATTCTGCTGGAAAAAGCACCGTCAAGACACCATATTTCTTAAGATCAGAAGAAAAGGATAAACATCAGAGAGTTCTTAGTTTGCCAGATGATGGAGCTAGCCAGGAGGGGAGCCAGAGGGGGGCCACCATGGGCCCACACCATGTGGTGGCGCCCCCTCCCCCTTGGCCGCGCCGCCAGGTGGTGTGGCTGCCCTGGCCCACCTCTGGCAGCCCCCTTCGCGTACTTCATCCCCCCCCCAAAACCCTCAGACCAGAAAAACCATCGAGAAAATATTCCGCTGCCTCCTCGAGGTGGAAAACAACAGAGAGAGAAAAGCTCTCCAGCAGGGAGAAATCCGTCATGGAAATTCCTTCCCGGAGAGGGGAAATCATCGTCATCGTCACCGTCATCGCACCAGGCATCATCAAGATCATCATCACCACCGGCACCATCATACTCACCGTCCACCTCCGTCCCGCTGTAATAATTAGGGTTCTATATCATTGTTCTTCACTATATCTCTCCCGGTATGGATTACTTGTTTGTAGTTGATGCTTACGAGATTTATCAGTGTTTGCACTTTATGACTAGATTGTTATTCATCATTATATCACCTATGATTACGATCCATATGATGTCTTGTGAGTACTTAGTTTAGTTCTTGAGGACATGGGAGAAGTCAAGATGTTAGTAGTGGAATTATGTTGAGTAATATTTACTGGTTTTATATTTAAGTTGTGGTGCTATTCTTCTAGTGGTGTCATGTGAACGTCGACTACATGACACTTCACCTTCATGGGCCTAGAGGGATGCATTTTGTATTTGGATACTAATTATAGGGTTGCCGGAGTGACAGAAATCTAAAACCCCGTTAGGAAACCGATGCACAAGGGAGTGTAGGATCCCAGAGTTTAAGGATGTGGTTAGATTTATCTTAATTACTTTCTTGTAGTTTAGAATGCTTCCAAGGGGTATAATCACAAGTATGTATTAGTCCAAGTTAGGGAGGTACATTAGCATAGGTTCACCCACACAACACCTATCACAACAATAAACATTAATCAAAATCCCATGTGTCCTCAAGAACGGTTGGTCATCATAAATAAATAAACCGGCTTGTACTTTGCTCTAGAAAGGATTGGGCCACTTGTTACTATTATTATTACTGTCTTTTATTTACTCGCATATTGTCTATCTGCTATATCAAAAAACCCAAAAAACATGTTTGCTAGTATTACAGTGAATCCCTTATTTAACCTGCTTGTCAACACCTTCTGATCCTCGTTGGGTTCGACACTATTATTTATCGAAAGTACTACGATACACCCCCTATACTTGTGGGTCATCAAGACTATTTTTTGGCGCCATTGCGGGGAGTGAAGCGCTATTGGTAAGTGTAATTGGTAAGGAAACTTTTATTGTGAGTGTTGTTTTTATTTATGTCTGCTGCTTTATTTTATTACAGAGAGATCTCCATTCGATTCCCTATTTGGGAGTACTGCTGCCACTGCTAGGGTAGTAGATGACCCGCGTCTGCTCAACTGGATCCTTTTAAAATACCTACAAAAAGTATTGAACGTGTCATGGATAACTGCTATTTTGGAGATGGAACTGTCCATCCTGGTGACCATTTACTCTTTATACATGAATTATGTGAGTTGTTCAAGTGTGCAGGTATTTCAATGGACCAAGTTAAGAGGAAGCTATTATTTTTTATCACTGAAGGGCAGAGCTGCGAAATGGTTTAAGATGCTGAAGAATGGCCGATCTATTGGATGGGAGGAAATTGTACCTCTCTTTTATTCTAAATGTTATCCTCCTAGTGAGATTCGTAAGGATCGGAATCAAATATATAATTTCTGGCCTCATGATGGGGAGAGTATTGCCCAAGCATGGGGGAGATTTAAGTTAATAATGCTCAAATGTCCCATTCATGAGCTCCCCAGTAATATTGTTATTAATAATTTATATGCAAGACTTTCTCTTCATTCTAAGGATTTATTGGACGCTTCTTGTTCTGGATCATTTACACGAATGGAAGGAGAACATAAATGGAATCTTCTTGACCATATTCAGGAAAATACTGAAGGATGGGAGAATGACAAAGGTAGAAAGTCAGGTATAAATTATGATTATGAATGCATTAAATTTTTTATGGTAACTGATGATTTTCATAATGTTAGTGTTGTTTGTGGTCTTGACTCTCAAATATTTCAAACTGTTTTAAGGCTTTTGCATCCTATCTTGATATTCCCAAAAAGGAGTGGAACAAGTACCACGCACCTTATAAATATATTGTTAAATGTGTTCCTGCTAGAAATATAGAAGTTCATATTGTTAATCCTGTTGTGCCTGAACCTTATATTGAGAAAATGCCTTTCCCTGCTAAGGTAAAGGAACATTCTATTATAGCTAGTGTGGTTAACAAAAGTACAAAGATATCTATAGAACCTAATGAACAAATAACTATTGAACCTACGGTAGCAATAGTTAAAGACCTTAGCACTGAAAGTGTAGAAGATGGACACATTATCTTCTATGAAGATGCTTCTAATATTGTTTCACATCCTAGTAGATCTAGGAAAACTAGTGTTCCTGTGCTTTCTGTTTGGATAGGTGATCATTGTTATTATGGTTTATGTTATATTGGTGCAAGTTCAAGTGTTATTCCTTATGAGCTTTATAGAGAAATCATGCATGAAATTGGTTCTTGTGAGCTTGAAGAAATTGATGTGGTTATTCAGCTTTCTAATAGAGAAACTATCTCTCCAATTGGTATTGTCAGATATATGGAAGTTTTATGTGGTAAAACTAAATATCCTACTGATTTTCAAGTACTTGGTGCAGCTGCTAGTAAACGTGTCCTATCATTTTTGGTAGACCTTTCTTGAACACTTGTGGTGCTGTTATAGATTGTAAGAAGGATAAAATACTAACTAAATTTGATGGAGAATCTTATGAGTTTAATTTTTCTAAATTTACTAAAGATCCTTATGAAATTGAATTGCCTAATGAAGATTTTAAAGTTGAACAGCTTGCCTCTATTGCTCTTGCTCCTAACAATGCTTTGCAGCAATACATGGAGGACCATGAAAGTGAGGTCTTTATGGAAGAAAGAAATGAGATTGACGAGATTCTTCTTCGTCAACAAGCAATGCTGAAACACAATTTACCGGTGGAAGACTTGGGTACCACACTAGCACCCAAGGAGGCTCCCGTTTTTTATTTAAAACCTTTACCTGATGATCTTAAATATGTTCATATTGATGATAAGAAAATATATCCTATTATTATTAGTTCTAAACTTTTAGGTAAGGAAGAGGAAAGGTTATTGGAAGTATTGAAGAAACATTGAGGAGATATTGGATATACTCTTGATGATTTGAAAGGGATTTCCCCTTCTATATGTCAGCATGCTATTAATATGGAACCTGATGCAAAGTTAGTTGTTGAACATCAACGCCGTTTAATTCCTAAAATGAAGGAAGTGGTAAAAAATGAGGTATTGAAACTCCTTGATGCTGGTATTATTTATCCTATTGCTGATAGTAGATGGGTAAGTCCTGCAGATTGTGTTCCTAAGAAAGGAGGAATTATTGTTGTTCCAATGAAAATAATAAGCTTATTCCTCAAAGAGTAGTAGTTGGCTATAGAATGTGCATTGATTTCAGAAAAGTTAACAAAGTTACTAAGAAGGATCATTATCCTTTACCTTTTATTGATCAAATGTTAGAAAGGTTGTCTAAGAAAACTCATTTTTGCTTTCTTGATGGTTATTCTGGGTTTTCTCAAATTATTGTTAGAAAGCAAGATCAAGAGAAAACAACTTTTACTTGTCCTTATGGAACTTATGCTTATAGGCGTATGCCTTTTGGTTTGTGTAATGCTCCTGCTACGTTTCAAAGATGCATGTCTGCTATCTTTCATGGTTTTTGTGAGGAAATTGTGGAAGTATTGATGGACGATTTTTCCGTCTGAACTTCTTTTGATAACTGTTTGCACAATCTTGATAAAGTTTTGCAGAGATGTGAGGAAACTAATCTTGTTCTTAATTGGGAGAAATACCACTTTATCGTAAATGAAGGAATTGTTCTAGAACATAAAATTTCTGAAAGAGGTATTGAAGTTGATAGAGCTAAACTTAAAGCAATAGAGAAAATGCCATGTCCCAGGGATGTAAAAGGTATTTGTAGTATTCTTGGTCATGCTGGTTTCTATATGAGGTTTATTAAAGATTTCTCTAAAATATCAAAGCCTCTTACTAACCTTTTATGATGATTGCAAAGAAGCTTTCGAAATTCTAAAGAAGGCTTTAATTTTCTGCCCCTATTGTTTAACCACCTGATTGGAATTTACCTTTTCAAATTATCTGTGATGCTAGTGATTTTGTTGTAGGTGTTGTTTTGGGACAATGAATAGATAAGAAGTTGAATGTTATTCATTATGCTAGTAAGACTCTTGATTCTGCTCAAAAGAATTATGCTACCACTAAAAATGAGTTCCTAGCTGTAGTTTTTGCTTGTGATAAGTTTAAACCTTATATAGTTGATTCAAAAGTTACTATTCATACAGATCATGCTGTTATTAAGTATCTTATGGAAAAGAAAGATGCTAATCCAAGGCTTATTAGATGGGTGCTGCTTTTAGAAGAGTTTTATTTGCATATTGTAGATAAGAAGGGTGTTGAAAATCATGTTGGTGATAGTTTGTCTAAATTGGAAAACATTTCTTATGACCCTATTCTTGTTAATGATAGTTTTCAAATGAACAGTTGGCTGCAATAAAAGTAAGTTCGCGAGATAGTCCTTGGTATGCAGATTATGCTAACTTTATTGGTTCCAAGTACTTGCCTCCAACCCTTACAACTCAGCAAAGAAGGAAATTCTTTTATGACTTGAGGCATTATTTTTGGGATGACCCACGTTTATATCAAGAAGGAGTATATGGTATTATGCAAAGACATGTTCCAGAACATGAACAACGAGAGATATTGAGAAAATGTCATGGTAGTGCTTATGGAGGACATCACACTGGAGATAGAACCGCACAAAAGGGTCTACAATCAGGTTTCTATTGGCCTACTCTTTTTAAATATGCACCAAAGTTTATTTTATCTTATGATGAATGTCAAAGATTTGGTAATATTTCTAGACACAATGAAATTCCTATGAATTATTCTCTTGTTATTGAACCTTTTGACTATTGGGGTTTTGACTTTAAGGGTCTGTTTCCTCCTTCGAATGGTTATACTCATATATTTGTTGTTGTTGATTATGTTACTAAGTGGGTAGAGGCTATACCTACAAAGAGTGTTGATGATGAAACTGCATTAAAAATTCTTAAAGATGTTATTTTTCCTAGGTTTGGTCTGTCTAGATATCTTATGACAGATGGAGGTTCTCACTTTATTCATGGTGGTTTTAGAAAAACCCTTGCTAAATATGATGTTAATTATAGAAGTGCCTCAGCTTATCATCCCCAAACAAGTGGGCAAGTAGAATTATCAAATAGAGAAATTAAATCTATCTTGAAAAAGTCTATTAATAAATCTAGGAAAAAATTGGCTAGTAAGCTGAATGATGCTTTATGGGCTTATAGAACTGCTTATAAAAATCCTATGGGTGTGTCTCCTTACAAAATGGTTTATGGAAAAGCTTGTCACTTTCCTTTACAATTAGAACACAAAGCTTATTGGGAAGTGAAAGAACTTAATAGAGATTTTAAACTTGTTGGTAAGAAAAGGTTGCTTGACTTGAGTTCTCTAGATGAATGGAGAAGTCAAGCTTATGAAAATGTTAGACTCCTTAAAGAGAAAGTTAAAAAATGGCATTATAGGAGAATTCTTAAGAGGGAGTTCCATGTTGGTGAGAAAGTTCTACTGTATAGGTCTCGTCTTAGATTTTTTGCAGGAAAATTACTCTCGAGATGGGAAGGACCTTTTATTATTGAAGAGGTGTATCGTTCGGGTGCAATCAAAATTGTTTCCCTTAAAGATAACACTACACAAGTGGTCAAAGGGAAAGGACTCAAACATTATATTTCTGGAGATTCTAATAGTGAAGATGTTGATATTATTCAAGTGGTAACTCCGGAAGTGTTCATTAAGGAGCAAATTCCAGAAACTACAGAGTCCGTTTTCGAATAGGTAACAATTTTGGTAAGGAAAAGTTTGCGTTTAACTTTCCAACTTATATTTTTGCTGTTTTTGGTAAATATGGAAAATTCTGAGACAAAAAACGGTGGGAAACGGTGCACGAGGGCACCACACCATGGCACGGCGCGAACCCACCCCTGGTCGCGCCACCACATGGTGTGTGCACCTCGGAGCCCGTCTCCAACCCATTTTCTCCCTACACTTTCCTTTTGTTATGGAACTTTTCACTATATAACCCCCCGGATCCCCCCAGGTCCGTATATCATTTCTCGTCGTGTTTTCATTTCGATTTGTTTCTGTCAGGAATTGTTCTCGGTTTTAGAGGCACCATGGCCTCCGACAACAACGACAAGGGGAAGAATCCTTTGGAAGATGATCTTCCAGGTCCTAATCTGGAGGAGGAGGTCGAGAGTGAAGCTGAAGGAGAAGTAGAATAATATCCTTGGGTGTACCCTCGCGCAACCATTGCAAGCATTGGAGTGGTGGAACCCCCGTTCAAACTCAAGAGAGAGGCGTTGATGAGCACTAGAGGGAAGATTTCACGTCACTTCTTAGCCCCAAGGACACCATCTTAAGGCTTCAGAAACCCCTTCCATACTTTAATCCATAAGCATAAGTTTTAAAGGGTACCTGAGGCAGAGTTGCCTTCTAGGTGGGATATGAATCGTTCTAACAATGCAGGGAAATGAAGCCATCAGTTTGGAGAAGTGTGGGGGAGTAATTCCAAGAGCTGTGAATCATAGTCTGACAAGTTCGCGAACCGTATTGATCACAATACGGAGTTGATTCGTATTCCCACCTACAAGATTGATGAATTGAAGGAGTTGATTGAGAGGCTTATTAAGGATTCACCACCACCACCGAAGGAGTAATTCTTCATTGGTATTGGCATCCCCTTGGCTTGTTCCAAGCTTGGGGGAGTGCCGCGGTATCACACCATTATCTTTCACCATTTTACTTTTCAGTAGAGTCATATCATGAGTAGAGAAGTTATCATATAGGATGGTTTGAAGTGTGGAAGTATCTCTCCTTTAGTTGGTTATTTATGTATCCCTTGGTGTGAGTTGCCGTTATGGAATATTAATGAGAAGTTTTATCATTTACTTTTTGCACACCTTATTTTAGTTTGCAATTTCTGTTATATGATTGATCTTGTTGTTAGTATTGGTATCACTTTGGGACCATCAAGTTAATCTATTTGGTTTTGGAAAACTTAGCATTGGTCAGTACCAACAATACTTTGAGGTTTAAGTAGAAAAGAGGGAGATGCATGTAGATACATTATTCCATTATCTTTCTTTCTTGTTGGCTCATAAGCTTAGTATTCTCAAGTTAAGATCGTTTGTACCTCCAAGGAAGATTGCATGATTGTTTTCTATCACATGTATATTTGTTTGTTTCCCTCAACTCTTATGCTTGCTACCCAACCTTGCTAGCCAAAAACCTGTACTGAGAGAGAATGTTTCTCATGCATCCAAACCTTGAGCCAAAAACCATGCCATCTGTGTCCACCATATCTAACTATATGTGGTATTTCACCGCCACTCCAAGTAAATTGCTTGTGTGCTACCTTTAAAACCTTAAAAATTATACATGTTTTGTGCTCTGTTTTAGCTCATGAGGACGTAGGTAGACGGTCTTTATTTCACTCGTTGATTAGGATTTACACACCTGGACTAGTGGCACATCCGCTTATCCAACTGCTAGAAAAGCTGGCAATGGGGTGCCCAGCCCCAAATTTGGTTACTTCACAATTCTCTTCACTCTTTTTGCCCCTGATTTATCAGTGAAAGCATAATTCTGCAAACAAAAGAGAAGAGGCATGATCTACTGACCCCAGTAGAAAGGACGTCCTTCAATGGGAGCCGCTCTTGTAAAGTCTAGTTAGCGTGTGACTTAATGTATTGTCTGCTTGCCGATTCGTTGACATGGACATACACCTCTCTCAAAAATTGTTTTCAATACATCTGTTTATCAAATAAAAAGCTCTAGCACATGAGTTAATCCCTGCTTCCCTCTGTGAAGGGCCTATTATTTACTTTTATGTTGAGCCAGTAAACCTACTCCTTTCTATCTCAAGCAAGCATTTGAGTTGTTGTGATCCAACCATCTATATGTTGATTTAGTCAATCATGTCTTTTATCCTTCCTTGTTTAGCACAACGTTTTTATCAGAATGAATAAAACTTTGAAAGTTAGTAATGAATGTAAAGAGATTGTTATGATTGATCATGTAAAACTCTGCAATATAAGCTCTAGTATAAAGACTCTGATCGAAAGATAAGTACAATCTGTTAATTGTTCTCTGACCAGGAGAAAAGTTTGCCATCGCCAATTATGATTTTATCTGTGACTCCGTCTACTAGTTTCACGTTAAGTTATGTGAGAGGAGGTTGCTATCTAAAATGGCTCGTGTATTGATAAATGTGATGCTTCTTGTCCGTATTTTATTTATCGACATTTCACTCCATAAACCAGTGGTCTTGTTTACTGAGTTCAGTTTCGCTTGGGGACAAGCGAGGACTAAGCTTGGGGGAGTTGATACGTCCATTTTGCATCACTATTTTATATCATAATTTACTGTTATTCATCGATATATTTCATATTTAGAGATGACACTTATGTTATTTCATCTATTTTGCATGTTTGATGATTATTGGAGAATATTTGTTGAGACCAGAATTCCGCTGGAAAAAGAAGCGTCAAGACAACATATTTCTGAAGATCAGAAGAAGAGGGTAAACATCAGAGAGTTCTTATTTTTTCTAGAGGATAGAGCTAGCCAGGAGGGGACCCGGAGGGGGGCCACTGATGGGAGCTGACGTTGGTAAACACCAAGAGAAAGGTTGTGAAGAGTGCAGCGGCAAGTTTTCCCTCAGAAAAGAAACCAAGGTTGAATCGACCAGTAGGAGGACAAGCAACTTCTGAAGGTTGATGCAGCTGAGGTGGCAGGGCGCACATCCGGTTCAGCGGCAACGTGGAACACAACACAATCAATTCACTTTGCCCCAACGAAGCAGTGAGGTTGTCAATCTCACCGGTTTTGCTGAACACAAAGAGGTTAAACGTATGGTGTGGTAAAGAGTTTGAGAACAATATGAAAACAACAGTAGCAGTGTGAAAACAGTGTGTGTATTATCAGTATAAGAAAATGGACCGGGGTCCACAGTTCACTAGTGGTGTCTCTCCATAAAATATAGCTAACATGCGTGGTGAACAAATTACAGCTGGGCAATTGATAGATAATGAAACCTGCATGACATAAAGATTACTATGAGATTCATGCGGGCATTACAACAAAATACATAGACCATGATCCAACTGTGTCTATGACTAATAATCCACCCTTCGAATATCATCCGAACAAACATTTGGTATTAAGTTGCAAGCAACAGATTATCGCAGTAAGCAAAGTGTGTAATGTAAGCAATGTAAACAAAGTAAATATTGTTGTTTTCTTCCTAATGGCAACAACACATCCTCCATTCGTTATGTTTCGGTCACTCGACCACAGATGCAAAGGAGGCATGAACCCACTATCGAGCATAAATACTCCCTCTTGGAGTCACTAGCATCTACTTGGCCAGAGCATATACTAAAAACGGAGAGCATGCATGATCATAAATAGCATACACATGAAGACAACATGATAGATTGATATTCAAAAGACATAGCATTTAATAATCATCGGATCCCAGCAAACACACCATGTAGCATTACAATAAGATGATCTCGATCATGTGAGGCAGCTAACGAGATTCAAACATGAGGCATAAAGAGGAGACAACAACCATCTAGCTACTGCTATGGACCCCTAGTCCAAGGATGAACTACTCACGCATCACTCCGGAGGCGGGCATGGTGGTGTAGAGCCCACCGGTGATGATTTTCACTCCCGACATGGTGCCGGGGAGAACTCTAGAACCCTCCCGATCTCGGGTTGATGATGACGGCGGCCTCGGGTGTTTTTCATGGAAAAGTGGTCTCCCTTTAGGGTTAACTATCCGACGGAGTAATATAGGCGAAAGGGCAATGGTTGTGGGCGCCCGAGGGGCCCACATCACCCCCAGGCGCGGTCAGGGGCGCGCCGCCCTATGGTGTGGCCCACCTGTGGCCCCCTCCGGGACTTTGTGGAACCTTCGAGAATTCTAATACTTTCGGGCTTCGAATTTTCCAATTCCGAGAATATTTCCATAACAACTTTTCTGAAACTAAAAACAGCAGAAAACAAGAACTAGCTCTATGGCATCTTGTCAATAGGTTAGTCCCGGGAAATCGATAAAAATGACATAAATTGTAAGGAAAACATGTAGCATATGGCATGAAAACAATATAGAACATCAGAAATTAAGGATACGTTTATGACGTATCAACATTCCCAAGCTTATGACAATAAAAAACACATAATTTCTAAGGTGACATGCTACCAACATAAACTTGATCATCTAAATTATAAAAGCATAATCATGGATGAGATCATAGAAATTTAACACAAGCATGATAAATATAATTCTAACAATAAAACATAGCAATCACTTTGCATCATGAAAAGTAACATAAACAAAAGATCATGAATAATAATGACCTCGAGAGCTATGCGTTTGTTTCAAACATAAAGATAACATATCAAAGTGATATTTCGCTTGTCCTTAAGAGTGGGGCAAAACACAAATGCCAGGACACCTTCAAAGTTTAAAAGGAACACTAGAACAAATAATTTGAGAACAAACAATAACACATCATGAATCAACTAATAATGATTCTGGGACAAGTGCACATTAAACTCAGATTGGCAATCATGCTCTCTCAACTATGCATAAAGTTAGAAGATGGAGACTCAACATAAAAGTAAAAGAAAGGCCCTTCGTAGAGGGAAGCAGGTTTCACTCATGTGCTAGAGCTTTTATTTTGTGAAACAGAGGTATTGAAAACAATTTTTTTCGAGAGGTGTATGCTTATGTCAACGAATAGTAAATAGAAAATACAGTACGTCACAAGCCAACTAGACTTCACAAGAGCGGCTCCCATAGAAGGACGCATCTGGGTAGAAGGTCATCCCTCTTTCTCTTTTGTTTACACAATTACGCTTTGACTGATAAATCAGGGGCAAAAATAGTGAAGAGAATTTGTTGTATTAATTTGGGGCTGGGCACCCTGCTGCCAGCTCTTCTATCAATTGGATAAGCGGATGAAGCCACTAGTCCAGGGTCTGAAAGTTCAATCAACAAGTGAGATAAATATTCTCTATTTACGTCCTCATGAGGTAAAACAGGAGCTCAAAATAGGAGTAATTTTGAAGGTTTTAAAGGTAACACATGAGCAATTTACTTTGGAGTGGGAGTTAAATACCACATGCAGGTAGGTATGGTGGACACATTTGGCAAACTTTGGTTTTTGGGAGTTGTATGCACGAGTAGAGCTCATACTCAATACAGGTGGAGGCTAGCAAAAGACTGGGAGCGACAAATCAAGAGAGCAATAATGGCCATAATCATGCATAGCGACAAAAACACCATTAATCAAAGCATAAGTGGTACTACAAGTTCAAAAACAAAATTATCATATAGGCTATAAGTGGCTGGTTTGTAGTCATAAACATGGTGTGAGCATGTGCCAAGTCAACCAAATAAAACATTCAAAGGAGAACACCACAAATTTATGCTTCAAAATGACAAGAACACTCTCAGCTATTCGATATAAATCATGCTACAAAAATAACTACTAGGATTTAGAATTAAAATAACATCTAGCATGACATGAAAAATTCTAGCCACCAGCTATACAAGCTTCTAATTGCACCGTTATAAGCACGAAAATTGTACTACTGCTTTCCGACACCAATAATTTCATACTAAACAAAAACTCTCCAAGAGATACAATAATGAAACAAGAGAGTAATAACACATCTCTACTAAAACTAACAACTCTAAATAAGAGATGCAAGAAAAACAGGAGCTAAACAGGAATTTTGAAGCAGCTAGAAGAAAAACTAAGAATACGAGCATAACGAGTATTCAAACGAAAAAGCGGAGCGTGCCTCTCTCCCACACAGAGAATGCTAGGTTCCAACTATATTATTTCTGAAAGGAAAACAAAATAAAACAAAGGAAAACAAAAGAAAAACAAACATACGCTCCAAGTAAATTTAATATGATGTGACCGAATAAAATTATAGTTTCACTAGAAGTGATCTGATAAATTGTTGATGAAGAAGGGGATGTGTTGGGAATCTCCAAGCTTAGATGCTTGATTATTCTTAGAATTTTATGGGATGAACCTTGGGGGCATCCCCAAGTTTGACCTTGCACTCTTCTTGATCACATTATATCACCCTCTTCTCTTGACCCTTGAAAACTTCCTTCACACCACACTCAAAAAGTAATTCGCATTAGAGGGTTAGTGCCAAAAATCCACGGTTTCTGTATGGGCACAAGTTATATTGATAGTTTTAAACATTAGCTAAAGCCAATGATGTTTCTGAAGGGGTCGTTGCATAGAAAACAAAAAAATTCCTACACGAGAGACACCCGAAAGGCCAAGATCTAATCTAGGAGACGAAGTGCAACGGGCAACAAGAGGGTTAAGGGGAACACATACCCTCGAAGACTCAAAGTGGTACGAGATCAAATCTCGTTGTTGGCGTAGTCGTACTCACACCGATCCCGATAGCGAGAAGATGGGCACCGCAATCCGGCGGTGCATCCGTGATCGGTCACACGTACGGTTGATGACGACCTCCGTTCCCTCGTTCCAGCGGGGCGCGGAAGTAGAGGATCCCTCGGAACTCCAGCAGCACGACGACGTGGTGGTGGTGAAGAATCCCACGGTCAGGGCTTTGCCAAGCCGGAGACCATGAAATGGAGTAGCGGGTGGAGGGAAAGGGAAGTGGCCAAGTGTGTAGAGAAGAGGAGCTCTCACCCTCCTTTTATAGGGGTGGGGGAGGCAGCCCAAGAGGGGGGTGCGTCCAGCCATGGTGTGCCCCCACCTCTTCCCTCTTCATTGAGTGGAAGCTCCACTCACACCCACTCATGCTCCCTTAATTTTCCACTTGGAAAATCCAAAGGTTTTCTTTTAATAAATAAATAAATTTTTTTATTTCTTTATTTATATTTGTTAATTCCATTAACAAACATTTGCATATAGCACCTCGAATCATTTGTTAATTCTATTAACAACCATTCGACGAAAAACCCCTTGAACTATTTCAATTTTCCCCGAAACAATTTCGGTGCTGCCCAAAAATATTCTTCGATATTCCGTATCCTCTCAAACGCGTCATCGAACCTTAAGTGTGTCACCCTACGGTTCGCGAATAAGATAGACATGATCGAGACTCCTCTCCAATCAATAATCAACAGCGGGATCTGGATATCCGTGATGACTCCTATATATTCAACGATGACTCTCGTGATCGTGCGAACCAACAACGCCGTGAACTATTCCCTTTGTCTCGCGATATTTTACTTGTCCGAGATTCGATCATTGGTATCAACCATACCTTGTTCAATCTCGTTACCGACAAGTACTCTTTTCTCGTTCCCGTGATATAACATCCTTTGTGATCATATCACGTGCTTGCAAGCGGTTTCGATGTGATATCACCGAGAGGGCCCAGAGTATATCTCTCCATCATTTGGATGGACAAATCCCACTCTTGATCCATGATCCTCAACTAATACTTTCCGAATACTTAACGACACCTTTATAGTCACCCTGTTACGGTGTGACGTTTGATGCCATCAAAGCACCCTTCCGGTATCAGCGATTGACATGATCTCATGGTCTAAGGAATAAGTTACTTCGTATGTTTAATATAACAATGTAAACTAAATGACTTGATCGCATTGCTATATTCTCTTTGGGTATATGTTCATCACATCATTCTTCTAATGACATGACCCCGTTATTAATAACATCCAATGTTCATGATCAGGAAACCTTGATCATCTATTAATCAACGAGCTAGTTAAAAGAGAGGCTTTACTAGGAACCATTGTTTGTTTATTAAGCACACATGTATCAACGTTTCCGGTTAATACAATTCTAGCATGAGAAATAAACATTCATCATAAACAAGGAATAAGATAATAACCATTTTATTATTGCCTCTCGGGCATATTCCCTTCAGTCTCCCACTTGCACTAGAGTCAATAATCTAGTATGTAAGCACTTTAACACATATGGCGTACCAGTGTTATTACCATGCTTCGCATGCGGTAAACATCATCAAAAATATCTGAACTGTTCAGGTCCTATTGTATTTGCATGTTCTTTGCGTCTACACGCATCACTCATTCTCTAATGAGATGGCTTTGTATATATATGGTCAATTGGTGAAAACTTAATTCCTCAGCTTAAACTGATGTCACTAACATTGTGAAAATGTAGCTTCATAGTGTTAGCATTCTTGGAAACTCACCAAGTTCCGGTGATATCTTAATTCCTCAGCTTAAACTGATGTTACTAACATTGTGAAAATGTAGCTTCATAGTTTCAGCATTCTTGAAATTCACCGAGTTCAATAAAGAACTCCTTGACACAAAATACGCTTATAATCAGTTGTTAACACAACGATATACTTTAGCCTTTGTTGTAGTATCTGTCACAATATTTTAATTTTGAAACTCTTTCAAATCCAGCATGGAACTTTCTTCCATCCTATTGTTCTACCCTTCATCACATATTTTAATTGAGATAAAATTACTTGAATAAATGACAAGACTATTAGTGTAACATATTACAACTAATATTTTGTCATTACTATATAGGAAAACATATCCTTAGCATTTCTAAAATGACACAAGGATCTCTCCCACTGTTGTCTAATCATCATATGAATTATCCTACTATAACATTTTATAGCATAGGACTCATCTGGTCGTGTACATAGCATGGAAACATGACTTAGAAATCTCAATTTCAATGATGCTCATCATGTGTCAAAACACATGAATCTTGCTCAATTATTTTCCATGTGACAAGAACTCATTCTTGTCATTTTCATATTGACTTACTTCAATATTTCATCTATGTAATTTGGCTTCAATTATATCAGGTGCGTCAATCCATCTTTTATAGATATCGATGCCCAATATCTTCTAAGCCTTTCATCAATATGAAATCGAAAATATTAACCGTGTTAATTTAAAATACATATTTTCCAATCAACCATATGTCATCTACATAAAGTATTGGAAATATGTCATAGCGCTCCCACTTAATTTCTTGTAACTCTACAAGCATCTTTATCATTCATGATGGAATCAAACTCTTTTGATAACTTCATTAAGCTAAAGATTTCAACTTCGCTATGCTCACTTCAACCATTGAAGTGTGCATGCCTTTATAGCAACCTTTTGAATTTTACAAAACTCTCAGACTGTGTCAAGTACACATCCTTGATCAAACTTCCTCGAGAGGAGAGTTGGTTTTGTTATTCAACTGTCATATCATAATATGTAACTTTTTGCTAGAACTATCCGCAAAGACTAAAGCATCACTACGGAAGATCGAAATCTTGTAGTAGTCAACTCTTTGAACTTCGTCAAAAACAAATTTTTCATAAGTATCCATGTCTTTGTCGCTATATAGACCCTTTTGCTATCGTTAGGCATCATGCCTATTGAAAGGACTACCAAGTCACATACTTGATATTCATACAAGGATACTATGGCGGATATAATGACTCATAGTCAATTTTACGAAGTCAGGGCCCATCATTTGCTTCCTTTATAAAGTCCAGGTCCTTTTGTTGTCAAAACAACACTTTACACTTAAACCACAAGTTGTTCTAAGTACAAAGTTTTTGGACTTTTCTGGTACAGTTCGCAAACTCATTTGAAGTATCTACAACATTTGTAGTGTCTTCTACTTAGTCAAAATAGTAAACCCCGGAACAACTTCCAGTGCTACGCTACTCTTGACATGATAACGAAGATTCTCTAATCTCGTTGAGTTTTTACTGTGCTCCCACTCACTTGTTTCGCAAGAACTACTTTCTCGAGAAATCAACCCTTTCTGACAAACAACATTTGTCTTTTGGTTCGGTGACAGGAGAAATACCCAATGTTTTATTTGGGATAACCTTATAAACATATATTTATCCTATTTTGGTTGTAAACATTTTACACATGCTATGCATACCAAAACTTAAGAAAAATGACAATTCGGGTCATTACCCAAACCATATCTTATATGTTGTCAATTTCAACGGATCATGATGGTGCTCTTTTCAGTGTAAAAGCGGTTGTCCTTAATGTATAAACTACAAAATTATAATGGCAATTTTATTAATCTTACCATGTCAAACAGGGTTTGATTTTGTCTTTTGAATACTCCAATCTAATGTGGGGTATTCGAGAAGTATAAGTTGTAGAACAATTCTGCAACTTCTCAGATGTTTTGCTAAACTTGTAACTGAAACTTTATCCTTTATGATCCAATCATAAATACTTGATTATCTTGTTACATTGATTTTAACTTCATATTAACAACCTTTTGAACCAATTCAAAATTTCAAACTATGTTCCCTTTAAATAGATATACTCACATATCTACTCAAGTCATCGACATAATTTTATGAAGGAAAAATTAATCCACCATACATGACTACACATAATGGACTATATACATCAATATGTATAATCTCCACTAAATTAGTCGTCCATTCTACTTTGGCCTAAGAACGGAATTCTATTCATGTTTTGGAAAAGGTCTCACAAGCGTCAATTTATTCAAAATAAAATGACTCCGGAAGTCCATCAATATGGAATTCCTTCATGTTTTCCTTTCCGATATGAACTAAAATGGTGGTGTCACAATTTAAGTGAAACTCTTCTACGTCTTGCAACGTTTAGCATTTAGTCTTATAGATGTTTACTTTACCAACATGATTTATATTAACATATCCATCAATTATGGAATATGGTCATAGTTTGAACAATCTCATTTGTTCTCACAAAAGACTAGAACAAAATAACAAATTATTAAGTTCTTCAAATAAATCTTGACTGTTTGGTTCGATACGACAATGAACACAGTAACACTTTATTTATGTTCTTGTCATAATCGATTCCACATCTCTTACTAGTTCCTTTTAGGCCCTTGTATTTCTTGCATTGCGTTGCTTTGTATGACAACTCATACCAACCAATGTGGTATCAAAATACCCAAAAATACTTTGTTAACTAGCAATACATCTATAACTTGTATATCATGTATATACTCCTGAGCTGGACTTTTCCAGTTATCTTCTTTTCTGCCATATATCTATTTGCAATTCTATTTTCAATATTCCCTTTCCTTTACAGGAGAATCATTCAACATCAAACAATGCTAGCCGTACTAGCTCATTTTCTTTGGCGTGTTATTCATATACTATCACCCATTGAGTCATACTTTGAGTTTGATTGTTCTAGTAATATCACCATATTAATAGTATTCTTCTAGATTCCACTCTTAGCAATCTCCAAGTAAGGTAAACTACTTTACCCATACTTCTAATCCATCCCATCATAACAATTTTATGATTAAGCTACTACAGCTCGAAGGAAGGGATTTAGAGGATAATTTTCAGCGCCCAACTTCTTGGAATATTCAAACGCCTAGCGTCTTCAATCATTGCATATATTCAGATAATATAAGCAAATATTGTCACGCTAAATTTGCATATATTCAGATAATATAAGCAAACATTGTCACGCTAAATTATACTCAGTCATGTTGCCACAAATAAGTTTCTAGATATCAATATATCTTTCGCTTGATTGGTTTTGAAAACAACTCTTTTCAGTTCCTAAATCACCTTGATCAACAAAACATTCTTTTGAAGATAAAGTAATACGGAAGCAACCATGACTCTGGATTCAAAGTAGGAATTATTTGCTCTCTAGATCAATCAATCATTAACCATATGGAGCTAGGTAGGAAATACCAAAAATCTACAATAGGACTCAATTTTAAATTTCACTAATACGGTACCAATCTTAAATGGTATTTACCAGATCATAACAGTTATATCTCAATTAACAATCTAAGTGTAAGGTAGTTATGTGGATGCCAATGAATACTACAATTTGTGCAAATTCACTTTGATTTGTTGTTCATGATAAATAAGTTCAAGTTAATTCAAAAATTAAACCACGA
Source organism: Alopecurus myosuroides (assembly GCA_028641055.1). Lineage (NCBI taxonomy): Eukaryota > Viridiplantae > Streptophyta > Magnoliopsida > Poales > Poaceae > Alopecurus > Alopecurus myosuroides. The sequence continues at coordinate 313,331,347 of CM054059.1, read as the reverse complement.
ACTCCCACTCAAAAACAACATCCCTCTTAGTCGTCTTTAGTGATTACACGAACCAAATTCACTACACCAAAACCGATCATCACGTGAGATGATGTAGTTTCAAAGGCGAACATCGACATGTTCATCATATCATCCATATGAATCATGCTTTACCTTTCGGTTACGTGTTCCGAGGCCATGTCTGTACATGCTAGGCTCACCAAGTAGAACCGTAGTATTGCGTGTGTTTCAAGGCCATGTCTGTACATGCTAGGCTTGAAAACACCCGTTGTATGCGAACGTTGAGTCTGTCACACCCGATCATCACGTGGTGTCTCGAAACGACGAACTTTCTTAACGGTGCATACTTTAAGGAAGAACACATAATTATCTTGATATTAAGTGAGAGGGATCATCTTATAATGCTACCAACGTTATCTAAGCAAAACAAGATGCATAAAAAGGATTAACATCACAGACATCACATGAAAGGATAACGTGATATGATATGGTCCTCCTTGCACTTGATCTCCATCATGTGCATTATGGTATGATCTCCATCATTCCACCGGCGTGGTACCAAGTACCATGGCACCCAATCTTGATTGTCCATCAATAAGAAGACAACCATATGCATACCTTCCGGTATATCAATAATTTACAAAATAGATCATCTCATAATAAAATTTGTAATATTGACCATATCACATCACATGCCCAGCAAAAACTAGTTAGACGCTTCTAATTTATTTTTGCATATTTTACGTGGCTTAGGGCTTTCGAGGATAGAACCGTTCATACCTACGAACATCAACCACAACGTTGATAAACATATTTTTAGCAACCCTTCGTAGATTAGATCTTAACTATAGTAGGAGAAACGTACACCCCCTTAGCCACAAGTGAGACAACTCTCGCGTACATAGTACACGTAAACTTAGTCTGGGGCAGCTTCATCCTACTATGCCACTAAGATCATAAAATACTCAAGGAGGCAATAACATGATCATCAATGCCCACATACACCTATGTGTTCTACCCGTACAAAACATCTACGCATAGATCCGGCTCTGATACCACTGAAGGGGTCATTGCATAGAAAACAAAAAATTTCCTACACGAGAGACACCCGAAAGGCCAAGATCTAATCTAGGAGACGAAGTGCAACGGGCAACAAGAGGGTTAAGGAGAACACATACCCTCGAAGACTCAAAGTGGTACGAGATCAAATCTCGTTGTTGGCGTAGTCGTACTCACACCGATCCCGATAGCGAGAAGATGGGCACCGCAATCCGGCGGTGCATCCGTGATCGGTCACACGTACGGTTGATGACAACCTCCGTTCCCTCGTTCCAGCGGGGCGCGGAAGTAGAGGATCCCTCGGAACTCCAGCAGCACGACGACGTGGTGGTGGTGAAGAATCCCACGGTCAGGGCTTCGCCAAGCCGGAGACCATGAAATGGAGCAGCGGGTGGAGGGAAAGGGAAGTGGCCAAGTGTGTAGAGAAGAGGAGCTCTCACCCTCCTTTTATAGGGGAGGGGGAGGCAGCCCAAGAGGGGGGTGCGGCCAGCCATGGTGTGCCCCCACCTCTTCCCTCTTCATGTGAGTGGAAGCTCCACTCACACCCACTCATGCTCCCTTAATTTTCCACTTGGAAAATCCAAAGGTTTTCTTTTAATAAATAAATAAAACATTTTTATTTCTTTATTTATATTTGTTAATTCCATTAACAAACATTTGCATATAGCACCTCGAATCATTTGTTAATTCTATTAACAACCATTCGACGAAAAACCCCTTGAACTATTTCAATTTTCCCCAAAACAATTTCGGTGATGCCCAAAAATATTCTTCGATATTCCGTATCCTCTCAAACGCGGCATCGAACCTTAAGTGTGTCACCCTACGGTTCGTGAATAAGATAGACATGATCGAGACTCCTCTCCGATCAATAATCAACAGCGGGATCTGGAGATCCGTGATGACTCCTATATATTCAACGATGACTCTCGTGATCGTGTGAACCAACAACGCCGTGAACTATTCCCTTTGTCTCGCGATATTTTACTTGTCCGAGATTCGATCATTGGTATCAACCATACCTTGTTCAATCTCGTTACCGACAAGTACTCTTTTCTCGTTCCCGTGATATAACATCCTTTGTGATCATATCACGTGCTTGCAAGCGGTTTCGATGTGATATCACCGAGAGGGCCCAGAGTATATCTCTCCGTCATTTGGATGGACAAATCCCACTCTTGATCCATGATCCTCAACTAATACTTTCCGAATACTTAACGACACCTTTATAGTCACCCTGTTACGGTGTGACGTTTGATGCCATCAAAGCACCCTTCCGGTATCAACGATTGACATGATCTCATGGTCTAAGGAATAAGTTACTTCGTATGTTTGATATAACAATGTAAACTAAATGACTTGATCGCATTGCTATATTCTCTTTGGGTATATGTTCATCACATCATTCTTCTAATGACATGACCCCGTTATTAATAACATCCAATGTTCATGATCAGGAAACCTTGATCATCTATTAATCAACGAGCTAGTTAAAAGAGAGGCTTTACTAGGAACCATTGTTTGTTTATTAAGCACACATGTATCAACGTTTCCGGTTAATACAATTCTAGCATGAGAAATAAACATTCATCATAAACAAGGAATAAGATAATAACCATTTTATTATTGCCTCTCGGGCATATTCCCTTCAGTTTCGTGAAGCAAAGAAATCCACTTGACATCGTAAAAGAGCAAATGCAAGAAAAATGGCAGAATCTGCCAAAACCAGAACAGTCTGTAAAGACAAAAAAAAATCAGGGCACTTACATTGCTCAGATCGAAAAACATAAAGGACGAAAAGTTTTGGAATTAGCTAAGGAATAAGCAGAAACAATTTTCAGGTCATTATGATCTTTCTGAAATTTATACGATTTTTTATGGTGGACAGCAGAAATCTGTTTCCTTCGTAGAAATCCAAAACCAACTCCAACTTTCGCTAGAAACTTTACTTGGCACAACTAATACATGAAAATAAAGATACAAAGGAGTTGCTATATAATTATACAACCCCTTGACTAAAAAAAGAGAAAAAAAAGCAAAAAATAAAACCATGGGTTATCTCCCAAGAAGTGCTTTTCTTTAACGCCTTTTAGCTAGGCCCAGAAAAAGTAAAATCAAGTATTTTCAAGTTGAGAGGCATTCAAATCAAGATAGGGCGATTCCTCAATAATGAATTGTATTTTATCTAAATGAGTTTCAGATGTTCCTCTCTTAGAACTTTTAGGTTTACTACTCTCATCAAATAAATTTTCAGGAACAATCGTATCAAAATTCTTTTCTTGGGCTTCATGAAGTGCTACCAATTTAAAGGGGATTGGTATTTTATCCTCCTTTTAATTTTTAGGTTCAACTCTTTCGAGATCACCAACAACATCTACACATGAGCCTAGGATATTTAAATGATCAAAAACATTTCTAGCTTCTATAGCAACATCTCCAAATTCTTTAAGCATTGTTTCTAGGATAAAATTTCTTTTTTCAATATCTTCAATATTATTCAAGTTGAGGAACATATGCTGCGATATGGGATGAAGGTTTACAAACCTAGCTTCTAACATGTGGGTTAAAGAAATTGCATCAGTTTCATAATTTGGAGCAAGTTCTACTATGGATTTTTCCTCAAAATTATCATGCTCACTAACATGATTAAATAATTCTTTAATGGTATCCTTTCCAATTATAGAACCACTACCTACTAGCAGATCTTTCAGGGTAAACTTAGGGAGCAACATGATGAAGAATAACAACAAGGTAACAAAAGTAACAACTAGAATAAGAACTAATTTTTGTGTGTTTTCGATAAAGAGAAGCTAAGCAAAACTAAAACAAAGTAAATAGATTGAAAGTGATAGACTCCCCTTGCAGAAATATTCTTCCTCCCCGACAACGGTGCAAGAAAACTTGATGGGACCTGACATTGGTAAACCCCAAGAGAAAGTTTGTGAAGAGTGCAGCGGCAAGTTTTCCCTCAGAAAAAAAGCCAAGGTTGAATCGATCAATAGGAGGACAAGCAACTTCTGAAGGTTGATCCAGCTAAGGTGGCAGGGCGCACTACCGGTTCAGCAACAACATGGAACCTACACAAAACAATCAATTCACTTTGCCCCAATGAAGCAGTGAGGTCATCAATCTCACAGGTTTGGCTGAACACAAAGAAGTTGAACGTATGGTGTGGTAAAAAGTATGAGAACAATATGAAAACAGCAGTAGAAGTGTGAAAACAGTGAAAACAATGTGTGTATTATCAGCATGATAAAATGGACCGGGGTCCACAGTCACTAGTGGTGTCCCTCCATAAAAGATAGCTAACATGTGTGGTGAACAAATTACAGCTGGGCAATTGATTTATAATGAAACATGCATTACATAAACATTACTTTGAGATTCATGCGGGCATTACAACAAAATACATAGACCGTCATCCAACTGCATCTATGACTAATAATCCACCCTCCAAATATCATCCGAACAAATGTTGGGTATTAAGTTGCAAGCAATAGATTCTCGCAGTAAGAAAAGTGTGTAATGTAAACAATGTAAATGAAGTAAACATTGTTGTTTTCTCCCTAATGGCAACAACACATCCTCCATCTGTCATGTTTCTGTCACTCGAGCACAGATGCAAATGAGGCATGAACCCACTATCGAGCATAAATACTCCATCTTGGAGTCACTAGAATCTACTTGGCCAGAGCATTTACTAACAACAAAGAGCATGTAAGATCATAAATAACATACACATGAAGACAACATTACATATTAATAATCAAAAGACATAGCATTCAATAATCATCGGATCCCAACAAACACAACATGTAGCATTACAATAAGATGATCTCGATCATGTGAGGCAGCTCATGAGATCCAAACATGAGGCATAAAGAAGAGATAACAACCATCTAGCTACTGCTATTGACCCGTAGTCCATGGATGAACTACTCACGCATCACTCCGGAGGCAGGCATGGTGGTGTGGCGTCCTCCGGTGATGATTCTCCCTCCCGGCAGGGTGACGGGGAGAACTCTCTTGATCTCGGGTTGACGATGAAGGCGCCCTCGGGTGTTTTTCTTGGAAAAGTGGTCTCCCTTTAGGGTTAACTATCCTAGGGGGTAATATAGGCAAAAGGCCGATGGCGGTGGGTGCCCTAGGGGCCCACACCACCCCTAGGCGCTGCCAGGGGGCGCCTCCCTATGGTGTGGCCCCCCTCCGGGCCTCTTCGGGACTCTGTGGAACCTTCGGGAATTCTAAGACTTCCGGGCTTTGAATTTACCAATTCCGAGAATATTTCCAGAACAACTTATCTGAAACTAAAAACAGCAGAAAACATGAACTGGCTCTATGGCATCTTGTCAATAGGTTAGTCCCGGGGGATCGATAAAAATGACATAAAGTGTAAGTAAAACATGTAGCATATGGCATGAAAACAACATGGAACATCAGAAATCAAGGATACATTTATGACGTATCATCCACCATGGGCCCACACCATGTGGAAGGTGAACCTAATAAATTGTGGCGTCTGTTTAGTACTAATTTATGGCGCTCGTAGTGACATTGGGGTGCCCTAGAGAGGGAATATAGACTCGAGGAGTGTTGTTAAAGCCCTACGCAATGATTAGTGTTCGTTATTCGACCGGAGAGTGGTTCGGAGTAGCATAGTGAAGAGATGATATTTATGCATTCAATTATGTTTTCATTGTTGAGAGTGTCCACTAGTGAAAGTAGGAGCCCTAGGCCTTGTTTCCAAGCATTGAAACACCATTTTCCACCTGTTCTGCTACATGTTTGCTTGCTGCCATTTTTATTTCAGATTGTTATTATCACTTATAATCATCCATACTACTTGTATTTTACTCTCTCTTTGCCGAACTAGTGCACCTATATACCTAACAAGTATATTGGGTGTGTTGGGGACACAAGAGACTTCTTTTATCTTGATTGGAGGGTTGCTTGAGAGGGATATCTTTGACCCTGAGTTCGATAAACCTTGGGTGATCCACTTAAGGGAAACTTGCTGTTGTTCTACAAACCTCTGCACTTGGAGGCCCAACACTGTCTACAAGAATAGAAGCATGCGTAGACATCAAGATCTATTCTGGCGCCGTTGCCGGGGAGTTAAGGTAAAAGGTACTCACATCCTCGGGTGTGAGTGCTCGAAGTTATTTCCTCTGGATTCTGTAATTATATCTTTTTGTTTCTTGTTTTCACTAGTTAGGGTTATTTTTACTTGTTGCTTGTTTTTATTTTTACAAGTTAGTCTTAATGGAAAACAACAAAAATATGAGAGAGCTTTATTTGCATTCTAGTACCAATGTTATTAGCATTAATTATTTGGATACCATTATTTCTAGTACTATGGAAAATTCTAAGCTTGGGGAATCTAGTTTTTATAAGCTTTTTAGTTTTCCAGCTTTAGAGGAGAAAATTTGCTCTGATGATACTTTATCTCCCATATGTGATAAACCTAATGATGCTTGTGATATTTTAAATCCTCCTACTAAAAGCATTCCTTTTCAAATACCCAAGAAAATTGTTGAACTTGTCATGGATAACTGTTATTTTGGAGATGGAACTGTCCATCCTCATGATCATTTACTCTTTATACATGAATTATGCGGGTTGTTCAAGTGTGCAGGTATTTCAATGGATCAAGTTAAGAATAGGTTATTCTCTTTGTCTCTTAAGGACAAATCAAGGGAGTGGTATGAGCTTCTAGATGATCCTCATCATTGGAGTGGAAGGAGCTCGAATCTCTATTTCATTCTAAATTTTATTCTTCTCATGAACTGTATTTAGATAGGAACTACATTTATAATTTTTGTCCTCGTGATGGAGAAAGCATTTCTCAAGCTTGGGTAAGACTGAAAACATTAATACTTAAATGTCCTAACAATGAGCTTCCTAAGGAAATAATTGTTACTACTTTTTATGCAAGGCTTTCAGGTCATTACAGGGATTATCTAGATGCATGTTCAGAGGGTTCTTTCTCAAGTTAGAAGGTTGAAGCTAAATGGGATCTTCTTGAAACAGTTGAAACCAATAGTGAAGGTTGGAATAATGACAAAGGTAAAGAATCAGGTATAAACTATGAGTATGATTGCATTAAGTCTTTCGCTGAAACTGCTGATTTTTAAGAGCTTAGTGCTAAATATGGTCTTGATCCTCAAACGATTATTGGTTGGTATAGATCCTTTGCTTCTTACATTAATGTTCCTAAATCAAATGGGGACATATATCATGAACCTTTTAAAGACACTTGCATGAAAAATGAAACTGATGTTAATGATTGCAATGGACATGCTCAAACTTCTGAAAGTACTATTTCTTATAAGCATGTTAATTTTTGTGGAGCACTTAGACCTTGTGAAAAGAATCAAACTATAGAAGAATATTGCATCCATCATAGGAATGAACAAACTAGAAAGTGGGATAGGGCTCTAAATGATCTTGGTGAAAAAGTGTGTGCCCTCTATCCTTTTATTTGTGAACTTTGCTATGAAGTGGGTCATTTTAATTTCCAATGCTCGGGCCATAATAGTAGCCTTTAGAATCCTATGAGCATTGCAAGTTTGTATTGTGATGACATGATCACCCCTAATGAGCATGATGAACTTACATTATTTTTGGGGTGTGAAGAGCTATTAAGAGAAACTTCTTTGATAGATATGAGTGCTTTTGATATGAATAGTGTCTTGCATGGATGCCATCTTTATTGTGTTGATAATTGCCATGCAAATACTTACATACAAAATATCATAAAAGAGGAGACTTTACCAAAATATGACAGGCCTAATATGTGTTTTGTTCTTATTAATGAAGAGGAGAAATCCTCCAATGCTCTTTCTATCGTTTCTAATAATAAACCAGGGTATGTGGAGAAGCTCCCTTTTAAGCCTCTCCCTCCTAAAGAGGGGAAGAAGAGGAGGAAGAAGAAGAGGAGGAGTAAAAATAGAGAGGTAACTGTCTCTCCCCCTTGTCGCACCCGGACTTCTAGAGGATACTCACCGTACGAACTGAACAGTATTCTGATTGGATTACGGGGCTTACCGGCACCCGCGTCCTCTTACGAGTAGGCCAACACTTATGTGTGACAACCAATCGCTACTGTTCACCGTCGATGTAAACTATCCCGTAGAAATCAGGACACTTCCATTGACGTACTTCAACCATACACACATGGTACGTCAACGGCGTTTGAACAAGTGATATCACAACAGATCTCTACGACACAAAAGATCGAAAATAAGTTGCAAATGGCTCTCATTAGAGCAGAGATAGCAAATACAATCATTCAGAGGACACATGTCCCAACAATACATCAGTACATCACAGCGGAAGCATTCAACATGTCTGAGTACAGACAAGAACCAAATAGGCCTAAGAGGCCGAGAACGAACAGACGGAGCCCATCCACGAAGTCTCGGATCCTGCCCGGGTCCGCTATCTACTCGTCAGCAGTCTCGTCAAACTCCACGTAGTAGCCACCATGTAGATCTTCGGAAACGTAGGTCTGCGGAAACCACAGCCCCAAAGGGGTCAGTACATAAACGTACTGGCAAGCAAGACTCACAGTTCACCAAAGTGTAACCCGTCAACACCAAGCACAGATGCTTTGGGTTCAACGGAAGGAAGGGGATATAAAAGATGCTGCAACTGGCTGCTCTAAACAACTACAGAGTTATTACCACTTCCGGCTATCAGAAAGGAGATAAGATCGTGTGTAGTAACCAATTATAGCTAACCACCAAACAAACCCATCCTCGATCTCGCCCCTTATCCATAAGAAGCAACCCGAGGATAACTCACACAGTTGAATTAATGATGGTTCAAATTATTGTGTCAATAAGCCTATTACTAGTCAAGTTGTTAATCATTGGGTGTAAGGTTGTTAATCATTAGGTTTAAGTTGTCCTGAGTACTTGTTAGCCAGTACTTTCACCAAGTAATCCATAACCGCGGAAAACACGGCTTCTCGAGAAGATTTATCCCTGCAGGGTTGCACCAATTTGGCCGTACACGTATGAATAACCCGCCAGATGGGATGCCTCCCACCAAGCGGGGCACTCAACACAACTCAACTCTTCTTCGCATCAAGGCCAAAGCACCACGTGCTGTGCGTGCGCGGCTAATCGAGCCCCACGAAGAAAAGGGGACCCTCATAGCACTGGAAGACCACGCCGCCCTAAATGCCGACTACAAAAGTTCCACCCTGGCCTGGGCTCGCAAGATCATGCATGCAGCAAATGGAAAGCCCAAACTACGTGTGGCGATTTGGACGAGATGCGAATCGAATCAAATTGAGGGGGGCGCCCATACTCGCTTCCCACATGCGGTTAGTGCGCTCATCATGGATCAGTAGGCAAGACCCTTTTCCTATTAGGGTCGACACTAGCAGGCCTCAAAACCACCCTGGGCCTCCTGCCGGTGCCTTATCATCAAATTTATTATTAATCATAACATTAGCATGATTGATTGATTAAACATCGAGCCCCCAGAACATAAAAGAGTAGTAACAGAAAGTAACGGTTAACAGACTCGAGCAAAACAACCTAAGCATGCTAGTAAGACACTGGCTCAACCAAGGGGTGATAGGAGTGGAGGTGAGGCAATATCAAGGTTAAGGGATTCATGTGATGGGTTCGTAACAGAAACAACTACTACTAAGGCTAGCAGACAAGAACAACGGAAAGTATCGGTAACCAATGTTGAAAAGGAACACAGTGGTTCATGTGAGTGATAACTTGCCTGCAAACCCAGTAGCCTGGTACTGAGCTAACTCCTTAGAAGGGATGTCGTAAGTATCGTCGGTCTCAACGTCGTCGTTTATCCGAGAAGAAGCAAACAAACAATGCAGAAAGATAAACAATCAATATCATGGCATAATGCACAAACATGGGATGATGCATGATGGTTCAATTGATGCATCCAAAAATAAACTAGTTGACAAGATAGAAACAGGATTAAATGGACCCACATGCAATTGGATTGCATATGAAAAGCCCATGAATTATGGTTGAATTAATTGTTTTACAACTAACCAACTTGTGTAGGTGAATTAGCATGATGCATGGATGAGGAAAACAGCGAAATAACAACAATAGAAGCAAATGGAAATAAGGTTTAACAAGTTTGGAAATTCATTTGTTAAGTTTGGGAATTTTGGTTACTTAAAGGTGTCACACAAGCATCTGTTGTTTTCACCACTTTTAATTGTTCAAAATAGATAACAAAGTTTATATTTGAAAAGAACACCAAATTTTAGGTGGATTACATGTTTCACTTGTTGAAAAAGGATTTCAAATAAATTATTTATGAATTACACAAGTATAAGCAAGAATTAAATGAATTTAATTCAAACATGAACTTATTTGAATTTTTATTTGTTCAAAACATTAAGTGAGATTCATATTTGAAAAGTTTATGCTTCTATGGTTGGAAAACATATTTTATATGTCCCAAAAGAATTTTAGTTGATCAAGTTATAAATTTAGCAATATTAAATGAATTAAATAAGATTTAAATTATTTAACCAAGTTTAATTATTCAAATCATGAAACAAATTTTATATTTGGAAAGGTGGTTTAATTTTGCATGGAAAACATATTTTATTTGTTGAAATTGGATTTAAAATGAGCAAGTTATTATTTTGGCAATTTTAAATGCAATAATTAAGAAACAGTTGTTTTCAGCAATTTAAATTATTCAAAACAGCAAACAAAATTTATATTTGGAAAGTACATGAAAAGTTGATTGGAAAACATATTTAGTTTGTGGAATTTGGAATTTTTATGACCAAGTTATGAATTTTGCAATTTTAAGTGAATTTGACAAGTTTTCAAATATTGCACAAATTTAAAATATTCAAAACAGTAAACAAATTTTATATTTGGATAGAACATTTAATTTGGGACAGAAAACATATTTAAAAAGTTAAAATTGGAGTTGGGATGAATTTCTTATGCAATTTACAAAATTGGGTGCAAATCTGCTATTTTTAGTGAACCAGGGACTTGGAAAATAATTAAGCAGGGCCTAAAAAGAATATAGAGGGATTAGAATTAAAGATACAGGGGCTTGGTTGTGATTTCTATGAAGTTGTTGGGCCTGGAAAAAATAAAACAAAAGGAGATTTTATTCTGCAGGGGGTGGGATTCGAACCCACCCCTCTGGATTGCGCACAGAGGACCTAAACCAGTGGGCTGGTCTGCAGCTTGTGACAGGGAAGAGGATCTGTGGGGGTTATGGTTCAGGGAATGACTACTGAACAATTCGGAATAATAGGCAGTAAAAAAGGGGTGGGGTGTTGGGACTCGATCCCAGGACCTGAGGGTTCGCTGCGCGCAAGGTGCGCTGCCAGTGGGCTGTGCTTGTGTCGTTGTGATAGGAGAGGTTCGTGGGTGGATAAGGTGTTGGACGCACGCTAATTTCTGAATCGGTAACTGTCGATCGCTCCTGTACTCGACAGAGAAAGCCAGCGATGCAGCGGCAGCTCGCCGTGGTCTCGCCGGAGAGGGGGCGCCGTGGTGCTGGTGGGGTGTGCCCTAGAGGAGAGGAGGGAGGAGGGCGAGAGGAGGAAGGAGGGGAGCGGGCCTCACCTTGGTGCGGTCAGGGAGGAGGTGATCGGTTCGCTGCAGGGGGCGATGCAGGGAGGCCGGCGGTGGAAGGAGTGGACGGCGGCGGCGGCTCCGGGGGTCCCAGCCCCTGGCGTGGTGACGAGGAGGAAGAGGGACGAGGGGGATTCCATTCCCGCCCTCTCCCTGGCCGGAGGAGGACCGTACAGCCGGCGATCGCCGGAGCAAAGAGAGAAGATTTCGGTGGTGTTGTGTTCAGAACAGAGAAAAGTAGAGCAGAGGAGGAAGAGGAAGAAGGAGGAAGAGGATGGCGGCTGGGGAGAGGAAGAAAGGAAAGATGGAGGGAACCCTAGGGTTAGGTCTAGGCTTATAGGGAGGGGGAGAGGAGGATCACCGTTCCTGCTGTGCTCTGTATACGTGGATGCAACCGATGGCCATCCGTACCGAGGAAGAAGACGCAGTGAAGGGGTATTGGGCCAGGGAAAATAGGTGGGCTGGGCCCTCTGCTGCTCTCTCTCTCTCTCTCTCTTTTAATATTTTGTTCCAATTTCTTTTTTTTTGTAGCAATTAGAAAAGGGAAGAGATTGGAGGGTTTTGAGTTGCAAAAAAAATTTGAGAAAAATTCCTGTGAGGTTGTTGGCTCAACAACCACCACTTGGCCACTTAGGTTTTTGAAAATTTAAATTTATTTGCTGTTTTTGTAATGGCTTGCATTTGAATGAGATTTTGGTTAATAATTGGTTATTTAAAACAAGAATTTTAATTATGGAAAACCAATGAGTTTAATTGGAAACAAAGAGTACAACAAGGTTTTGGTTATTTTTATAATTTCAAAAGAGGTGCTGTTTAGTGATTTGGTTTGGATTTGAAAGCAATTTGGGAATTAATTGTTCAATATTGAAAACAAGGATTTTAATAGGGTGAACCCTATTGATTAAAATAGAACAAATGGTTGATTTGTTTGGTAATTTCAAAAGGTTCAAATTAGGTGTTGTTGATGATTTGCTTTGAATTTGAAACCACATTGGTATTAATTAATTGAAATAAAAACACCATTTTAGTAGTTGATCAATATGGAATAAGAGGAAACAAAATGAGACTTTGGATTGAAATTTTGATTTGAAAATATGGTAACATGACAAGTATGAAAACAAGGTTGAGCATTGTTTGGAGAATTATTTGAATCTGAAAATGTTTTGTTATTGGATGCATTTTTATAGAAACAAAACAACAGTTTTGAAATCACACTTTAATGGAAACAAACAATTGTTTTATTTTGAAATATCTTTTTAGAAATTGTAACATCACAAGGATGAAACAAAAGGTTTGAAATTTGAGTTGAAATTCAAATAGAAAACAAAGGAAAACAAATGAAAACAGAGGAAAACAAAGGGAAAACAAACAAAACAAATGCAATCAACATGATGCCATGATGCAAAACATAAAATAACAGAGAGCAAAACATTCTAAAGGCTATTTTTCAGACTTGGGATGTTACAAAACGCCCCCCCTTGAAGGAATCGCGCCCCGAGATTCCTACTGAGAAAAGGAAAGGTCCGGAAACTTGTTGGGAAGATCCTCTTGAGCTGTGACACGTGAAACACATCGTGCACCTTGGATAGACGTCAGGGAATTTGCAAACCACCGGAACATTTTCAAGTAAGGGAGAGGTTTTGTATTGAGGGTGTATAGCTGGTTAGAATTTGATTCATTTGGATAATAGACTATCTGGAATGTGATGATTCAGGAATGCTTCCTCGAAACAACCCCACGTGATAGGAATGCCAGCTCTCATAGCCTGGAATCAACAACAACAACAACAACAACAACAACAACGACCTTTCTGGCCAGATAGACTTGATATTTGGGAAGTTTTGATTAGACGCCGGTAGAAAAATTGAAGTGGAAAACAATAACAAGATTTCAACGGACGAAAAGGATGTTGAGAGAACAGGATAACGAAGCAACATTTGGGAAAACGAGAACAAAACTCCTGAGGTACTACGGAAAAACCCATCCGGGCTTCTAGAGGATCAATATCTACTGCTTAAGGAATAGAGGATTTGCTTCCGGGGCTTACACGCCTCCGTTCTCAATCGTGAGTAGGCAACATGATAAATCATGTCACAACCACCTCCATTCCTATGGTCTAGTAGATATAACTATCCCAGAGAAACCAGAATACGTGAAATCCTAACTTGAAAGTTTAGATGAGAAGGGAAAAACAACGTTGCACTTCCTTACCAGAAAAGGGAGGGTGGGTGGGGAAAGAAGAAAAAGAACAGAATTCCTACTCTCACGTCTCATTTTTCCTATATAGCTACAAAATAGTTTCTAGACTCAACTGCGACCAGTAAAAAGGGATCCTACAGGCAGACAGGCTCTGATACCATTTGTCGCACCCGGACTTCTAGAGGATACTCACCGTACGAACTGAACAGTATTCTGATTGGATTACGGGGCTTACCGGCACCCGCGTCCTCTTACGAGTAGGCCAACACTTATGTGTGACAACCAATCGCTACTGTTCACCGTCGATGTAAACTATCCCGTAGAAATCAGGACACTTCCATTGACGTACTTCAACCATACACACATGGTACGTCAACGGCGTTTGAACAAGTGATATCACAACAGATCTCTACGACACAAAAGATCAAAAATAAGTTGCAAATGGCTCTCATTAGAGCAGAGATAGCAAATACAATCATTCAGAGGACACATGTCCCAACAATACATCAGTACATCACAGCGGAAGCATTCAACATGTCTGAGTACAGACAAGAACCAAATAGTCCTAAGAGGCCGAGAACGAACAGACGGAGCCCATCCACGAAGTCTCGGATCCTGCCCGGGTCCGCTATCTACTCGTCAGCAGTCTCGTCAAACTCCACGTAATAGCCACCATGTAGATCTTCGGAAACGTAGGTCTGCGGAAACCACAGCCCCAAAGGGGTCAGTACATAAACGTACTGGCAAGCAAGACTCACAGTTCACCAAAGTGTAACCCGTCAACACCAAGCACAGATGCTTTGGGTTCAACGGAAGGAAGGGGATATAAAAGATGCTGCAACTGGCTGCTCTAAACAACTACAGAGTTATTACCACTTCCGGCTATCAGAAAGGAGATAAGATCGTGTGTAGTAACCAATTATAGCTAACCACCAAACAAACCCATCCTGGATCTCTCCCCTTATCCATAAGAAGCAACCCGAGGATAACTCACACAGTTGAATTAATGATGGTTCAAATTATTGTGTCAATAAGCCTATTACTAGTCAAGTTGTTAATCATTGGGTGTAAGGTTGTTAATCATTAGGTTTAAGTTGTCCTGAGTACTTGTTAGCCAGTACTTTCACCAAGTAATCCATAACCGCGGAAAACACGGCTTCTCGAGAAGATTTATCCCTGCAGGGTTGCACCAATTTGGCCGTACACGTATGAATAACCCGCCAGATGGGATGCCTCCCACCAAGCGGGGCACTCAACACAACTCAACTCTTCTTCGCATCAAGCCCAAAGCACCACGTGCTGTGCGTGCGCGGCTAATCGAGCCCCACGAAGAAAAGGGGACCCTCATAGCACTGGAAGACCACGCCGCCCTAAATGCCGACTACAAAAGTTCCACCCTGGCCTGGGCTCGCAAGATCATGCATGCAGCAAATGGAAAGCACGAACTACGTGTGGCGATTTGGACGAGATGCGAATCGAATCAAATTGAGGGGGGCGCCCATACTCGCTTCCCACATGCGGTTAGTGCGCTCATCATGGATCAGTAGGCAAGACCCTTTTCCTATTAGGGTCGACACTAGCAGGCCTCAAAACCACCATGGGCCTCCTGCCGGTGCCTTATCATCAAATTTATTATTAATCATAACATTAGCATGATTGATTGATTAAACATCGAGCCCCCAGAACATAAAAGAGTAGTAACAGAAAGTAACGGTTAACAGACTCGAGCAAAACAACCTAAGCATGCTAGTAAGACACTGGCTCAACCAAGGGGTGATAGGAGTGGAGGTGAGGCAATATCAAGGTTAAGGGATTCATGTGATGGGTTCGTAACAGAAACAACTACTACTAAGGCTAGCAGACAAGAACAACGGAAAGTATCGGTAACCAATGTTGAAAAGGAACACAGTGGTTCATGTGAGTGATAACTTGCCTGCAAACCCAGTAGCCTGGTACTGAGCTAACTCCTTAGAAGGGATGTCGTAAGTATCGTCGGTCTCAACGTCGTCGTTTATCCGAGAAGAAGCAAACAAACAATGCAGAAAGATAAACAATCAATATCATGGCATAATGCACAAACATGGGATGATGCATGATGGTTCAATTGATGCATCCAAAAATAAACTAGTTGACAAGATAGAAACAGGATTAAATGGACCCACATGCAATTGGATTGCATATGAAAAGCCCATGAATTATGGTTGAATTAATTGTTTTACAACTAACCAACTTGTGTAGGTGAATTAGCATGAAGCATGGATGAGGAAAACAGCAAAATAACAACAATAGAAGCAAATGGAAATAAGGTTTAACAAGTTTGGAAATTCATTTGTTAAGTTTGGGAATTTTGGTTACTTAAAGGTGTCACACAAGCATCTGTTGTTTTCACCACTTTTAATTGTTCAAAATAGATAACAAAGTTTATATTTGAAAAGAACACCAAATTTTAGGTGGATTACATGTTTCACTTGTTGAAAAAGGATTTCAAATAAATTATTTATGAATTACACAAGTTTAAGCAAGAATTAAATGAATTTAATTCAAACATGAACTTATTTGAATTTTTATTTGTTCAAAACATTAAGTGAGATTCATATTTGAAAAGTTTATGCTTCTATGGTTGGAAAACATATTTTATATGTCCCAAAAGAATTTTAGTTGATCAAGTTATAAATTTAGCAATATTAAATGAATTAAATAAGATTTAAATTATTTAACCAAGTTTAATTATTCAAATCATGAAACAAATTTTATATTTGGAAAGGTGGTTTAATTTTGCATGGAAAACATATTTTATTTGTTGAAATTGGATTTAAAATGAGCAAGTTATTATTTTGGCAATTTTAAATGCAATAATTAAGAAACAGTTGTTTTCAGCAATTTAAATTATTCAAAACAGCAAACAAAATTTATATTTGGAAAGTACATGAAAAGTTGATTGGAAAACATATTTAGTTTGTGGAATTTGGAATTTTTATGACCAAGTTATGAATTTTGCAATTTTAAGTGAATTTGACAAGTTTTCAAATATTGCACAAATTTAAAATATTCAAAACAGTAAACAAATTTTATATTTGGATAGAACATTTAATTTGGGACAGAAAACATATTTAAAAAGTTAAAATTGGAGTTGGGATGAATTTCTTATGCAATTTACAAAATTGGGTGCAAATCTGCTATTTTTAGTGAACCAGGGACTTGGAAAATAATTAAGCAGGGCCTAAAAAGAATATAGAGGGATTAGAATTAAAGATACAGGGGCTTGGTTGTGATTTCTATGAAGTTGTTGGGCCTGGAAAAAATAAAACAAAAGGAGATTTTATTCTGCAGGGGGTGGGATTCGAACCCACCCCTCTGGATTGCGCACAGAGGACCTAAACCAGTGGGCTGGTCTGCAGCTTGTGACAGGGAAGAGGATCTGTGGGGGTTATGGTTCAGGGAATGACTACTGAACAATTCGGAATAATAGGCAGTAAAAAAGGGGTGGGGTGTTGGGACTCGATCCCAGGACCTGAGGGTTCGCTGCGCGCAAGGTGCGCTGCCAGTGGGCTGTGCTTGTGTCGTTGTGATAGGAGAGGTTCGTGGGTGGATAAGGTGTTGGACGCACGCTAATTTCTGAATCGGTAACTGTCGATCGCTCCTGTACTCGACAGAGAAAGCCAGCGATGCAGCGGCAGCTCGCCGTGGTCTCGCCGGAGAGGGGGCGCCGTGGTGCTGGTGGGGTGTGCCCTAGAGGAGAGGAGGGAGGAGGGCGAGAGGAGGAAGGAGGGGAGCGGGCCTCACCTTGGTGCGGTCAGGGAGGAGGTGATCGGTTCGCTGCAGGGGGCGATGCAGGGAGGCCGGCGGTGGAAGGAGTGGACGGCGGCGGCGGCTCCGGGGGTCCCAGCCCCTGGCGTGGTGACGAGGAGGAAGAGGGACGAGGGGGATTCCATTCCCGCCCTCTCCCTGGCCGGAGGAGGACCGTACAGCCGGCGATCGCCGGAGCAAAGAGAGAAGATTTCGGTGGTGTTGTGTTCAGAACAGAGAAAAGTAGAGCAGAGGAGGAAGAGGAAGAAGGAGGAAGAGGATGGCGGCTGGGGAGAGGAAGAAAGGAAAGATGGAGGGAACCCTAGGGTTAGGTCTAGGCTTATAGGGAGGGGGAGAGGAGGATCACCGTTCCTGCTGTGCTCTGTATACGTGGATGCAACCGATGGCCATCCGTACCGAGGAAGAAGACGCAGTGAAGGGGTATTGGGCCAGGGAAAATAGGTGGGCTGGGCCCTCTGCTGCTCTCTCTCTCTCTCTCTCTTTTAATATTTTGTTCCAATTTCTTTTTTTTTTTGTAGCAATTAGAAAAGGGAAGAGATTGGAGGGTTTTGAGTTGCAAAAAAAATTTGAGAAAAATTCCTGTGAGGTTGTTGGCTCAACAACCACCACTTGGCCACTTAGGTTTTTGAAAATTTAAATTTATTTGCTGTTTTTGTAATGGCTTGCATTTGAATGAGATTTTGGTTAATAATTGGTTATTTAAAACAAGAATTTTAATTATGGAAAACCAATGAGTTTAATTGGAAACAAAGAGTACAACAAGGTTTTGGTTATTTTTATAATTTCAAAAGAGGTGTTGTTTAGTGATTTGGTTTGGATTTGAAAGCAATTTGGGAATTAATTGTTCAATATTGAAAACAAGGATTTTAATAGGGTGAACCCTATTGATTAAAATAGAACAAATGGTTGATTTGTTTGGTAATTTCAAAAGGTTCAAATTAGGTGCTGTTGATGATTTGCTTTGAATTTGAAACCACATTGGTATTAATTAATTGAAATAAAAACACCATTTTAGTAGTTGATCAATATGGAATAAGAGGAAACAAAATGAGACTTTGGATTGAAATTTTGATTTGAAAATATGGTAACATGACAAGTATGAAAACAAGGTTGAGCATTGTTTGGAGAATTATTTGAATCTGAAAATGTTTTGTTATTGGATGCATTTTTATAGAAACAAAACAACAGTTTTGAAATCACACTTTAATGGAAACAAACAATTGTTTTATTTTGAAATATCTTTTTAGAAATTGTAACATCACAAGGATGAAACAAAAGGTTTGAAATTTGAGTTGAAATTCAAATAGAAAACAAAGGAAAACAAATGAAAACAGAGGAAAACAAAGGGAAAACAAACAAAACAAATGCAATCAACATGATGCCATGATGCAAAACATAAAATAACAGAGAGCAAAACATTCTAAAGGCTATTTTTCAGACTTGGGATGTTACACCCCTAAGCATGTTTCTCATATTACAAATTTTGCTGATGAGTCTGAACTTGATGATTTTCCTATGCCTGTTATTTATGAAAGTGATCATGATTGGGAGAAACACACTACTTTTGATATTGAAAATTTGTTTGGTACCAATTCTGAAAATGATGATAATAATTGTTGTATTATTAGCACCATCCAAGTTCCTTCCAATGATGATATAGAAAGCTCTAAACTTGTGGATGATGTGTTTGAAAATCCCTTTGCTATTAATGATTATATGCTTGATACATCTCCTCCTAGTAAAAATGATTATATGTTTACAAATGAACGCATTTTGGAAGAAACTATTTTATTGCTTGTGATGATACTATGCCTCCAATAGATGATGATTGCAATGATGAATATGATATTTTTAGTCCATCTACTATTGAGGAGAAAATTAATTATGATTTCAATATGCCTCCAGTCTTTGATAATTATTATAAAGAAAGTTGTAACATAGGCTATAATTATAATCATCCTCACAAAACTTGCCATAATTATGGTGGGATTACCCTAAACCATCTCTTTAATATGCAACTTGTCTATCATGTTCAATTTCTTTATGATAATCCTACTCCCGTTGTTATTAATAAGAATGACTATGCTTATGTGGAGAGTAATAATTCTTTTATGCATGTGGCTCATGATAAGAATGTTTTATGTGATAGCTATATTGTTAGTTTTATTCATGATGCTACTTAATGTTATTATGAGAGAGGGAAACATGGTTTATGCATCTCAACAATATTAAGTTTCTCCTCTTTATGGTTAAAGTTATGAAGTTGCACTTGTCTTGCTTTCCTATGCTCGTCACTTTGTTCTTCGTTGACTTGTTTTCTACAAGATTCTTTTTCTTAGGAAGTGGGTTAAACTTAAATGTGTTTTAATTTTTATTCTTTATGCTATCTTATTGTGCTTCAACTCTTATTATTATGTGAGCATCTTTTAAAAATCATTGTGCCTAGCTGAAAGGCGTTAAAGAAAAGTGCTACCAGGAGACAACCCGTTTTATTTCTCCGTTTTCAACCTGTTTTACTTCGTTTTCTCTTGTGTGCATTTCACCTGGGTGTTGTCTATTTCCTTATCAACCCCTATGTATCTTTTATTTTGTATTTTTGTTGATCCAAGTAAATCCTCTAGTGGAAATTTGAGCCTATATTTCGGATTTCTGCGCATGAAACAGATTTCTGCTGTCCAGTGTTAATTCCGTTAAAAATCACAGAAAATTCAAAATGACCTGAGCTTTTTTTTGCTTAATCCTGAGGTATATACTCAACGTTTCTTAGAAGACCAACTTTTGATTTGATCAACAGAAGATGTTTGAAAAAATCGATCTTTACCTGCTTTTCTGTTTTGACAGATTTCTGCCATTTATCGCATTTGCATCTTAATCTCTTTCTTTTGGTGTTCTTTTGAGAAAAAGAGTTTTGAAAGAAGTTGTGAAAGTAGCTAATGTGTTTTTTAGTGTTATACTTGTGTTGAAACTGAACCATGTGAATTTATTATTTCAATTGCACTAACGTTGTTAATGAAGATTGTGAGAATTTTGGTGTGAAGGAAGTTTTCAAGGGTAAAGAGAAGAGGATGATATGATGTGATCAAGAAGAGTGAAAAGCCTAATCTTGGGTAAGCCCCGAAGGTACATCCCAGCAAATTCCAAGAAGACTCAAGCATCTAAGTTTGGGGATGCCCAAGGCATCCCCTTCTTCATCAACAAATTATCAGGTCACTTCTAGTGAAACTATATTTTTATTCGGTCACATCTTATGTGCTTTACTTGGAGCGTATTTTATTTTTGTTTTCAGTTTGTTTAGTTTTCTTTTCTGTAGTTTATGGTTGGATCTTATCATACTTGTGTGGGAGAGAGACACGCTGCATTTTTATTGCTTAGAACACTCTAGTTTTCATTCTTATTGTTCTATGAGTGTTCACTTTTTGCTAGTACTGCGTTTAGCCTTTGTTTTCATGCATCTCTTATTCAGAGATGTTAGATTTTGTAGTTAGGTGTTTCTCATATGTGTGCTTGGTTGGGAATAGAAATGCTTATGTGGTAGTTGGTATAGTGGAAAACAGTGCATGGTCTTGTAGATCACTAAACTGCTTCACTTGAATCACTGCTGTTGTTTTGAGATATTAATTTGCTTAATGGATAAACGGGAAGGACTAGTAAGTAGAAACTTTCAATGGTTGGTCTAAGAAACTTGAAGATGTGCCACACTTAAATTACCAGCTGATAGAAACAATGGTATATGATTGCTACGAGTGATACATTTCTGATCAGCCTTTTGTTACGCGCTACGGTCGGGCTAGCTAACAGTAACTTGTCACTGCAACGGACCCTCTTGGAGTGATTTGCATTGTGACTTGTAAGATGATTTTCTTGTTGTAATCTTTTAACTCGTGAGTCTATGTTGAGGTACCTGGCACTTCCACCGTCCATATTTGCTAGCATCTTCGGTACTGTGCATTGCCCTTTCTCACATTGAGAGTTGGTGCAAACTTTGCCAGTGCATCCAAATCCCGTGGGAAGACTTTATTCTCCTACACATAAGCCCATATATTCTTCCTCAAAACAGACACCATACCTACCTATCATGGCATTTCTATAGCCATTCCGAGATATATTGCTGCACAACATCCACCTCCATTATGTTACTTGATGATGAGCTTCATGGTTATTTATGCATACTGATACAGTGGCAGGAGCATGCAGTTAGAGACATCAGAGATATTTCTTTATGAGTTATGAGTACTAAAAGTGTGATGATTCCTTGTAATATAGGATGTTGCCCCTACCGGTGAGGATGTAAAAAAACAAAAAATGAAAAAGCCCAAAAAGAAAAAAGAAAGAAAGGGCCAAAGAGAGAATAAAGAGAGGGGGGCGCATCACTATCCTTTATATACCACACTTGTGCTTCATGCTTAGCACCAATACTTCAGTTTGGAGAGATTTTTCATATTATCATTCATTCATAACTATGTGGGGAACTTTACATTATAGAACTTGGCTTGTATATTCCAATGATGAGCCTCCTCAAATGAGCTCTAGGTCTTCGTGAGTAAGCAAGTTGGATGCACCCCCACTCGTTCCATTGGAGAGCTTTCATACACTTATAGCTCTATGTGCATCTGTTGTGTGGCAATCCCTACTCCTTGCATAGATTAGGTTGTAAGACTTTCTCTTGTCTAATGACCACTTTCAGCTTTGTAAGCCTTTCTTCCATTGACCTTCCAAACCCCCCATAAGGTTCTCTTAGCCATAACATCCCGGCGTCAGGGACCAACGCAGAACACTTGCTTGTTTTTAGTGCGCAAATAGTTTAAGATTCAAGCATTGCATCGTGTGGAAAGCTTGACTTGATCCTAACAGGGGTTGTGAAGATAGTTTGACGTGCATGATATTGTTGTTCTTGAAAGCTTAAATCATCTTTAATAAACTTTGCATGGTGTAAAGTCTTTTACTATTGATTCATTAAAAGTTTTACTTCTTTCTTCTTTGTTTATACATTACTTGTTGATATCAAATATAGATCACAGCTTTAGTTCTTTTGATCCTAGTTTACATGTTCTACTTTACATATTATGATCAAGATTGTGTGGTAGCATGTCGCCTCAGAAATTATTTTGTTTTATCGTTTACCTACTCGAGGACGAGCAGGAACTAAGCTTGGGGATGCTTGATACGTCTCAAACGTATCTATAATTTCTGATGTTCCATGTTGATATTATGCCAATTGCTACATGTTTTCTCCCTTCTTTATGTCATTTTTATCGATTTTCCGGACTAACCTATTAACAAGATGCCACAGAGCCAGTTCCCTGTTTTCTGCAGATTTAGTTTCAGAAAAGTTGTTCTGGAAATATTGTCGGAATTGGAAAATTCGAAAGCCAGAAGTCCTAAAAGTCCCGAAAGCATCCAGAAGCCCCGAAGAGCCCCGGAGGGAGCCACAGGGTGGCCACACCATGGGGTGGCGCGGGTCCCCCTGGCCGCGTCACCTAGAGGTGTGGGCCCCTGGCCACCCCCCGGCATCGCCCTTTCGCCCATATATACTCCCCGAGACATAAACCCTAAAAGAATCGACCTTTTCTTTAAAATACATCCGTAGCTCCGCCGCCGCCACCGACAAGTTTCGGGGGACAGATATCTGTTCTGGCACCCTGCCGGGACGGGGAAGTGCCCCCTGAAAGCCATCTCCTTTGACTCCACCGCCATCTCCATCGCCGTTGCTGTCTCCTATGATGAGGAGGGAGTAGTTC
Source organism: Alopecurus myosuroides (assembly GCA_028641055.1). NCBI lineage: Eukaryota > Viridiplantae > Streptophyta > Magnoliopsida > Poales > Poaceae > Alopecurus > Alopecurus myosuroides. Next base: position 313,307,940 of record CM054059.1, on the reverse strand, counting down.
TCCCCCGAGGCTGAGGGCTCTACCGGTAGCTATGTGGTTCATCTCTCTCTCCCATGGTGTGATCTTTATGTGATCATGAGCTTTGTAATCTAGTTGAATATGTAGATTGATCTTCATCTGTTATGCTACTCAAGTGGTTTTGTTATCTCCGTAAACACTTTGATCACGAGGCAAAGGTGACAGTGTGTGCTCCGTGTGGTTTAGCATGATATTTATATCTTGTGTTGGAAGGTGAACCTATGAAATTGTGGCGTTTGTTTAGCACTAATTTATGGCGCTCATAGTGACATTGGGGTGCCCTAGAGAGGGAATATAGACTTGAAACCTGTTCTGATACATGTTTGCTTGCTGCCATTTTTTTTCAGATTGTTATTATCACTTATAATCATCCATACTACTTGTATTTTACTCTCTCTTCGCCAAACTAGTGCACCTATATACCTGACAAGTATATTGGGTGTGTTGGGGACACAAGAGACTTCTTGTATTTTGATTGCAGGGTTGCTTGAGAGGGATATCTTTGACCTCTACCTCCCTGAGTTCGATAAAACTGGGTGATCCACTTAAGGGAAACTTGCTGCTGTTCTACAAACCTCTGCACTTGGAGGCCCAACACAGTCTACAAGAATAGAAGCGTGCGTAGAAATCAAATCCCCCTTCACGTACTTCATCCCCTGAAAACCCTAAGACCAGAAAAACCATCGAGGAAATATTCCGCCGCCTCCTCGAGGCGGAAATCAACAAAGAGAGAAAAGCTCTCCGATAGGGAGAAATCTGCCGGGGAAATTCCTTCCGGAGAGGGGAAATCATCGCCATCGTCACCGTCATCGCACCGGGCATCATCAAGATCATCATCGTCGTCGTCATCTCCACCAGCACGATCATCCTCACCATCCACCTCCATCTCGCTGTAACAATTAGGGTTCTATATCGTTGTTCTTCACTAGATCTCTCTCCCGGCGTGGATTACATGTTTGTAGTTGATGCTTACGATATTTATTGGTGTTTTCACTTTATGACCAGATTTTTATTCATCGTTATATCACCTCTGATTATGATCCATATGATGTCTTGTGAGTAGTTCGTTTAGTTCTTGAGGACATGGGAGAAGTCAAGATGTTAGTAGTGGAATTATGTTGAGTAATATTTACTGGTTTGATATTTAAGTTGTGGTGCTATTCTTCTAGTGGTGTCATGTGAACGTCGACTACATGACACTTCACCTTCATGAGACTAGATGGATGCATTGTGTATTTGGCTACTAATTGTGGGGTTGCCGGAGTGAAAAAAAACTTAAACCCCCACTAGGAAACCGATGCACAAGGGAGTGTATGATCCCAGAGTTTAAGGACGTGGTTAGATTTATCTTTATTACTTTCTTGTAGTTGAGGATGCTTGCAAGGGGTATAATCACAAGTATGTATTAGTCCAAGTTAGGGCGGTGCATTAGCATAAGTTCACCAACCCAACACCTATCAAAACAATAAATATTAATCAACTGTAGGAAACGAAAGCACTTGACGAAGTTCCCATATGTCCTCAAGAACGTTTGGTCATAAAAAGTAAATCAACCGGGTTGTCCTTTGGTCTAGAAAGGATTGTGCCACTTGCTGCAATTACTATTACTGTCTTTTATTTACTCACACTTTATTTATCTGCTATATCAAAAAACCCAGAAAACATGTTTGCTAGTATTTACAGTGAATCCCTTATTCAACCTGCTTGTCAACATTTTCTGATCCTTGTTGGGTTCGACAATCTTATTTATCGAAAGTACTATGCTAAACCCTCTATACTCGTGGGTCATCACGCCCCCCTCACCCGTCCGGTCCGCTCCAACTATACAAGACATTAGAAGCACGCATAAGTCTTTTAGCCCGTCACCGGCCACGAGACTCCAGCGTTCTCGGGGGCTAATGTCGGGGGGATGAACCCCCGGTATGGTGAAGTCCACGACTCAACACGCGACCAGGAAGAAGTAATTTTCCTGAAATCGGGCTGCCTGGAATCTGGCTACTTAGGATCCTGGCTGCCTGGAATCTTGCTGCCTGGAATCCTGGCCGGCTGGAATCTTCCTGTCTAGAACCTGGCCTGCTGGAAGCCGCCCGCCTGTTACGAGAAGTCAATTACTACATCCATAAGACACAGGCAAACAAGACAACTGTACCGCTTCACTGTTGCTGATGAGGCTGAAGGAAGAATAATGTTCCTGACCAGGCCGAAGAAAGAACACTGTAGCTGATCAGGAAACGATGTTCACCTGTCACCCCAAATAATAAAGTTAGGAATGCGTGCCATCTATTGTAACATGGGAACCCCCTATATAAGGTGCACCAGGGAGCGTCTTCTAGGCAGCTCATTCATCTCGCTCAGGCTCTCTCTCAAGTAGCTCCCCTCTAGCAGATAGCAAACACAGCTCTAGGAGAAACCATGTAAACACAAGATATGATCCACCATATACACCACAAAGCAGGACTAGGGGTTTTACCTCCTCACAAGGACCCCGAACCTAGGTACATCGTGTCTCCTTCACGCTTTTGCCCAAGCCCACCAGAACACCGTCGCTCGCGCATGCGGAACCACTCGAAATTCCATCTCTTTGGCATCTTACGTGATCAATACCACGACAAGGTATGCCCTAGAGACAATAATATTCAGTTATTATTATATCTCCAAGTTCAGAATTAAGTTTATGTCATCATGCTACAACCGCTATAGTAATTGAAAAGTGAGTTTTCAAAGGAAAATCTTTGTGCGGATGTGAAGACATAAACAAACAAAAGTTCCTAATGTTGTCTCTAAGAGTATGTTGGAGTGATTTTATAAATCACAAGGAAAATGAATGTTTTCACACGTAAAACAGATATGAATATTTTATATTCATAAAGCTTGTATTGATAAACTGTTTTATCAAGTACGAATAAATGATAATGATGAAGTTGAAAAACTTATCATATCAATTCTTTGGTGTTGTTATTGGATCAACCAGCAAAATTATTTTGCTAAGTGTGATTAATTTTTTTATTACTGGAGTAATTAGAAAATATTACAAGTATGAGTATGAATTCAGTCGTGTTAATGAAACAAGAAGGAATTTCTTTTTCATTATGTAAAGCGAAGGGTCTTAAAAGTAAGTGGGAGCTGGTTATGTTATTTTGGCTAGGACTAATTGAAAGATAGATACCTCATAGAAAAGATTTAAAAGAGTTTTAAATGCAATATCAAAAAGTGTCTTATTAAATTCAGGGTCTATGAGATAGATTGAGGAATTTAATAGGCATGAATATGATGGGTGTGCTAAGTGTAATTCTGAAAGAAATTTAGAATTGCCTTGAGATAAAACTAATTTTGTCTCAAAAGGAAATGACATGATATTTTGCAATAGACATGACATTCTTAGTCACTGGTGAGAAAAATATAAAGCGTTGATATCAAATCATGATATTTTGTGATTTGACCAATCTCATAGTCATTAAAAGGATTAGCACACACAAACCGGTTGATTTCCGTTGACTAAATTGTTTTAGTCAATCTGGTATAGATGAAAAACTTAAAGAAAAGTTTTTCTTATGCAGTTAATTGTTTGTAATAAAACTAAGAAATATTTTGGTGAGAAGTTTCTCACAGAAATATTCAACGGTAATATTACAGAGTGAAAAACAACTAAGTAGAAATTTGTATAACTAACAATAATATTGTGAGTACTCACATATGTATTTGTGGTAGGATTAAAAACAATCAAATCTTTATTGATTTTAACTCAGCTTATGATTCTTCAATTGATAATATTGTATGTTGTATAATTAACAACATTAGAGTATTATGAGTGGACTCTACAGTATTTTTATGGATAGTTGCAACACAATATTTAACATTGTTGGTTGAAATTTATTGGATAAAAGTCATTCGACTTAGTGAGGTTTCAAACGATGATATAATAATTCATTCGGAGACGCTTGAATTATTATTATTGTCACAGAACCAGGTTCACACAAAATCGAATTCCTAATAAATCCAAATGCAAGTTTATCACAAGTTGATTAAATCAAAAGGTGAAAAACATAAGTCTAAGACACCACATGCATAATGTGAGTACCACCGGAGTTCCATAGGTGTTATGTTATCATACTAACTGGAGTATTAATCGACTCTAGTGCAAGCGGGAGATTGTTGGAGGTATGCCCTAGAGACAATAATATTAAGTTATTATTCTATCTCAAAGTTCAGAATTAAGTTTACGTCATCATGCTACAATCGATATAGCACTTGAAAAGTGAGTTTTCAAAGGAAAATCTATGTGCGGGTGTGAAGACATAAACAAACAAGAGTTCTTAATCTTGTCTCTAAGATTAGCTTGTGTTTTGTGAGATGATCACATTTTCCTGATCATGGACTTATATGAAAGTCTAGCACAACATGGGAGGTTATTGTTAGGTGTCGAGTTCTTAACTTGGCAGATCCCTCGTATGAGATACTAGGCTTTGTAGATTAGGAGACGAATACGCGTTGGTGATCTCGATGGCTAACAAGGAGCACAATTTACCCGGGTTCGGGGCCCTCATAGAGATAAAACCTTACTCCCGCTTCTCTGATCTATATTACGATGAGGTAGTCGAGTTGTTACAATGGCGATGCCATGTGAAGTGTACGGGGTGTCTCTCTTGTATTTTGTAGTCTATCATTGCGTCTAGTTGTGGCTTGTCTCTCGCTTTTGCTTTTTCTCTCCTCCCTCCTAACTTTATATAGATATCCAGGAGGGTTTTGCATGAGTACTAGTAGACTACGAATAAGAGTTCTTGTCTTGTGCTTCAAGAAATTGACTACGACTTCTTGGACCTTGATGGTCCTTCGGGTGGGCTCCTCATAGTGTAGCAGCCGGTAGGATCAAGTAGAGGACATGGCGAGTGTCCCCATATCACTAGCCCCCGAGTGTCTAGTCGACTCATTTGAGTCGGGTAGAGACTCAGGACAAGCTTCTCTTTTGAAGAGTAGTTGATAACTTGGCGAGTCTTTACCGGCCGATAAGTCGTTGAGTCCGAAGAACCCAATAAGTCGTGCAGGACTCGAAGTTTTTTTGAGATTCGATGATGCTTGATGTTTGAGGGCCCATGACTCAAAATTTCACAAAGCTTAAGGATGTATATATCCTGTTGTGAGGATGTATGGATCCTTTTGTGAGGATGTATGTTGTTTTTAGCAATTTGTAAAGGGATGTGGCTCAGTCGCTTGGTTCACTCGACGGATCGGGACCAATTAATTGCACTTGGGCAAAAATAATACTGGCCTACACAGATTTGAGTCCCCCGTCTTGAACCCGGATAGGTGATCATTGCGACTCGGTCCGCGGAGGACTTATCGAGTCGAACTTAACCTTTAATTGAGTACCTAGCGCATCCACCAAGATTTTTCATCATGCCGCTAGCACGGAAAATTGCGAGAGGACGCAGCATGAGTGCAATTTCGGGCCCAAAAGAAGGATCCTTGGGTCTTACCTTAGCATCCGTAGAATGCGGCATCCAGGCGTGCCGCGATGGCTGTACGACCCGGGATTTAAGAATGATCTGCGATGTGTTTGTACATCGGAGTCGCGATGTCTTCAGTGATGATTGTGATGAGTACCTTTTTGTGTAGTGGAGCCGTGATGTTTTAAAAGATGATTATTGTGATTACCTTTTTGTTTGAAGATTCCGAAGAACATAAACCGGCTGGTTGACGTTTGCGTGATGTCACGGTGCACTGAGCACTCGCTCTGCCTCCCGATGGGAAGTGGCGAGAAGTGTCAGAGACTAGACGTGTCAGCGTCGACACAGTGGATACGTACTCGACACAGCGGACGGACTCGACGCGATGGAGGTGTACTCGACACAGCGGACAGAGTCGACACGGTGGAGACGTACTCGACACGGCGGACGGAGTCGATGCGGTGGAGGAGTACTCGACACGGCGGACGGATTCGACGCGGTGGAGGTGTACTCGACACAGAGGACGGAGTCGACGCGGTGCAGGTGTACTTGATACGGCGGACGGAGTCGACACGGTGGAGATGTATTCCACACGGCGGACGGAGTAGACGCGGTGGAGGTGTACTCTACAGGGCGGACAGAGTCGACGCGGTGGAGATGTACTCGACACATCAGATGGAGTTGACGAGAAAGTCATGTAGTCGATGAGGCGGACGGAGTCGATGCGGTGGAGACGTACTCGACACGGGGACGGAGTTGACGAGGAATTCGTGTAGTCGATGAGGCGGACGGAGTCGATGCGGTGGAGACGTACTCGACACGGCGGACGGAGTCGACACGGTGGACGGAGTCGATGAGGAGGTCGTGTAGTTGACACGGCAGGCGGAGTCGACGCAGTGGAGGTGTACTCGACACGATGGATGGAGTCGACGAGGAGGTCGTGTAGTTGACGGGGACGCGGCGGAGTCGCACGATGAACTGTACATGCAGCTGCAATGCTCAACCCCCCGAGTCCACACAAGAACATGGACCCAAAAAGTCTTCAAGATATTCTTATTTCGTGAATTGACCCGCGCTGTTTTATGCGTCTCGTTGATACGTCTCCAACGTATCTATAATTTCTGATGCTCCATGATAATATTATGCCAATTACTACATGTTTTCTCCCTTCTTTATGTCATTTTTATCGATTTTCCTGACTAACCTAATGATAAGATGCCACAGATCCAGTTCCCTATTTTCTACTGTTTTTAGTTTCAGAAAAGTTGTTCTACAAATATTCTTGGAATTGAAAAATTCGAAGCCCGGAAGTCCTATTTTTTCCCCGGAAGCATCCACAAGACCAAAGAGGAGTCGAAGAGGGGCACTAGTGGGCCCACACCATGGGGTGGCGCGCCCCCTTGGCCGTGCCAGGGGGTGGTGTGGGGCCCCCAGGGCTCCACCGCCTTTTACCTTTCGCCTATTTATTCCCCCTGGAAGGAAAACCCTAGATATCTGATAAAAAATCCCCAAAAAGTGCCGCAGCCGCCGTCATCGTCAACCCTGTATTAGGGGGGTTCTGAAGCTGTCTCCGGCACCCTGCCGGAGAGGAGATCATCACCGGAGGCCTCTACATCACCATGCCTGCCTCCGGAGTGATGCGTGAGTAGTTCATCCTTGGACTACGGGTCCATACCAGTAGCTTGATGGTTGTCTTCTCCTCCTATGCCTCAATGTTTAGATCTCGTGAGCTGCCTAACATGATCGAGATTGTTCTTATGTAACTCTATGTGTTGTGTTTGCTGGGATCCGATGAATATTGAACTTATGCCAGGTTGATTATAGTCTTTTATTGCATATGTTATTTGTGATCTTGCATGCTTTCCGTTGCAAGTGGTTGCTCAGGCCAAGTAGTTGCTAGTGACTCCAAGAGGGAGTATTTATGCTTGATAGTGGGTTCGTGCCTCCTTTTCTCCTGTGCTTGAGTGACAGAAACGTGACAGGGGGAGGATGTGCTGTTGCCACTAGGGAGAAAACAGCTGAGTGAGTGACCGCGTGTACAATCATTGCTTACATTACACACATTGCTTAATGCGATTATCTGTTGCTTGCAACTTAATACCTAAGGGGGTTCGGATGATAACCTGAGGGTGGATTATTAGTCATAGATGCAGTCGGATTACGGTCTATGTATATTGTTGTAATGCCTGTACTAAATATCATAGTAGTCTTCATGTCATGAATGTGCACTATGGTGCAACCTTTATTTTTCAATTGCCTAGCCGTAATTTGTTCACCCATCATGCTATATTTTATGGATAGACACCACTAGTGAACCTATGAACCCCGGTCCATTTTCCTAAACTGTTAAACAAACCTATACAATTTCCTGCTTTTCTTTACTTACTGCAAGCATACATTATTTTTCACACTACACGTCTAATTTTTGTTTTCAGCAAGACCGGTGAGATTGACAATCTCACTGTACCGTTGGGACAAAGTATTTTGGTTGTGTTGTGTGTAGGTTCCGCGTTGTTGCTGACACCGGTGAGGCACCACCACCACCGTCAGTGGCATCAACCTTCCGAAGATCCTCTTTCTCCTACTGGATTGATACATTGGTTCTTAACTAAGTAGAAATTCCTACCGCAGTGCTCATCACACGCTCCTCTTGGGGTTCCCAACACGCTTTGCCAGCATCACACGTCGAGATTGACAAGTTTGATGTTTTGCTTTTCTCCATCCGAGTTAATATGCGGTTTATACGACCATAATAAGGACCTGGACGAACAAATCTGACAGGGCTCCTCAGGTGCGCGGCCAGCGTGTCAGATGCTTCCGACAGGGTAGTACGTCGAGTGCGCGTGTAACGCTCGTTGTTGCGCGACCAACGTTCATTGGGTGCGCGGCCAGCGCTCCCGAGTCTATGTGCGATTATTTGTAATCGTTCATAGACTCAAAGATCTTATAATGTCGCTTCTCCGATTTATCGGGTGCACAACAGTGCTCCCGATGGGAGTAGCCCCCGAGGCTATGTTCAACTCGCAGAGTCGGCCATAGGCTCAGCTTGTTCTGAAGCTAACCCCATGTGTTTGTCTTCGGTTGGCTCGCGGAAGAGGACATGCGTCGACTCCCGGAGGAGGATATGTGTCGATTCCCGTCGGAGTGTATGCGTGGAATCCGAGCGGAGGGTATGTGTCGACCCCTAGAGGATGTACCGATAAAATTGTTGTTTGTTGCTGATGATGAAGCGCCAGTCCCAGAGTATCGAGCACGTCGAAATAGTTTCTAGTTGCACCATCCATCATCGGGTGTGGTTGTTGCATGGCACAACACTCGACTGGCGATTGTTGATGTGGTACGGCGCTGCCCCCGAGTGTCAATGTGGCTGTTACGCGGCATAGCCCTGGGTGTTGAGTCGAATGAGGCTGTGGCACGATGCATCCCCTTTGAGTGCAACTTTGATGGATTCGCGCGGATTTTAGCCAAAAGAAGTCGATGTGGTGGACATGTCGTCGAGTAGACGCGGTGGACAGAGTCGACACGGTGGAGGGTACTCGACACGGCGGAGGAAGTCGACAAGGCGGACGGAGTCGACACGGTGGAGATGTACTCGACACGGCGGACGGAGTCGGCGAGGAGGTCGTGTCGTCGACGAGGTTAACGGAGTCAACGCGATGTAGATGTGCTCGACACGAAGGATGGAGTCGACGTGGTGGATATGTACTCGGCATGGCGGACGGAGTCGACGAGGTGGACGGAGTCGACGCAGTGGAGACGTACTCGACACGGTGGACAGAGTCGATGCGGTGGAGGTATACTCGATACGGCGGATGTAGTGGAGTCGACACGGCGGACGAAGTCGATGCGGTGGAGATGTACTCGACACGGCGGACGTAGTGGAGTCGACGCGGCAGGGTCGATGAAGTACCCGGAGTCGCCCGATTGATCGTAGTGATGAAGTTGTTGTCGTTGTTGATTTCGGAAAACCAGCCCCCGAGCGTATGTGGTGCCATTCTAGGGAGCGGGCTCTCGGGCTCTTTATGCCGGCACCGTTGGCGCTGAACGCCACGTGGTGGTCGATGAAGTCGAAGTTTGTCTGCAGTGAACGTACCGCGCCGAAATTGGAGTCAACTACGATGATTGTCGCGATGGTCACCATGTTTGGCGTGCCTTCGCCGATGAATCGAGCTGGCGGAATCTGACCTACACAACAAGATGGATTCGTAAAGTGAATAAGAATATTTTATTTGAAAAAACGATCCTGGTAGCTTGCCCACGAAGTCGACGAAGAGCGACGAAGCAGTTTCCGAGTCTGGTGAAGAGAATGTTCGTGCGTCCCCTGATGAAGTTCATGTCGTCAAGCGTCAAATCGACGCTCTCGTCGAGGGCGCCAAATGTTGGGATAGCGCCTATGAGTGCGACATGAAGTCGAATCCTTGCGAGTCGCTTTGTAGAGAGGCGTGTTGAAGTAAAAGTCTGGCGAGTCGTTCGTTTGGAGCCCCGAGTGTCGAGTATGGCTGTGTACGCGGAGGGTAATGTCGATGTCGAGCCCCCGTGCGTTTAGTACAACAAGTCTCCCACGGTGTAGTCGGTGTTGCACCCGTTGTTGGAGATGTTGTGGTTGACCTTAGTTTTTCTCTTGACCCGCCACTTCATCGAATTAGGTTTTGAGTCCGGTTCCGCGATTTGAATTCGCGGAATCGCAGAGATCCAAAAACATGTCACGGTGCGCGAGCCGCTGACAGAGATCTAATTGTTGGAATTGACTCAACAAAGACGCGCTGCTGCGGTATTATATTTTATACGTATTTAACGGTGGGATCTTCGAATTGGTTCCCGAGTGGAGCTCGATAATTATTTTCCCAAAGTCGTGCGGAGTTCCGTCAGATTCTGACATGACTTCAGTGTTTGAGTCATCCACGGAGATCTAATCGTCGAAATTCGCCGATTCTTTTTGGAGCTGATATATAATTTGATTTCGCATCTTTCCACTGATGGAATTGTCCAGATGAGTTCCGAGTCCCCGTCGATGGCATATGCAATACGAACGTTGCTGTTGTCCTGCAGCCTGCGCGTGAAAAACGATGTCGATGTAGATGATGAAGTCCGTGCGTGATGCCGGCGAGTGATCGATGAAGTTGAAGGACCCGAAGTAGATAGAGCTTGACAAAGTCGAAGATCCGGAGCTTGTGCTTGAGATTGACGTGGATGAAGCCGGCAAGACCGTGGATCCAGCATATGTCATTCCCACAGACGGCGCCAACTGTCGAGGCCTTGACTCGGCATGTCCCTCGTATTAGATACTAGGGTTTGTATATTAGGAGTCGAATACACGCTGGTGATCTTTACGGCTAACAAGGAGCACGGTTTACCCAGGTTCGGGGCCCTCGCAGAGGTAAAACCCTTACTCTTATTTGTCTAATCTGTATTATGATGAGGTAGTCGAGCTGTTACAATGGCGATGCCATGTGAAGCGTACGGGGCGTGTCCCGTGTACTGTCTAGTCTATCCTTGTGTCTAGCTGTGGCTTGTCTCTCGCTTGTCCTTTTTCTCTCCTCCCTCCTGGCTTTATATATATAGCCAGGAGGGGTTTACATAAGTCCTAGTAGACTACGAATAAGAGTTCGTGTCTTGTGCTTCAAGAAATTGACCACGGCTTCTTGAACCTGGATGGGCCTTCGAGTGGGCTCCCCATAGCGTAGCAGCCGGTAGGCTCAAGTAGGGGACATGGAGAGTATCCCCACATCATTAGGGTAACAATAGTATTGAATCGACCCAAGTGTATGTTGTTGCTAAAATAGACTAAACAATCAACATATGTGTTAACAAATGCATATGAAGTTAGCATTGACTATAATTACTATGCTATGAGAATATCTAGTGACCGCATGATCGAAAGTTATACTTTGGATAACATCAACCGTCTTACTGTAACTGGAGACTATAAAGGTGATATCTCGGTATGACCTAGAAAGTGTAATGGAACTGAGATCGTTCAAGACTAGTACTTAACTCCTCTAGACGATAGAGCGATACATTCTTTGGGCCCTCTCAGTATCACCGATGACATATCGTCTGGCCAGACACAATGTGATCTAATCACATGGTCATCGAGGATATCGATGAGAAAAGAGAACGAATCGGTAAACGATATGTGTTATGATTAAGAGTTTGATCAGACTAGATCACATAGTCTCACCTAGTGATATTGTTGGTATCATGAAGTTAAGGTAATAAGTGCAATGAGTAACTTATAAGGTTCCCTCATTCATCGGGAACACACAGGAGCCGTCATGGACGTCCACGGTCCCGCTGTTGGTTATTGTTCGGTAAGTGCCCGAACATGTCTGTGTGTTATCGATCCTTTACGGGTCACATGCTTACGTCGTTCCGACCTTTTATTGAGAGAAATAATATGTTGGTATTGGTGTAATGAATGTTTTATGTTGTTACGATATCACATAAACAAGTCCGGTGTCAATCGGAGTGGTTTCAGGGAAGTTACTAAAGAGAGAAATTACACTCATGTTTGGTATAATTTATATGAGAAGTTACGGAAGACATAAGATGTCCCGAGGTGTTATATATGTGTTTCTAACATCGTTTAATAATATTGATGATTTTATCTATAGGGTTAGTGGGGTTCCAGAAAAGTTCCCGGGGACTTTCCTTATATGGAAGCAGTGCCAGAGGGGGGCAGATTCCCCCTATGGGTAAACCTAATTTTAGGGTTCGCCAGGTGGGTCCCATGGTATCACAAAGTGCACAAGGATTCCATAAGTATTTTTCCTGGATTTATTGGATAAATAAATGAGAAGGAAAAAGAAAAAGGAAATAAAAAAACATGTGGAGGGGGAAACCGACCCCCCTCTCCTTTGGCAGGTGCCCTCCTAGCTCCACTTATATAATCCCACCCCTCCTCCTCTTTAGACATACAATCAATTGAGCCTTTTGGCCTTCTCTCTCTCTCTGATGGCATGTAGACACACGTTCGTTGAAGACCCCAAGAGGAAGGTATGATGAGTACAACAACTAGTTTTCCCTCAATAAGAAACGAAGGTTTAGTAGGACCAGTAGGAGAAAGAAGTCACTTTTGAAGGTTGTTGACAACTGATGTTGGCAGGTCGCACTACCAGGCTCAGCAGCAACGTGGAATCTACACACAACATAACCAAGATACTTTGCCCCGACGAAACAGTGAGGTTGTCAATCTCACCGGTTTTTCTGAACACAAAGGATTAGACGTATAATGTGGAAAATAATGTTTGTTTGCAGTGAATAAAACGAGAATAGTGCTTGCAGTAGGTTGTATTATCAGTGTAAAAGAATGGACCGAGGTCCACAGTTCACTTGTGGTGTCTCTCCATAACAGATAAATAACATGCTGGGTGAACAAATTTCAGCTGGGCAATTGACAAAATAGAGGTTGCACCGTAGTGCATATACACGACATGATGATTACTATGAGATTTATTTGGGCATTACAACATGATACATAGACCGTAATCCAACTGCATCTATGAGTAATAATCCACCCTCAAAAGCAAACTTTGGGTATTAAGTTGCAAGCAACAAATTATTGCATTAAGTAAAGTGCGTAATGTAAACAATAGAATTATCCTTAAACAAAGCATTGTTGTTTTATCCCTAGTGGCAACAAAACATCCACAATCTTAGAAGTTACTGTCAGTCTCACAGATTACTGGAGGCATGAACCCGCTATCGAGTATAAATACTCCCTCTTGGAGTTACAAGCATCAACTTGGCCAGAGCATCTACTAGTAACAGAGAGCATGCAAGATCAAAAATAACATAAACATGATAGATCTATAATCAACTTGACATAACATTCAATATTCATCAGATCCCAGCAAACACAACATGTAGCATTACAATAAGATGATCTTGATCATGTTAGCCATCTCACAAGATCCAAACATGACGACACAAAAGGAGGAGAATAGAACCATCCAGCTACTGCTATGTACCTGTAGTCCAAGGATGAACTACTCACGCATCACTCCGAAGGTAGGCAAAGTGATGTAGAGCCCTCCGATGATGATTTCCCTCCCGACATGGTGCCGGGGAGAGCTTCAGAACCCTCCCAAACTAGGGTTGACGACGACAGCGGCTATGGAACTTTTCGTGGATGGAGGCTCGGGTGTTTAGGATTTTCTCGATGGAGACTTTAAATAGGAGAAAGGGCGATGTCCACATGGCGGCGCAACCAAGGGAGAGGCGCCACCCTATGGTGTGGCTGCCTCGGTGCCTCCCTCCGGGTCTCCTCCGGACTCCGGGTACGTGACAGCAAAATAGAGACATTGGCTTTTGTTTTGTCTGATTCTGAGAATATTTCCAGAACAACTTTTATGAAACCAAAAACAATAGAAAACAGTAACTGGCGCTGTGGCATCTTGTCAATAGGTTAGTCCCAGAAAATTCATAAAAATGATATGAAGTGCATATAAAACATGTAACTATTGGCATAATATCAACATGGAACATCAGAAATTATAGATACGTCGGAGACGTATCACTCTCTCTCATAGAATTAGAGATCTAATTAGAGGGAATCTAGAATTATAGCCTCTAAGTTAGAAGTCTAATTAGAGAATCTTGATGCGTGTGTAACACACGTTCGTTGGGAGACCCCAAGAGGAAGGTATGAAGAGCACAATAGCAAGTTTCCCTCAGAAAGAAACCAAGGTTGAATCGACCAGTAGGAGGACAAGCAATCTCTGAAGGTTGATGCAGCTGAGATGGCACGGCGCACTACCGGTTCAGCAGCAACGTGGAACCTACACAACACAAACAATTCACTTTGCCCCAATGAAGCAGTGAGGTTGTCAATCTCACCGGTTTTGCTGATAACAACGAGGTTAAATGTATGGTGCTGAAAACACTAGTAAAACAATATGAAAATAGTAGCAGCAGTGTGAAAACAATGGAAGCAGTGTGTGTATTATCAAAATGAGAAAATGGATCGGGTTCCACAGTTCACTAGAGGTGTCTCTCCATAAAAGATAGCTAACATGCGTGGTGAACAAATTACATCTGGGCAATTGACAAATAAAGAAACACGCATGACATAAAGATTACTATGAGTCATGTGGGCATTACAACAAAATACATAGATCGTCATCCAACTGCATCTATGACTAATAATCAACCCTTCGAATATCATCCGAACAAACGTTGGGTATTAAGTTGCAAGCAACGGATAATCACAGTAATCAAAGTGTGTAATGTAAACAAAATAAACATCGTTGTTTTCTCCCTAATGGCAAAAACACATCCTCCATCCATCACGTTTCTGTCACTCGAGCACAGATGAGAAGGAGGCATGAACCCACTATCGAGCATAAATACTCCCTCTTGGAGTCACTAGCATCTACTTGGCCAGAGCATCTACTAACAACGGAGAGCATGCAAGATCATAAATAACGTACACATGAAGATAACATGATAGATTGATAATGAAAAGGCATATCATTCAATAATCATCGGATCCCAGCAAACACAACATGTAGCATTACAAATAGATGATCTCGACCATTTGAGGCAGCTCACAAGATCTAAACATGAGGTATAAAGTGGAGAAGACAACCATCTAGCTACTGCTATGGACATGTAGTCCAGGGATGAACTACTCACGCATCACTCCGGAGGCGGGCATGGTAGTGTAGTCCCCTCCGGTGATGAATTCCCATTTTGGCAGGGCCGGGGAGAGCTCCAGAACCCTCCCGATCTCGAGTTGACGATGACGGCAGCCTCGGGTGTTTCTCGGTAAGAAGTGGTATATTTTTAGGGTTGACGTATCGGGAGGAATCAATAGGCGAAAGGGTGATGGCGGTGGACGCCCGAGATGCCCACACCACCCCCAGGCGCGTCCAGGGGGCGCTGCCCTTTGGTGTGTCCCCCCTCCGGGCCTCTTCGGGACTCCGTGGAACCTTCGGGAACTATAATACTTTCGGGCTTCGAATTTTCCAATTTCGAGAATATTTCCAGAACAACTTTTCTGAAACTAAAAACAGCATAAAACAGGGAACTGACTCTTTGGCATCTTGTTAATAGGTTAGTCCCGAGAAATCGATAAAAATGACATAAAGTGTAACGAAAACATGTAGCATAAGGCATGAAAACAACATGTAACATCAAAAATTATAGATACATTTATGACGTATCAATATCCCCAAGCTTAGTTCCTACTCGTCCTCAAGTAGGTAAACGACAAAACAAATAATTTCTGAGGTGACATGCTACCAACATAAACTTGA
The DNA here is from genome assembly GCA_028641055.1 of Alopecurus myosuroides. NCBI lineage: Eukaryota > Viridiplantae > Streptophyta > Magnoliopsida > Poales > Poaceae > Alopecurus > Alopecurus myosuroides. The sequence continues at coordinate 313,292,219 of CM054059.1, read as the reverse complement.
TCATCATAGTAAAGTAAAGCATGTAAACTAGGATCAAATGCACAAAGGCTGTAGTTTATAGTTGATATCAAAGAATGATGTATAAACCATTAGGAAAACAAAGTAAAACTTTTCAAAAAAAATAAAACTTTTCAAAACAAAGTAAACCTTATGCTACATGTTTTCCTTACACTTTATGTCACTTTTATCGATTTTCCGGACTAACCTATTGACAAGATGCCACACAGCCAGTTCCCTGTTTTCTGATGTTTTTAGTTTTAGAAAAGTTGTTCTGGAAATATTCTCGAAATTGGAAAATTCGAACCCCGGAAGTCTTAGAAATCCCGGAGGGTCCGGGAAGTCCCGAAGAGACCCGGAGGGGGGCCACAAGGTGGCCACACCATGGGGTGGCACGGGTCCCCCTGGCCGCGCCACCAGGTGGTGTGGGACCCCTGGCCACCCCCGGCATCGCCCTTTCGCCCATATATACCCCCCGATGCATAAACCCTAGAGGAATCGGCCTTTTCCACGGAAAACATCCGTAGCTCCGCCGCCGCCGCCGACAAGTTTCAGGGGACAGAAATCTCTGTTTCGGCACCCTGCCGGAGCGGGGAAGTGCCCCCGGAGCCATCTCCATCGACTCCACCGCCATCTTCATCGCCGTTGTTGTATCCTATGATGAGGAGGGAGTAGTTCTCCCCCAAGGCCGAGGGCTCTACCGGTAGCTATGTGTCTCATCTCTCTCTCCCATGGTGTGATCTTTATGTGATCGTGAGCTTTGTAATCTAGTTGATAGGTAGATGTTACTCTTCATCTGTTATGCTACTCAAGTGGTTTTATTATGAGATCTCCGTAAACACTTTGATCACGGTGTAAAGGTGACAGTGTGTGAACCGTGTGGTTTAGCATGATATTTATATCTTGTGTTGGATGACCCTATGAAATTGTGGCGTTTGTTTAGTACCTTCTAGGGCGCTCATAGTGATAGCGTGGGGTAAACTAGAGGAGTGATGTTACAACCCTACACAATGAATTGGTGTTTGTTATTCAACCGGAGAGTGGTTCGGAGTAGCATAGTGAAGAGAGATATTTATGCATTCAATGATTTTATCATTGTTGAGAGTGTCCACTAGTGAAAGTAGGATCCCTAGGCCTTGTTTCTAAGCATTGAAACACCATTTACAACCAGTTCTGCTACATGTTTGGTTGCTGCCATTTTTATTTCAGATTGCTATTATCGCTTATAAACATCCCTATCACTTGTATTTTACTCTCTCTTCGCCGAACTAGTGCACCTATACAACTGAAAATTGTATTACGTGTGTTGGGGACACAATAGACTTCTTGTATCGTGATTGCAGGATTGCTTGAGAGGGATATCTTTGACCTCTATGTCCCTGAGTTCGATAAACCTTGGGTGATCCACTTAAGCGAAACTTGCTGCTGTTCTACAAACCTCTGCACTTGAAGCACCAACACTATCTACAAGAATAGAAGCGTGCGTAGACATCACTGAAGCAAATAAATCCACTTGACATCGTAAAAGAGCAAATGCAAGAAAAATGGCAGAATCTACCAAAACCAGAACAGTCTGTAGAGACAATTTTTTTGGGTTACTTACGTTGCTCAGATCAAAAAAATTAAAGAATGAAATTTCTAGGAATTGGATGAGGAATAAGCAAAAAAAAAATCAGGTCATTCTGATCTTTCTGGATTTTATACGATTTTTTATGGTGGACAACAGAAATCTGTTTCCTGCGCAGAAATCCAAAACCAACTCTAGCTTTCGTCAGAAATTTCACTTGGCACAACTAAAACATGAAAATAAAGATGAAAAGGAGTTGCTACAAAAGTATACAACCCCTTGACTCAAAGAAAACAGAGAAAAACAAAGCAAAAAAAATCATGGGTTATCTCCCAAGAAGTGCATTTCTTTACCTTTTAGCTAGGCCCAGCAAGCCAGAAGATGCTCACATAAGAAATATGAGTTAAGAAAAATAGAGCATCAAGAAGAAAGTATAAAACAAATTTAATTCTAACCCACTTCCTATGCATAGTAATCTTGTAAACAAATAATTTAAAGAAGCTCAAACTAGAATCATGGGAAGGTAGAACAAGAGCAACTTCAAAACTTTCAACAAAAAGAGAGTTGTTTTAGTAAAATGAAAATTCCTACAACCATATTTTCCTCTCTCGTAATAATTTTAAGTAGCATCATGAGAAAACTCAACAACATAATTATCACATAAAGCATGTTTGTCATGGTCTAAAATCACACAACTCATATCAAGCTCAAAAACAGTGGGATCAAAATTAAAAATAAAGACCTATTCTTTCTCACTTTTAGCAATAGAAAAACAAGATGATTGGTCACTCTTAAAAGGTATGGGACATAGTATAGAAATCCTATTTCCAGAAGCATTATAATTTATAACATCAAGTAACATAGGACCATCATCTGGAACATTATCATATAAATTTTCTAAGCAAACTTCCTCATTATCATGCATATCAATAGTTGTAATAAATAGATGATTATCATAGGATTTATCAAAGTAGCATGGATTATCATAAATAACAGTAGCAATATCATTCTCACAAGTTTCATTCATAGTAGTATCAAGGTCACAAGTATAGCAAGTATCAATTTCATCAAAAAGGGATATTTCAGAAGAATCAATAGGATCATCACAATTATGAGTTAAAGAGTTACTCTCATTTGGAGGTAGACATGGGTAGGTACTCCATTATTCCTCCTCTTGATCATCACTCTCCTCCTTTTTTTCATCCAATGAGCTTCTAGATTCAGCAATTTCTTCTTCCGTAGGTTCCTGCAAGGCATCAGTCTCTCCTTTTGGGGGAGAGAATCTATTAAGATATTTAAGTATGTAGTAATTACAATCCTTGTAATTATCAAAGAAATATTCAAGTATAGCATAAATCTCATATTTATAAGGTGCATCGTCAACACTTCCAAGCAAATAGGCAATTTCGAATGCACCCTGCCAAGCAATAAATTCCTCAATTTGTTCCACATTATAAAAGTCAGAATGTCCCTTAACATAAGAAGATATGGTAACATCATCATTATACTCACATTGAAAAGGGAGGTGTTTATACCTCCTACAGCAACAGGATTTATCAAAGCAATAAGTAACATTATAAGTAGAGCGCAAGTTTCTAGCATAGTTATGCAATTTATTAATTTGCTCCCATAAGTGTATCCCTTTTTGTGACAAGCGGTGTTCCTTATAATATTTTTGTTGTTCATCCGTGAACCCACTTTGCCAATAAGATCTAGTTTCAAAGACATCAAACATTGCTAGCAAGCATGATAAATCAAGTAACAAGCAAAACAATAACAAAGTAAAAATGATTGGATGTGAGAGACTCCCTTTGCAGAAATTCTCTTCCTCCCCCAGCAACGTCGCCAGATATTAGCTTGATGTGCGTGTAACACATGTTCGTTGGGAGACCTCAAGAGGAAGGTACGAAGAGCACAGTAGAAAGTTTCCCTCAGAAAGAAACCAAGGTTGAATCGACCAATAGGAGGACAAGCAATCTCTGAAGGTTGATTTAGCTGAGATGGCAGGACGCACTACCGGTTCAGCAGCAACGTGGAACAGGGCATTACAACGAAGTAGCGAGGTTGTCAATCTCACCGGTTTTGCTGATAACAAAGAGGTTAAATGTATGGTGCGGAAAACAGTAGTAAAACAATACGAAAACAGTATCAGCAGTGTGTGTATTATCAGAATGAGAAAATGGACCGGGGTCCACAGTTCACTAGAGGTGTCTATCCATAAAAGATAGCTAACACGCGTGGTGAACAAATTATAGCTGGGAAATTGACAAATAAATAAACATGCATGACATGAAGATTACTATGAGATTCATGCGGGCATTACAACAAAATACATAGATCGTCATCCAACTGCATCTATGACTAATAATCCACCCTTCGAATATCATCCAAACAAACGTTGGGTATTAAGTTGCAAGCAACAGATAATCGCAGTAAGAAAAGTGTGTAATGTAAACAATGTAAACAAAGTAAACATCGTTGTTTTCTCCCTAATGGAAACAACACATCCTCCATCCGTCACGTTTCTGTAACTTGAGCACAGATGAAAAGGAGGCATGAACCCACTATCAAGCATAAATACTCCCTCTTGGATTCACTAGCATCTACTTGGCCAGAGCATATACCAACAACGGAGAGCACGCAAGATCATAAATAACATACACATGAAGATAACATGATAGATTGATAATCAAAAGGCATAACATTCAATAACCATCGGATCCCAGCAAACACAACATGTAGCATTACAAATAGATGATCTCGATCATGTGAGGCAGCTCACGGGATCTAAATATGAGGCATAAAGTGGAGAGGACAACCATCTAGCTACTGTTATGGACCCGTAGTCCAGGGATGAACTACTCACGCATCACTCCGGAGACGGGATGGTGGTGTAGACCCCTCCGGTGATGAATTCCCCTTCCGGAAGGGTGCCGCGGAGAGCTCCAGAACCCTCCCGATCTCAGGTTGACGATGACGGCGGCCTCGGGTGTTTCTCGGGAAGAAGTGGAATATTTTAAGGGTTTACGTATCGAGGGAATAAATAGGCGAAAGGGCGATGGCGGTGGATGCCCGAGGGGCCCACACCACCCCCAGGAGCGACTAGGGGGCGCGCCGCCTGATGTCTAGGTTGAGACTCCAAGTGCAAAGTGTGTAGCTAGTGGCAAGCCTTCTTCCCCACGAGGGTGACTCGAGGGTTTATATCGAACTCTTGGGGAGCCAGTATTTCAGCAGTTGTCTTCCAAGCTTTCTCCAGGATCCTGCAAACAAATAGAGAGTTTTGTGCCCTCAACCTCACCAAGTGGTTGTCAAGCACAAGGTGTGAGACTTCTAAATTGCAATGCAAAACTGAAAGTAAATGTGCAATAATAAAATCTACTACTAAATGCAAATGAGAAAATAAATATGCAATGGATTGTTTTTGTATTTTTGAGATGCAAGTGGTGATGGAGATAATGTAAATTCGAATTGGAGATGCAAGTAAAGTAAAGTGCAAGTAAAGTAAATTGCAGCAAAGTAACTAGAGTGTTTTCTTATATTTAAAATAGGACCGGGGTTCATGGTTTCACACTTGCATTCTCTCAAATAAAGTGGTAGACGGTGGACATAAAGAATTACATGTGAGATTACAATAACATGTTTAACATTGAGTACTTTCATATGGGCATCACGTCCTAGCATAGAGATCTCTATGGTCATATTAATCCCTCTTATACTCCACCAAGATGCGAAATAAATCATAACACCTCGATAATTAAGGAAAAACCAGAGTATAGCTTTAAGCAATGTGACATGAAGTTGAAGTAAGAACTTGCTAGATCTAGTCATGGAGATTGATTAGTGTCACTTCAAATCCCCGGTAACAAGGTACTCCTTTTTATCCCTAGTGAGGTAACTAAGAAAGGTTTAACAAAACCTAAGTGGATCGCTGAACTTCTGTCACTTTCACAGCACTAGCCACCCCCCGTTACTCCAACTAATGCACCCATCACCCCACACACGCTCTCAAGAACTAGATTGATCAAAGCTAGCAAATAAGAATGGGGTACATAAGATAATCTACTCAAATAACTCAAGAGAAACAATTGCAATCTCAGATTCAATAACTCATAGAAAAGATCCACCACATAGGAATTACAACGGTGCCCGTAATCATGTGAGGCAGCTCATATGGATCTAATTAGTGAAGCACATAGAGAGAGACATACAAGTGCTACTTCCACAAACCCATAGCCCTAGGGTGGACTACTCCCTCTTCATGGAGATGTCGATGGAGATGACGTTGGAGGGGTAGGAGATCACACCGGCGGCGCCCCGCCGGAGTTTTCCTCCTCCAATCTGGAACTCCAGGTCTCTGTTTTGGTGTTTCGGCGGCGCTCTTCTTTGTAAGGGTACGGGGGACCCTTTTTATAGTCGGTTTTAGGTCAAGACGGAGTCGGTAAGTCGAAGATGGAAGGGATTGGGGCCACAGGGGCCAAAAGGGGGCCTCTCATGCGGCCAAGGAATCTGGCCGCGTGGAGGGTCCTCTTTTGGGCCTCCTTGCCCAATTCTCGTGGATCCTTCGCCCGCAAGTCTTCTCCTTCCAAGAAAATGACCCCCGCAGATTTTCAGGTGATTTCGCGGAAGTTTGCCCCCTGAAACGTCAAAAATATAGAAAACGGGGCTTCTGACCGGTAGGGTTAATTCCATAAAAGTTGGGGGACTTTGTAATTTAACCCAAAATACTATAAAACATTGAATTATACCCTTATATGATGCAATATGTAATAGAAAACCATGTGAAAATATGCAAAATTCATCTATGCATTTTACATGCATCAACATCCCCAAGCTTAACCCATGCTCGTCCTCGAGTATGAAGGTGATAAAACTAAGATGGGTTTTGTATATCGAAACAATCATGGGATATCAAGGAGGATTATTCATGCTACATATAATCAAATGATTAATACTAGAAATGAGTAGCAATATACAATTCATGTTGTAAGAAATATCAAATATGCAAGCAAAGATGCTTCATGAAAGTTCACAAAGTGTATAATGAAATAAAAGCACTATGGACCAAATGCATACACAAAATGAAAAATAAAATCCTATATTGGTCAAAGAATAGCATAATGGAGAATAGAAAATATGGTGGACACTTTGGAGAAAATTGAGTAGAGGTAAAACATGATCAAGTCTTATTTAGCCTCTAAATAATTCAACTAAAATTACTAATTGAAATGTGGTATCCATTGATCTAGGACTCTCATTGCCCCTTTATCACTAGCATCTTAAAATTGTGAGTATTGAAGTAATGAGAATGACAAGGTGGTTGAAAGCCTCATGCCCCGTGAGTGTGAAAACCTACTCCATGATTACTCAACTTAAGATTCCTAATAAGCTTTGTACAATCATAATAAGTATTAATGACATCATAGAGAACCGCAAAGAGGTACCTCTTGCCCCATGACATGGAAACAAGCCCATGTTACAATGACAAGATGAACAAACGGAGTAGACTCATCATCCTTTTTATTTTCATTCACTATTATGAATAGCTTCTTATTTTATTATAGGATGTGTTGTAGAGTCACTCAAGCTGTAAGTAAATTTCCACCATGATAAAGCATGGCTTGGGTTAGCGGCCTAATGCGTTTCTCTAGTCATATAGATACTTACTCATCAAAACTTACTATTCCTCTATTTCATTTCGGCATGGCAGGAGTCCAAAAACAAAAGTACATGATATCAACCAAATGTAAATTTTTTGTGCAATGTTGAAAGCTTTCCGGTGATACACTTTTATAGCTAGCTCCCAACCACACACTTGTCAAACGCAAAACTTGTGGCTACCATTATTGGGTCATGTTTATTAGATGCATAAAAACTAAAGTGTGCCTTCAAAAGTTCGTGAGAGTCCTATCCCAAGTTCAACCCATGACAATTAATAAAGTGAATATCTTAATTTAGAACATAAATAACACAATAACATGGTGAACATACTCGGAATAGCAATGAAGCTAATGGGAAGATATGGTGGACTCACTGGAAATACTTGGCTAAGGAGTGTTGGAAACAAGTTTTTACTTGTTGGAATTTTTAAATTTTTGGGCTAGCAAGAGGGAGATAGTTGACCAGCTACTATGCATGCATATGTCCATAGAACTACTCATTTCATGACAAACTAAATAAACCAGCAATTAACATCAAGGACATGAATAAGAGATAGCTCAAGACAACATTATTGCAAATTTCTACACATAAAAAGCCTATAAATCATGCAAACATATGTAGCTCTTCAAATCAACCATGGCATCCCTATTCCAAGTCATAATACTAGAATACAATACATTCCAACTCCAAACTCCAGTAGCTCAATCTCATATAAAATGATGGTGGTGGTCTTATCAAAACAAAAATAAAAACAAAAACTAGACGCTTCAAGTCTCTACGATAAATGCTTTGCTTAGAAAAACAGAAAGTAGACGTGTGCTAACCAAAAGAGTGTAGCTCCAGTGGGTTGTTCATCACATCCCCAAGCTTATGTCTTTCACCATTCTTGGATGTCTTGAGGCGCAGCTCCTCTATTCCATGTGAAAAAACTTCACAAAACATGTTTCTCCCATTCTTTTTCTGTGGGGTGAGATTAGCAAGGACAAACAAATCACATGCTTGCTGTGCAAAATTCTAAATCAAATGCTCCAGTAGATAGACGATGAGGTTCATTACGTTGTATGTTCACTCTCTTGCTTGAAAGAATCATGGAAATTCGATTCCCAAGCCCAAAGAGTGCATAAAACAAAAGAAGGCAGAATCTGTCCAGAAAAGCAACAGCAGCAAAACGAACGCTTTTTCCCTAAGCTAGACTCGTCAAAAAATTAAGCCAATTTTTGTGCTTACAGAGGACTACAATTTGCATAACATACTAAAAAATTAGCTCAATACGACATACCAATAAAAAACATAAAATCATACGGTGAGCAGACTCGTGCTGAAACAGAAATTTCATGCACTAGGATAGCAACTTATAAGTCCAAATGGGTTTGACTTGACTCTTCATTGAAAACTACAGAATTTAAACAAAAAAAACTAATATCTTGAGACAGCAAGAGGACACTAGGAAAATCCAAACAAAAACAACCGGGTTGCCTCCCGTAAAGCGCTTTCTTTATAGCCATATAGCTAGGCTTTACTTACTTGATAATCAAGAGGGATAAAGCTCATGAGGGAGCTTGTTCTTTAGCGTGTCCCTCTTCCTTGGGAAGTGCTCCATGATTTTCTTGTGAGGGAACTGAAACTTGACATTCCCTTCCTTGGATTCTATGATTGCACCTGTAGTACGAACAAAAGGTCTACCCAAAATAATAGGACTAGGGGATTTATCCCCCATATCCATAATAATGAAATCAACGGGTACGAAAGTCATGTGCAATTCAATCATAACATCTTTTAATTGTCCTATAGCATGTTTAGTAGAGTTATCAGCAAGGAAAAAATCACTTTAGAACTTTTCTAAATTTTCTAGTTCTAGCAATTCATATAATTGTTTAGAGAGTACCGATACACTAGAACCTAGATCTAACATAGCATGGTGAATTTATTTTCCAATTGAAACTAGCACCTTGGGGATCCATGCATACCAAAGCTTAGGAGGTATCATGGCCTCATTCTTGTACCTAGCAAGTTTTTCTTGCAAGACATGATTAGCAATATAAGATCCAAAGCCAGGTTGATTAACATTTATAGTGGGATCACTAGCAAATTTTGTAGAGTAGCAATAAGTTCTTGCAAGCTACTTTTATCTAAATCAAGCAATGGATCCTTAATTTCAGTAAGCATCATAATTTCCTCTACTTTACTCTCTAATTTAGCTAGCATGCTTGATTCATGAGGACTAATTTCATCTTTGCTAGCAAGATAAGACATATATGGAAGTAAATATTCATGGTACTTCACTATTTCATTCAAAGTTTCTTCTAAGCTAATAGGGACATGCTCACTTGTATTCTGTAACACCTGGGGTGTTACCTGTTTGTTTGCTTGCATCATATGCATCACATTGCATTGCACCATGTTTGTATCACAACTGAAAATTTCAAAACAATTTAAACTTTCACCCCTTGCTCAAAAATTTCCAATTTCCAACTTGCAACCAAAACCCCTCCATTGTTTTTCAATGACTGAATTTGTTTTAATCAACTTGTCTGTTACAATCTTTCAAATAAAGAATTGCAAAGCAAAACATCAATTGCTTCCAATTATTTTTCATATTGGATCAACTATTGTTGCTTAAATCAATTAACCAAATTAAACAATTAATTCCAAATCAGTTCCAAAGTCAAACAAACTCTCAAATCAATACACTTTTGCATCCATGAAGTCACCACTAATTTGAATTCCTTAACTCACTTTTAAACCCTAAAGAAAAACCCTATTGAAAAAAAATACTTTGTTTTCCATTATTAATTAATATTTGGAATTTCAATCAAATTGGTTTGATTTTTTAAACAGCAAGCAAACAATTAATTTTTTGAAAACAAAAACTACCAAGTGGTTGCATTTCAACTAAAGAATTTATCCTAATTTTCTCAAATTTTTCTATAACCAAAAAGCCATGTTTTTATTCCATTTGCTTTTGCTACAAAAAAAAAATAAAACGAAAAAAAAATAACAAGAGGAGATGGAGGCATGCAGCCCATCTCTGTTTTCTCCCTCCCCAAGGCCCACCTGTCGTCCTTTTCTTCCTCCTGTCACTGTCATGGCTGTACGACAGAACCAGAACCACTTGATCCTCCTCCCCCCCTCTGGATGGCCTGCCGTACTGGCATCTCCTCTCCTTAAGTATCCCCCTCTACCCTAGACCCCCTAGAAACCCTAGCTCCCCTCCCCATCGCCGCCATCCTCCATCCCCTCTCTGCTGTTCGTCTCTCTGTTCTACTGAACCATCGACACCGAAACCACAGAGCACCACCACCTTAGCCCCTCACCGCCGGTAGCTAGGGTCACCTCGAGGAGCCATTGGCGATGGGAATGGAACCGCGGCGGTGCGGTGCGCCTCCCCGACCCCTCGCCGCCCCCTGGGAGGCCCGGAGTTGGCCGCGCCGTCGCCGGCAAAGGCCGTCCGTTTCTGCTACCTGTCGACGACCAGCAGGTGCGATCCATCCCCTTCCTCCTCCCTACCTCTACTGATCGCACCCGTACTCTACACCCACGTCCCGCACCACGACCTCCTGCAAGGCCCGCACCGCACACGCCAAGCACCGCGCCGCCGCGACCCAGTCCCCGGCCGGCGAGCCTCTCCGTTCCTGTCCGCTCGCGAGTTACAGTAGCGATTCAGTTACGTTTCTGAAAGAAAAAAAAACTGTTCGAGCGAGGAGCCTCAAAACCACACCCTGTCTGTACCTATCACCGAAACGCAAGCGAGCGCAGCTGGCCTGTTCCCTCGCGCGCGTGCTGCAGGTCGAGGGATCGATCCCCCTCGGCCGCGCAATCTGGTCCCTTTTTCTTGTTTTCCCGCAGCGCTACTCTGGACCCACCCGTCAGCTTCCCTGGAGGCCACATCACCCTCTAACCCGCGCCACGCTGGCCTTAGGTCCACGGGGCAGTGGCCGTGGCTAGCTACTAGCTCGGTAACAAATGTTTCTGTGCGAATTTCTAAATTCCAAAATTCTTTTTTAATTAACAGATTTAAAACAAAACTTTAAACTTTAATAACTTCCAATTTATAAATCCAATAAATGCAAGTTTTATATGTTTATTGATCCAAATTTCCTAATATTTCCAAATATTCAATTTGTTTACTGTTTTGACATTTCAAATTGCAATTCAAATTTAAATTCAAATCTTTCAATTGTATTTTGCCAAAATTCATAAGTAATTCATTATTAATCCAAATAATGCAAATAAAATATGTTTTCCATACCATTTCACCTAACCTATTCAAATATAATTTTTGTTTCCTGGTTTGAATAATTTAAATTGCCTAAACAATTTAAATCTTGTTTAATTCATTTAAAACTTGTGTAATTTGTTTGATTCATCATTAAATAATCCTAATTCCAATTTCAAAATGTGAAACATGTAATCCAACTAAAATTTGATGTTCTTTTCAAATATAAACTTTGTTAATTGTTTTGCACACTTTAACTTGATGAAAACAATACTTGCTTGTGTGACATGTTTAAGTAACCAAACTTTCCACCCTTAACCAATAATTTCCAAACTTGTTCAACCTTATTTCAATTGGTTCTATTGTTGTTATTTTGTTGTTTTCCTCGTCCATGCATCATGCTAATCCACTTTCACCTATTGGTTAGTTGGAAAACAAATAATTTAACCATAATTCATGGGCTTTTCATATGCAACTCAAATTGCATATGGGTCCCTTTAAATCTGTTTATCTTGTCAACTAGTTTATTTCTATGCATCAATTAAATTGTCATGCATCCATGTCTTGATCATGCTGGATCTTTTGCCGTAGTAGTAATTGTTGCATCCGGTGTTTGTTCGAGGTTCATTGCTTCTTCCCGGATAGGACGTTGAGATGATGTGAGCAACGACAAGTTCTGCTACCTTGCGGGATCTCAGGCAAGTATACTCACTTGCTGCCATATGGCTGCCTTTCATCACTTGTTACCGATTCTTTCCGTTGATTCTTTTCTGCTAGCCTTAGTAGTAGTTGTTTCTGTTGCGAACCCATCACATGAATCCCTTAACCTTGATATTGCCTCACCTCCACACCTATAACCATTGCTTGTGCCCGTGTCTTACTAGCATGCTTAGGTTGTTTTGCTCGAGTCTGTTATCCGTTACTTTCTGTTATTACTCCGTTATGTTCTGGGGGCTCGATGTTTAATCAATCAACCAATCATGCTACTGTTACTGCTTAATAATAAATTTGATGATAAGGCACCGGCAGGAGGCCCATGAGAGGTTTTGGAGCCTGCTAGTGTCGACCCTAATAGGAAAAGGGTCTTGTCTACTGATCCATGATGAGCGCACTAACCGCATGTGGGAAGCGAGTATGGGCGCCCCCCTCAACTTGACCTGATTCGCATCTCGTCCAAATCGCCTCATTTAGTTCGTGTTTTCCATTTGCCGCATCATGTTTTTGCGAGCCCAGGCCAGGGTGGAACTTTCGTAGTCGGCATATAGGGGGACACGTTCTTAGAGTGCTATGAGGGTCCATTTTCTTCTGGGCTCGATTAGCCGTGCGCCCAAGGTTCTTTGGGCTTGATGCGAAGAATGGTTGGTTGTGTAGAGTACCCCGCTTGGTGGGTTAGCTTCCCATCTGGCGGGTTATTCTTGCGTGTACGGCCAAATTGGTGCAACCCTGCAGGGATAATCTTCTCGAGAAGCTGTGTTTTCCGCGGTTATGGATTACTTGGTGAAAGTACTGGCTAACAAGTACTCAGGACAACTTAAACATAATGATCAAACATGTTACACCCCATGATTAATAACTTGACTAGTAATAGGTTGATGACATAATAATTTGATTCACCGTTAATACAACTGTGTGAGTTATCCTCGGATCGCTTCTTTGGATAAGAGGCGAGATCCAGGATGGGTTTGTTTGAAGTTATCTTTCAGTTGGTTACTATTACTCGATCTTATCCCTTTCTGATAGCTGGAAGTGATAGAATCTATGTAGTTGGTTAGTGCAGCCTGCTGTCGCTTATTTGCAATAACCCCTTCCTTTTCCGTTGATCCTAAAGTATTGGTATCTTGTGATGACTGGCTACGCCGGTATTTTTGTGAGTATGGGTTTTATCCCCCTTGCCAGTACTTAACCGTACTGACCCACGAATCTCTTTCGTGGCTGCATATTCAACATTGCAGTCAACAGGTTTGAAGTCTGACGACGTTAGCTTGGGAATCCCTCCGGCTTGGCCTGGGCAGGGATTGGACGCTCTCGGTTATCTTCAGGACTCTTAGTCCAATTTGGATCTTGTCCGTAGCCGGACGTTTGTTTCTTCCGCTGTTATTTGGATCTTTGTAATGTATCAGTTGTAACCCTGGCTCGTTCGAGTCATCTTGTATCTATCTGTTGCTGTTGTAATTGTGGAATATTCGTGAACTATTGTAATGTTATCATAAATGGCAACCTGGAATCGGTTATTATGCGGATTTGGCGGGAATGCTGAAATCTGCATAGTGCCCGATCTCGGGGCGTCACATATTCTCAGCAATATGATCAATATTTTCAATAATAGGAGCATCAATAGTAATAGAATTCATTCCTACACTAGGTTGTGCTTGTGGCTTTCCTGCTGACATGCTTAATAGAGTTGCTTGATTATCAGTTAATTTTGACAATGCTTTATCTAAATTCGAAGATTGAAGTTGCAATCCTTTAATATCACTACTAATGGATGCAATAGACTTATTTAACTCATGTATCATAGCATTGTGACTAGCAACTTGTTCCATAAGCAATTTATTAAATTCAGAAATTTCACTAGAAGGCTTCACTTATTTTCATTAGCATTAGGATATGGAACAAAGATTTATTTGGCACATAAGGAGGTTTACTATATGAACTGTAAGCATTACCAAAACCATTGCTACCATAATTCGTAACAAAATTAACATCCACACTTTCAGAATTACTACCAACTAGCTCCTGCAAAGGCACATTCTCCATATTTTGTTTATTAATAAAAGCAAGAATAGTGTCCATTTTAGAAGACAAATCATTGGTTTCTTCAATTGAGTTTATTTTCTTAGTGGGATTGGGTGCTCTTTCAGTATTCCATTGACTATAATTTTGCAATATGCTTTCTAATATGCTCTTAGCCTCAAGTACAGTTTTACTCATAAAGGCACCTCCAACAGCAGAATCAAGTATATTTCTAGACATGTAGTTTAGACCATTATAAAAAGAGTGTAGTATGGTCCATTCATTTACTCCATGTGATGGGCATGTTCTAAGCATTAATTTAATTCTATCCCATGTCATGGCTACATGTTCATTATCATTTTGCCTAAATGAGAGGATATTATTCCTATTTTGCAAAATTTTAACGGGAGGATAATATTTCTTAATGAAAGCTTCTTTTAAATCATCCCAAGACTTTATACTAGCTGTAGGTAGTGAAAGTAACCATTCTTTAGCCTTTCCTCTAAGTGAAAAAGGAAATAATTTCAGTTTTAAAACACTACTTTCCACATTTTTAAATTTTTGCATATCACATATTTCCATGAAATCATGAAGATGCATAGAGGCATCCTCCATAGCACTACCACCAAATAGCTCTCTAGTAATTAAATTCAATAAACTAGGACTTACTTCATAGCTTTCAGCTTGTATTTCAGGTGTAGTAATTGGCCTAGCAATGAATTGGTCATTGGGTGTATTTGTGTAGTCACTTAATTTAGTTCTATCACCCATTTTAACAGTTTTTATGTAGTTTTTAATTTTTTATGCAAAACTGAAAAGTAAAGTAACTAGGCAAATTCGAAATACTAAAATAAACTAGATAACTAAATGCAAAACTAAAATTCAAACTAAAATAAAATATGCAAGACAAAACAAAAACAAGAACAAAAACAAAAACAAGACAAGAAACAAAACAATCTACTTGAAAGAAGGTGGAGATAGAAAGGACGGTACTCACGTAGGTGCAACCTCCCCAAGCTTAGGTGTTTTCACACCTTGTTGGTGATGAAGACTTCTTCTGAGCTCCCTTGGACAACTCCTTCACCTATGGCTCTCCGGCAACGGCGCCAGAAAAACGCTTGATGGCTAGGTTGAGACTCCAAGTGCAGAGTGTGTAGCTAGTGGCAAGCCTTCTTCCCCACGAGGGTGACTCGAGGGTTTATATCGAACTCTTGGGGAGCCAGTATTTCAGCAGTTGTCTTCCAAGCTTCCTCCAGGATCCTGCAAACAAATAGAGAGTTTTGTGCCCTCAACCTCACCAAGTGGTTGTCAAGCACAAGGTGTGAGACTTCTAAATTGCAATGCAAAACTGAAAGTAAATGTGCAATAATTAAATCTACTACTAAATGCAAATGAGAAAATAAATATGCAATGGATTGTTTTTGTATTTTTATGATGCAAGTGGTGATGGAGATAATGTAAATTCGAATTGGAGATGCAAGTAAAGTAAATTGCAGCAAAGTAACTAGAGTGTTTTCTTATATTTAAAATAGGACCGGGGTTCATGGTTTCACACTTGCATTCTCTCAAATAAAGTGGTAGACGGTGGACATAAAGAATTACATGTGAGATTACAATAACATGTTTAACATTGAGTACTTTCATATGGGCATCACGTCCTAGCATAGAGATCTCTACGGTCATATTAATCCCTCTTATACTCCACCAAGATGCGAAATAAATCATAACACCTCAATAATTAAGGAAAAACCAGTATAGCTTTAAACAATGTGACATGAAGTTGAAGTAAGAACTTGCTAGATCTAGTCATGGAGATTGATTAGTGTCACTTCAAATCCCCGGTAACAAGGTACTCCTTTTTATCCCTAGTGAGGTAACTAAGAAAGGTTTAACAAAACCTAAGTGGATCGCTGAACTTCTGTCACTTTCACAGCACTAGCCACCCCCCGTTACTCCAACTAATGCACCCATCACCCCACACACGCTCTCAAGAACTAGATTGATCAAAGCTAGCAAATAAGAATGGGGTACATAAGATAATCTACTCAAATAACTCAAGAGAAACAATTGCAATCTCAGATTCAATAACTCATAGAAAAGATCCACCACATAGGAATTACAACGGTGCCCGTAATCATGTGAGGCAGCTCATATGGATCTAATTAGTGAAGCACATAGAGAGAGACATACAAGTGCTACTTCCACAAACCCATAGCCCTAGGGTGGACTACTCCCTCTTCATGGAGATGTCGATGGAGATGACGTTGGAGGGGTAGGAGATCACACCGGCGGCGCCCCGCCGGAGTTTTCCTCCTCCAATCTGGAACTCCAGGTCTCTGTTTTGGTGTTTCGGCGGCGCTCTTCTTTGTAAGGGTACGGGGGACCCTTTTTATAGTCGGTTTTAGGTCAAGACGGAGTCGGTAAGTCGAAGATGGAAGGGATTGGGGCCACAGGGGCCAAAAGGGGGCCTCTCACGCGGCCAAGGAATCTGGTTGCATGGAGGGTCCTCTTTTGGGCCTCCTTGCCCAATTCTCGTGGATCCTTCGCCCGCAAGTCTTCTCCTTCCAAGAAAATGACCCCCGCAGATTTTCAGGTGATTTCACGGAAGTTTGCCCCCTGAAACGTCAAAAATATAGAAAATGGGGTTTCTGACAGGCGGGGTTAATTCCATAAAAGTTGGGGGACTTTGTAAGTTAACCCCAAAATACTATAAAACATTGAATTATACCCTTATATGATGCAATATGTAATAGAAAACCATGTGAAAATATGCAAAATTCATCTATGCATTTTACATGCATCACCGCCCTATGGTGTGGCCCCCCTCCGGGCCTGTTTGGGACTTCGTGGAACTTTCGGGAATTCTAAGACTTCAGGGCTTCGAATTTTCCAATTCCAAGAATATTCCATAACAACTTTTATGAAACAAAAAGCAGCAGAAAACAGGGAACTGGCTCTGTGGCATCTTGTCAATAGGTTAGTTCCGGGAAATCGATAAAATGACATAAAGTGTAAGGAAAACATGTAGCATAAGGCATGAAAACAACATGGAACATCGGAAATTATAGATACGTTTATGACAGATCAAACCTCTAATTGAACTAAAGCCTCCAATTAGAAACATCTCTAATTGGATTAGAGCCTCTTCTAATCAGTTTTTTGAGTTATACTCTCCCGATTAGACCTATCTCTAATTGTTCTCTCTCTCATGTGCTGAGAAGTTCTCATAATAGATCTAATCACAATTGATTATAGCTACCAACTAGCAATGCCAGAAGGTTGTCTCTCTTCCTCGATGTCGAGTCCTGGGCGGCGGAGCGCTAACGGTTTGACGCGAGCGTACGCGTGCACACTATAAGAGGGATTACACGTATGATCCTAAGGAGGGAAAACTTGGCGACATCCTTGCAACTAGGCCTAGTTGTGAGGATCTACGATTGTTCATAACTCTTTTACGACTACATCGAATACGCAGCCCGGTGATTCGTTTTCCAGATCCTCGCATGTATGGGCATGCCTCGTTATCTACATAGTGATCTTGGCGGACTACGTAGGACAGAATCTTTAAATTCTGCAATGTAGACCAGCACCAGAGAATGTATCTCTCTATCGTCTAGAGGAGTTAATACTAGTCTTGAACGATCTCAGTTCCATTACACTTTCTAGGCCATACCCAGATATCACCGTTACGATCCCCAATTACGGCAAGACGTTTGATGATATCCAAAGTATAACTTTAGATCATGCGGTCACTAGATATTCTCATAGTATAAAAATTATAATCAATGTTAACTTCATTTGCATTTTCTAAAACACATAATGATTGTTTAGTCTCTTTTAGCAACAACATACACTTGGGCCGGTTCAGTACCATTGTTACCCTAACAATAAATTCTTATGTTTTGCTAGATTTTATTCTATGCCCATGATCAGGAAAATAAGATCATCTCACAAACCATAAGATAATCTTAGAGACAAGATTAGGAACTCTTGTTTGTTTATGTCTTCACACCTGCACAAAAGATTTTCCTTCGAAAACTCACTTTTCAAGTGCTATAGCGGTTGCTGCATGATGACATAAACTTAATTGTGAACTTGGAGATATAATAATAAATGGATATTATTGTCCCTAGGCCATACATCCAACAGTCTCCCGCTTTCACTAGAGTCAATTAATACTCCAGTTAGTATGATGATATAACACCTATGAAATTACAGTGTTACTCACACTTTGCATGTGGTATTTTAGAATTATCTCTTTCAACTTTCGATCTAATCAACTTGTGATAAACTTGCGTTTGAATTTATTATGAATTGGATTTGTATGAACCTAGTTCCATGACAATATTAATAATTCAAACTTCTCCGAATGAATTATTATATTATCGTTTGAAACCTCACTAAGTCGAATGCCTTTTATCCAATAACCTGCAACCAACAATTTCCAACATTGTGTTACAGCTATCCACAAAAAACACTGTAGAGTCCTCTCGTAATAATCTAATGTTCATCATTATACAACATACAATATTATCAATTGAATAATCATAATCTGAGTTAAAATCAATAAAGATTCGATTTTGTAATTCCACCACAAATACATATTTGAAATACTCATAATATTATTTGTAGCTATATAAAAATCACACTAATATTCCACCACAAAGTTTTTCATGCTTGAGAAATATTGATTCCTAGAAACTTATTGTTTAAATAACTCCAAGTTAATTAATGATACAGTCCCAACTTAAACAAACAAACAAAATAATTTTCTTTAGCGGGTTGAGAATTATTTTCGTTCACGCTATCACTTTATCACACAAAGACATTTGGAAATTATAACATTGCTTAAATCCTTTTCTCACAAAGATTTTACTATCACAATAAAATTCATCATGAGTAATTATTGACTAAGAAATATTATTTGTCAATCCATGTTATAATTTCTATTAAGTCATTTTCTATTTTAATCAAATTTCTTTGATCTCAGTTTTTGATTCAAAATACTCCCACTCACTTTACTCAAATACTGAAATTTCAATTATTTCATCTATTCCACTTCATTAATATGATTAACTTATCATACTGAATCTTCAATGTAATTAAGTCAATTGAGAAAACATCCAAAACATATGTGAATTTCCAAATTCACAACTGCGTAACACTTAATGGATTTTGGCCATATTAAATATTTTGGAGGCAGTCTTTCAACATTGATAGATTAAATAAAAGACTTATCTCCAATTTATTCAACAAGGCATAAAACTATCATTAAAATTTGAGCAATAATTTGAATCAAAATATTCAAGACTTAATAATAAAACTAATTGACATAACACAATAAAGAAGATCATAAACTTTGAATTCCCAAGTTTGGAATTCCCACATATATTTTATAATTCGAACTCAACAGGGTTGACGAACATAAAATATTCATTACATAATGATCAAACTCAAAATAAATATTATTTCGAAGTCCTAGTGTTGATCCTCCTTATTGACTTAGGACTTCGTAGATGATGCAGCTGGTGTGGCGCCATTAATACGTCTTCCACTGCGCCCTCCATGCTTCCCACCTCTCTTGCCTCTTTTCCTTCTCACTCTGCAATAAATTGCATATTCAGGAATTTCAGTATCCAATACCAAAATATCTCCGAGATAGGAATGTCAATAATTGGTATAACTCTTATACTTTGTGTGGACTTGCCACTTGTCTTTGCCCTTTGGTGCAGTCATCACGGCGTGAATGAACACATCCATCTCAGCTGACATGAGCATCTGGAAGACTTCTTCAAATGTCTTCTACACTTTCATCAGATTGTAGCAAGCCACAAATCCAAAGTAATGTGATGGAAGTGACATGGGGAGTGTGTCAACTACTAGCTTTTCTGGAATTGGGTAACCAATGTCCTTAAGCTTTTGCAGTGTCTATGAGAACTTGTTCTTATGCTCCCTCAAAGACCCAAGGCAATTGAGTTTGCACCTTAACAGTTCAGCATAAAGTTTGAGATGACCATGACAGAGTTGCATAGAGAACCGAGCCTTCAAAGCATCCATGAGACATAAGGGACGATAATGTGGATAACTATCACTCAACTCAGAACTCAGCCTTCCATCATGATCATATAAACTTGATACTCCTCATCTCCTAATGGAGAATAGTCTCCATCAGGTGCCGAAACCTTAGTGTTCAGCACATTCTCTACCCCAAGACCTCTGAGAGTAGATCTCAGATCGTGAACCCAATCACATAAGTTCATGCTTTCCTTAGATAAATTGTGTAAACCCAACAACTCACTTAGACTTATGTTTTCAACAAGATCCATCCCTACAGTAAAACAAGTTTATTTAGAGACTATAGTTCAAAATTAATCTACACTACTTAATTCAATTAAAATTGATATTAAGATTTGCTCCCACTAAAACTGATATTCCTCAAGATAAACTTTCAGTGAGACGGGATCTGAATAAATTATAACAAAAAGTATGGATACATGTCAACTAATCATAACCTAAATAGTAGGCCACCTTGTCAATCACACATGTGATTCTCGCTCATCTTTTAATGATTGTGTTCCGAGCTCATAACTAGTTATGCCTGAACGTCAAGATAACCATCTGATACCGCTTGTACGGACTGATTCTTGGATACAAGTCATCAATCCATACCCGCATGCGGACGATAAGAATGCATTGACCCTTGGATACAAGTGGTGGACAAGTCTGTTATGACAGTTTCTACATGATGAGAGAACATGAACAAGCTTGATAATTTTATGTGAGGAATCACCCTAAGAAACGACTACTCGCAATCAAGGTGCAATCAACAAAGGATAAACACCATCAACAATTTATAAATTCATGTGATTTTGTATAGCCTTTGTTCTTCGGGGATTTCTTGACGCATCTCCAATGAGGATCCTCCATCTCCGTTATTTTCACCATAGTGGAAAATCTAAGGAAATTCTGCCGCGGTAAAAATTTCTTCAAGTTTTTCCATGATGGAGATACGACCACTTTCTCCAATCATGTACTTCCTCCAATCTCTGTGATGAATGCCTTATTATCGATGTCGAACAATTGATAATCCTTTGGCATTGGCCGTCATGTCAAAACATAGTAACATAATAGCAACACCAAACCACACACACTATGCTAAAACAAGTTAGACGCCTCTAACATTTTGTTTGCAAATTTTAGCGTGGCTTTAGGTTCTACGACCAGTATCGTCCTCACCTACGCGATTCAAGATATGTTAATTCTCATTGCTAGATTAACTTTGCAGGGTGATTGAAACACAGACATTACAACAACGTCTAGAGCCTCAATCTAAACTTATTCATAACCATGACCCCATGTGGATCCAATCCACATGACCCGTCCACCATGTCGTTATATGAGACCAACTATGGTTTGATCCAAAGCTACCGAAGCACTTCTTTAGATCAAGCGAGATATGCCAAGGGCAACTCGAGCGTCCTATGTGATGGGGGGACGATAACCCGGTATGCAAAATTCCAAGGAGTAACCCGGCCCAAAGGACGCTGTACAGGATCCGGCTAAGGATAAGGAAATTAGTGAAGGCTCCAGCTTGTAGGCCCAGTAACCCGGGTTGTGGGTTATGGTAAAGGAAAATTAGGGTTTGTGCGCCGTGTCCGGGTAGGATCCAGGGTGCGCCTTGGAGAATAAGCCAGGGGGTACGGGTGCTTTATAAACCGACCCCCAGGTCTAGTTTAGGCAGAGACCTAAGAACCCTAGCAACATCGTGTGATATCGAGCATCTAGTGTAGTTCCAGAGTTGAGTTATTATATCAAGATCGGAGACTCGACGACTTTGATTGCCGGCTACCAGATCGAATTACGCCATGTTTTCCTCTGAGCTAAACCCTCTCCCAAATGCCTGTGTCGTCTTGCCCCAAGATCAGTTACCCCCGGTAACATCTGCCGTGATTATCCCACGACAGTTGGCGCCCACCGTGGGGCCTGCGTCCAAAGGTGTTTACATCACGGGAGAAGCTCGGAAGGGCATGGAGAATCTTGTCATCGGCGAAATCTACATCGACCACGAAGGAGAAAAGGTGGTGGACGATTCCGGCTGGGGGCCGGAGTCGGATCACCTCGAAACCGGATCCGTCGTGACAATCGGCCGGATCAGCGTCTTCATCGGTATGGTATGTGCTTCCAATTCGATCCCTGACAACGTTGGATCTGATTCTATGCCAGGAAAAGCCACGTCTATCCGATCAGATGATGAAGAATCGACTGGAACGACATATCCGGCAGAAGAACCTATCGCGGAGTGGGAACAGCCGGAGGAGCCGGCATGGACCCCACGCGACCGGGCCCAAGGAGAAGATGATACCGGGTCTATCCTGGATCTACTGGAAAACCGGTATGAGGAGAACGGTGAGGAAGAACAGCCTGAATTTACACCGGATATCGTACGCCGAGTTGCAGTCTATGCGGCCCCCGCGGCCAACCAAGGAAACACAACCGCGGCATCAGTCGGGGCGGCTCAGGCAGTGGCCCAGCAACAGGGCGCGGTTAACGGAGACCCGGTCTTGACCCGGGTTGATGGAGAGTCAGCGTCAGTAACCAGCAGAGCAGCGGATGAGGAGTTGCATGCAAACACGTTCGGATTCTTAGAAAACCGGACACCAGGGGCGGGTCCTTCGAACCCGCGCCACCCGGCCCTATTCGATAACAATCTGATTCTAGACCCCACGGTTCTCGCAACGGTTATCACTCCGGAAAACGCAGCGGAACGCGTCAGGGATCTGGATGTGGCTCGCCGTGCGCTGGAACAGCAAAGAAGGCAGGTAGAGGCAGAAAGGCAAGGGATGGCCACGCGGCGGCGTGAGCTAGATGCGTTGGAAACCCGGCTCCGAGAGGAAACGTCCAGACTACATCAAAGGCACCACACCAGATTACCAGCAATGGGCGGGGTTATCAATCCGGCTAATTTATTTGTTACACCTCAGGACCAGCCAATACCAGTGGTGAACCAGGGAACTGCACCCCAACAGGTGACAGCAGCGACACATCCGGCGAATGAACGGACCGGGTTACCCCCACCACAAACTAGAGTCACAACCGGCAACGATCTACTGCCGCCGCCACCATCACGATTCCACACACCAGCCGGCCACTACAACAATCCTATGGACAACGTATATGCAGCGACACTCGCACTGAATCAAATCCCTGTGGGAGAGTCGCCCCATGCAGAGAAGACTCGGCAAGCCATCGAGCTGTTGCACACTGCGGTGGCACAGCAAGCCAATTACCCGGATCACAGAAGCGGTATGCACGGGACGCCATACGTCAGTCAGCAGCAAGGGAATATCCAAACAAGTTCAGCGCGGCGGAGGGAAGAGCAGCAGCAAATGCCGCCTCCTCCCCGCGCTCAGGCAGCATCAGCAGCACAGGCCGTCGTGGACAGTTCTAGGGCTCGGAGGGCCGCGGCCGGGTCTGCAGCGCATGGACCTCCCGCAGCACCGCGCCCAGCCGCGCCCCCCGCGGCATCACACGTTTCTAGAGCAAGGCCGGCTTCAACCGTTCTTGCGGGACCCAAGTGTCTCTCGGATAATATTAGAGCTGAACCTTACCCGGAAAAATTCAAAGAGCCAGGGAAAGTAGTGAATTATGAGCCAACCATGGATCCCGAAACATGGCTCAGCAGTTACGAGATGGCAATGTCAATTCGCAACGCGTCCGAGAACCTCCAAGCCAAGTTCATGTATCTGATGATGTCGGAAGGAGCAGCAAAATTGTGGTTCACCAATCTACCAGAGGGATCGATCAAGTCTTGGGAGGAATTGAAGACCGCGTTTGTCAAACACTTTCACGGGACCTGCAGGAAATTATTCACTATTGATGATCTAGAGCGATGCGTTCAGAAGAAGGGAGAATCGGCGCGCAGTTGGGTGCGCCGGGTTATGGAGATACTTCACTCATCCACGGATATCCAGCCCAAGGATGCGCTACAGGCCATGGCAAAAACATGCAAGTATATACCTTTAGTGCAAAAGTTAACTCGCATGAAGTCCAGTCGAAATGCGTCGGAAGTCACAATGGGAGAATTGATGGATGCGTGCAACAAACACGCTGCGACAGATACTACAGAAGAAGAAGCTGATGACAAGAAGGCAAAAGCAAACACAAGCGGTAATGGAAGAACCGGCAACGGATCAGCATCAGGTAACAATGGAAATAGCCAGAACAAGCGCCCTTTCGAAGGAGGCTCCGAGTTTGTCGCCAACACAGAAGCCGGGTCTTCAAGGCCAAGAGCAGAAGGAAATTTCAACGGAGGTAACCACAATGGAGGAAGTTATCAAGGTCCACCAAGGCCGGGTAACAATTGGGATATATTCAGGATGGCATGTCCGAAGCACAGCAGGAATGGCAGGCCAGCTAACCACTCCCTAGAACAGTGCGCCGATTTACAAAGATGGAAAAATGAGGAAGTGCACAGAGCTATGCGAGGTGCAGGACGGGGAGGAGGACCGGGTCCAGGGGCAAACCCGGGCAACGGCCCACCCCCAGCTGGTAACCCAGTGGCTGGAAATCAAAGTAATAACCAAGAGGGGGCAGGAGGTTTCCAGGCTAACCCCAAACAATTGGGTCAATATCATGTGCATACCACAGGAGGCTCTAACAAGGACAAAAAGATACTGAAGCAAGCGGTCAACTCAGTTTCGTTAGCCGTCCCGAGATACTTGAGATGGTCAGAACAGGAGGTAACATGGAGCAGAAGGGATCACCCGGAAAGAGTGGAACACCCAGGAGTCTTGGCACTAGTAGTTGCACCGCAAGTCAATGGGTACGAACTGAAAAAGGTTTTAATGGATGGTGGAAGCAGCATAAATATACTGTATTGGGAAACCTTTCTACGCATGGGTCTCAAGGAATCTCAACTGCAAAAAAGCTCGACAGTTTTTCATGGGATAGTGCCGGGTCATTCAGCATGCCCCGAGGGAAAAATCGCATTGGAGGTAGCTTTTGGAGAGTCAAAGGATAACTATCGAATTGAGTGGCTCACCTTTGAGGTAGTGAAATTGCGCAGCCCCTATCACGCGCTATTTGGAAGGCCGGCTTATGCCAAATTCATGGCTAGGCCGTGTTACGTGTATCTACAGCTAAAAATCCCGGGTCCCAAGAAGACCATTACCATACATGGAAATCGAGACATAGCAGCTGAATGCGACGAAGGAGATGCAGCAATGGCCGAGCAGGCCTGTAGAAAAGAAGAACTCAAGCATTACCGGTCTCAAGCAGACCCGGAGGATAGAGCCACATCAAAAAGGCCGAGTACTGAAGGTGAAAGAGCAAAATCCAAGGTAACGCAAGATGCTAAAATGGTGGCCTTAATCGAGGATGATTCCCCCAAGCGACCCGCTGTAAAGGAAGAAGCTACACGGCCGCTTACAACCAGCCAAGTCATGGGAACACCCCACCCGGGTTGGCTAGCAAACCCGGTACTCATCAGGAAAAGGTCCAACATATGGAGAATGTGCATTGGTCAAGCCAGACCGGGACCAGTGCTTATGAAGAACTAAATAATGTAACGGGCAGCAGGTTTCAGACGCGCTCTTTTCCTACCCAGGGTACCTAAGGGGACTGGAAGGTTTTTAATGAGGCGGCCTGCTGATTCAAAATTTCTAGTATCAATAAAGAGATGGTTATCAAGTCCTATATCATTACATCCTGATTACAAGTAAGTAGTATCCATGCGACATCAGTAATTCAGTATCATTAAAAAGCGTCAAGTGCATGTAGGTCTTGGGGGTTGGTTGCTCAAGTGACCAACCACTAACCCGAAAGACCCAGCCTTGATGCCTATAAGTTATAAGGGCCGATTATTCGCAAACGAGTACGGCTGCAATCTTATAACTGGACAAAGGAGCCAAATTTTCTTGACTTTTCTTACTTAAGCTCGATGTGACTCGCACTAAAGTGGCATGATTCGTTCGCTTACGATTACAATCAGCCATGAAGCCCAATGGGACTTGCCTGACACTGTTCTCGTATGGATGTAACAACATGGTATCCACGCGAAAGCCGGCTTACAGTACAAGATAGTCAAAAGGGTCATCTAAACCACAAGTTTATGCAGAGTACAAGGCCAAAGGCCGGAAACTCAACAATTATCAAGCATAACTTCAGTATTCACACGGAATGGCTTTAGGCTTGCGGCTCGGTAAAAAATAATTTGTTCTCTGAGAAAGGCCACACCCCCATGACTCGGACTTTGGGTCATGGGGACTGGGGGACTTCGAAACAGAAACAAACTACTTGGCTATCGCAGTTCGAAAAACCTCACCATCCGAGTCTTGGGGACTTAAAGAAAAAGTCCACGTATCAAAGCCCCTGGTACTCGGAAAACCGAGTATTCCGAAGGGAGCCAAAATAGAGAATTGGGTATCGAGAAAAAGTTCAAAGAATAGGCAAGCAATACGGTTATCAAAAGACCAGAAAAGCCGCAAAGTACATCACGGGCTAAAAAGTACGTTACAAGGTACGACATCAGTATCAGGGGTGCACAGGCGCACCATCAAAAGCATAACAGTGTGATTACAAAGCATTACAAGGTATTATGATAATACGGCCCTATTCGGCCTCCTGAGTACGGCCTTCCGGGTCTGAGTCCTGGGTTTGCTGCTTAGCCTTCCTGGCACCCTTACCCGGACTCATTGCATCAGGGCGGACTGGTGGAGGGACGGCTGGTGTAGAGGCAGACGGGCCCGATTTTAACTCGGCCTCCCTGTTCGCAGTCGCTTCCCTCTTCCTGGCCGAGCTAGAAACCCACTTCTCCAAAATATCAAAAGGAGGGGGCGCATCCTGCGTAATAACTTTGCCATCAGCGTCATATGCACTCATAATCGTGTTTAGATCCAAGCTATCGGCCAAGGCGGTAGCTGAGGGGCGCACTGCGGCTTGTATGGCTTTGAAATCCTTGGGCGTAAATTTGGAACCGTCAGCCTTGAATTCGGGAAACCCGGATGTTACCTTTGTCGGGTCAAGCTTTGGAAAGAAAGCCTTGGCCAGAGTAAAAGCCCGGGTCATTCCAATTCGGCATGATGAACGTTTCCAGATCTCAATCCACCCAGGCACAGTAGAACAGGCTTGAACGAGATTCTCTTCACCCGGATATACTTCCGTAGGCCACTTCACAGCATCCAATATGAATTTTGTGCCGGCAAAGAAAGTCCGGAGTACAGTCTTGAGGGTTTTAGCCTTGGTAATGGCATTTTCCTCTGGGGCCGCAAGGTTGGCACCTGCAGTCGTAACAAAAGAAAGAGCGTATCAGTAATCCCGAGTCTGTTATAATAAATTAAAGACATGAAGCCAATCAGCAGCAGAAAACTTACTGAGCAAGATCTGATAAGTATCGGAAACCTCGTCCGATAGTTTCTTCAGTTCGGTCTGAGCGGCATTGCACTTCTTCTTGTATTTGGACACATCTTTCTTCAAGGTTTTCATGTCATCCTCAAGGATTTCCCTTCGTTTCATCTCGGCAAGAAGAAGTTGCTCGGTCCTCAGTAAAGTTTCATCAGACCGGGTTATCTGTGCCTGTAAGTAGCAAGGAATGCAAGTATTAGTTGAATTGTATGGAAAGCCGAATGTGGTGTAAAGTACCAAGCATCACTTTTGCAAGTCATACTTGGGACTTGGGGACTAGGTATGCAATATGAGATACAAAGTGTCCTTACCTGATGCTCTGCAGCCATGCGCTCCAAGATCTGGCTCTCTGAAGCCTTCATAGTAAGGAGACTATTCATCAACTGATCAAAAGTATCTTTACTCGTATCAGAAGACCCGGGGCCTTGGAAATTCCGGGAAGGAGCTTTCTTCTTAGTAGGAGGCGGAACCCGGGTCATCCGTGTGTCGGAATCCGACGCTCCTTCTTCTTCACCCAAGACGGTGGTTTTGTTCTTCTTGCTTGCATGGGAAGCGATTGGATACTCGGCTCCTTGCGTGTCCGGGTTTGGCGGCGGCGCTTGTTTTTCAGCGCTGGACGCGGCTGTAGTCTTATCAGCCGGGCTCCCCTTACCCGGGCCCTCGGTCTCCGCTTCCTCTTGATCGCTGACAACGACCGTGGCCCTATAAGGTGTTGTCAGTCAATAGTTAAATACACAGTCAAGAAAGGGTGATGAAATATGGCGGAACATCAGGAAAGGGATCTTACCCGGTATTCACCGCAAAGTCACAAGGGAATCCATCGCTGGACTCGGGAGAAGCTGGAAATTATCAAGTTAGATGTCATATGGGAATGGTTTAAAGAGAATGCCTTGACCCAGAAAAGATAGGGTAATTACCAGCCCGCCGCGGGGGGGTCGATGAAATACCCGGGTTAAGGGCATTATCACCCGGGTGATTCCGAGTTGACCTACGCTTGGGAACAGGCGACTCCTTCAAGAACGGCCAGTGGGGTAATGTCAGGATAGCTCAAGTGTATCATCAAAATAATGTGAGTTGAAGGCGAGGAGGAGATATGAAACCTTGCAGGTGGCCTCTTGAGTCTTTCTTTTGGATCCGACCTTGACTGTCGGCTCCAATTCCTCCTCGTCGCTGGCAGATTCTACTTTGCCATCGGAGTTTTCTTCCTCGTCATCTTCTTGTTCTGGATATCATCAAAGTTATGGTTGGAAATGAGGGGGTTACGGTGAGCTCGAAGGAGTCAAGTAAAATCCGGAAAGTACCTTCGTCCGAGTTAATAGTTTCCTGCTCCTCTGGACTTTCGGAGCTGGGGGAGGTGTTGGTTTTCCAAAAAGCATCATCAGCCTGAAAAGTGTTGGTGCAAGGGTTATCAACTGTATCAAGCGGAAAGAACGAGGGTAAGGGCTTCAAAGTCGGGTTTTTACCTTGGGGGCTGGGTTCTCAAGTGTAAAGGGCTCTAACCCGGATATGTTCCGGATTACCTCGAGCTTTTCTGTCAAAAAGCCCTTGATGGTTTTATGAGTGTCGCCAGCTGCGAAGATGTTGTCGGAGTATCGGAGCGGGTCTGAAGTTTCCCCTGAATACTCGCACATCAACTTTGTGCGGATAGAATTGGGCTGAATCCTGAAGTCGACCCAAGTCTTCACCAGGTTGAGCCCGATGAGGCCTTGGGCTGTGAGAGTGGCGATTTTGGCTAGTAGGGGTTGAATGGCCTCCCTGTTCGAGTCAGGGGCGAAGGCACTAAACTTATCAGAAATGTCGAGAAGACCCTCCGAGTATGTCGTGGTGGTGTCACGGCAGATGCCATGGGATGGCTAATGATGTGGGGACGATGGACGCCGGAGGTGTCCGGGGAGGGATCACGCGACGAGTAGCCGCGTGAGGTAAGATCCACACAACACAAACAACACGATGTACCCAGGTTCAGGGCCCTCGTGAGGAGGTAAAACCCCTACTCCTGCCTTTCTCTATGTATTACGATGTCTCTCCGAGTAGCCACAGTACAAATGGTATCTCTACCGAGTAGCCTCTCTCTCTTCTCCGAGTAGAGCTAGGTCAAGAACTTAGGGTTTCTAGGGTTCACTATGAGCCACTGTTAGCGTGCCTCGCGCAGGAGGCGGCGGGGCACCTTATATACATGGTGCCCAGCCGGATACGTCCAAATCTAGACAAGTGTCGACATAGTGTGCACATCGTCCTTTCTCCGAGTACCCGCTGACAGCTTTGGTTCCTAACCTTGGCTGCTTCTGTAAAGTCGTTGGGCAAAACTAGGGGACAGACTGGTATCACTGTACCTAGGCACAGAGTAGGCCCCCCTTATCCTGCCACGGCCTGCTTCCATGCTGTCACTGTCAGACAGGCCGGTCCCATGTGAACAGTAGTTCGAATGCTGCCAAGTACGGACCCAGGATACGCGGGATCCTGTGTCAGAACGGCTCCTTTGACTTTCTGGCCCGAGTAGGTTCCCGCCAATTGTTCCCGCCAATTGTACTCGGGCCAAGCCTTCTACTCGACAGGGTAGAACTTGATTGATATCCTCTTCTAGTCATCTTGAGGTGAGACCGAGTAGCAGTCGACCGGGTAGCGAGTACCAGGTAGTCGGCTACTCGACCAAACCTCTCTTCTGTAAGCTGCCTTTACCACCTGTCTTTACCCTACTCGGGGGTAACCCCCCAACAGCAGTCCCCGAAGCTGGTTGAGTCTTGCGAACTTGTTCACTAGGCTCTGCCAGCTTAAAACCAGCCTTTGCATCTCCGCCCTTGAACCTCAAGATGCCGAGTAGGTCCTCCGAGTAGCTATCTGGAAAGTACCTTGAGTTTCCTCTCTTCCGAGTAGCACTTGCTTTCTACTCTGTAACCGAGTAAAAAGACTTAGAGAAATTTCTCAGATTGAGCCTCTGTAGCACAGAGCACAATCCAACCCTTCGCGCAGCAACTGCACACGTGTCAAGCATCCACGACCTTGTCGTTTCGTTGCCCAGGACACGACCCGCCACGCGTCCAGTTTTCACGCAATGGGCCCACCGGCCGTCATGTCCCATCAAGTGTAGTTATAGGCCACGATTCGGTGGTGGGATCAACTGTGGCCATTACGCGCGCAACCGGCGCTTGTGTGCGTTTCTAGCCGGCCACAGGATCCACCACACGGCACAATCGATCCCACTCCCACGACGGTAACGGTAAACTCGCGGAGGAGATATAAATACCCCCGCCGGTAACTTCCTTTTCCGAGTAGATAGCTTCTCCTTCTTGCATCAACTAGCAATTGCCTTGCGTTCCGAGTAGGACATCTAGCCGAATCGCCTTAGGCTACTCGAGAACGATTCTTAGGCTCCATGTGCTTTATGCCTGCACGCCCTTCCGAGTAATATCTCTCGGCAAACATGCTTAGGCTTAGTATGCTTTGTGTTTGCACGCCTATCCGGGTAGAATGCTTAGTAAACTGCCTAGGCTTTGTGTGCTTTGTACCTGCACGCCTATCCGAGTAGAGTTCCATCCTGGTACTCGGCTGGTTTGTGATCCTTCTCTGTTTTTCAGGTTCTCACTCGCCAGATAATCGAGAGCTGCGAGGTTTTTGAGGGCAACTGGTCTCCTGACCGTGAGGAGGATGATGTGCCCTCTTTCGATGCCACGGAGCAGACCAACCCTACTCGCTCCCCCACTACCGACAAACGCGATGCTCTCCGCACTTGGTCTGACGAAGACTTTGATGGTAACTATACTTCCATTCCGTTTGCTTCCGAGAAGCATCAATCCCTCGTTTGCTGTTTCTGATTCTTTCCTCTTTTCCCTTTGATTCCCAGATGAAGTTGTCGCGGACAAGGACGACGAGGATGAAGACGAGAACGAGGGCGATGCGCCGCTAGTCGTCAAGCCCCTGTCCATCGCCGCTCCTGAGACCCGCAAACGGGCTGGTAGCGGGGCACCAGCGCCTCCAGCCAAGAAGAAGAAGCCCGCCGAGAAGAAAGTGGTCGTGAAGAGGTCCAGACGAGAGCTCAAGTGCACCACCGCGTAAGCCCTCTTCTCGGTCGCTTCCCTTCTCGCGCTATGCTATTTTCCCCAATCTTCTTCTAATTTGTGATTTCTTTTTCTCTGCAGACCTCCTATGGACGCGAACGCAGCTCTCGCGTCTGACCATACCAAGGAAAAACCAGTACCTCTGGTCAATTTGGACGATGATGATGAGGACCACACCGCCAATGCTGCTGCTGCCAATCCAGCACAAGGAGCAGCGTCAGAACCAGCAGCACAGGACACTGCCGTCCACGATGAGAGACCCCCTTCTCCTCCGGCTAGCAATGCCGAGGAGAACCAAGATCAAGTGATGCAAGACAACACCGCCGCCGAGCGGCCTGAAGCTGAGCAAGAGCAGCCCGCCACAGGGGCTGCTGCACAAGAGAGCCTCGCTGCCGCGCAGCGAGTAGAAGACACCACCGCCACGGATGCCACTGCCTATCCATTGAGCAGCGTGCAACCGGGCGTGACCCCGAGTAGCGCCCAGCCAGGAGCTGCACAAGGCGACGGACCTGCGGCGCCACCAACTGCACAAGGCCCTACACCACCAACTGCGCAAGGCCCTACACCTCCAACTGCGCAAGGCCCTACACCGCCAACTACGCAAGGGCAAGGCCCTACACCGCCAACCTCCTCCTCGCCGCCGAAAACCAAGGATACATCCAGCCCTCCTGCCGGGCGAGTAACCAGGCAACGAGCCCTGGATGCTCTTAGGAGTGAGGTTGACAGAAGGGCAGCAGAGAAGGAAGCTGCTGAGAAGGCCAAGGCCGAGGAGGAAGCCGCCGAGAAGGCCAAGGCTGAGAAGGAAGCTGCTGAGAGAACCAAGGCCGAGAAGGAAGCGGCCGAGAAGGCGAAAGCCAAAGCTGACGGGAAGAAAACTCAAGATCCCGAGAAGGAAAGGACGAAGAAGCGGTCCAGAGACCAAGTGCCGCTACCAGCCTCAGGTGGAGCACTAGTGATCCATGAGTCTGGCCCGATTCCCGCCGCGATCTCGGCCGATGCTCGCGCTGCTGGCCAGCCTTGCTACCCGGAGTACATGATTGAGGTTAGCCATCAGCACTCAATCGGCTTCCCTCCCAAGGACAAAGCTTTAGCTATCCAGAGGGGAAGGAAAGTTGTAGCCGTGAACTCCCCTCCTCCAGATCCAAGCCAACCCCAATCTGTCAACATCGCTTCTCGTGGAGTCCAAGATAAACCAATAACCTCCAAAGGCCTTGAGCAGGTACTGGACACCATTGGCTTCATCGACGCCAAATGGGATAGCAAGGTTCTCGGTGTGGAGAAGTGGCACGGTCTTAGCCTTGGCGGCATCGACCACATGCGCGTGGACTGGAACAAGGTTGACCTGGGACGCAATCCCATGTCCGTCTCCACCGAGACCGCGACACTCGCAGCCAAGATGTTCTTGCATCGCAAGAATGCCGAGGACATCGAGCAGTCCTATGCAGTGAGTTTTCCTTATCTTTTTCGAGTTGAATTTTCTTCTCTTCTATTCGCCTTTCTGCTCCTTTCCATCACTCCCAGTCCCCGAGATTCTAGCCGAGTAGGTGGATACTCTCCGAGTAGCCTCCTACTCGGGTTGAATCTACTCTGCTTTTTCTAACTTGCTTCTTCTCGCTTCTCAGGATAGCGTCCTGAAGCGGACCAACCTGTACCGCCATCTTCTTTGGAACCATTCCATCGCCAGGAGGCGAATTGCTGCTCTGGAGAAGGAAAAGGCAGCTGCGGAGGCAGCCAGCAAGAACGCCAAGGATAGCACCCAGCAGCTGACTGAAGTGCAAGGTACGCTTTTAGCTACGCGGTTTCTGCGTTTTATGTTTACGCCCGCTTCTGCTTTCTTGCGCGCTAACCTTTCCTTCTCTGCACAAAAACTGAAGGCCTTGGCAGACGAACATGAGAAGTGCCGCAGCTTCGTGGAGAACTCCGAGGCCACCATCAAAAAGCTAGAAGGTAAGCTTGTTGTTTACTCGGTTTTACTTTGAGTTTCTTTCTTCTCTGCTCCTCTGTTAACCTCATCTATCTCTTCGCAGAAGATTACAAGTTGTTTGCTGAGGCACACCAAGATTGTGTCAAGCCAGCAGAGGTGCAGAAGCAGCTGTCCGACCAGGCCGTTGAGCTGTTGAAGGACCACACCACGGAGACCGAGAAGCTGCAACTCCAGTTGCAAAAGGCACTCCAGGATGCCGTCAAGATTGGCGCCGAGAGGGACAAAGCCATTGCCGAGAAGGCCAAGGCCGAGACCACTTTCCGAGCCAAGGAGAGGGCCCTCGAGCAGGAATGCGAAACCTTGAAGAAGACCAACGCTGATCTGTTCGCTCAGATGGATAGCTTGCGTCTGATCCAAGAAAAGCACATTTCTAACGAGGAGTCCTGGAGGACCCAGCTGCAGCGGCTGCGCAATGAACTGTCCGGTAAGTCTTTTCTTCGCTGCTTCTTTTCTTCTCGGTTTTCCTCTACTCGGTTCTTCTCTTCCCGGTTCTGAAGTTACCACATGCTATTTCAGAGACCTGGCCTCATCTTGATTCCCCTTCTGCGCCTAAGGTGGCCAAGGCCCAAGCAGCTCGCCTTGCAAAAGGTGAGGCAGCAGATACCAGAGCCGGGATCGAGGACAGCTTGCTGGTGCTCAAGGACTATTTCGAACAGCTGGCTGGCGTCGGAACTGACCTGGTGCACGAGGGCTTTGAGCTCCACAGGCTGTTTTGGCCTCATGATGATCGTCCAACCACCATGAAGGGCCTAGCCTTCAAGCTGAAGAACGTGAAGAAAGAGTTGAAGAAGTGGCGTGCCTCGGGCGCCCGTGCTGGTGCAGATGTGATGCTTCTCTGCATAGCGTCCTGGTATGAAAACCTCAACATGCAGCTCATCCGCGGGAAGCGCAACAATTCCAGGTGGGAGGTAGATCCCGACTGCGTGGCCACGCGCAAGCAGATCGCCTACGAGGTCGCGGAGTGCGCCGAGACGGAGACCTTCATCGATGGCCTCCCCGAACCCGACACCGAGTACGAGGAGGACGAGGAGGAGGATGACGAAGTGGAATCCGACTTGGAAGGCCTCTTCGAATCTCCTGAGGGGAAGGCCGGGAAGGGGAAGAACGTCGCCGTCGCGAGTAGCGATGAGGACGAGTACGCCCACATCGACACTGCCGCACTCGACTTTGGCACCTCCTCAGGTGCTGCTCTTGACGACACGGTGCCCCCTCCTGGCCAGGCTGCAGGCTCCTCTTCGGCTCCAGGACCCGTCTCGGTGGCCACGGCCACTTCTGAGCAGACGGCCACCCAGGACGACGCCGAGATGAAGGAATCCGCCACCGTCCAGACGGGAGCGTATGCCACCCATGCCAGCACCGAAGGAACAGCTGCCACGACCGCCACCGAAGAAGCTGCTGCTAAGACCGCCGCCGAGGAAACATCAGCCAAGGCCAGCGCCGAGAACACTGCCTCCTCATCTTGAAGCCACCTGCACTCTCTTTTACTCGAAAACTTATCAGATCCCCGGGATGCCGGGAGCAGATGTAATAGACTATCTTTATTCTGCTTGCTACTCAGTTTTTATGCCCACTCTTGTTTATTTCGACATTAATCAATTTGAACGACACTGGCTCAATGCCGAGTTGCGTTTCCATGCGAGTCCCCGAGTTGCATTTCTTATTCACCCTATCTTTTCATCTCTGCTCTACCCGCGACTTGTCGCTTGTTTGGTATTCGAGTCACAAGATTCAAGTAGTAGGGCTGCAAATACTTAGCCGCTAGAAACAATCATGGTAACGCAGCCCACCACTTAGCCGAGAAGACGAAAACAGAGAACAAAAGTGACCAACAATCTACTCGGTTCCTGCACCCTTTCTTCCTTAGCGATTTTCGTGTGCTCATTGACCTTTTGCTTGTTCTCTTGCTTGCCATGAAGCCGGGTTTCGGACAGCAGCAGAGTCGAAGAGTTGGCATATAGGTTTAAACACAGTACTCAATGCACTTATGAGTTCTGAAGTGGAGCAACCGAATAGACAAAGCACCAAGCCGAGTAAGAACACTTAAAGCAATTTTGGACGAGGGCAGTCCCCGAGAACAATTTCAGATTGCAGAGTAGAATTTCAACTCGGATAAGAGGGTACATACACATCTTTGCTCACGAATGAAAACGACGAAGTAGAGCTACATTCCAAGGACGCTTGGTTTCCTCTCCAGCTTTATCTGCCCTGTTCGCCTGCGATGGGCGCACGTCTACAAGATAGTACGCATCATTGTGCAGCGCTTTGCTCACAATGAAAGGCCCTTCCCAAGGAGGAGACAACTTGTGCATCCCGGCTGTGCGCTGCACCAGCCTAAGGACCATGTCTCCTTCTCGGAAAACCCTTGGGTTCACCTTTCGGCTATGATAACGCCGCAGGTTTTGCTGGTAGATAGCCGAACGTGACAGAGTCAGCTCTCTTGCTTCTTCAAGCAGGTCAACGTCGTCTTCTCGAGCTTCTCTCGCCTCCACCTCAGTGTAGAGGGCTACTCGGGGGGAGTCATGCTCTAGGTCTATTGGCAACACGGCCTCAGCCCCGTATACCAAGAAGAATGGCGTGTAGCCGGTTGACCGGTTAGGGGTAGTCCTTAGACTCCACAACACCGCTGGCAACTCTTCTAGCCAACACCCAGGTGTTTTCAGCAATGGCTCAATCAGCCTTGGCTTTATGCCTGCCAGTACCATCCCATTTGCTCTCTCAACTTGCCCATTGGAGGCAGGGTGCGCGACTGACGCAACGTCTAGTCGGATATGCTTATCTCTGCAGAATCGCACCATTGCCCCCTCTGCAAAGTTGGTGCCGTTGTCGGTGATGATACTGTGCGGGTAGCCATATCTCATGATCACATCCTTCACGAACTTCACAGCCGTGACCCCATCGCACTTCCGAATAGGTTTCACCTCGATCCACTTGGTGAACTTGTCCACCATGACCAAGATATGTGTCATATTGCCTTTAGCCGGCTTGAAAGGACCAACCATATCCAAGCACCAAACAGCAAATGGCCATGTGATAGGAATTGTTTTCAACTCGGAAGCTGGCATGTGAATCTTACTTGCAAACATCTGGCAGCCAGTGCACTTCCTCACAATGTCTTCAGCTTGCTGCAGTGCAGTGAGCCAGTAGAAGCCATGCCGAAAAGCTTTCTTGACCAAAGCCCGAGATGAGGCGTGGTGCCCACATTCCCCTTGATGTATCTCTACCAGGATTTCTTCTCCTTCCTCTGGGCTCACACAGCGTTGCAGCACGCCGGTGGCACTTCTCTTGTGCAGCACATCCCGGACTATGGTGTAGCCCTTGGACCTTCTCTGAATCTGCCTCGCAGTCACCTCATCTTCAGGTAAAGTGCCGTCCCTTAGAAAGGATAATATGGGCATAGCCCAACTCGGTGTCTCCCGCGTGGGAAACACTGGTTCGTCCAGTTCCATTGGGACAGGCCCTTGTGGTTGCACAGGAGGAGTGGGAGCGCTTCTCTGCAGCCCAGATCGATTGGCGAGAACTTCTTCAATGAATGCAACAGCTTCTGGGTTGAGGGTGGCAGTCCCCGAGTACGGAGTGGCAGTCCCCGAGTAGGGAGTGGCAGTCCCCGAGTAGGGAGCGGCAGTCCCCGAGTAGGGAGTGGCAGTCCCCGAGTAGGGAACGGCAGTCCCCGAGTAGGGAACGGCAGTCCCCGAGTAGGGAGCAGCAGTCCCCGAGTAGGGAACGGCAGTCCCCGAGTAGTGGACGGCAGTCCCCGGGTTCCCTGCAGCACTCTCCCAGTCAATCTCCATTGGGTCAGATTCTTCACTTGGCAGAGAAGGAACAAAGATGGATTCCGAGTTGGGGGAAGGCTTGATGGATGGCTTCCTCAAATGCTCCAAGGCAATCCCTGCCGGGATGGACTGCCGAGAAGATCCCAACTTGGACAGCTCGTCTGCTGCTTCGTTCTCTGCTCGGTGAATGTGCTGGAACTCACAGCCTTCGAAAAACCCAGTCATTGACTGCACCAAGAAACGATACGATGCCATGTTGGCATCCAACGCATCCCAGGTACCCGAGACTTGCTGCACCACCAGATCTGAATCACCATAGCATATAATGCGCTGCACGCCAACTTCCTTTGCTACTCG
This sequence comes from Alopecurus myosuroides, assembly GCA_028641055.1. NCBI lineage: Eukaryota > Viridiplantae > Streptophyta > Magnoliopsida > Poales > Poaceae > Alopecurus > Alopecurus myosuroides. The sequence goes on along the minus strand of CM054059.1, from coordinate 313,254,481 downwards.
CAAACCATGCACCACTGCCTCGTACTCGGCTACATTGTTGGATGCCTTGAAGTGAATCTGCAGCACGTACTTGAGTTGATCCCGCTTGGGTGATGTAAGCACAACGCCAGCACCAAGGCCTTCTTTCACCTTTGAGCCATCAAAATGCATTTTCCAATAGTTGGAAACTGGAGCAGGAGGTTCATATTGCATCTCGGCCCAGTCCACAAGAAATTCCGCCAGGACCTGAGACTTGATTGCTTCTCTTCTCGCGTACCCGGGAGCGTACGCGGCCAGCTCGATTTCCCACTTGGCTACTCTGCCACTCGCCTCCTTGTTTCCCATGATATCCGAGATGGGAGCAGAACTTACAACCGTGATGGGGTGCTCCTGGAAATAATGTTTCAGCTTCCTGGCGCCCAGGTACACACCATATGTCATCTTATGGTAGTGCGGATAGTTTTGCTTGGAACTGGACAGCACTTCACTGAGATAATAGACTGGGCGCTGCACACTCTTGCCTTCTTCTTCTCGCTCCACCACTATCACCACGCTGACTACTCGGTTAGTCGCAGCAATGTACAGCAGCATAGGCTCCTTGGGTAGCGGACTAGCCAAGACGGGAGCGCTAGCCAGCATTGCTTTTAGCTCATTGAATGCCACGTCCGCTTGCGGAGTCCAGACAAACTTGTCGCTTTTCTTCATCAGCTGATACAGAGGCAGAGCCTTCTCGCCCATTCGGCCCAGAAAGCGGCTCAGAGATGCCAGACACCCTGTGAACTTTTGCACATCTTTCAGTGATCTCGGCAAAGACATGCTCTCAATAGCTTTTATCTTAGAAGGATTGGCTTCGATGCCCCGACTAGAAACCAGAAAACCGAGTAGCTTTCCAGCTGGTACACCAAAGGTACACTTACTCGGATTCAGTTTCATTTTGTACCTGCGTAGGTTAGCAAAGGTTTCCTCCAGGTCGGCAAGCAGAGTATGTGTTTTATTCGTTTTGATGACAATGTCATCTACGTACACCTGCACATTCTTGCCGAGCTGGTCATGCAAGCATTTCTGCATGCATCTCTGATAGGTTGCACCCGCATTCCTCAGGCCAAAACACATGACACGATAGCAATACGCCTCGTACGGGGTAATGAAAGCAGTCTTTATTTGATCAGCAGGGTTGAGTGCAATCTGGTGGAAACCAGAGTAGGCATCTATGAAAGACAACAGTTCACAACCAGCAGTGGAATCGATCACCTGATCGATGCGAGGTAGCGGGAAGGGATCCTTGGGGCATGCCTTGTTCAAGTCGGTGTAGTCGACACACATGCGCCATGCAGTGGCAGCCTTGGGATCTTCCTTTTTCTTCTCGACCATGACCGGGTTGGCTAACCAGTCCGGGTGCAGCACTTCCATGATGAAGTTACTGATCAGCAGCTTGGTGATTTGATCACCGATGGCCTTCCTTCTCTCATCTCCGAAACGCCGCAAAGCCTGCTTCACGGGCTTGGCGTCAGGACGCACATGCAAAGAGTGCTCAACCAACTCCCTCGGGACTCCTGGTAAATCTTCATTGGTCCAGGCGAACACGTCCCGATTCTCACGGAGGAAGTGGATGAGCGCGCTTTCCTATTTCTCCGCCAACCCGGAACCAATGATGGCCACGCGCTCCGGGAACTCGGGGTCAACCTGGACTGTCTTGGTCTCCTTGGCAGCTTGGAAAGCAGTACCATGCTGGGTACTCGGCACACCTTGTGCGCCAGCTTGTGCGGACTGAGCCATGGCCACCACCTCGTACATCTTCTTCTTCTCGGCAGCGATAACCATTGATTCCGCCAGCTGAGAGCTAGCAGAGGCACACTCCATGGACTTCTTGTAATCTCCCGAGATGGTGATAATGCCATTGGGGCCGGGGATCTTCATCTTCAGATAAGCCACATGTGTAGAGGCCATGAACTTGCTCAGAGCAGGCCTGCCGAGTAGAGCATGATAAGGGCTCTGATGATCCACCACTTCAAACTGCAGGCGCTCTGTGCGGCAGTTCTCCCGAGTGCCGAATAGCACATCAATCCACACTCGGCCAATCGGATTGCACGAGATCCCGGGCACAATGCCATGGAAAGTGGTCTTGCTGGGCAGCATCATGTTCTCGGCCAGGCCAAGCTTCTCGAGTGTGTCCTTGTACACAATGTTGATGCTGCTGCCGTTGTCGATTAGCACCTTGCTGAACCTCACATTCTTCTCGGGGCCCAGGAAGGTAGGATCCAACACCAAGGCATATGTACCCGGATTGGGCATCACCTTGGGATGATCTGCCCGAGTCCACCTGATCTCCTGGTCACACCAATACATGTAGTGAGGGACAGCCGGAATCACTGCATTGACCTCCATGGCCCGCCGGTGCTGTGACTGCTTGTCGACTGCCTCAGAAGTGAAGATCATATAGCTCTCATGGTGCTCTTGGTACTGGTTGGAGCCATTGCCCCCATTGTTGCCATTGTTGCCATTGTTGTTGCCCTGATAGTTGTTGTTGCCTCTGTTGTTGTTGTTGCGGTTGTAGTTGTTGTTGTTGTTGCGGTATCTCTCGTTGTTGAAGTTCCGGTTGGCTCCTAAAGCCACCTGGTTGACATTCTCTCTTCTCGGGTATACTGGCGGCCGAGTTGCGGGTGCGCGAGTAGGCTGAACAGTAGCATTGGCGGCTGGCAGAGGAGGAGGAGGAGGCAAGCCGTCACTCTTGATCACATCCCACCACTCGCACTGCCGAGTAGTGTGGTTAGCAGGCCTCGAGGGATGATGAGTGTGAAAGCTGCATGGGCCATCCTTCATGTCATCGAAGACAAACTTCTTCGGCTGCTCGGAGTTCCCGCTACCCGACTGAGATGCGCGAAATGGCTTCTTGTTGCCTTGGCCCTGGTTCTGGTTCTGCCCGTAGGCTCCAGCAGGTTTTTGCCTTTGGCCACCACCGCCTCCGACATTCACTGCATTCACCTCCTCAGGGTCATACCGAGTATCTACTCGGCGCTTGTTGCGGAACTCGTTGCGCTTGCTGCTGTTGAAGTTTCTTCTCGGCTCAGAAGAGTCCATCAATGGCTGAGTGGGATCACCGAGTGCGTACTGATCCGCAATCTTGATGGTCTCGGCCAGGGTGTTCGGCATTTCCCTCTGCAATCTCTGCCAAAGCATGCTGCCGTGTCGGCAACCCTGCGCAAACCAAGTGATGGCTTGCGCTTCATTCACACCCTCACAAGTGTTCCTCAAGGTGCTCCACCGAGTAAGGTACTCGCGGTCCGTCTCGTCTTCTCGCTGCCTGCAAGCCGACAGCTGCTGTGGCCTATTCGGCCTCTTGTATGTACTCGTGAAGTTGCTGACGAAGGCGTCCGAGAAGTCCAGCCAGCAGTTAATGCTGTGCTTGGGCAAGTTGTTGAGCCAAGTGCGAGCTGGACCCTCTAGCATCTGCGGGACGTACCGCACTGCCCATCTCCTGTTGCCACCCGCAATATGGACTGCGGTGACGTAGTCATTGAGCCAATCTTCCGGCTTGGTGCTACCATTGTAGCTCTTGGTGCCTCTTGCGAGCTGGAAGCCCTTCACGGAAGGCTCGTTCATGATGCGCGGGCCAAAGCACTCGGGGTCGGGAGGACCCGTGCTCTCAAGCCGCGCCGACAAGCTGATACGGTCCAACTGGTGCCTTGCATCTCCAGGCGCCAACACGCGCTCACCAACACGGTCATGGATGTCATAACCAGCCATCTCCATAGCCGAGTAGCCATCATCATACCTATCCACCTGCATAGCTGCGGGCTGCTCCACCGGGTTGGCGACTGGTGCCACTGGGCGCGGCTGCTGCCTCTGCCGAGTAGGCTGAGCTGCAGGCTGCCGAGAAGTACCCGGACGCGCGGCTTCTCGGACACGGCTTTGAGCTTGATGGGCTTGAGAGCCTGCTCTTGCAGCGTTGTGTTCCTGCCCGGGCTGCTGCGGCACAGCAACCTGTTTCGCGGCAGCAGCCGGGTCATACACCTGCATTTGCCTGTCTCTACCCGAGCGCCCGCTGCGGCTCTTCTCGCGGCTAGGATGCGGTGACGAGGCCTGATCGTTAGATCTAGCCGCGTGCGAGTGAACCACCTGCGAAGCTCCAGCTCCCGGGTTGGCCTTCCGGAACTCCTCGTTCTGCCTAGCGGCCTCCAGCACCAACTCGTTGAGCCTCTCCTGCTGCCTGAGACGCGCCTCTGCATCCAGGCGCGGCAACTCGGCAGCCACGGCCTGTGCAGCTCTGAGCGTCTTGGCGGGTGTGCTGTACCTTGGCCTTGTGAAGGTGTTCGCGGTGGCGGACTGCGCGGGCACCTCCGCAACTGTCGCCATCTCGGCGCCCAGGTTGCGCCGCGTAGCGCCTACTCTGCTGGGCCTCCTGGCGACCGGCGTGAAGCCGTGAGCCTTGTTGTACTCAAGCTGGTCCAAACTCAGCTCAAGCCTGATCTTCTCCAACTCCGCCTGCTCGGCGAGCAGCTCCTAGCGTTGCCGCTCGAGCTGCTCCCTCGCGGCTAGGAGCTCGATGTCGGTGGGAGTGGGCATGCCGGTTCGCGCAGCAGACGCGGGGATGACCGTAGACGTGGAAGGTGGCAAGTTGCTCTCCTTCTCGTAGGGCCGGTGGTTCCTGCCTCCAGCAGGCGGGTCGTCAACCTCCTCGACGACGGCCGCAGCGCCAGTAGCAGCTGCGCCAGCGTTTGCCGCCAAACCCGTCACCATCACCTCAGCGCAGCATGCTGAGCTGCATGCAGGCCTTCCGCGAGCAGCAACTACCGCAGGAGGATCCTCCGCGTCATGCACCAGCTCGGGGTAGGCGCTGTTGGCGACGGTGGCGACGTAGACGAGATGCGAGCCGAAGGAGATCACCGAGCCGCCCTCGGGCATGGCCATGCCGCCGAAACAGCCGGCGTTGTCGGTGACGAAGTCGAAGGAGCCGAATCTGTGGACAAGGCCACAAACTACGCGCTCCGCTGATGAAGATCCCGTCCGAACAGAAACTCCAGCCAGCGCCGCTGGTTGCCCCACGGTGGGCGCCAACTGTCGTGGTGGTGTCACGGCAGATGCCATGGGATGGCTAATGATGTGGGGACGATGGACGCTGGAGGTGTCCGGGGAGGGATCACGCGACGAGTAGCCGCGTGAGGTAAGATCCACACAACACAAACAACACGATGTACCCAGGTTCAGGGCCCTCGTGAGGAGGTAAAACCCCTACTCCTGCCTTTCTCTATGTATTACGATGTCTCTCCGAGTAGCCACAGTACAAATGGTATCTCTACCGAGTAGCCTCTCTCTCTTCTCCGAGTAGAGCTAGGTCAAGAACTTAGGGTTTCTAGGGTTCACTATGAGCCACTGTTAGCGTGCCTCGCGCAGGAGGCGGCGGGGCACCTTATATACATGGTGCCCAGCCGGATACGTCCAAATCTAGACAAGTGTCGACATAGTGTGCACATCGTCCTTTCTCCGAGTACCCGCTGACAGCTTTGGTTCCTAACCTTGGCTGCTTCTGTAAAGTCGTTGGGCAAAACTAGGGGACAGACTGGTATCACTGTACCTAGGCACAGAGTAGGCCCCCCTTATCCTGCCACGGCCTGCTTCCATGCTGTCACTGTCAGACAGGCCGGTCCCATGTGAACAGTAGTTCGAATGCTGCCAAGTACGGACCCAGGATACGCGGGATCCTGTGTCAGAACGGCTCCTTTGACTTTCTGGCCCGAGTAGGTTCCCGCCAATTGTTCCCGCCAATTGTACTCGGGCCAAGCCTTCTACTCGACAGGGTAGAACTTGATTGATATCCTCTTCTAGTCATCTTGAGGTGAGACCGAGTAGCAGTCGACCGGGTAGCGAGTACCAGGTAGTCGGCTACTCGACCAAACCTCTCTTCTGTAAGCTGCCTTTACCACCTGTCTTTACCCTACTCGGGGGTTTCTTTTGGCCGGGTGGGGAAGAGTCTTGGCAGTAGAAGTATGAGAGCTGCCAGTGCTTGACATGGGAATTGAGGGTGAGGGGTGGCATCAGAGAGTTCTTGCGGCGCTGGATAGAAACCCCGCCGCAAGCGAGAAGCGCCCCGTCACCGCTTTCGCGGCACGGTTTGCATTGAAAGAGCTCAATAAAAAGAGCTAGACTTGGTGGAGTGCACAAGTAGGATTCGGAAAGAACAATAAAGTGGGAAATGTTTAGAACGGAATTGGGTCCGATGTCAAAGATGCGAAGGCCATAGTGACTAAGGACATCACGGAAAAAAGGGTGACCCGGCGGTCGAAAACCCCGGGTCACATGTTCCACGAAACATATTACCTCATCTTTTGTTGGGGTAGGCCGGGTCTCCTTACCCGGCACCCTCCACTGGATATCTTCTTGAGGAGGAAGAACCCCCAGCTCCACCAGCTCCTCTAGCTTGGCCTTTGTGACCGTAGACCGTGCCCAGTTGGCGGATATGGAGTTGGTGGTTTTAGCCTTGGTTGGAGTCTTCCCCTGCTTCTTGGGAGCCATGTGGTCGATCTGCAAAGTACAAGATAAAAGGTTAAGAGAATTAAGACACGGAAATTGCGAGCCGGCCAAGTATAGGCCGGGTAATATTGAGACATGAAAGACTGTGAGTAGTCCGGGTGTTAGCTCGCAGAATAAAGTTCGAAATTATCCGGGTGTCAAGTATTATGGCGAAAGTTATGGGATCTAAATGTTGAAGAAGCTTTTGAGGGCGATGGGTGACTATGCAGGCATTTAACGCGAACGAAAGGAACTAAAAAAGGGGAAGTCTGGCCGGGTGATTGAGGCCAGGGCGGAAATTTTGAGTGGATCGAGCCCCGATTGGGAGTCTTATCTTCAGATTCCTGGCAAAATTAATGCTTGCGGGCGGTAGGAGAGTGGATTGAAATCCATAGTTCACCTATTAGACGAGTTGGAGAGAAGGCTAGCAACCTAATTCGGCGTAGCCAAGGAAACATGGGCGGGTCGATTTGGATCTAATCTAAGATGAAATCCAAATATTGCAAGGGAAAATTAATGGGCGCAAAAGGGCTTACCGGAGGAGATCTGAGTGAAACCTTGCGGAGGCAAATGGCGCAGCCCTGGTGTCCCTTCGCGGTTCTTGATGGGCCGGATGGAGATTCGCCGGCGGGTCTCGGCGGCGGTGCAGGGCGAGCGGTGGCGGAGCGCAGCCTCCGTCCGATGGGCTCCGGTGATGCGCGCGGGATTTCCGTGGTGGCGCTCAGCGGGAGTGAGCTCTGAGGGAGAGAGGAAGCAGAGTGGGGGGAAATGAGCCGTTAGGGTTTAGGTTACCCCCCAGGGAGCTTATTTATAGGGTGAGTGGATAAGCCCGGTTCACTGAACGGGAGCCGGGAGTTACGGAAATAAACGGCTGTTAATTTGAGTTTTGGCGAGATATGCGCCAAATATTGTGCAAGGCCTCTGGGTAAAAGGAAGAAGGAAATTAACCCCGCGATTTCAGGGTCGATTATCGGGTGCGAAATTTTGACATTTTGGGATGTTATCTGGGAAAGTAAGTTGGATAATTGGGAAAGAGCCGGATTACTATATGGCCACCATGGAGTAAGGCCTAGCTGAATATCAAAACATCTTAACCCGGTCTCTATATGCCCGTACGTTTAATATCTTTGCAGGGAATAGCAAGCGCTTCAAGGAGGATCCATGAAGCACAGGCTATTCTGGGGACTACTGATGGGGGGACGATAACCCGGTATGCCAAATTCCAAGGAGTAACCCGGCCCAAAGGACGCTGTACAGGATCCGGCTAAGGATAAGGAAATTAGTGAAGGCTCCAGCTTGTAGGCCCAGTAACCCGGGTTGTGGGTTATGGTAAAGGAAAATTAGGGTTTGTGCGCCGTGTCCGGGTAGGATCCAGGGTGCGCCTTGGAGAATAAGCCAGGGGGTACGGGTGCTTTATAAACCGACCCCCAGGTCTAGTTTAGGCAGAGACCTAAGAACCCTAGCAACATCGTGTGATATCGAGCATCAAGTGTAGTTCCAGAGTTGAGTTATTATATCAAGATCGGAGACTCGACGACTTTGATTGCCGGCTACCAGATCGAATTACGCCATGTTTTCCTCTGAGCTAAACCCTCTCCCAAATGCCTGTGTCGTCTTGCCCCAAGATCAGTTACCCCCGGTAACATCTGCCGTGATTATCCCACGACACTATGATTGCTAGAAGTTTGTAAAAAGTCATACCATGTCGTCGGAAACAAAACAAACATGACTTACTGGGAAGCAAATAAAAGAAATTGAATATTAGAGAGTTTTCTAATATACTTGCACAAGCTTATGCAATACCCCCCCCCCCCCACAAAATTGTGCTATAGATCTAATCGTATCTACGCATAGTACGCTCTGATATCACTGCTGGTCTATGTTGCAGAATTTAATTTTTCCCCTATGTTGTCCGCGAAGATCACTATGCAGATAACGAGACATGCCCATACATGCGAGGATCAGGATAACAACTCACCGGGCATCAGATTCGATGTAGTCGTAGAATAATTCTGAACAATCGTAGACCCTCACAACTAGGCCTTGTCGTGGTGGTGTCACGGCAGATGCCATAGGATGGCTAAAGTTGTGGGGACGATGGACGCTGGAGGCGCTCGGGGAGGGATCACGCAGCGAGTAGCCGCGTGAGTGTGAAGCTAGCACTACAAACAACAAGATCTACCCAGGTTCAGGGCCCTCGTGTGGAGGTAAAACCCCTACTCCTGCCTTTCTCTCTTTATATTCGGGTCTCACCGAGTAGCCACAGTACAAGTGTTTCTCACTACCGAGTAGCCACTCTTCTCTCTAAGCTACTGTAGTCCTTAGTCGTGTCGTGGATCGTGCGTCGTCCCTCGCGCAGGAGGAGGCAGGGCACCTTATATACTGGTGCCCAGCCGGATATAGCCAAGATGTCGACACTATGTGCATACTGTGTACTTCCGGGTTCTCGCTGACCACTTTACACCTTTTGGCTTCCTGGATTGTCTTCATGTGCAAAGTCGTTCCGCAAAACCGAGGAGCTGATCTGTTATCACTGCCATGAACACAGAGTAGGTCCCCCCTATCCTGTGACGCCCTGCTGACACACTGTCGTGGTCAGGCACGCGCTCTGTAGATGAACAGTGCTGTGAACAGTGACAAAGTACGGACCCGGGATACGCGGGATCCTGTGTCAGAACGGCTCCTTTGACTTCTGGCCCGAGTAGGAGACCGCCATTTCTACTCGGACCACTTCCTCTACCCGGAGGAGAATAACTTCCTTGATTCTTCCTCCTGGCCTTCAGTGTATACGGCCGAATAGCGGACGACCAGGTAGCGAGTACCGGGTAGCCGCTACTCTGCCAAGCGTCTCTTCTGTTCTTGCTCTTAGCACTTGCCTTTACCCTACTCGGGGGTATCCCCCCGACATTAGTCCCCGAAGCTGGTAGAGTCCTGCGAACTTGTTCACTGGGCTCTGCCAGCTTAAAAAACCAATCTTGCCTTTGAGCCTTAGGTTGCTGAGTAGAACCTCCGAGTAGCTCTTTATTCTGTCTCAAGTTTCTTCTTTTCCGAATAGGGCCACTTCTCTTCCCTGTCGCCGAGTAAAATGACTTGGTGAGATTTCCAATCAGAATATCTGCGTGGCAGAGCGAAATCCGGCTTTCGGCAGCACAACTGAGCACGTGTCGCGTTCCCGTACCCCCGACGCCTCGGTGCCCGGGATCTGACAGGCCATGCGCCCAGTTTTCACGGCCCGGGCCCACTAGCCCGTTATGTCCCATGAAGCGCAGTTATTACCCACGATCGCGTCGTGGGATCAATTGTGGCCGTTACGCGCGCGTTCTGCGCTGTGTGCGTTTCTAACCGGCCCACACACCCCACGCTGCACGATCCCTGGGCGTAACTGATCCCATTACTTTCAATCGTAACGGCAACCCGAGGGGAGGTATAAATACCCCCTCGGTAACTCCCTTCTCCTCTTCCTGCCTTCACTTTATCCTCGCCTCTTCGTTTCTCCGCCGCCGTCGAGCTCTTCGCCGCCGTGCCCCTCGTAGCGCCGAAAGGCTAATCTTTTCCGCCGAGTTCCACCAAATTTTCTTCCCTGCTCGATGGCTCGTGATGACGGCGCCCGCACCGGGTGGTCTGGATCCACCGTCACTGCAGAGGAGTGCCAATGGTTGGTGAACACGCGGCGAGTTCCTGCCGGCGTCCGCTGCCGGCCTCCCGCTGGCGAGCTCGTCCCCGCTCCGGAGGCGGACGAGCACGTGGTCTTCCTCGCGCACTTCGCGCGGGGATTCGGGCTTCCGGCATCTGATTTCTTCCGCGGCTTCCTCGACCACTTCGGGATCCTGCCGCACCACCTGCCACCGAATGCGGTAGTGATGCTCGCATACCACGCCGTGGTGTGCGAGGCATTCTTGGGCGTGCGCCCCACGCCGATGACCTGGGCGCACTTCTTCTTCTTCAGGAAGCAGAGCAAGGCCAAGCCGGGTAGCGCGGAGAGCAGCCGCGGCGTGACCGAGACCAGCAGCGCCATGATGGTGCAGCGTAGCGGGACCAACCACCCGCGCATCAAAGGTCTTGATTCCGTGCGCAAGTGGCAGAGAACTTTCTTCTACGTGAAGAACATCTCTGTCAAGGAAGACGAGCCCCTGGTGGACCGGATCAACCTCCCCCGGTGGACCAATTCGCCTCCTACCGGGCAGAATTGGGGATTCAAGCCCCCGCTAGATGGCGACATCAAGCAGATCAACACGCGCCTCGCCAAGCTGAAGGAGAGCGGACTCAAGGACGACGACCCCATCGCCTGCTGGATCTCCAGGCGAGTGCTCCCGCTGCAGCGCCGCGCACACCTCATGTGCTACATGGGCGGCAACCGAGATTGCACTCGGACGACCACATTCGAGCTCAGCAACGCGGATGTGGCCGTCTCGGCGCGCTCCATCATGAGCACCAGCCTCAGGGACAACTGGCAGTACGGCTTTGTGCCGTACAGCCGTACGAAGCCAATCAAGCGGGTTAGTACTCTTCTCCCTGTTTCCTGCATACAGATTCCGAGTAGATAGCCTTCTTAGCTTGGGGTGCTTAGTATCCGCACTCGGTGCCGAGTAGGACACTTAGCCGTATTGCTTAGGCTTCATGTGCTTTATGTTTGCACGCCACGCCGAGTAGGACACTTAGCAGTATCGCTTAGGCTTTATGTGCTTTATGTTTGCACGCCACGCCGAGTAGGACACTTCACTCTATTATACTTTGTGCTAGCATCCTGTCCCGAGTAGAATCCCTTATGCTGCTCAACTAATTTGTGCTGCTTGCTTATATCTCCAGCGCCTTTCTCGCCAGCTCGCTGAGAGCGAGGAGCGCTTCGAGGCCAATTGGCACGCAGATCGGACAGAGGACGACGAGGTCTCCTACGACACCACGGACAAACTCAATATCCCTCATGCCGCCCAGACGGATAAGCATCATGTCGATGCGTCCGTTCGGGACTGGTCCGAAGACGACGACGAAGGTGATTGAGTTCACCTTTATGGTCGCGGGTAGCGCAACCCGATTCCCTCCTGTTTCCTGATTGTTTTATTCTTCTCAACTCTACAGAAGATGCTGATGCTGAAGAGGAGGGTGAGGACGAGGACGAGGACGCCCTTGACGTCGATCCGCTTGCAGTTGCTGCTCCCGCCACTCGCAAGAGGGCGGGTAGTGGTGCTCAAGAGCCCACCGCGAAGAAAGCCAAGAAGGCCGTGAAGAAGGTAAAGCAGGGGAGACGGCTACCCCCTTCTCGTGCCGGGTAAGCGATTTTCTTCCAAGTTGCAATTTGCTGTTGCTGCTTCCTCGGAACTCCTTATTCTGCTACTGCTTTCTCGATTTCTTCTGTTTCTCACACTCTTCTTATGAACTTCTTTCTTCTCTTCAGCGCCCCCTTGGACGCTAATGCTGCTGCCGCACCCACCAAGTCCAAGTCCAAGAAGAGATCCGCCATCGACCTAGATGCGCTCATCGATCTCTCTGAAGAGGACGAGGTCGCTGCACGGGACAGGGTGCGCGCGCCCTCTCCTGTGAAAGGAGAAGACGAGGACAACGCCCAGGACATGGATACTGGTGCCCACGATGCCGACCAGGAGCAGCAGGCCCGCGCAGAACAGGAAGCGCAAGATGCTGCTCATGATGAGAGACCCCCTTCTCCCCGAGTTGCCACAACCGGGGAGAACACAGAACAAGACCCCGAGCAACAAGATCGTGCCGCCCTTGAGCGGCAGGAAGAAAACCAGGAGCAGCAGGACATTGACACTGCTGCCCAAGACGACCCCGCGGCCCAGCCGCGGGTAGAAGGACAAGAAGAAGCACAACCAGATCCTGCTGCCGAGCAGCAGGTTGAGACAGTTGACATGGAGCAAGACCTGCAGAGCCACGCGCAGCCGGACGCTGCGCCGGGTAGCGGGCCCTTGGTGCCGCCTACCCAGCAGGGCACCGCATCCACCGCACCGAGCTCCCCGCCGGTGAAGAAGACCAAGATCACAGCCAGCCCTCCAGCTAAGAAAGATGCGGCCGAGAAGAAGGCTGCTGAGAAGAAGGCCGCCGAAGAGAGAGCCGCCGAGAAGAAAGACACCGAGAAGAAAATTATCGAGAAGAAGACTGTCGAGAAGCCAGCCGCCGAGAAGAAGGCCACCGAGAAGAAAGCCGCCGAGAAGCCAGCTGCTCAGCTAGACGCCGCTGTCCGCAGGAATCCTCCTCGTGGCGCTGCGCAAGATTCTGCCGTGATACCGCCACCTAAACCAAAGGCGAAGCCTACCGTGAAGAGTGGGCAGCTCACTATTGGTGCTTCCGGCAGCGCTGAAGGCATACCTGCTGGATCAAGCCTTCGCGATTCGCCTGCCTACCCGCCTTACATGTTGCAGACGAGCAAGAAGTACAGCATCCCGCTAAGCGCGGCCGAGAAGAAACTTGCTATTACCAGAGGCAAACAGGCCCAGGCTGTGGACTCCAAGCCGCCAGCCAAGAACAAGAACAGGGCCCTTTCAATTTTCTCGCGCGAGGTCCAGGAGACCGAGGTGACGTCCACGGGGCTTGAGCAGATGATCGACCGGGTAGGCTTCATTGAAGCTGACTGGAACAACGACGTCCTTGGCAACGAGCCCTGGCACGGCCTTGCCTTGGGCAAGCTGGACCACTGGCGCACTGACTGGAACAAGGCGGACATGGGCTACAATCCCATGACCATCTCGTCCTCCACCAGTACGCTTGCCGCGAAGCTGTTCGTCCACCGCAAAAATGCAGAAGACATCGAGCAAACCTACGCGGTAAGTTTTGCTTGTCTGTTCCGAGTTGCTTTTTTCTTCTCTTCTACTCTTCTCCTTCTTCTTATCCATCACCCAGTCCCCGAGATTCGGGCCGAGTAGACGAATACTCAACCGAGTTGCCGTCTTCTCGGGTTGAATCTTCAAAATTTCGTCTGATTCCTTTTCTTTCTGCCTCTCAGAATAGCCTCTTGAAGAGAACAAATCTGTACCGGTCACTGCTCTGGAATCACAGCATTGCAAGAAGGCGCCTTGAGGCCCTAGAAGCAGAACGTAGAAGTGATGCCGTGACAGAGAAGGAGGTCGTGGCTCGTACTCTCAAGATTTCCGAGATCGAAAGTAAGCTTTTAGCTACGCGGTTCATGCGTTTCGTGTTTGCGCCCGCTTATGCTTTCTGCTTTAACTGATTTTACCCTGCAGGTAAGTTTAAGGCGCTGGAAGATGAGCACAAGCACTGCCATGTGTTTGTTGAGAATGCTGAGACCACCATCAAGAAAATGGAAGGTGAGTTGCCGTATTTTCGGCTTGTATTTCTTCTTTATTCTTCGCTACTCTACTAACCTTGTTCCTCTCTCCGCAGAAGATCACAAGAAATTTGTTGAAGAGCATCTCGACTGCCTCAAACCCGCCGAGGTGCAGCAGCAGTTGGAGAGCCAGGCAGTAGAGCTTAAGAAAGAGCATGCCACCGAGATGGAACCTCTCCAAGTCCAGCTGCGAGCCGCCCTCCAAAATGCCCTTGACATAGCTGCCGAGAAGAACAACATAACTGCCGAGAAGAACAAGATTGAAGCAGCTGCCAAGGCTGAGAGAAGGGCTCTTGAGCTGGAGTGCGATACGCTGAGGAAGAGCAACTCAGATCTCATGCTCCAGCTGGCCCAGTTCCGGAGGGTGGAAGAAAGGCACGTTGCTGATGAGGAGTCATGGGAGAAGAAGCTGCAGTCGCTACTTTGCGAGCTGAATAGTAAGTACCCGCTTCTCCGTGCTTCGCTGTCTCCTTTTGCTTCTCTGTTGCTTGATTCGCTTCTCTTCTCTGCCTCGGTCTCTAATCTTTTTGATAGCTTTTTCAGAAATTTTCCCCGACCTCAGCTCGGCTTGCAAACCTGCTCTGTCAAAGGCCCAAGCAGCTCGCACCGAGAAGGGCGAGCCCATGGACACTAAAGCCTCGATCGAAGACAGCTTCACAAACATGCAGGGGCAGCTCCAACGTCTAAGGGGTGTGGGCACCGATCTGGTGCGCACTGCCTTCAAACTCCATGACTTGTTTTGGCCTCGAGACTCTGTGCCAGCAACCATCCGTGGGCTCGCCGAGAAGCTGAATGGCGTGAAAGCCGAGCTGAAGCAATGGCGGGCATCCGGAGCTCGGGCAGGCGCGGATATGCTGCTCCTCTTCATCTGCAACTGGTATGAGAACCTCAATCTCAATACCATCCTCGAGATGCACCGCGATTCCAAGTGGGAGAAGGAACCCGAGTGCGTGGCTCGCCGTCAGGCAGTCGCGTGGTAGATCGCCTCCTACGCGGATACCGCGCACAACATCGAAGGCCTCCCCGAGCCCGACACGGATGTGGAAGGTGAGGGCGACGACGAGGATGAAGATGATGACGAGGAGGCCACGGTGTCAGACGGGATGAGCTTCTTCGCCAGCACCGATGAGAAGTCCGAGAAGGGCAAGGGCGCGGCCGTCGCGGATAGCGACGAAGAAGCCGAAAGCGTGGAGATGACCATCGACACCGCAGCCCTTGAGTTCGGCACTTCATCAAGCGCAGCCCTCGATGACACGGCGCGAATCCACGCTCAATCTGCTGCCTCCACTTCAGCGACGGACCCCATCTCGGTGCCCACAGCCACTTCTGATCAGGCTGCCACCAACCCGGAAGCGGATGTCGCCAACCCGGAAGCTGACGCTGCCAAGGCCACCCCCGAAGCTGATGCCACCAAGACCAACACTGAGAATGCTGCTACCTCCACCTGATTATGTCCTGCCACACTTATGCTTGAAACTTTTATCAGATCCCCGGAATGTCGGGTGCAGATGTACTGAACAATTTATCTTCCCGTTGCTACTCAGTTTTATTTCATTTGAAGTTTTTATACTTAGTAATTTGAGCAGCTTTGGCTTGATGTCGGGTTGCGTTATCATGCGAGTCCCCGAGTTGCATTTTTCATCCACCCTTCCTTTTCATCTCAGCTCTTACCTGCAACTTGTTGCTTTTTTGGTATTCGAGTCACAAGAGTTCAAAGTTGAGGTTTCAAATACTTAGCCACTTAGGAAACAGTCATAGTAACGCTACCCACCACATAGCCGAAAAGGATAACAACAGACAGTAAAAAACACTCTATTCGGTTGCCACTCGCTTCCTTCCCTTTGCAATTTTTCATGTGTTCATTGACTCTTTGGCTTGTTCTCTGGCTTGCCATGAAGCCGGTTTGCGGACAGCAGCAGAGTCGCAGAGTGTCCGGTGAGTATAAACACACTACTTTGTATGCTTTTGAAATTCTAAGCGTAGCAGCCGAGTAGACAAAGAGACAACAGAGTAGAAACACTTAGAGCAATTTTGGAGGAGGGCAGTCCCTGAGTTCAATTTTTGATTGAAGGGTATGAGCTTTTACTCGGATAAGAGAGTACATACACACTTTTGCTCATGAATGAAAGCGACGAAGTAGAGCCACATTCCAGGGGCGCTTAGACTCCTCTCCCGCTTTATCCGCCCTGTTCTCCTGTGATGGACGCACGTCGACAAGGTAATAGGCATCATTGTGCAAAGCCTTGCTCACAATGAACGGCCCTTCCCATGGAGGGGACAGCTTGTGCATCCCGGCTGTGCGTTGGACAAGCCTCAGGACCATGTCTCCTTCTCGGAAAACCCTTGGGTTCACTTTTCGGCTGTGATAACGCCTCAAGTTTTGCTGGTAAACAGCCGAACGTGACAGAGTAAGCTCTCTTGCTTCTTCTAGCAGGTCAACGTCGTCTTCTCGAGCTTCTCTCGCCTCCGCCTCAGTGTAGAGGGTTACTCGGGGGGAGTCATGCTCTAGGTCGATTGGCAACACGGCTTCAGCCCCGTAAACCAAGAAGAATGGCGTGTAGCCGGTTGACCGGTTAGGGGTAGTCCTTAGACTCCACAACACCGCTGGCAACTCGTCTAGCCAACACCCAGGTGTTTTCAGCAGTGGCTCAATCAGCCTTGGCTTTATGCCTGCAAGCAGCATGCCATTTGCTCTTTCCACCTGCCCATTGGACGCGGGATGCGCGACGGACGCGACATCTAGTCGGATGTGCTTATCTCTGCAGAATCTCACCATGGCTCCCTCAGCAAAGTTGGTGCCGTTATCTGTGATGATGCTGTGCGGGTAGCCGTATCTCAGGATCACATCCTTTAAGAATTTCACGGCTGTAGCTCCATCGCACTTCCGAATAGGCTTCACTTCAATCCATTTGGTGAACTTGTCCACCATGACTAAGATGTGTGTCATATTGCCTCTAGCCGGCTTGAAGGGGCCGACCATATCCAAACACCAAACAGCAAACGGCCAAGTGATGGTAATGGTTTTCAACTCGGAAGCAGGCATGTGGATCTTACTCGCGAATCTCTGGCAACCGTTACACTTTCTCACGATGTCTTCAGCTTGCTGCAGAGCGGTGAGCCAGTAGAAGCCATGCCGAAAAGCCTTCTTGACCAAAGCCCGAGAAGAGGCGTGATGCCCACACTCTCCTTGGTGTATCTCTACCAGAATCTCTTCTCCCTCTTCCGGTTCCACACAGCGCTGCAACACGCCAGTGGCACTTCTCTTGTGCAGCACTTCTCTGAAGATGGTGTAGCCTTTGGATCTTCTCTGAATCTGCCTTGCGGCAACCTCATCATCTGGCAAGGTGCCGTCCTTTAGAAAGGATAATATGGGCATGGCCCAACTCGGCGTCTCCCGCGCGGGAAGCACTGGTTCGTCCACTTCCATTGGAACAGGCAATGTTGCATCATTTTCTGGGTTGGGGTTGACTCTCTGCAGCCCCGAGCGGTTGGCAAGGACTTCTTCAAGGAATGCGACAGTCCCCGAGCTGAGAGGGGCAGTCCCCGAGTAAGGAGGAGCAGTCCCCGAGTAAGGAGGAGCAGTCCCCGAGTAAGGAGGAGCAGTCCCCGAGTAGGGAGGAGCAATCCCCGAGTAAGGAGGAGCAGTCCCCGAGTAGGGAGGAGCAGTCCCCGAGTAGGGAGGAGCAGTCCCCGAGTAGAGAGGGGCAGTCCCCGGGTTGCAGGCGCCAGTCCCCGGGATGGAGACGGCAGTCCCCGGGTCTCCTTTTGCACCTTCCCAGTCAATCTCCATTGGGACAGTTTCCTCATCAGGCAGGGGAGGAACGAAGATGGACTCCGAGTTGGGGGATGGCTTGATGGATGGCTTTCTCAAATGCTCCAAGGCAATCCCAGCCGGGATGTACTGCCGAGAAGATCCCAACTTTGACAGCTCATCAGCTGCTTCATTCTCTGCTCGGTGGATGTGCTGGAACTCGCAACCTTCAAAGAATCCTGTCATGGTTTGAACCAGGAAGCGGTATGACGCCATGTTGGCATCCAGAGCATCCCAAGTGCCAGAGACTTGCTGCACAACTAGATCCGAGTCGCCATAGCATATGATGCGCTGCACACCAACCTCCTTTGCTACTTTTTGGCCATGTACCACAGCCTCGTACTCTGCAACATTGTTGGATGCCTTGAAGTGAATTTGCAGCACATACTTGAGTTGATCTCGCTTGGGTGACCTAAGCACTACGCCAGCACCAAGGCCTTCTTTCATCTTGGAGCCATCAAAGTGCATCTTCCAGTAGTTGGACACCGGAGTAGGAGGCTCGTACTGCACCTCAGCCCAATCCACCAGAAATTCTGCCAAGATCTGAGACTTGATGGCTTCTCTTCTCGCATACGCGGGAGCATACGCGGCCAGCTCGATTGCCCACTTGGCTACTCTGCCACTCGCTTCCTTGTTGCCCATGATATCCGAGATGGGAGCTGAGCTCGCCACCGTGATGGGGTGTTCTTGGAAGTAGTGCTTCAGCTTCTTGGCTCCCAGGTACACACCGTAGGTCATCTTCTGATAGTGAGGGTAGTTCTGTTTGGAGCTGGACAGCACCTCACTGAGATAATACACCGGCCTCTGCACACTCTTGCCTTCTTCTTCTCGTTCCACCACAATTACTACGCTGACTACTCGGTTAGTGGCAGCAATGTATAGCAGCATTGGCTCCTTGGGTAGCGGGCTAGCCAGGATGGGAGCGCTACCCAGCATTGCCTTTAGCTCTTTGAATGCCACATCCGCTTGCGGTGTCCAGACGAACTTGTCACTTTTCTTCATCAACTGATACAAAGGCAGGGCCTTCTCGCCCATTCTGCCCAAGAAACGGCTCAGTGATGCCAAGCACCCAGTGAATTTTTGCACATCCTTCAGGGATCTCGGCAAAGACATGCTCTCATTAACTTTTATCTTTGAAGGATTGGCCTCAATGCCCCGACTGGATACCAAGAAGCCGAGTAGCTTGCCAGCCGGGACGCCAAAGGTGCATTTACTTGGGTTCAGCTTCATCTTATACTTGCGCAAGTTAGCGAAAGTTTCCTCAAGGTCACTAAGCAGAGTATGTGTTTTATTCGTTTTGATGACAATGTCATCTACGTACACCTGCACATTCTTGCCAAGTTGATCATGCAAGCATTTCTGCATGCATCTCTGATAAGTGGCACCCGCATTCCGCAACCCGAAACACATGACACGATAGCAATAAGCCCCGTACGGGGTAATGAAAGCAATCTTTATTTGATCAGCAGGATTGAGAGCTATCTGGTGAAAACCAGAGTAGGCATCTATGAAAGACAGCAGTTCACAACCAGCAGTGGAATCGATCACCTGATCGATGCGAGGTAGCGGAAAGGGATCCTTGGGGGCATGCCTTGTTCAAGTCGGTGTAGTCGACGCACATACGCCATGCGGTAGCAGCCTTGGGATCCTCCTTCTTCTTCTCGACCATGACCGGGTTGGCTAGCCAATCCGGATGCAGCACCTCCATGATGAAATTGCTTATCAGCAACTTGGTGATCTGGTCACCTATGGCCTTCCTCCTCTCATCTCCGAAACGGCGCATAGCCTGCTTCACTGGTTTGGCGTCAGGACGCACATGTAGCGAGTGCTCAACCAACTCCCTCGGGACACCTGGTAAATCCTCATTGGACCAGGCAAACACGTCCCGATTCTCACGGAGGAAGTGGATGAGCTCGCTTTCCTATTTCTCTGCCAACCCGGAGCCAATGATGGCCACGCGGTCGGGGAACTCAGGGTCAACCTGGATCTTCTTTGTCTCTTGAGACGCCTGGAACGCGGCTCCGTGCTGGGAACTCGGCACGCCCTGCGCACCAGCTTGCGCGGATTGCGCCATAGCCACCACCTCGTACATCTTTTTCTTCTCGGCAGCAATCACCATGGACTCCGCCAACTGAGAACCAGCAGAGGCACACTCCATGGACTTCTTGTAATCACCAAAGATGGTAATCACGCCATTGGGATCAGGGATCTTCATCTTCAGATATGCAGTGTGGGTAGAGGCCATGAACTTGCTCAGAGCAGGCCTGCCGAGTAGAGCGTGATAGGGGCTCTGGTGATCAACTACCTCAAACTGCAGTCTCTCTGTGCGGCAGTTCTCCCTGGTGCCGAATAGCACATCTATCCACACTCGGCCAATCGGATTGCAAGAGACTCCCGGCACAATGCCATGGAAGGTGGTCTTGCTAGGTAGCAGCATGTTCTCGGCCATACCAAGCTTCTCGAGTGTGTCTCTGTACACAATGTTAATGCTGCTGCCGTTGTTGATCAGTACCTTGCTGAACCTCACATTCTTCTCGGGGCCCAAGAAGGTAGGATCCAGCACCAAGGCATAGCTACCCGGGTTGGGCATCACCTTGGGATGATCTACTCGGGACCACTTGATCTCTTGGTTGCACCAATGCATATAGTGAGGAACAACAGGGATCACAACATTGACCTCCATGGCACGCCTGTGCTGGGATTTCTTGTCGACAGGCTCAGAGGTGAAGATCATGTAGCTCTCGTGGTGCTCCTGATACCGATTGCGGTCTCCGCCACCATTGTTGCCATTGTTGTTGTTACCTTGGTTGTTGTTGCCTCTATTGTTGTTGCGGGTGTAGTAGTAGTTGTTGTTGTTGTTGCGGTAGCCATCGTTGTTGAAGTAGCGGTTGGCTCCTAAAGCCACCTGGTTCACGTTCTCTCTTCTCGGGAAGGCTGGAGGCCGAGCAGCAGGTGCGCGGGCAGGCTGTACAGCGGCATTCGCAGCTGGCAGAGGAGGAGGAGGAGGCAGGCCCTCATTCTTGATCTCTTCCCACCAACTGCACTGCCGAGTAGTGTGGTTGGCGGGTCTTGCGGGATGCCGAGTGTGGAAGCTGCATGGGCCATCCTTTATGTCCTTGAACACGAAGTTTGGAGCAGGACCCGAGCTGCCGCTACCCTGCTTCTTGTTGCCTTGGCCCTGATTCTGGTTCTGCCCGTATGGAGCTCCAGCAGTTTTCGGCCTCTGGCTACTCCCAGCTCCGGTAGCCACTGCATTCACCTCCTCTGGGTCGTACCGGGTGTCAATCCGGTCACCTCTGCGCTTGTTGTGGAACTCATTGCGCTTGCTGGTGTTGATGTTGTAGTTCCTTCTCGGCTCAGCAGCATCAAGAAGAGGCTGTGTCGAGTCACCGAGTGCGTACTGATCCGCAATCCGGATGGTCTCAGCAAGGGTACTCGGCATCTCCCTCTGGAGCCTTTGCCACAACATGCTGCCATGCCTGCAGCCCTGCGCAAACCAAGTGATGGCCTGGGCCTCATTCACACCCTCACAGGTGTTCCTCAGAGTACTCCACCGAGTAAGATACTCGCGGTCCGTCTCCTCTTCCCGTTGTCTGCAAGCGGATAGCTGCTGCGGCCTATTCGGCCTCCGGTAAGTGCTGGTGAAGTTGTTGACGAACGCCTCCGCGAAGTCAAGCCAACAGTTGATGATGTGCTTGGGCAGGTTGTTGAGCCAGGTTCTTGCCGGTCCCTCGAGCATCTCCGGGATGTACCGCACGGCCCACCTCCGGTTGCCGCCCGCAATGTGCACGGCTGTGACATAGTCATTGAGCCAATCTTCCGGCTTGGTGCTACCGTCATAGCACTTGGTCCCCCTTGCGAGCTGGAACTGCTTCACGGATGGCTCCGTCATGATGCGGGGACCAAAGCACTCTGGGCCATGCGGCCCCTTGCTCTCGAGTTGCGCGGATAGAGAAATCTGGTCCAGCTTGTGCATGGCGTCACTGGGCTCCAGCATGCGCTCACCCACGCGATCCAGGATGTCATAACCAGCCAACCCCATGGCCGAGTAGCCATCATCATATCTGTCTACCTGAACGACTGCAGGCTGCTCCACCGGGTTGGCGGCTGGCGCGACTGCACGCGGCTGTGGCCTCTGCCGAGTAGGCTGAGCAACCTGATGCCGAGAAGGTCCTGGGCGCTCTCCATCCCGCGGCTGGCTGTGAGCTTTTTGGGCTTGATAGCCTGCTCCTGCAGTGTTGTGTTTTTGACCGGACTGTCGCGGCACAGCGAGCTGTTTCGCGGCGACAGCCGGGTCGTACACCTGCATCTGCCTGTCTCTGCCGGAGTGCCCACTTCGGTCCCTCTCGTGACTAGGATGCGGAGATGAAGCCTGATCGTTAGATCTAGCCGCATGCGAGTGCACCACCTGAGAAGCTCCAGCACCCGGATTGGCTTTCCGGAACTCCTCGTTCTGCCTAGCAGCCTCTAGCACCAGCTCATTGAGCCTCTCCTGCTGCCTAACGCGCGCGTCGCCGTCGAGATGCGGCAACTCTGCGGCTACAGCCTCAGCGGCTCTAAGGGTTTTGGCGGGGGTACTGTATCTGGGTCTGGTGGAGGTGTTTGCGGTGGCGGACTGACTGGGAGCCTCTACAACCGTTGCCATCTCGGCGCCTAAGTTGCGACGCGTAGCACCTACTTTGCTGGCTCTCCTAACAACTGGTGTAAAACCGTGAGCCTTGTTGTACTCGTTCTGATCTAGACTAAGCTCTAGCCTAATCTTTTCCAACTCCGCCTGCTCTGCGAGCAGCTCCTCGCGCTGCCGGTCGAGCTGGGCCTTCATGGACAAGAGCTCAAGATCAGTGGGAGCCGGCATACCCATCCGCACGGCGGACGCGGGTATTGTCGGAGTAGTGGAGGGAGGAAGGTTGCAGTCCTTCTCGTAGGGCTTGTGCGTCTTCCCGCCTGCACTCGGGCCAGCGAGATCCTTGATGACGCCCGCGGCGGCAGCAGCCGCACCCTTCCCGGCGTCAGCAGCAGGGCCGGTCATCATCACCTCCGCGACGTCCGCAGAGCGGCCCAACGGCCTCCCGTGTGCCGCGATGACGGTAGGAGGATCCTCCGCGACATGCACCAGCTCGGGATATTCGCGGTCGATGACGGTGGCGACGTAGACGAGGTGCGCGCCGAAAGAAAGCACCGAGCCGCCCTCCGGCATGGCCCTGCCACCGAAATCGCCGACGTTGTCGGTGACGAAGTCGAAGGAGCCGAATCTGTGGACGAGGCCACAGACCACGCGCTCTCCGGTAGCAGAAATCGATCCCGTCCGAACGGAAACTCCAGCCAGCGCTGCTGGTTGCCCCACGGTGGGCGCCAACTGTCGTGGTGGTGTCACGGCAGATGCCATAGGATGGCTAAAGTTGTGGGGACGATGGACGCTGGAGGCGCTCGGGGAGGGATCACGCAGCGAGTAGCCGCGTGAGTGTGAAGCTAGCACTGCAAACAACAAGATCTACCCAGGTTCAGGGCCCTCGTGTGGAGGTAAAACCCCTACTCCTGCCTTTCTCTCTTTATATTCGGGTCTCGCCGAGTAGCCACAGTACAAGTGTTTCTCACTACCGAGTAGCCACTCTTCTCTCTAAGCTACTGTAGTCCTTAGTCGTGTCGTGGATCGTGCGTCGTCCCTCGCGCAGGAGGAGGCAGGGCACCTTATATACTGGTGCCCAGCCGGATACAGCCAAGATGTCGACACTATGTGCACACTGTGTACTTCCGGATTCTCGCTGACCACTTTACACCTTTTGGCTTCCTGGATTGTCTTCATGTGCAAAGTCGTTCCGCAAAACCGAGGAGCTGATCTGTTATCACTGCCATGAACACAGAGTAGGTCCCCCTATCCTGCGACGCCCTGCTGACACACTGTCGTGGTCAGGCACGCGCTCTGCAGATGAACAGTGCTGTGAACAGTGCCAAAGTACGGACCCGGGATACGCGGGATCCTGTGTCAGAACGGCTCCTTTGACTTCTGGCCCGAGTAGGAGACCGCCATTTCTACTCGGACCACTTCCTCTACCCGGAGAAGAATAACTTCCTTGATTCTTCCTCCTGGCCTTCAGTGTGTACGGCCGAATAGCGGACGACCAGGTAGCGAGTACCGGGTAGCCGCTACTCTGCCAAGCGTCTCTTCTGTTCTTGCTCTTAGCACTTGCCTTTACCCTACTCGGGGGTATCCCCCCGACAGGCCTAGTTGTAAATGAAAGATCATCGTCCGTTTTGGTAATCATATGACAACATAATCATTTGATCTAATGTTTGTTCAATGGATGAAAATGCCCAGGTTATTAAGTTCACTAAGTTTTTGGGGCAAATGATCAGCTTATATGAAAAGTGCTAGGAGAAACAAATCCAGGAAGGTGAAACATGCAGGGGCGGAGGCTCCGGTGTTTCCACCAGAGGCTCCGCCAAGGGTCCGGTGAGGATCCGGTGGAAGTTCAGCTGAAACCCCTTTCTGTTGCAGGGGAGCGGAACCAGGAGCGGAACCTCCGGTGGAGTTCCGGTGGGCGGAACCTCCGCTAAAGCCACCGGAGGCTCCGCCTTCCGCCAAACACTTGGCTCACGCGCAAGAAGGATCCGGTGCGCCTCCGGTGGCACCTCCGCCAAAATGCCCTTCTGTTACCACAGGGCGGAGGTACCACCGGAGCCTCCGGTGAACATCCGGTGGCCCCCATGGTGCAGTGCAAATGGGCTCCGGTGGAGGATCCGGTGGTTGTTCCGCCAAAACATCCTTCTGTTACCACAGGACGGAAGTTCCACCGGAACCACCGGTGCGCCTCCGGTGGGCGGATCCTCCGCGGGTACCACCGGAGCCCCCGCTCCAGTGCAACTGTGTAGCAAGATGAAGATCAGCGGAACCTCCGGTGCGGACCACCGGAGCCTCCGGTAAAACCACCGGAGCCTCCGGTGAAATCCACCGGAGCCTCCGGTGCCCTGGACTGCAAACGGTCACTTAAATGCGAGGGGTATAAATACCCCTTCCCCTACCTCTTAAATGCCAAGCTTTTCCCATTTCTCTCTCCTAGCCATTAATGAAAGCTTCAACCACCTAGATCTCCCACTCCGTCCACCCAAACACTCCCAAACTTGGTGGAGAGCTAGAGGAGACCTAGATCCACACTTCCACCAAAGGAATCTCAAATCCATCCACCACAACCTAGTAGATCTAGAATCCTACTTGAGGCCTAGAAACCTTAGTAGATCTCGTGCTTGTAGTTTCCACCTTGTTGCAAGAAGCTACGGATTGCTTGAGAGCCTCCATCCATCTTGTGGAGTGACCTCAAGTCCTTGTAAGGGTTTGGTCAACGCCTTCAAGTCGACCTCATAGTGGAAACGAGCATCTCCCTCACCGGAGAAGCTCAAGGAGAACAAGGTGTGCACAACCGTGCTATTGAGGAGCGCCTAGGTGGCTCCCCACCTCTCCAACGTAGACGTACTTCTCTTTGAGAAGGAACTACGGTGAATCATATCCTTGTCTCCTTGTTTACACTTGTCGTTTGCTTTACTACCTTACGCTTTACTTCCGTTGCACATATAGCTTTGTTCACATAGGTTGCTCACCTAGTTGCACATCTAGAGAACCTTACTTTATCTTGCTAAGCCCATTAAAAAGAAAAGAAAAGAAAAATTGGTAGTCAACCTATTCACCCCCCCCCCCCTCTAGTTGACCATAGTGCACTTTCAATTGGTATCAGAGCCTCGGCTCTTACTAAGGGCTTAACCGCCCAAGAGTACAATGGTCGATGAAAATGCCCCCGGAAGTTCTAGTGCGGAAATGTCCAAAATGGCCGACACTATATCTAACCTACAAGATACGGTTGGAATTCTCCAAACCGAACTATCTAAGGTTAGCTCTAGTGTTAGCTCGGATGTCTCTAGCATGAAGAAAATGATGGAGGCACTGATGGGGAAAACCAAGGAGTCCACGGAACCACCTCTCACTACCGACGATGTTAGCTCGGACGAAGATTCCATTCCGGATATCGATGAGATGGAAGCTAACATCGCTTTAGCTAAGGCGAAAGCCAAAGCAAAAGCCGATAAAAAGGCTAAGGGTGGTGTGAGCTCCGAGGGCTCCAAGTCTCAATCGGCTAACGGTTCGGGGTCTCAATCTAAAGTTCCACCACCTCCCAATTACGACTCTATTCACCCTATTGCCACTATGCCACACATGGTTAATGTTGGAGTTCCTCCCATGCTTAACACTAACGAATTTTCTTCTTGGAAGTTCGATATGGAGTCTCACATTTCAGGATCTTGCACCGCATTATGGAGAAGCATTCTATATGGATTTCACCCTCACGATCCGAACAACTTGACTCCAAGAGAGGATGTGGAATTCCAACTCAACAAGACCGCTCTTGTGACTATTCAAAAGGCCCTCCCAAGAGAACATCTTGAACACATTCGCGGTATCAAGACCGCCAAGGAAGCTTGGGATAAGCTTGACTCCTTGTTCCAAGGCAATGCAAGCATCCAATCATCAAAATACGATGTTGCTCTTGACAAGTCCGAGAAATTTGTCATGCATGAAGATGAGAGCCCCGAGGAGCTATATAGAAGAGTGGTCACCCTTGGAAATCAATTAAGGGACTTTGGAAAGGAGGAAATCTCCGATGAGTGGATCAAGAGGAAATTTGTCAAGGCCATAACTCCTTTTGAGAAGAATCTCTCCACTAGCATTCGAACAAGATCCGACTACAACTCACTCAACTCCATTGGTGTCCTTAGTGAGTTCATAGCCATATCTTTGTCTCACAAGAGCGCGGATGATGCTCTTGCTCGCTCAAGAGGCCATGGGAAGTCCCCTAACCTTGCCTTAAAATCTAAGGCCATGGCCAAGATAGAAGAAGTGGAGGATGATGATGATGATGATGATGAGGACTATGAGGATACATACAAGGGTGCCCACAGATGTATTGCTCTTGCCATGCAAGGGTATTGGAAGAGATGGGAGGCTCACAAGGCCGGTGCCCCTAGACCCTCAAGGAACAAGACCTTTAGGAAGAAAGGGGAGCGGCCAAGGACTTGTTACAATTGTGGAAGTGCAAACCACTTCGTCAAGGAGTGTCCTTTTGAGCCACGAGAAGAGAATGAAGGGAAGCTTGTACGCAAGGACAATAACAAGTCTCCACAAAACAAGAACCTCGCTAGAAGAGTCCCAAGAGCTCTATATGTTCAAGAGGGCCCAACATTGGAAACATACTACTCCGGAGATGAAGGAGAAGATGAAGTCGTAGGTGTCGCCCACGTCGCCATAGCTACGACTTCCTCTTCATCGGTCTCTCTATTCGAATCTCCCAATGAGAAGGCATCGATCCGACCTACATGTCTCATGGCAAAAGCCACCGCGGTTATATCTTCCACCTCCAAGTCTACTATCACTAGCTCTCCCTCATTATTAGATTGTGTTGAAAACATTGTTGATGATGAGGAGGCCAAGAACCTAGGATCTTGGTTGTGTAGTCTTGAAGGTGAAACTAAAGAAAAAGTAAAAGCTCTCCTAAGGCAACTTGATGACGCCAACTCTCTCATTGATGAGAAGGAGGAGATCATCACGACCTTGGAGAACCATGGCGGTAGCCATGAGAATCATGATGACGAACTCGTCAAGGCTCTCGAAAAGGAGAGATCCATGAGAGCTTCTCTTGAAGAGAAACTATCAAGTCTACAAGAGACTTATGCTATTAGTGTTTCTAAGCTTAGAAAAGATAACGAAAAATCTCTTGCCAAGCTTAAGAAAGAACATGCCAAATCTCTTGTTTTACTTAAAGAATTTGAAGAGGAAGAGTTGAAGCTAGGAATAGCTCACCAAAAACTTGACGAGGAGCATGACAAACTAAAAAAGGAGTTTAAATCTCTTAAAGAAATTCATGACAAACTTGCTAAGTCTCGAATCAAGCTTCTAGCTCAACAATCTAATAAGCATGTTGCACCTTCATCAAATAGCATTGTTACTGTTCCTACCTCTTCTACTACAACTAACATTGTAGGGAAGGAAAGAATTCTCAATGACGCAATAAGCTCTCAAGGTGCCAAGAAAGGAAAAGAGGGACTTGGCTTTGTTTCCAAGTCAAAGAAGAAATCCAAGAGTGTCACCTCTCCCTCCCAAAATGTTATCTTTGTGAAAGAGGGTGAGGTGCCCAAAGAAAAGGAGACCAACGCCATTATGGGTGGTGATACCTCTAGGGGGAGCATCACTCATAATGATTTTGCCGGAAAATATAACCCATCTTATGTTCTTATGAAATCTAGAGATGGACATGTTTATGCTAAATACGTTGGTACTTCTTATGGTGATGACTATCATTGGACTATTTGGGTTCCTAAGACCCTTGTGACTAACAAAAGAGGACCCATTGAAGGATGGGTACCTAAATCAAGAAATTGATCTCTTGTAGGGAAATGCTTCCGGGGCACATAGATGGACAGTGGATAGTGGTGCATCCCAACACATGACCGGAAGCCATGATGCAATAAGTAATATTGAACCTCCTCTACCACATCTCAATTGCGTTACAATTGGTGACAAGTCCGAGCTTAAGGTATTGGGACGAGGCAAGGTAGCTATCTCAAATGATTTATCAATTGAGAATGTTCTCCTTGTTGAGTCCCTTGGCTATAACTTGATGTCCGTTCTTCAACTTGCAAATTGTGGTTTTACCTCGTTCTTTAATAAAGAGAGTGTGATTGTCACTTGGGAGACTTCTCTTAAAGTAGCCTTTGTTGGGTTTGTCGAGAACGACATGTATGTAGTGGACTTCTCTAAAGAAGACACGTGTGCCGCGACATGCCTAATGGCTAAAGTTGATGTGGGATGGCTTTGGCATCGCCGACTAGCCCACACCAATATGAGAATGTTACATGACCTCCAAAGTGGCAATCACGTTCTAGGACTAACCAAAGCTAAGTTTGCTAAAGATCGTGTGTGTAGCTCTTGTACCTTTGGGAAGCAACATGGAGAACAACACCCAACCAAGACAACTATTTCCACTACAAGAATTCTCGAGCTCATTCACTTAGATCTCTTTGGTCCACTATCTTATGACAGCCTCGGAGGAAAGAAGTATTGCTTGGTGATTGTGGATGATTATTCAAGATATTGTTGGGTGTATTTCTTCAAGAGGAAAAGTGAGACTCAAAATAGGGTCATCGAGTTCATCACTCTAGTGGAGCGCCAACACAATGCTACCATCTTGGCCATTCGGAGTGATAATGGCTCGGAGTTCAAGAACTACACCGTTGAGGGTTTTCTTAGTGAAGAAGGCATTGCTCATCAATATTCCACTCCTTATACCCCTCAACAAAATGGTGTTGCGGAGAGAAAGAACCGGACCTTGATGGATGCGGCTAGGACTATGATTGCGGAGTTTTCTTCTCCTTATAACTTTTGGGCCGAAGCCGTCTCCACCGCTTGTCATGCTACCAATCGACTCTATCTTCGCAAGATCTTGAACAAGACTCCCTATGAGATTCTCACGGGCAAGAAACCGGATGTATCTTATTTCAAGGTCTTCGGTTGCAAGTGCTTCATTCGCAAGAAAGGAAAACGGTTGTCAAAATTTGAGACTAGATCCTATGAGGGTATCTTTGTTGGCTATGCCACGAATGCTCACGCCTATAGAGTCTACAACAAGTCCACCGGGCAAGTTGAAGAAGCTATAGATGTAGTGTTTGATGAGGACAACGGCTC
Source organism: Alopecurus myosuroides (assembly GCA_028641055.1). Taxonomy (NCBI): domain Eukaryota; kingdom Viridiplantae; phylum Streptophyta; class Magnoliopsida; order Poales; family Poaceae; genus Alopecurus; species Alopecurus myosuroides. The sequence goes on along the minus strand of CM054059.1, from coordinate 313,225,162 downwards.
CCAAGGGGGGCGTATAGATCATGGTGTTGTAGGAGATGCAATTCCTCCCATCGTCATAAGAAGAATGGGGATTGGTGAAATAATTCCCATTGAGGGTTACCGGATGACGGAGGGAGAAGGACTATGCCCCACTCAAGTGGAGCCATTGACTACACCCATTGATGATCAAGCTATCCAACAAGATGCACCAAGCCCTCAAGCCAAATATCAAGGCCAAGCTAATGAACAAGGCCAAGCAACACATCTAAATCATGATCAAGATTCTATCATTGTTGAGAATGCTCAACCTAGTGGTGATTCATCACCCAACTTTGATCAAGTACGAAATGAAGATGGACATGTCTCCGATGAAGAAGGTGATTCTCAATCAATATCCAAGGAATCTTTGGAGGAGATACTAGCTCGTAGAGCAAAGAGAAGGCTAGAGAATCTTGAACGAGCGGGTCACACGGAGGACATGATTCTTGGACAAGTTCGTGGAAGAGTGGTCACTAGAAGGCAATTGGCGGATTTTAGCAAGGCTCATGCGTTTGTCTCCTTCATTGAACCCAAGAAGGTATATGAAGCTCTCGAAGATCAAGATTGGCTTGAAGCCATGCATGATGAACTCAATAACTTCGAGCGCAACAAAGTGTGGAAATTAGTGCCAAGACCCAAGGATTGCAAAAATGTCATTGGCACCAAATGGGTGTTCAAGAACAAGCAAGACAAAGATGGCATTGTCATTCGCAACAAGGCAAGATTGGTGGCCCAAGGTTTTTCTCAAGTTGAAGGTATCGATTTCGGTGAAACTTTTGCCCCCGTAGCTCGCCTTGAATCCATTCGTATCTTACTTGCTTATGCATCTCATCATAACTTCAAGTTACAACAAATGGATGTCAAAAGTGCTTTCCTTAATGGTCCCATTAATGAGTTAGTATATGTCAAGCAACCTCCGGGTTTCGAGGATCCCAACCACCCCGATCATGTCTATAAACTTGATAAGGCGCTCTATGGACTTAAACAAGCTCCACGTGCGTGGTATGAGCACCTTAAAGAGTTTCTAGTAGATCGTGGGTTTAATGTTGGTTTAATCGATCCCACTCTCTTTACCAAGACGGTTGGAGGTGAATTGTTCATATGCCAACTCTATGTGGATGACATCATTTTTGGGTCTACTAACACCTTGTTCAATGAGGAGTTTTGCAAGCTTATGACCGATAGGTTTGAGATGTCTATGATGGGAGAGTTGGAGTTCTTTCTTGGCTTTGAGGTCAATCAATATTATGAAGGGACTTTTATCAAACAAGCCAAATACACTCAAGACATGCTCAAGAGGTTCAATATGAATGATGCCAAACCTATGAAGACCCCTATGTCCACAACCACCGACTTGAAACCCGATCCCGACGGTAAAGAGGTAGATCAAAAGGTATACCGCTCCATGATTGGCTCATTGCTCTACCTTTGTGCATCTAGACCCGATATCATGTATAGCGTAGGTAAATGTGCAAGGTTTCAAGCCTCCCCAAGGCAAAGTCATTTGGAAGCTGTGAAACGGATCTTTCGATATCTAGTTCATACCCCAAACTTCGGTCTTTGGTACCCCAAGGGTTCAAGCTTTCAGCTCATTGGATACTCGGATGCGGATTATGCGGGAGAGAAGACGGATAGGAAGTCCACTTCCGGGGGTTGTCAATTCCTTGGCCGCTCCTTGGTATGTTGGTCTTCTAAGAAGCAAAATTGCATCGCCCTCTCTACCACCGAGGCCGAGTATATCTCCGCGGCAAGTTGTTGTGCCCAATTGCTATGGATGAGGCAAACCTTGAAGGATTATGGTATTCATTTTGACAAGGTGCCTCTTCTTTGTGATAATGAGAGTGCTATCAAGATCGCCTACAACCCGGTTCTCCATTCCAAGACAAAGCACATTGAGATCCGTCATCATTTCATTCGGGATCATGTTGAGAAAGGTGATATTGATCTCTCATATGTCTCCACTACGGATCAACTTGCCGATATCTTCACGAAGGCCCTTGATGAACCAAGATTTCGAGCTTTGAGGAATGAACTAAATGTCATAGATTCCTCCAACTTCACTTGAGACCTTGCATATCTACCCTCATTATGCATGCTATTAGGCTTAGATGTAGGCATGGACATAGGGGGAGCTCTACTCAACTCATGAATATGCGCTCCTCCTATTATGCGAAAAATGAATCATCATTGCATATCTAGTCATTTGTGACTTATTGTGCTTAAATGTGAGTAGTAATTTTGGACCCAAGATATATCTTCGCGGTGCCAAGTTACACACTCAAAAATGGTGGCCTCGGCCACCGACCATTGTGTGTTTTGGATCTTTCACGTTTATCATATCTCCGTCTTGACAACTCGTACGGGTTCGGTCTTCCATGTTTTTGTTGCTTTTTGCGAACCCCATCGAGTAATGTCTCTCGTATAACAGTGACGTTCTTCCAACCCAAGCCCCACTTTCCCAAAACCTCGTTTCCATAGTATTGCTCGTGATTTTTCAATCTTGGCGTGCCAAAATTCAGTTGGGCGGAACCTCCGGTGAAACCACCGGAGGCTCCGCTCGGCCTGTCCACCGGAACCCCACCGGAGGCTCCGCTGGGTCCCTGTGGCTCAGCGGGCCAAAACCTAATGTTTTGGGACAGGGAGCGGAGGCTCCGGTGAATCCACCGGAGGCTCCGCTGGCGGGAGCGGAGGCTCCGGTGAAACCACCGGAGGCTCCGCCGGCGGAAATTTTCTGAGGATAAGTTGTGGGCGCGCGGGGGTAAGTGAGATCCCATCTCATTTTCCCCCACCCGCCCCCATCTTCTTCCTCCCAAACCGCCGCCGCCCCCAAGCTCCTCGCCGCCGGATTCGGGTGCTCCACCGCGGGGAGGCCTTCTCCTTGCCTCGGGACGCCCCGGGAACCTTCCCTCCTCCCTTTTTCACCATGGATGCAGCCGGTACGTGCTCTCTCTCTCTCTCATCTAGTTGATGGATGAGATGCATAGGAGCTCATGTTCTAGCCTTCTATCTTTGTGGATTTGGTGTATTAGGAGTGGATTTTCCCTAGTACAAACTCTAAGCAACCTAGAACATGCATGTTAGGCTTGAATCGTTGTGATGGTAGGGGAGATTCGTTTGCCCTAACCCTAGATTATTCAACCCTAACACCATGAATATCTTGGTTGGTTGGTTTTGTGCGTGCTTTATCGTCTCGAGCTTTACTTGTTCTTCATGTTCTTCTTGCTCTCTCTCTTAGATGCTTCCGGTTCAAAGGGAAAAGGGACACGATACAAGACCACCGGCCGCCGCAAGCCCGTGGATGAGATCGAGGCCGAACTTGACAGCTCTCAAGGCAAGCGTAAGCGCTTCCCGGCTCCCGAGAAGACCTTGCCAAGGAAGAACACCACACCAACCGCCTCCAAGATGTCCGAGGCTATGTTCTTAAAGGAAAGGGGTGCGAACCCATATGTGATTGCCCGCGATCGTTTGATGCCCCAATTCCGGGGTAAGGATCCTCGTTTTCACACCGTCTTTCAAGCGCAGATTTTCAATGAGATATTGATGAGGAAGTCAAAGGAAAATGTCGTCCCTCAACATGCAATCAATATTGGGCACATGGAAAGGAATCACAAGTACTTTGGAGAGGCTCTTGAGCTTATTAACAAGTTTGGTCTTGGTCCTATTATCACTCTTCAACAAGATTTCGACGAAGAGCTTGTTTGTCAGTTTCTTGCCACCGTTCATCTCTCCAATGAGACCGAGCGTAATATGATTTGGATGACTAAAGATAAGCAGCTTGACATCACATGGAAAGATGTTGGTGTCATTCTTGGTGGCTACCCCGATTTTGGTCCATTTGCTGAGGGAGAAGAGTTTGCGAACGGATGGTTCCGGGTTCATATCATTAACACCTCCTCACTTCCCAAGGATGCACTTACTCCTCTCTATCATTGGAAGAAATATGCCGTGGGGTTTGTGAAGGGCCTCTATCCCACATATGACATCATGTTGCGCATCTATCGCGAGACCATCAATCCAAAGGCGGGCAATGTGGATGAGATTCAAGGTTTTTTGAAGAACCTTTTGCTCCTTACTCATCAACACCGGATGGATGAGACTCCACGCAAGCTTGATGTGTTGGATTACATTTGGAATGAGTTATGGTATGCCATTGCCAACCGGAAGAATGCTTGTTTTGGGCCATTTATCATGAAGATCATCCTTGATGTGTGGGACAAGAAGTTCCCGAATGACCCTCATGATGATACTCATTGGATCCCTCACACGGAAAAGAGGCTTCTCATGAAAGATCACATTGAACCCGTTGTGCATCCCACTCCCGCCGTCCGCAAGCACAAGGCTAGGCCTCGCATCATTGTGGATGAGGAAGAAGCCGAAGGTCCATCTCATCCTCCTCCCTCTAGCAATGCCTTCAAATGGATGGCACGAGCTCTCAAGAAAGTGTTTTGCTTGAACAAAAAGATTGAGCAACATCAATGGGAAGCACATTATGATCGGGAACTCAAGGACCGCAAAAAGGCTCAAGCATCTCGTGAACGTCTCCGTGAAGAGGGTCTCTCCATTGAATCCCCGGCTCTTGATAGTATCACAGATTGGGATGCATGGCAAGCAAAGGACTCCAAGGGCAAGCTCATTGAATGGTCCGAGGAAGAAGGAGATGAAGCCACTAGCTCTCACCACCGTGTTCCCTCCCCGGCTCCGGAAGCCTCTTCCTCCTCCGAGTGATTTGGGACGCTTTGCATCTTGGTCTCTCTCTTTTTGGTGTCTTGATGCCAAAGGGGGAGAGATTTATATTAGGAACGGGCATTTGCATGGGTCTCCCTCAAGCTCTCTCGATTTGCATCTTTCTCTTGAGGGAGTTTATTTGAACTATTTGGAACTTCGTTTGTGTCTATTCGTATCTATCGTGAACCTTGTTATGTTATGTTCGTGTGAACCTCGTTAGATATTATTTATGTGTTATGTGTGTTATGTGCTATCATTGTCATATCATTATTATTTATCATGCCTTAGATGATCTCAATATGAAAGGAGCATATCTTTAGGGGGAGCTCCGTTCATATGATGTTTATAATCATGCAAATAGTTATGTTGTCATCAATTACCAAAAAGGGGGAGAATGAAAGATCATCGTCCGTTTTGGTAATCATATGACAACATAATCATTTGATCTAATGTTTGTTCAATGGATGAAAATGCCCAGGTTATTAAGTTCACTAAGTTTTTGGGGCAAATGATCAGCTTATATGAAAAGTGCTAGGAGAAACAAATCCAGGAAGGTGAAACATGCAGGGGCGGAGGCTCCGGTGTTTCCACCGGAGGCTCCGCCAAGGGTCCGGTGAGGATCCGGTGGAAGTTCAGCTGAAACCCCTTTCTGTTGCAGGGGAGCGGAACCAGGAGCGGAACCTCCGGTGGAGTTCCGGTGGGCGGAACCTCCGCTAAAGCCACCGGAGGATCCGCCTTCCGCCAAACACTTGGCTCACGCGCAAGAAGGATCCGGTGCGCCTCCGGTGGCACCTCCGCCAAAATGCCCTTCTGTTACCACAGGGCGGAGGTACCACCGGAGCCTCCGGTGAACATCCGGTGGCCCCCATGGTGCAGTGCAAATGGGCTCCGGTGGAGGATCCGGTGGTTGTTCCGCCAAAACATCCTTCTGTTACCACAGGACGGAAGTTCCACCGGAACCTCCGGTGCGCCTCCGGTGGGCGGATCCTCCGCGGGTACCACCGGAGCCCCCGCTCCAGTGCAACTGTGTAGCAAGATGAAGATCAGCGGAACCTCCCGTGCGGACCACCGGAGCCTCCGGTAAAACCACCGGAGGCTCCACCGGAGCCTCCGGTGCCCTGGACTGCAAACGGTCACTTAAATGCGAGGGGTATAAATACCCCTTCCCCTACCTCTTAAATGCCAAGCTTTTCCCATTTCTCTCTCCTAGCCATTAATGAAAGCTTCAACCACCTAGATCTCCCACTCCGTCCACCCAAACACTCCCAAACTTGGTGGAGAGCTAGAGGAGACCTAGATCCACACTTCCACCAAAGGAATCTCAAATCCATCCACCACAACCTAGTAGATCTAGAATCCTACTTGAGGCCTAGAAACCTTAGTAGATCTCGTGCTTGTAGTTTCCACCTTGTTGCAAGAAGCTACGGATTGCTTGAGAGCCTCCATCCATCTTGTGGAGTGACCTCAAGTCCTTGTAAGGGTTTGGTCAACGCCTTCAAGTCGACCTCATAGTGGAAACGAGCATCTCCCTCACCGGAGAAGCTCAAGGAGAACAAGGTTGAAAGTATAGTATGGGCACCTAGAGGGGGGGTGAATAGGTGCTACGGCAAATTTTAATTTTTCTCAAATTTAGGCTTGACAAGAAAGGTAAATTCTCTAGATAGTGCAACTAGTGATGAATTTACCTATATGAAAAGACAAGCAATCAATGCAACAAGTACGAGTAAGTAAAGAGAGGGAGGAACGAGGTAACCGATGGAAGCACACGGAGACACGATGTATTTCCGAGTTCCTCCTTTTTAGGGGAGTACGTCTCGTTGGAGGGGTGTGAGCTCGCCACAAAGGCCTACTCAACGCCACTAAGGCTTCACCCTATTCTCCGATGAACTTCGCCACAAAGGCCTAGTTCACCTTCCACTATAGAACCCCTTTGAGGCGGGGATCAAATCCTTTACAAACACCTTGGGGCACACACCCACAACTTAATTGGGGGCTCCCAACAACTCTTGAATCACCAACTAGAAACAAGATTCCTAGGTTCTCCACAAGAGGAAACCCTAGGCAAGATCCCTCGAGCTAGAGAGGGGGAAATGAAGAACGGGTCGGTGAAGATGTAGATCGGGGCCTTCTCCTTCAATCCTCCAAAGATCTTCAAGATTGGGTGGAGGGATTGGGAGTTATGAGGGATTTGGTGAGTTCTTAAATGCTCATCAATGCTAAGGGGAAGAACTAGATCTTGAGGAAGAAGAGGAGGGCTATTTATAGTCCCTCCTCACAACTAGTCGTTGTGCAGGAAAAAAGGTACCGGAATATCCGGTTCAAGTTTGGACCGGAATATCCGGTTAGTTTGCTCCACGCTGAACTGCAGTGCTGGACCGGATTATCCGGTTGATTTGAAATAATCCGGTACAAATAATCCGGTAGATGCCAGTACGCAAATCTTCTAGTCCTTAGCCATTTTTCCACTTCCTCAGCTGCAACCGGAATATCCGGTAGATATGAAATAATCCGGTACAAATAATCCGGTTGACTCCAGTAGCTCAAAACTTCCAGTCCTTAGCAGTTTTTCGCAGCAACCGGAATATCCGGTCCGGGATGAATAATCCGGTCCAAATAATCCGGTTGACTCCAGTAGCTCAAAACTTCAGTCCTTAGCAATTTTTCGCAGTAACCGGAATATCCGGTCCAGGATGAAATATCCGGTCTGAATAATCCGGTTGATTCCAGTATGCAAAAACCTCAGTCCTTAGCCATTTTTGAGCTCCTCTCTCAGCAACCGGAATATCCGGTCCAGGATGAATAATCCGGTCCGAATAATCCGGTTGAGTTCTGTCCCAAAAACCTCAGGCCAAAACTTCACCGACTTTTCAGTGCTCGATGCCGATGTTAAGTATAACACCTGCACACTAAACACCTCGATAAATAATGTACTTAGTATTGTTAACTAACACACAAAACTCTGGGAAAACGAAATGCACTTTCAATCTCCCCCTTTTTGGTGTTAGATGACAATACTAAGATTTGCAATAAACCTTGACAGTAAGCATGCTTAAAACAAGATGAAAAACTCTCCCCCTATCTCTATGCATAGCTTTTGTTTGCCTCAAACACAAATGGATGCAATGATGGATAGGAAGAGATTTTCAACAAGTAGCAAACACGACAATGAGACAACATCACCGAAATGTTGAGTGTAAAGAAGTATATACCTTGTGCGAGAACGATATATCCAAGAATAACCAAGCACAATCATAGATAATCTCCTCAACATATCCGATAGATAACCAACACACCATAAATAGATAACCATGATAGTATCCAGATAACCAATAGTCACACACATAAGCACACATAGTTTTAAACGACAATAAACGACAAGTTCACAAGCACGACAAATGAAGATAAAATGGACACAAGCGCTCAAAGGAAGGATAAAAGCAAATGCTTGTGCCCGAACCCATGCAAATCCCGTAGTCTATAATAGCTACTTCTCCCCCTTTGGCATCGAGACACCAAAAAGGAGGGAAATAGCTAACTAACGCCCCAGACACGGTCTAAGCATCCGACTCGTCTCCAGATCCCTGCTCATCATCAGACTCCTCCTCATCAGCAGCAGCATCATGAGCTCGTGAAGCAGTCTCCCGAGTAGACCTGAGGGCCGCCTCAATGCTCTCCCAAGGAGTGGAATCCTCAGCAGACCAAGCAGAGTAGGACTGAGCATCAAGAGGAGCAGGAACATCACCAGTGCCACCACTCACGTGATGGAGAATCTGACGCTGCGAGCTGGCCAAATCAGTGTCCCTGCGATATGCCCTGTACTGTTCCTTGTGAATGTCCAGCTTCATGCAGAGCACGTTGCGCTGAAACCAGGATAGCTTCCTGACGTTGCGCAAAGTGGTGAGATCAGACACAGGCACCCTGGGAGCAGACTGAGAGCTAGAAGGACCACCCATAGAGGAACCACCCTCAAATGGAGCACTCCGAGAAGCAGCCGCAGTCTTCACCTTCCTCTTGACATACAGCTTCCTCACCTTGTGCTCAACCATGGGAAGCTCGGTGTACTCCTTCCGCATCTCATACTTGATAAGCATCATGATGTAGGGAGCATAGGGTATGGTGTAGCCACCAATCATCGCAGCATAGAGCTCGTGAAAGATGATGTCCATCACATCCACAGTATATGAGACAGCCGGGTCCTCTTCCTCCATACACTCCTTAGCCAGAATCAGAAGGTTGCACAGAGGAGTGGTGAGAGCATCGTTGTTACCTCCACTCGGCACAAGGAAAGCTCTGAAGATACGCACCAGCTGATCATAAAGAGGAAGCAGTCCCTCAAGCCCCCCAACAGTGAAACCAGGGGCGTAGAGCTCAGCCATGGACACCTCCCTCCTCGGCCTATCAACCTCATGGACGCGGTGACCAAGAGGAGGGTGCTCGCTGTAAGAGTAGCCAAGACGCCGAGCAAACCTCTCAAAGGATGCCTCACAAGGTGTATCTCCAGACATCCACTTAAGACGGGTCACAATATCACCAGTGGAGTACACGAGGGTGGACATAAACTGCATCACCAGCTGCGTGTTGTAGTTGCACTGGGTCTCCATCAGCTTCACCAAACCGAAGCGCTCAACAATACTGGCAGCATCAGCAAACTCATCCTTGGCCTTGAGAGCAGCATGGTCATATGGATGCATAGGGCGGCACGGATAGCGGAAGTCACAATAGATGTCAGTGTAAATGTAGGACTGCTCCAGATTCCAGAAACGAGGATCAATGTTGCCAACCCTTGGAGACAGATAGGCATCCTTCTTTCTGAGCTCATTGAACTCCTGAATCGGAATGTCGGTCTTATAGTTGAGCCGAGGTTTCCTCTTGTTACGGGTAGAGACAAGCTTCTTGCGCTTTGGAACGCTTCGATCGTGGTCACCATCTGTGAAACAAGATATAGTAGGAAAAGCATAAGATGAGTACACTAGTGTCATACAACGGATACAATCATACATAGAAACGATAGAGAAGATGACCGGAAACAATCGAGGTGGAAATCTGGGAAAGATTCATTTGGGGCTGCCCTTAAAACAGTACTGGACTCAGCCGGATATTCCGGTTCAAAACTGAAACGGATATTCCGGTTACCCGGATATTCCGGTTCAGTCGTGGACCGGATATTCCGGTAAATTTCGGAACAGCACAAAATCAACCTAGATCTCAGATTTCCACAAGGATTGCTAACAAGTGATCTACTCTATGATTTCTAGCATGTATGGGGAGTCCTCTTCGGAACGAAATCTACCAATCAAGCCAACAAAAACGCACATCCATGGAAGGTGAGGTTATAGCACCAAGATTCAAGAGATTTGAACTATACCGGGATCCATGGAGAGAAAAGCTTGGGTAGAATCGATCCAAAACGCGAGGAGATCAAGATCCGGGTCAAATCTCCAAGATCTTGCGGAGGAAACGGCCCGGGAAGCCAAGACCCACGGCGGCGGCGATTTGGTGGGGAGGAGCGGACGGGAAATAGGGCAAGAACTGCCCATCCCCGTCGGGCTCCAGGTTATATGGATTTCGCCGAACCGGATATTCCGGTTCAAGTTTGAACCGGAAATTCCGACTGCCTCCAGAATCGAAATTCCCTCGTTTTCAACGGACGACACTAGTGCTTAGAAAGAAAGGCTTTTTTGAGAGAAAGGCTTAGGATAGAATTACCAAACTGAGACTAGTACTTATCCCTCTCAAGAGCAAGAAGCAACCAACCAAAAAGTAAAACAATTGAGTGGGATTTTCCTAGGAAGAAACACTTAGCCGGGAAAAACACACGAAATGCAATAAAATGACAAGTAGACAAACCCAACTAAGATCCAACTCTTCGCAATGAAGAGGTTGGTGGCCGAAGCCACCATGTAAGAGTTCTTGGTATGCAACCGCGAAGATATATCTTGGGGGCATTGCCAAAACTCAACATTGAAGCTCACAATTCAACATTAGAAAAAGAGATTACAATGAATTTTTGCTATGGGCATAATGGGGGGAGGGAGAACCCAATGTGTTAGGATAGCACTCCCCCTATGTCCATGCCTACATCTAAGCTCGAACACGTTTCATCTATAGGGGTGTGCGCAAGATAGTCAAGCCAAACTCCTTGAATCAATCACATTTAGCTCATTCCTCAAGAACATGAACCTTGCATCATCAAGTGGCTTCGTGAAAATATCCGCAAGATTGTCCTTGGTGGGCACATAACCGAGTACAATGTCTCCTCTCGCCACGTGATCACGGATGAAGTGGTGGCGAATCTCAATGTGCTTCGTCCTTGTGTGTTGCACCGGATTGTATGCAATCTTGATAGCACTTTCATTGTCACATAGAAGAGGTACCTTGTCCAAATGAACTCCATATTCCTTGAGAGTTTGCCTCATCCATAGCAATTGGGTGCATGCACTCGCGGCGGCAACATATTCCGCTTCGGCGGTGGAGAGAGAGATGCAATTTTGTTTCTTCGAGGACCAACTTACAAGGGACCTACCAAGGAATTGGCAAGCCCCCGAAGTTGACTTCCTATCATCTTGATCACCCGCCCAATCGGAATCCGTATATCCATTGAGAGTAAATTGTGCCCCCTTTGGGTACCACAAACCAAATCTTGAGGTGAGAACCAAATAACGAAAGATTCTATGAACCGCCATTAGATGGCAATCCTTAGGAGCCGCTTGATACCTTGCACACACACCTACACTCAAAACGATATCGGGCCTAGATGCACAAAGATAAAGCAAAGAACCAATCATAGAACGATAGAGCTTTTGGTCCACATCCTTACTCCCTTTTGGATTGCGTGATAGATGACACTTGACTTGCATAGGAGTGGTTTTGATCTTTGCCTCTTGGAAGTTAAACCTCTTGAGCATGTCTTGAGTATACTTGGCTTGAGAAATGAAGGTACCACGGGCCAATTGCTTGATCTCAAAGCCAAGGAAGAATTTAAGCTCACCCATCATAGACATCTCGAACCTGTCAGTCATAAGCTTAGAGAACTCATTATTGAAAGCTTGGTTAGTTGAGCCAAAGATGATATCGTCCACATAGAGTTGGCATATGAAAAGATCTCCCTTTACTCTCTTGGTGAAGAGAGTGGGGTCAATCTTCCCAACTTCGAAACCACGATCATCTAACAACTCCCTAAGGTTCTCATACCAAGCACGGGGTGCTTGTTTGAGACCATAGAGAGCCTTGTCAAGTTTGTAAACGTGGTTGGGAAAGTTGAGATTCTCGAACCCCGGAGGTTGCTTAACATATACCTCCTCTTTTAGTGGACCATTCAAGAAAGCACTTTTCACATCCATTTGTTGCAACTTGAAATTATGTGAGGAAGCATAAGCAAGGAGGATACGGATGGACTCAAGGCGAGCCACGGGCGCATAGGTTTCATCAAAGTCAATGCCTTCAACTTGGGTGTAACCTTGAGCGACCAATCTTGCCTTGTTCCTAATGACAATGCCATTCTCATCTTGCTTGTTCTTGAATATCCACTTGGTGCCAATAACATTGTGGCAATCCTTGGGTTTCTCAACCAATCTCCAAACCTTGTTGCGCTTAAAGTTATTGAGCTCATCATGCATAGCTTCAACCCAATCGGAGTCCTCAAGAGCTTCATACACTTTCTTAGGCTCCACCATAGAGATATGAGCTTGATGCTCACAAAAATGAGCCAATTGCCTTCTAGTGGATCTTCTAGCTTGAACATCCTCCAAGACCTTGTTATCTTGGGCATCAATTTGCTTCAAAGCTCTTCTTATCCTTTTGATGCGACGGGCTTCGATCTCCTCATTATTCCGAGGAGGGATCACTTGATCATCTTGATCATTTGGGTCCCCATCTTGACCAATATGGCCTTGATCATCAACATTGTCATCAACAATATCTTCAACACTAGCTTCAACTTGAGAAGAGGATGACGAGGAAGAATGATCTTGGCCTTGATCTTGACTCGCATTAGTGAGAGGAGTGGGTACGACTTGCGGAGTCACTTGATCAATGAGAGGAGGGTCTTGAATATGTTCTCGGTTAGGTGTAGTAGGTGGCTCCTTGGCTTGATCTTCAAATGTAGAGGAGGGCTCCACTTGGGTAGAGCATAGTCCTTCTCGAGTCGCCATAAGGTGTCCCTCGATGGGGCGGAAGAATCCCACACCCATCCTTCCTATGGCTTCTTGAGGCATTTCAACATCTACATTTGAAACATGAAATTGCGCCACTTGGGAGCCGTCATTTTCCTCGAACACCACACTACAAGATTCTATGACAATCCGTGAGGCTTTGTCATAGACTCTATAAGTGTGGGATTCGGCACCGTAACCAACAAAAATACCCTCAATAGTTTTGGATTGAAATTTCGACAACCTAATACCCTTGATCAAATAAAAGCACTTACAACCGAATACACGGAAGTAGGATACGTTGGGCTTGTTGCCGGTGAGGATCTCATATGGGGTCTTGCTCAAGCCTTTGCGGATGTAGAGGCGGTTGGAGGAGTGGCATGCGGTGGATACGGCCTCGGCCCATAAATATTGGGGAGAAGAGTACTCCGCCAACATGGTCCTTGCCATATCCAAGAGAGTGCGATTCTTCCTTTCGGCAACACCATTTTGTTGAGGAGTGTAAGTGGCGGAGTATTGGTGACGAATGCCTTCTTCACTAAGAAATTCATTCAATGTATAGTTCTTGAACTCCGACCCATTATCACTCCTAATAGCCATGATTTGCACATTGTGTTGACGTTGCACTTCGTTGGAGAAGTCGATGATGGTTTGTTGAGTCTCACTCTTGCACTTGAAGAAATAAACCCAAGTGTATCTTGAATAATCATCGACAATCACCAAGCAATACTTCTTGCCGCCAAGACTTGCCTCGGGCACGGCACCAAAGAGATCAACATGAAGAAGCTCCAAGATCCTCTTTGATGAGATAATAGTCTTGGCCTTGTGCACAATGTCATGCATCTTCCCCTCAACACATGACCTACAAACGCGATCCTTTGCAAAGGAAACATTTTCTTTTAGTCCAACAATAAGGCCACTTTTGTGAAGACTTTGCAAAGTTCTCATGTTGACATGGGATAGGCGGCGATGCCACAACCATCCCAAGTCCGCCTTCCCGAAAAGACACATTGCTTGAGTGTTGGTTGACTTCGAGAAGTCCACCACATACAACTCATTTTCAACATGTCCCACGTGAACGACGTCAAGAGTCTTGCTCCTCAAAAGGACCACCATATCACCATCAAAGAAGACGGAAAGACCCATCTTACTAAGAGAACGGACGGAAAGTAAATTGTAACCAAGGGATTCGACAAGCATGACGTTAACGATAGTGATATCGGGAGCCACCACAACCTTTCCAAATCCGGATACCTTAGACTTGGACGAGTCCCCATAGGTGACGGTTGCTTGGATATCATTTGGTTGCAACTCCGTCACAAGTTCTTTGCTTCCGGTCATATGATTAGTGCATCCACTATCAAGAATCCATTTAGTCCCACCGGAAGCATAGTCCTGCAAGAGATCATTGACTAGAGTTAGGACCCGAGTTGGGTCCCTTCATGTTAGCAACAAGGGTCTTTGGAACCCATATAGTGTAGTCAATAAAACCCTCAATAGGACCAACATATTTAGCTTGCACAACACCATAATAATCAACATATAAGAAATGGTGTGGGTTGTTAGTTCCCGCGGAGGAGCTACGAGTAGTGTTGTCCCTCATGACAATACCACCTGAAGCACCATGTTTGTTCTTCTTCTTGTTCTTCTTCTTCTTGTTCCTTTTCTTGGCTACATAGCCAAGACCTTGCTTGCCCACTTGTTGCCTTGGAGCACTCACTTGTGGTCTAGAAATGACCGCATTAGTGCTTGAGGCAACCACTTGTGGGGTGGCAAGCACCACCTTTTCAACTTGAGTGCTTTTGCCCTTGAGCCTTGCAAGTTCATCCTTCAACCTAGCATTTTCTTAAATAATATTTGCATGATCACAAGAAGAAGTAGAAGTGCTAGGATGGTTAGCTTGAGTAAGTTGAGTTTGAAGTTGTTCATGCAACTCTTTGAGGGATGAGTGTTGGCTTTCCAAAGCTTTGTGAGCAATGGTTAGCTTTTCAAACTCCTCGGTTAGTTTACCATGACCAACCCCAAACTCTACTTTATCCTTTTTAGCCTTTTTATATTTAGCAATAGCAAGATCACGTTCCTTAATGATTTTAGAGACAAGTTCATTATGAGTGGTTTCAATAGTTTCAAGTTCATCCTCTAGAGAAACTCTACCATCATGCTCTTCTTCAAGAGTCATTGAGAGAGATGCAATTTCATCCGCATCCCTTCTCTCAATCTCACCTTTCTTCTCAAGGGCCTCTTGGGCCTCTCCCAATTGCCTCATGAGATGCTCAAAGTACTTCTTGGTCTCCCCTTGCATGTTAGACATAAAACGGTCCAAGGAGGCTCTTTCCTCTTCTTCTCTAAGACAAGCAATATGTTCTAGTTCACTAGGGGTCTTAGAGTTAGGAGAAGATGATACCTCCGTGGCCTTAGCCATGAAGCACTTGGCATCGCGTTGAGGAAGATTTTCATTGGGAGATTCAAAGAGGGATGACGAAGATGGAGTGGAAGCAATAGCTAGAGCGGCCACTTCACTTGTTGTTTCTTCTTCTTCATCACTCCCGGAATCATACTCCTCTTGAGTCAAGAGCACAAACTTGGTAGGAGTCTTCTTGTTGAAAGGTTTCTTCTTGAAGTGAGGTTTCTTGTATTCAACCTTGGACTTGTCCTTGCGGATGAGCTTGCCACTATGGTTCTCTCTATTCTCATATGGGCATTCCGCAATGAAGTGGTACTTGTCTTGGCAATTGAAGCAAGACCTCACTTTTTGAGCCCCATCATTACCATAACGAGACTTGGTCTTCTCCTCAACAAACTTCTTGCCTTTAGGGGGATTGTTCCAAAACTTTTGCACGGTGAGAGCTATTAGATCCTTTAGAACGGGATCATATTCTTGTTCCTTCAATGGAGGCAATGCTTCTTCACCATCTTCATCATTCTCAACTTCTCTTGTCAACACTTTGGCCTTCAAAGCAACGGAAGCTCCTTGATGCATTCCAATGGCCCTAGCACGGTTGTCAAGAGCATTCTTGGTTTGCACTTTGTAGGAGCTCAACTCTTGCATGACTTGGGTAGAGGTCATGGTGGAGAAATCATGTCTCCCTTGAATGCTCTTCATATCCGTGCCCTCGAAAGGCATCACGGCAATTATGAACTTCCTCTTGATCCAAGCATCATCAATATGTGTTGCACCCGCATTAGAGAAGGCGGTGGCAAGAGATTTGAGCCTCCGATACATGTCAACGTGATCTTCTCCATCACGCATGAAGAATCCTTCGGCCTCATTGGTCAAGGTGTCATAGCGATTTCTTTGCATGCTTTCATTCCCAACAAACATGACGACAAGGGCATCCCATGTCTCTTTGGCGGTGGAGAAGTGTTGAAGATGCGGCATGTGATTGGGGCCCACGGCTTGATGAAGGATGGACAAAGCGGTGTAATTGAGTTGGCAATCTACAACCTCTCTTCTTGTGAGATTCTTGGGATCATATGGCTTGTATCCATCACGAGTGATTCTCCAAAGATCTATACAAGAAGAGTTCAAGTGAGTCTCCATGTAGTATTGCCATTCACGAAAAGAATATGCATCAATTTTAGGTGGATCTCCCCTAGGAATTATATGAGGAAAAGGGATGGGAGGATCGGGAGAATATGAGCCTTCTACGGCATGATATCCTTCCTTTCCACTCGCACCCTTCTTATAGGATTGTTCGGCGGAAGCAGTTTTAGGTGGTTCACCATCAACCCCAATCTTGGCACCCTCCGTTTCCGGAGGGGATGAGTCGACCACCTCCGGTTCCTTGGCTTTGAGGAGTGTTGTCATGAGTAGACGCAACTCCTCAAATTTAGTGTCTATGGATGAGGTCAATGATTCTCTCAAAGCATTGAGATCATTCATGGACACATTTCCTTCGGACGGAGCGTCGTCCTCATCACCCATACTTAAACTCTTAGGCGGTTAAGCCCGATAGAAGAGCCGAGGCTCTGATACCAATTGAAAGTATAGTATGGGCACCTAGAGGGGGGGTGAATAGGTGCTACGGCAAATTTTAATTTTTCTCAAATTTAGGCTTGACAAGAAAGGTAAATTCTCTAGATAGTGCAACTAGTGATGAATTTACCTATATGACAAGACAAGCAATCAATGCAACAAGTACGAGTAAGTAAAGAGAGGGAGGAACGAGGTAACCGATGGAAGCACACGGAGACACGATGTATTTCCGAGTTCCTCCTTTTTAGGGGAGTACGTCTCGTTGGAGGGGTGTGAGCTCGCCACAAAGGCCTACTCAACGCCACTAAGGCTTCACCCTATTCTCCGATGAACTTCGCCACAAAGGCCTAGTTCACCTTCCACTATAGAACCCCTTTGAGGCGGGGATCAAATCCTTTACAAACACCTTGGGGCACACACCCACAACTTAATTGGGGGCTCCCAACAACTCTTGAATCACCAACTAGAAACAAGATGCCTAGGTTCTCCACAAGAGGAAACCCTAGGCAAGATCCCTCGAGCTAGAGAGGGGGAAATGAAGAACGGGTCGGTGAAGATGTAGATCGGGGCCTTCTCCTTCAATCCTCCAAAGATCTTCAAGATTGGGTGGAGGGATTGGGAGTTATGAGGGATTTGGTGAGTTCTTAAATGCTCATCAATGCTAAGGGGAAGAACTAGATCTTGAGGAAGAAGAGGAGGGCTATTTATAGTCCCTCCTCACAACTAGTCGTTGTGCAGGAAAAAAGGTACCGGAATATCCGGTTCAAGTTTGGACCGGAATATCCGGTTAGTTTGCTCCACGCTGAACTGCAGTGCTGGACCGGATTATCCGGTTGATTTGAAATAATCCGGTACAAATAATCCGGTAGATGCCAGTACGCAAATCTTCTAGTCCTTAGCCATTTTTCCACTTCCTCAGCTGCAACCGGAATATCCGGTAGATATGAAATAATCCGGTACAAATAATCCGGTTGACTCCAGTAGCTCAAAACTTCCAGTCCTTAGCAGTTTTTCGCAGCAACCAGAATATCCGGTCCGGGATGAATAATCCGGTCCAAATAATCCGGTTGACTCCAGTAGCTCAAAACTTCAGTCCTTAGCAATTTTTCGCAGTAACCGGAATATCCGGTCTAGGATGAAATATCCGGTCCGAATAATCCGGTTGATTCCAGTATGCAAAAACCTCAGTCCTTAGCCATTTTTGAGCTCCTCTCTCAGCAACCGGAATATCCGGTCCAGGATGAATAATCCGGTCCGAATAATCCGGTTGAGTTCTGTCCCAAAAACCTCAGGCCAAAACTTCACCGACTTTTCAGTGCTCGATGCCGATGTTAAGTATAACACCTGCACACTAAACACCTCGATAAATAATGTACTTAGTATTGTTAACTAACACACAAAACTCTGGGAAAACGAAATGCACTTTCAAAGGTGTGCACAACCGTGCTATTGAGGAGCGCCTAGGTGGCTCCCCACCTCTCCAACGTAGACGTACTTCTCTTTGAGAAGGAACTACGGTGAATCATATCCTTGTCTCCTTGTTTACACTTGTCGTTTGCTTTACTACCTTACGCTTTACTTCCGTTGCACATATAGCTTTGTTCACATAGGTTGCTCACCTAGTTGCACATCTAGAGAACCTTACTTTATCTTGCTAAGCCCATTAAAAAGAAAAGAAAAGAAAAATTGGTAGTCAACCTATTCACCCCCCCCTCTAGTTGACCATAGTGCACTTTCAGTAAAGATGTCGCTAAGTCTTCCCTCGTCAAGGATAACACGTGGATCAAATTTTCTTCGTTTGATCCATTAGGTTGTAAATCTTCATCATTATCCATTTTTTGTACCTGAAGTTTTGTTAAAATAATGGAAGAAGTTACTAATGGAAATTATTTCATTTTCCTTTTTGCAACAGGTTTTGAAGCAGCTACAATGGTGCAGAATTTCTGTCATTAAAAGGAACATCAAGTTGTTATTTTGTAAATCAAGGCATAGTCTTCTATTTTTTCTTTCAAAACTTCATAACCTAAACTAGCTAGTTGTTTTTCTTTGTTGCTTTTCATGTTGTGGAGGACCAGATGTTACCACTATGTCGTGGTTGTCCTTATATTGTGTGCTAGTATGTCATGCTTCTTGTACTATTTCATGGATAATATAAAAAACATGTGTGCTTTGTTCAACTTGTTGCATGATTATTCATCATTGGTGTGCTAACTAGGAAAAGTATAGAAAATTTGATGTTTTTGTCATAAAATTATGATTTTCTGGAACTTTTGAACCATGGGAAAGTTGCTCATAAGAGTTGGAGAGAAGGTTTGAACCATAGGGGAATAGATCATAGCAGTACGGGTTAGGAGGTAGGAGGTACATACCTGTGCTACAAATTTGTGTGAAAATTTTCGTTGGATTTTGAAGTTCCCCGATCTGGTAATATCAAGTTTACTTTCCTGGGATTCTCCGGCGTCTTGTATTGTGAAGGAAGAAGGTGGTGGTTGGGAGGGGGGGTAGAGTTTGCTTTTGTACCAATCACACTAGGTTTTGCAGGCCGAAGTGGGTATTAGTTGGGCCCCTGGCTTTTCTTTTTTCCCGGCCCGCTGAAATCCGTTACTCGTGCGCGCTCTTTCGTTTCGGCCGGGTACCGGTTTTGACCGCTGCTCACTAGGACGTGCGTACGACGCAACCGTGTAGCACGGTCCATTACTCTATGCCTATGGGTGAAGGGGTTTCTTGCATTATCTTTAACTTATCTTAGAAATTGTAGAAGAAGTAGATGTTAATATTTTTATCAATATATTTGGTCAAATTGATTTTTTTTTACTATCAAATTGAAATAGTTTGACTTTAGAAAAACTATAGGGCATCCCTGTGAGTGAGAGAGTACTACGAGCAGTAAAACCGTGCCACGTGCTATCCGTGCAGCCCAATTCCCGAAACGTACAGAAGATCCTTTTCTCTCTCCACGTCCCATCTCATCACTTCACCTCTGTCTCAAAACCCTAGCGCCGCAGGCCCAGAGAGCCCTTCTAAGTTTCAGCGCAAGGTAAAGCCTCCAATCATCTCGTCTCCAACTGTCTCCTGGCGCTCGGGAGCGTGCGATTCTATCTGCTCCGAGGCACGGGTTGGTGCGGATCTTGACTTTTTGGTCTTAATTGGTGGTTTGTGTAGGCTGTGGGGAATTTTCGATTGGATTGTGTTGGGTTGGAGATGGGAGAGAAGGAGGTTGGCCGGATCTTCGTCGGTGGGCTGTCGTGGGACACCACGGAGCGCACGCTTGAGCGAGCCTTCAACGACTTTGGCAAGGTCATCGAGACGCAGGTATAATAGCGATATCCCTGGATTCGTTTCGTTCGAATGTACTCCATCTGTATCATTAATATAAGATGTTTTAGGTATTTCAATACAAACATCATACGTATGTACATAGACATATTTTAGTGTGTAGATTCACACATTTTGCTCCGTACGTAGTCTCTATTAGAATATCCAAAACATCTTATATTGTGGTGAGGAGGGAGTATTGTGCACGTTCGTCTGTGAGGTTTTTTTCTACTGTGTGATTTGGCCGGGATTAGTCTTATAGTTTTGTCAAGGTGACGATTCGTCCAAAAATCAATTAGAGAACCATATCTCCACAGAGACCTCTAAAACTTCACAGCCAGATGCATTAGTTGAAAACATATTCTTGATCAGAGTGGCATATCATATAAATCATGATAAAACCATTTTTATGCGAGTAGTGGGATAAAAAAGTGGAGGATACAATCGTTGAACCTGTTGTTGGTTATTTGCTATCTTAGTAGTTAGTATGAATTGATAGAACTTTGATGGCTTGCTTTATGGTCGTCGCGATGGGTAATCACTGCATGATTTTAAGTTATTTTACATTATTGTTGCTTACGGGAGTTTGGAACGGTGCGATTTGACAAAACCCTTTTAGGTTGGATAAGTTACTTTATTTACACTTCATTCAGTGTTAGGTGGAACCATATAATTTAAAAGTGCCATGTCGATCATATTATTCACCTGTTTCTCAACAAATTTGCAAGCATAATTGGGTTTACTAGGAAGTTTATTAGCACGTTATCAAGCATATGTGTGTTACCTGTTTGGCTATGCTCTTAGTAATCGCCCTTGATTTTCTCTCATTTTCTAATTTCAATCTAATAGCGGTTAACAGATTCACAGAGCCTGCAGTCACCTCCAGTTCTATATTTTAGGAAGTTAATGAAGTTGAAGGAAATCAAACATATTAATCAATCTGAGCACATGGTTATGCATTTTTGGGGTGATGGGTCTAAAATTCAATTCGAAGTAATGATACTGTTAAGCCAATTTGTAGGCTCTGTTTTGTGGGCAGAAGCAGAGCTCCTCCTCTGCCACCGAATGATAGAGTTAAGCTAACAGACATCAGCGTAAGGTTTCAAATGAAGTGGCATTGCCATGGTTAATGAAGACTACGGAATGCAACATGATTGCAATGTTGGACATGAACTTAACAAAAAGTTTGTTGCATAGTGGCAATGTTCTGGATCAGTAATGAGATGAAAAGGCAGTTGCAGAGTAGTTTGTGTCCTTGATTGGTGAGGTGTTACAGGTGATGCTACAGAGCAAGT
Organism: Alopecurus myosuroides; assembly: GCA_028641055.1. Classification (NCBI taxonomy): domain Eukaryota; kingdom Viridiplantae; phylum Streptophyta; class Magnoliopsida; order Poales; family Poaceae; genus Alopecurus; species Alopecurus myosuroides. The sequence continues at coordinate 313,203,683 of CM054059.1, read as the reverse complement.
GGTGCGTGCTTTTCAGTTCCTACGTCACTTGAAGACCATTAGTCTCAGCCTCAAATGCCCCTTTCCCTTCAAATGGACATGCTTAGCCGTTCATCAACAAAGAACAGTGAAACGATAAGAATGTTTTTAGGTATTTCAGCTATGCTGTCCTAAAGGAAGTGGACGATTAACTAAGATCCGGTTACGTTCTTGCTAGAAGTTCAGCTCTAAAGTTATTGTTTTTTGCCTATAGTGCCGACCAAAGTAATTGGCCTCGTCTAGTTTGTTGGACGTGGAGTTTACTCATTCGTGCAGCATGAGCGGCAATGCAGAATGTTCAGTTTGTTTGGGCAGTGCCACTGATATCCTCATTGATGGCATTGATTTGGTCACTATGTCACATGCTTCCAGTTCTGACCTGTGCCCATGGTATGCCTTCCGGATATCAATAGCCCACTGTACTGTTGGGGCAGCTAAAGCAGATACTGATTTGTTTACTTACAACAATTTGAGCAGTGGCGTAGGGACTGACTGTGTTCGTACAGTTTTCTGAGATAGTTTCACTGGTTGCGATGCTTGAAATTTTCATGTGCATGATATTGTTTAGTGTTAGGCTTTTTTGGCTGTTGACTATTATATGTAGTTGCTATCTTCCCATCAGTTCACTTTCATTGTATGTATAGGTTGTAAAGGAAAGAGACACAGGCCGCTCCCGTGGGTTTGGGTTTGTCACATTTTCAGAACCTCGGGCTGTGGATGCTGCAATCCGGGAAATGCACAATGGAGAACTAGATGGTCGGACCATTTCTGTGAACAAGGCTCAGCCTAGGATGAGCACTGATGATGGTGGCTATGGATATGGTGGTGGGGGTTACTCATCTGGTGCTAGAGGTGGATATCGTGGTGCAGCTGACGCAGTTCCCGCTGCAAGTGATGATTGCTTCAAGTGTGGACGCCCTGGACACTGGGCTCGTGAATGTCCTTATTCAGATGGAGGTAGACCTGGGAGGTACTCTCCTCCTCCTCCTTCCAGGTATGGAAGTGGCGCCGGCGGGCGTGGTGACCGCTTTGGAGGAGCAGACCGTTTTGCTGATCGCTATGTTGAAGACCGTTATGATGGTGGCCGCTATGCTGATGACCGTTATGGTGGTGGACGTGATCGCTACCCTCCAGCCGCAGATCGTTATTCTGGTGAAAGGTATGGTGGTGCGGACCGTTATGCATCAGGTGGCTTTGCCAGGGAAAGAAGTTACGAGAGAGATGGAGGACGACCAGGTGGAAGTTATTACCGTGATGAGCCCAGGCCCACTGGTGGTTATGGCAGGGGAGGTCCGCGTGTGGCAAATGGTGACAGATATGGGAGTGGCGGACCTGCTCGCGTTGGTGGGAGCTACCGAGATAGGCCTGCTCCATATGATCGCCCCAGTCGGGGAGCTCGCTCTTACGATGACCGCTACTGATGGAGCAGACCAGAGATTTAAATACAAGTTTCACTTCCCAGTTCCTGTTATATGTGGCTTTGCTATTTGATGCTTCCAACTCTTAAATATCGTTCTTCAGAGCAGCTTGTTTGATTATCCGTATGGCAGTACTCAGTAATTATTATGTCGGAACTGTACACTCTTAGGCAGTGGGTGATACTGGTTCCTTATTTTTATGGTGTTCTGTAACTACTCTGCAGTTTAAGATGAGTTGTACTGTATTAATTCATCGGCGTTGTCAATCTTTGGGAGTACCGCGTCAGATTCTACAATTCCTCTGACCAGTGTTGGACCTGCTTATCTGATGTAAGATGTGTGGTGAAATCAGGTTATGATACTGATATTGCACAAAGATTGATGGTGCATTTCCAAGATTGGGTGCCATCTGTTGAAAGGAGTGCCATGTTTGTACTTCTCTCGGCCAGTCAGCTGCTTGTTCAACTCTTTCTGTTTGCGAGCTGTGAAAACAGAACAGAACAGAATAGCAAACTTGAACATATGCAGTTTGTGGAACGCAATGCTTCCGTTGATGTGTGTGCTGTCTGTATAGTTAAACCAGCAAATGATATTTGTTAGCACGTTCATTACTAAGGCAAAATCCTTGGCTCTCCGAAATCCTCGAAGGGACGTAAATCTGCAGCATGGTTAGAGGAAGAAAGATTCTGGTGATGATGGTTGAAACTCCATTTTAAGAAACGATGGAGTTGCTTACTATTTGCGCTTACAATTTTTCTACCTATGGTTGTATGCTTGTCTGCCTTATTTGATATCTGTAACTGTGTGGTAACGGCTGTTATTAACTGATTAGTTCTTTTAGAGGTTCTACCCATACGTGTTCTGATCGCTAATTCATATTAGATATATTAAATTCAGCAGTGGTCGACTGAAATTGAGAGAATAAGCTAAATATTTTTGAATTTCTTTTTTAATTCTGAAATCATCTTCAGCAATTAGTACTCCTGTGAAATAATAATAGGTTAGATACATCAACTTTCTATTCAAAAAATATTTGTTGATTCAATTAAAGAAACTTGACTTGTGAGTGTGCAGTTTTGTTTAGTACTACAATGATTCATATGGAATACCCTTCGATGTGTTCCACTATGCCTACGCCTCCGCTCACATGCTACGAGTATTGCGGAGGTTTGAAGCCCTCGCAGAACACCATTTTATAGGAAATCATAGAGCATTGGTACCAAAATAGTTTCAACAAAGACTGCCCTATTTTCTTCACTGATGTTCTATTTCCCTGTTTTGATGTCCATTTTGAATAATTGTTTACAATAGTTACAACAGCAGGAATCTTATTGATTTCCTTTATTGGCTACCGACCAATCTCACCACCACGATAAGCTCCCATCTCCGCTTTGTTCTTCCAAGTTCCAAGTACAACTTGATTATTCTCCGAAGTTGATTTGAGTTGCCGACAAGATCAGTCAGCTAACCTGTTGGTGGCAGAAACGGTTGCATAGGTCATGGAAAACCGTTAATTATAAAAATGTAATCAAATTTTCCAGTCAACTCAAGGATAAGAGAAGCTACCTTCTCTGGCTACAGAACAGACTGAGGCAGAACCTTGTACGGGTTTAGGATTGAGTTAGGGTCTACTAACTTCTTGATGGAGGCCATTAGTTGCACCTGATCACAATACAACATATGTGGTGAAGAAAAAATTACCGGCTAATTAGTAGAAATGTTGGAACACAGCCGGATCATTCTTTTTGCAAGAAACAATTATATTAGTGCGTTGTTTCTGGATAATAGTAGGGCGAGCCTCATCCAGAGTTGCAGAGAACCTGATAAGAAAACATTTCCGGACCATACAGGCTAAACTAAATTTCCCTCCTAAAAATGTGTCGTGTACGTATGTCATGCACAAATAGCCGTTTGATGCATAACATTTTCACACCTCGCCTTAAAGTGCACCATAATCTAGAGGTTTTAAACTCTCAAGATGAACAGTTGAACACAGTTCACAAATGAACACAAGTGGCAGCAAGATGGTATTTGAATACTTACGGCTTCTGGTGACTTGCTGTAGTGAATCTTTTCAGCTTTCATTAGTCCCAATCCGTGCTCTGCACTAATGCTTCCTCTGTGGCCGGCTGTCCACTCATAGACAAATGGTTCAATTTGTGCCAGAATCTGAAATTTTCAGTGAAGGCAACATATAAGCAAGTATCCGCATACCAATCTTGAGAAACAGAAGCCAAACCTAAGTAAATGATCTATTTCTAAGTCATATCATACATACATTGTCACTGTACTTGCTTGATAAGATGTTTAGATGCAGATTCCCATCACCAAGGTGGCCATAACCCAATACTTCTGCCATGCCACCTACAAAAGAAAAGAATTAGGTTTAATAACACCTCGCAAATTACTGATGGCTCAAAGTTGAAAATTTACCAACACGGCTGCGCATTTCTTCAACAATATCATAGAGTTTTTCTACAGGTATGGACAAGTCATACTTGTAGACCGCCCCAACTTTGACAGATGCCTCTGATATACCCTGCAACCACAACACATAACAGATTCAGCGACTTTTTTTTTGGCTGCAAATGCTGTCAATAGGTACCGGCATTTGATTTGATTTGGTTGGTTAAAATAAGTTTTCTACTTAAAATTTCACTTCCAAAAATTGGAACCCAATTATAGATTAACAGACCAAACCTAACATGGCAAATACTGTAGGTTATATAAATCGAACACTGAATACTTCTATCGGAGGCTCAGCACGCATTAACCATGAAACATCACCTTATACACTGATAACTTATACTAGTCATGTGATGACTGTTGATTGATTACCCACTTTAAGACTGCTCATATTAGTCAATGGAAAAATGCAATTCAATGTATGATGGCAACCTCGCGAATTCTCCAAAAATTAGATGCTTGGCTAATATCCTGTGCTATAACTCCATCTGCTACAAGGCCATCTTCCATTGAGCGCAACAAAAATGCTTCAAGTTTTGCTCTACAAATGAAAAGCAACATAAAGACAGGTAAACATGATATGACACTTATGATTTCAGTTTCCATCACAATAAGCCCAACATCAGTAAATACAAGCCATGCAGGATTGCACCTTCACAGAATGGTTAAAATTTTGAGTCTGCACATATTAATTTTCGGAATAGCTTGTTGTGTCTGTTTGGGGACTGGTTATCTGCTACCAAAACTTACTTGTCGTATGATTCATCACTTCCTGTGGTCTCAATAAGAACATAAAATTTGTACCGCGAGAGAGGTAAAGGATTGTGAACTCCTTCCAAATGCGCCATAGCCTTCAAAACCAACAAGCTACCAAATTAAATGTGTAAGCTGACAAGATAATAAGAAACATTTCTTCGTATACAGCAACACAGCCAAAGCATACTTTGTTTTCTAGTGCTAAGTACATAACGAACATATCGAGACACCATACTGTTCGAGAATTATTTGCATGCAGTTTGTATTCTACGATGTGTATCTTTTTTTGAAAAAAAAATCTTATGTAAGTACCAGATCAATGCACTGACGGTCCATGAACTCGAATGCAGAAATGATCTCACCCAAGCTCCTTCTAGCTGCCAGTAGTAATTTCTGGAAACATGAAAAGCAGTAATCACTATCTTAAAGATCATATGCATACAAGAATGCCTAGATATACAAAATGAGTGTTTGCAAGAGACCTGGCAGCTCATGTAGTCATTGCAGGAAAGAAATGCTACATTAGTTGAAGGTAGCTTTGCAGGTGTAAGTATTGAAACTTTAGTGACTATTCCTAGCGAGCCTTCACTTCCTGAACCATGAATGATGTGTTTACTAAAATGCTTGCCATAAAGCATATTTAATGAACACATCCAGAATGCCGAAAATAGTTTGTATTCGATGCTTACCAACAAATAAGTGTTTCAGATCGTATCCAGTGTTATCTTTCCTTAAAGTAGTAAGCATGTCAAGGACTGTTCCATTGGCCAGGACAACTTCGAGGCCTGAAAATAGGAAAGAAATGAAACACACATATCAAACTTCGTTTCTATTTTTTTAGAAAATATCCAGCAATTTCAGCTTTACACATTGCATAGAGTTGAATTTTTTAGGGGATTCTCTCCGTGCAGCACCATGATGTCAGTAACTTGTATTGCAACAAAAATACTCAAAACGACAAATATGTTCCTGCTCCTTAAAATACAAATTCAGCAAAACAAAGACTCTATTGGCATAAGCACTTTATTCAGGTAAAAACAATATAGGAAGTGAGAGTTCAGAAATAGCTTTGTGCTCGTTGGAAACATAAGGTATTACTTGTACTTACCTAGTACATTTCCATGAAGTGAACCATAGCGTATGAAACGAAGGCCACCAGCATTAGTTGAAATGTTCCCTCCTATCTGGCAACTACCTTTTGCTCCCAAGTCAAGAGGCATAATAAACCTGAATATAAAGGATAGAAATAATCTTAGATGTTTTTCCTTTTAAAATTATAGGCACATATGGATCTTATAAAAGGTATACTGTGATGACAAGATTATATGAGCGGCAAATGTAATGGCACACATTGAATCCATGGGTGATTACGTAAGTAGGGACCCCATAAAAAAAAGTATACTATATAGACAAGGAGTGGTAGCCCATACTCAGTGATAGCTCATACTATTTATGAATTAAACACATCCAATGAAAGATGTATGCTTTACCAACTGGAACAGAAAGGTACAGGAAATACCAGAGACGACTTTACCCTTCATTTTCCACGAAGGTACTTAAGTTCTCCAACACACAACCAGCTTCACAAGTAAGAATACCATTTACCTGACAACATCATAATAAAAATTCTTAGAACCTGACAAGCTCTTTCATAAATTTATTCAGACAACTTAAAGGTTTGAAGAAGCCATAGGTAACAGAATTCAAGACATCAAATCAACAGTAAGAAACTGTACCCACACTGTCAAAGGAGATTATTTTGTCCATACCACCAAGATTGATAATCACCTGCACACACAGGGAGCAAAACTTGTGATCTCGGGCCTAAATGTAAGGAAAGCAGTAATGGAAGCACAAAAGCGATATAAAAAAAGAACACAAAAGTTTAAAACAGATAAGGAGAAGAAATGTCACATCAGCAAGTATTTTGGGAGGTAAGACGAGCTATAAAAAAATGTAGTGGCAATACGGAACAGAATTGTAAACTCGAGGCACTAATTTATGCCCCTGATGTGCTAATCAATCTGGTTGATCCATGTGAATAAATAGTATATTATGTATAGTTCATTCTGATGATGGAAGTAAACATCCCAGCAATTCACGCATGGAGCGACAGAAAAGAAATTAGAGAATACAGAAAATATATTTATCTTAAATAGTTTGCTTCGGGCAGTATATATTAATATCCAGCTGATACCAACTACACCAGGCCTCTACAACAATCTGCTGCTACAAAGATAAAAAATAAAAAATAATTGATCTTATCATTGAAAGAAGCTTCCTAATTACCTCATCATGAACAGGCACACTGCCACCTACAAGGCCTGTATTCCCACCCTGAGGAACCACCGCCAATCGTCTCGTGTCACAATAAGCAAGAACCTTAGAAATCTAGAAAGAAGAATGGTTGAATAAGAGACTCCACATAAGTTTTTGCTGTGTCGTATCAGGAATGGCCAAGAACTAAAATGACCGGGAAATAATGAAATATAAATATATTCCTTGATGATACTCTTACGTTTTATGTGTAAGGTATTTTTAGCATTCCTTATATTTTTATTTGCGAAAAAATCTATTAGCGCAGGTCACTAATGTGATGCATGTTTTTTTATATGTTATTATATCCCGAGGCAATAGTATTTTGCTTATGAGGCACTACACTCCATCAGAGCTGATTTTATATTCCTAGTGAATATCCCAACAATGTGTATGATTACTAGTTACTTCACGTAGGAATACAACAAAGAGGATATATGGATGATAACATGGATAGCTTGATACCATGGATAAAAGCCTGTGAATGGACCATAACCAAAAACATAACTTACCGTACAAACATTGTTCTACAATCAAAAGCAAGCAGGTTTGCTAACTACATAATCACATCTCAACTGTCATTTTCAAAATTTAAGGGACGTTGAGGTGATTAGATCATTCAACCACTAGAACAATGAAAAATAATTGCCGCTACTTTAGTACTACTAGTTACTGCAATTGTCAGAAATGGAATTCCAACTACCTGATGTTCATATATAAAGAAGTTCACTTGACTAAGCTGACAGAGGTTACCTCATTTGTACTTTTTGGTAAAAGCAGTAGTTGACTTGCACCCTTGTATTTACCCATCCAATCGACATTTGCAACAGCCACCCTGTCTTTATCCTGAATGACTCCATTGTCACCCAAGATGCTCTTGAAGTAAGAAACATCATCAGAATTTAGCACTGAATAGGCTGGATTCCTCTGGATAGATTTTGCCTCAGAACCAAATGTACGTCTTTGAACTTCAAATGGATCATTCACACTATGTTGTACTCCATTTGTTGCCATACTAGCTCTAGGTCCACAAGAGGGGTGCCGCGGCCGCAGGGTCCGATAGAATCTCTTATGCAAAGTCAAAGTATGGTTCGTCGATCTATGTTGAGTGAGATACATACCTGGGTATCATTATGTAACATAAGATTTAACTGATTCCAATCAAAATTACATCCTCCGTTGCAAAATGTAAGTGTATTTTGATTGTTCAAATTCATGCTTAGACCAACAACTAATCCAGTAATACGTGGGTGATGTTATACTCCCTCCGTTCCTAAATATAAGATGTTCTAGCCATTGCTCATGGTGTCTAGAATATGAGTGAACATACACAATAAAAGTTGTCTAGATACATGTAGAAATGTGTGAATGTGAAAAAGAGCTAAAACATCTTACATTTAGGAACGGAGGGAGTATAAAACTCGATGCCATTGGATTTGTATTCAAAGGTACTTTTTGCGATTGTGATTTTTAATTATAAGTAAGATGAGGCCCTGCTATGCGTGTCCGGCTGCCGGCTGGCCGTGAAGCTGATGTGCGGGCCTGGGCTCACTGCCTGGGCGAAAACGCCCTGTGTCGATGATCTCTCTGTAACCTCATACGGCTTTTGAGCCACTTACATAAATGAAAAAAATTCAGGTGGGGATCCCCCCCTCCCAGGTGACATCAAAACAAAACAAACAAAAAATTGTAGAAGAAATTTACTGTCGAAGTTCAAAACCGGACAGTTAAAATGTGCCCTACATTTTGCACCGGAGGGAGTATATACTGTAGCTCTGTGGAGATCAGCAGAGCTATATCAAAGCTTGGTTGTATAGCAAGTAGTTAGCGTGTAACGATCGGAACTTTGGGAGCATGGTGGGAGGGTATAATAATGATCAAACTAAAACATTATATGTACCGAATCATTGAGCACGTATCAGTAATTTCGAAGAAAACAAATCCCCAACTAACCGAATGGAGAGAAGGAAGAAATACTCTATCTGGGTTTGATCACTGGCAGCATAGAGAAGTCCCCGAAACTGAACTCATAGAACAATAAATCCAAATCCAAGCAAGATATGACTCCTTACCAGCACCAGAAGAGATCGTCCGGCTCCCCACGCTGGTCCAGTCGAGGGGAGGAGGGCGATCGCCATCAAGAGAGGAGAATTCGGCAGGAGAACGCGCGGAGGCATGTTCGGCGGTGCGGGCGTGCGGATGGACGGGCGGGGGAGCCCCTTGGGGGAGCAGGGCACGAAGGTCCGCCTGCCGGAGAGGTTCCCGGAGGCGTGTTCGGGAGGAGGAGAGGAGGGACAAGATCGCCATGGGGATGGGTATTCTGGGACGTGCGTGCGAGCTTGGGGATGCAGCTACAACAAGCTACCTCGCCTTTGACTCGCACTGGAAAAACAAGTTCGTAAGAGCATCTCTAGCGGTGAAAAAACAGGAAGTGTAAACTGAAGATAGAACTCTTTGAGCATCTCTGGTTTTTTTTAGTTTTTTTTTAACGACAGTGCTGGCATCTCCCGGGATCAAACATTTCCATCCCGGGTCCCGTGGCGACACGTGTCACATTTTCCCCTCAAGTCCCGCTTTTGCTCCCGTAGTAAAAAAAAAGTTCCGCTTTTACTCTCATGTAGCAAAAAAACGTAGCAGCCAAAAAAAAAGTCAAACCTCCCTGTCGAGACATCGTAGTAGGGTTCACAGACGGGGTGCCATGAGGGCTACGGGTAAAGACGTGGGGGGAACGTGGTAGTATGACAACCAGGGACACCAAACTTTACCCAGGTTCGGTACGTCGCAACTAGGCGGCGTTCCTACTCCTTTTTTTTTTTGCGAGTAACTTAGGAACTTTATTCAACAAAAGCAGTTTGAGGACCATCAGCCAACAGGCTGGTGACCAAAAACGATGGAACCGAGTCTATCCAACTCTCGGTGGTCATCAGTGTACAAGCACGCCTCGCACACAGATGAGCCGAAAGATTGGCAGCCCTTAATACATGTTGAATACAAAAAAATTGGAAAGAAGAAGCTAGTTCACTAATGTCTAACAGAATCGGAGCCACAACCGAACGAGAATTGCGGCGAGAGTTCCAGAGATTAACAATCTCCAGGCAATCAGTTTCCATGATCACATGTGAGAAGCCACGTAGCTTAGCAAAGATGACACCGTCTCGTAGCGCTTCGCACTCGGCGATCATTGGATCAGTAACCCCCTCATGGGGTTTACACCACGCTCCCAGCAGTGCAGACGTGGATCGAGCGACCCCTCCCACACCAGCCTTTTGCATCTCCGAACTGATGGCAGCATCAGTATTAATTTTGATCAGCCCTTCATCAGGTGGCCTCCAACCATGTCCGGGAATCACCAAGGTACACTTAGCAGGAATTTCCAATATTGCCAAATCCTGTTTAATTCTTTTAATAGATGAAACCGAGTCCAAAGGTTCTCCATCATGAACCTTCCTGTTCCTTGAATGCCATATAGCCCACATGACAGTAATAATTTTTGCTCTGAGTTCCACCGAAAACCTTGGATCGCAGATAATATCCTTGTCCCAAGTACTAGGGTGAAACTTCGGTAGGCGAAAATCAAAGCTCAACTGAGCTTCCTTCCAGAACTGCTGTGCATGTGAACAATGTATCAAGGCATGCATCAAATCCTCCTCTTTGGCCAAACACACCCGACATAAGCTGATGGGTTTTATATGTTTGGTTTTCAGAGTGACCTCGTCTGGTAGAATTCCTCGCAGAACCCTCCACCAGAAAACCCTCACTTTGGGCAGCACATTGAGTTTCCATAACGAATTCCACATCTGTTGTTCTGTCATTGAAGTACCTGTGATCGTCCCTTCTTCTGGAGTAGAATTCTCCTTATGAATCACTAGAGAGCGATACGCCGATTTAACAGAGTAGGAGCCGGAGACCTCGTGAGCCCAAGCAAAAGAATCATTCCCACCTCCATGACGCAGAGGGATATTCAGAATTGCATCTGCATCCGGTCTAGAGAAGATATCTCTAACCAATGTTACTTTCCAAGACCAAATATCCATATCAATCAGCTCACTAACCTTGACAATGGTTGGATTATCTGGAACGAACATAGGAGCCATCGAGGCAGTGGATGGAATCCACTTATCATGCCATACGGAAATCGAACTGCCATCTCCCACTGTTTTGTAAAGTCCAGTGAGTAGAGCTGATCGCCCCGCAACCACTGCTTTCCATGTTGCTGATGCAGTTGCAGGTACGGATGCCTGCATAAAATCACAACTCGGAAAATATCTTGTTTTCAAGACTCTAGCACAGAGCGAATTGGGTTTAGTCATGAACCTCCAACCATGTTTGCCCAGCAAAGCAGTATTGAATAATTCCAATTCACGAAAGCCCATACCTCCTTTAACTTTGGGTGCTGACAGTTTTTTCCAAGAAAGCCAGTGAAGAGATCTCTTGTCAATCGAACTGCTCCACCAAAATCTAGCCATTACGGAGGAAATACTCTTACAAACTTTCTTTGTCAACTTAAAACAACTCATGCTATAAGTGGGGATAGCCTGAATCACTGATTTCAACAGAGTTTCCCTTCCAGCACAGGCTAGGTTCTTCTCAGACCATCCTTGCATCTTTGCTTTAGCTCTATCATTGATATGAGCAAAAGTACCGCTAGAAATACGGCCTACTGCAGTGGGTAGGCCTAGGTAGCGATCACTGAAAGTCTCCACCTCAATTCCCAGCCTCTGTTTAACTGCATTACGCCTGGCCAGGGGAGTATTAGGTGAGAAAAAAACTGCACTTTTACCTCTATGTACCTTCTGTCCGGAGCACTGGTTATATATGTCCAATATGCTATTCAACCTTGATGCACTCTGGTCACAAGCACTCATAAATATCAGGCTGTCATCGGCGAACAACAAATGGTTCACCCACGGTGATCTGACAGAAACTCGAATACCCCTATCCACATAGTTGCCTCCATACGCATTCAACAGGGAAGTGAAACCCTCTCCACACAGCAAGAAAAGAAAGGGTGACATTGGGTCTCCCTGTCTTAGACCTCGAGTAGGAGTGAAGAAAGGCAACATCTCACCATTAACTTTAACAGAAAACCGCACCGACGAGACGCATTTCATTATTAGCCGAATGAAGTCAGAATGAAAACCCAGTTTGACAAGCATAGCCTCAAGATAATGCCACTCGACCCGATCGTACGCTTTCATCATGTCTAATTTGACAGCACACGAGTAGTTCTTCCCCTTTTTTCTTCTCCTCATCGTGTGTACACTCTCAAAAGCAACCAGCACATTATCAGTAATTAGGCGCCCGGGAACAAAAGCGCTCTGTTCTTCACTGACGATCTCATCCATCCATAATCTCAGCCGGTTGGTAATCGCTTTAGCAGCAATTTTATAGGCCACCGGGCAAAGGGAGATCGGACGATACTGAAGTATGGACTGAGGATTAAACACCTTCGGTATCAATGTTATAGCAGTGTCATTCAGACCAGTAGGTAAGTCCCCTCCATTTAAGAAATCCAGAATAGCAGGCACAAGGTCCCCTTGAATCAAATCCCAGTGTCTTTGAAAAAACCCTGCCGTAAAACCGTCTACACCCGGGGCTTTAGACGGTGCCATCTGAAACAAAGCGGATCGAATTTCTGCCAAGTCATAGGGTTTTGTTAGGGCTTCGTTAATGTCCGGTGTAACCCTCTCCGGAACGAAAGGCAGAAGTTCATCCATGCTGTTGAAACCCTGCGAGGAGTACAAGCTCTGATAAAACGCTTGTACCTCCGTCTTGTCCTCCTCCTCACTTTCACAGACGGAGCCATCCTGCCTACAGAGACCCGCAATACGGTTGATCCTGCGACGATGTTTTGCTTGAGCATGGAAATATGCTGTGTTGCGATCTCCAGCTCGTAGCCAGTGTACTCGCGATCTCTGTCGCATCCACACCTCCTCAAGACGCATAGCCTCTCTGAGTTGTTTCTCTATATTCTTCTCCTCTAGAGTAGGGCCACGCCCCACCGATCTGCGTCTCAAATTCTCCAATTTTGCATGTAATTTCCGTACAGTACGTGCAAGGCAGCCAAACTCCCTTGCCCCCCATACAGATAGCTCATTCTGTAGCTGAGATAATGTTTCCGAAATCCCAGCAAGACCGTTTGCCCGATGACAACGTCTCCAAGTCTCAGCCACCAGTTGATCATAATCAACATGCGATTGCCAGACATTCTCGTATCTAAACTGCTTCACTTTCGCAAAATTATTTCTGCGCTTACCACTGACTTCAACTACGAGAAAACAATGGTCAGACTCCACTGAACTGACATGCTTCACACGTGTTTCTTCGAAACGCTGACAAAAAACTGGGTTCGCTAGAGCTCTGTCAAGCCGAGCCTTGACATTGTCCACTCCCTGCCTCCTATTATCCCATGTGTAATCAACACCTCTCCATCCCAAGTCCTGGAACGAGCAATCCTCTATTACATCACGAAACGCCCGCATTTGCCATTCAGGCCTTGCTGCGTGACTAAAGTGTTCTGCACCAGTAGTTGTTTCGTTAAAGTCTCCAAGACAAAGCCATGCTGGATGGCTTATCGCATGCAAGGTTCGCAAGAACCTCCACGAATGGTGTCTATTTTCCACCCTCGGTGCACCATAGAAGCCGGTGAATCTCCAAGGAGGAGCATCATCGCCAACCTTCTTGACTAGTGCATCAATGTGACAGATCCCAAAGTTCTGAATTGTCACCTCCACCTCGTGCGTTCCTACTCCTGCAATCTCACTAAATGAGGGCTGAAGCCTGAAGTATACAGAGTACAATGTGAGTTAAGCTTTGCTAACTCGACGAGGATCAACTTCCCGGCGAGTTGGCTTCTAGCTAATTGTTTGTTGTCTTTCTTCTCTCCCGTCCGGCTTTATATAGATAGCCGGGTTAGGGCTTACAGAAAGAAAACTTAAAAGACTACGGTAAGTTCTAACTTGGAAGGCAAGAATTCGCACTCTACTCCAAGCCGCACCACGTGGGCCGTGGTCCGGGTTCTTCTAGAATCCGGCTTCTGCGCGTCAGCTAACTGGGCCGCTTAATGGACTATGATCCATTACCAATCAGGCCACCCTGATAATCCGGCTCTTTAGGACAATGCCGGATATACCCCTAATCGGTATATATCCGACACTCGCCGGAGCAAAAAAAAAAAGCTACAGTAGCAAAAGTCCATCTCGCCGGAGACATCGTTAGCAAAAAAATGTACAAAAATAGCAAAAAAATATTAAGAATAATTGTAGCAAAAAGTTTATTCTATTATAGCAAATACGTGACCTCGCCGGAGACATCGCCGGAGTTCTGATAGCAAAATTTCTTTACAAAAATAGAAAAAAACAGGTATGTAGCAAAAATCTACCACCGCCGTAAAATCACCAAAAAACACCAACGGCCGTTGCTGAACTTGGGGAGCACCGCAGATGTCCTTGGGGAGCATCGCTTTGAGTCCATTGGAGCACCACCCGCGCCGGCAGAGGAGCAGCAGCACGCCACCGCCACCATGGACGCCAGCACAAGCTCCATGGACAGGGTGTGGGGTGTGCCGGAGGTAGGCGAGGAGCATGGCGAGGATGTGCGCCGGGGAGAGCGCGATGCAGCGGCCGAGGTGGTCGGCGTGGACGAGGGCGCCCCCGCCGTGGGGGACATGGACGGGGAAGGGGAGGCGCGGGAGGTCGCGAGGGTGGAGCGTGGCGGGGCAGGAAGCGAGGAGGAGGAGGCGCTTGGGGCTGGGAGGAGGCGGCGCCCGAGGCGTGCACGCCCACGAGGCGCGCGTTGTGGGAGAAGGCGACGGCGGCGGGGGACTCGCGGTTGGACTCGGCGTTGAGGAGCACGTCGATCCCGCGCTGCCGTGCCGCCGCCACAAGGGTGTCGTTGCCGACGTCGAAGCCCACCACGCTCATCGCGGCGGCGGCGGTGGGATTCGGGGGAATCGGCGATCGATGCGGTGGGTCGGGGAGGGAATGGGATTTGGGGGACGGAGCGGGGAGCGCGTGCACGTTTGGGTGCGCGTGGCCTGTGGCCCGTACGTGGGCCCGTGGCGTGTCTAGTATGCGGGGGGACGGGAGACGATCATCCCCCGGATGATTATAAGCATTTCCTTTTTTTAAGATAAAACAAGTTTGCCGTGTACATTTTGCTTTGAGCATCTCTAGTTCGTAAGATACAGTTTGTGTTTTGCGTTCTTTTAGTTCCTTTGAGCATCGCGTAGAATAGAAACTTGAAATAGGAAATTTAAATTTAAGAAAAACATGGGAACAAACACACAGATCATAGGTAGTTCATCAACATAGTTCATAGCAAAATGTACACGGCGGCCCGTGGCCCTAACCCTAACGCGACCCTAACCCTAACGTGACGCGGCGTGACATTGCTGGTGGCGGCCCTAACCCTGACGCGACGTGGCAACAACATTGCTGACGGCCCTCGCTCGGAGATGAGGTTGACGTAGAGCTCAGCCTCCTCCTCGGCGATACTACGCCACTCCATGGCCTTCTCGTTCACCTTGCGCTCGGCGGCGAGCCCACCCTCAAAGAGGTAGGCTCGACGTCCTCGTCCCGCCGGTGGAGCTTCTGGACCTCCACCTCCTCCCGCACGGTGCGCTGGAAGAGCACGGCGCAGACCACATCGAGGTCCTCGTCGCCAACGAAATCCTTCGGGCTGAGTGCGGAGGCGAAGGCGTTGGGGTCGTAGCCTTCGATTTGGGCCGCCGGGACGTCCCTCGTCGGTGTGCGCATCGCGCGCCACCGCCACTTCCTACGTTGGGAGAACTCCCTTCACCGCCGCGGCACGCCACGCGCTTGCGGTCGAATTCCTCTACCGCGTGGTAGAGGAGGGCAGGCGACGGCTCTTACCCGTAGTTGGTGTAGCAGTAGCATGCGCGCTTCCGGGACGTGTCAGAGGCGGCGAGCTTTTTGTGCTCGTCGTCAGAGTCGTTGACGTCGACGTGCTGGTCGCCCTCGCACGCGATTGAGCGAGAACTAGGCACCATTGAGTGCGGCTGGATCTACCCTAGGCGGACGCTAATTTCTGAACGACGGTGGCGAAGTGTGTGGGAAATTGCTCGTCGACAACGGCGGAAATGCGCGGGTTTAGAACTAAAGGGTTCAGAACTGAATCTGTGTCACGGTGCGGTAGAAATAGAGATTGCGAGGGGGAAGGGGGAGTTCTCGGGGCATTATTCTGTTTGCAGGCTCTAGCCCAAAAGAGGGGACAAGCCCATAGACTCGCCGGAGTTTTACTGTTTTTTCGGCCGCTGGAAGTCGCTCTAACAAAATTTATCCTTTTAGATTGGAACATCACCATTTTGAAACACCCTTCCCGGTCGAAATGAACTTATTAACACCGAACTGGTTAAGTGATTTATATTCCCATCTATTTCAAAGATCGATGTTTCTAAAAGGTATTTTGTTTTTTGTTTTGAGAAAAATCGTTTAGGCTTTGTCCTTTGGGTGTCTATTATCCAAAGGCGGATGTTAGGCGTCGGTCGGTTGATATCAGCCTATAAATCAGTCATCTTCTCCGCCGTCCGATCGCGATCCAACGTTTTATATTGTCTCTTGTGTATTTTTTTTCATTTTGGTTCCTATATTTTTCTGAACTCAACCCTAGTACAGAAATTATCCACTTAAAACGAAGGGGTATATTACTTTGGGCCTGATGTTACCAACATTTGCATCAATTATGCCACAACGGTGACTTATCCCTATGACACAGAGTATTGCAACATAAATTTTCAATTTCCCGTACAGAAAAAAATATAATATTACAATAAAATCATCACAAAAAACATTAAAATGTATTTGCACAAAAAAAGTGGTTAAACAATATTTTTTGCCGCAGGTTGATTCGTAACAAAAAAAATTAATAAAATATTCAACAAAAATCTTAACCTATTGCAACAAAAAAAACATATGTTTGTAGAAATCGAAAAATTTCGATAAAACATGAAACTTATTTCAAATATTTGCAACATATGACATGTGCTTCGTCAATATAATATATATGGGTTTGCAACATTTTAAAATAACTTATACAACATCGAATAATTCTGGAGAACAAAAACTTTTGTCAAACTTCTAGTTACATATTGCAACATTTCGTTTATTCTTTTGCTACAAATGTTATGCACGTTTGTTTAATTTTAACTAGCGTATAAAACATTACAAAATCCACATGAAAAAAACCTGCTCTGACTCGCCGATTCGGCATAGCCGGCCATAAAACACGGCTCACTGTAACAATTGTTTTATAAAAAAAAATTACCAAAAAAATGCGTCAGCAATGTTTTTGAAAACACGAAAGCACCATTGAAAATATTAGAAAAAAACACAAGCGATTAGCAAAAGTAAAAAATATATATAATATTTGTCGTGTAATTTTGCAAGAAAAGATATACAAATCTCTTACAATTTGAAAGCACATATGTAACATCAAAAGAATTTGGAAGCAGCCAAGTGGCCAATAGAACAATTATCGTGGGGGCACCACGGCATATCCCATGTTTGTTGGGTTAGGGTTTCGTAAGGTGGATTGAGCGGTGGTGGACTATTCGGCTTGACAGGACACGGGCAAAATTTACACAGATTCAAGGCCCTTCAGGAAGGCAAAACCCCCTACCCATGCATGTCTGTGTAGTATGTGGCGAGTTTGGCTCGATTATAGAGATTGCGGCGCAGAGATCTAATCCGACGCAAAAGTATCAGGTGTCTGTTCTAGGGTTTGCTATGACCCCCTCCTAACCTTTATATAGGAGGCCGGGTCTCAGGAGTTCGTACATGAATATGACTCGATTAGAGTCGGTTTCTAAGCCAACCTTGGCTCGCAAGGCACGTCCTCTCCGAGTTGATCTCATATCTTCTCCCGTTGACGGGTCTTGATCTAGGTGTCTTGTGGGCCTACTCGAAGGCCTGTAGCTGGGCTGCACTCAGTATAACGATTTCGGGTGCCTATTTGGTGTCCCCACGACAATAGCCCATGAGTGTCTGGTGGAGTCGAAGACTCGACCATGGACTCTAACCCGAAAAATCATTTGAGTCCATCTAAAACGCTGAAAAGAGAAACACATGATCCCAGCAGTTCATTGGGCTAGCCTTTAACTGACTATCAGCAATTTTCACCGAAATCGAGGAAGTGACTTAGCATGCTTGGCTCACTCGAGAGTTCGAGGCCAATTAATCTCACTTGGGAAGAAACACCACTAGCCTTCTCAAACTCGAGTCCTTGGGCCCGACCTTGGAAATACCTGGGGTGGATCGACTCGTGCCGCGGAGGCCTTACCGGGTCGAACTCCAACTGTGAGTATGTTTTACCTAACGCATCCGTTAGGATTTTTCATCATGACGTAGGCACGGAAAAACCAAGTAGTACAGTAATTGTGCAACTCCTAGGCCAGTGGACTCGATCCACGGGTCTTGCCTTCATGCTGGGAACATGGCATCCAGATTTGTTACGTAGATGATGTGATATGGGAACATGACTGCGTTGTACGTTCTCACTCGAGTCTCAGGTATAGACCACCAAGGAAGCTATCGACTCGTGGGGCTTTCCCTTGCACTTGACTCGAGGGAAAATCGATGAAGATGAGATGAAAACCGCAGAGTGTTAATCGACTCGAGGAAATTTATCCATACTTGTGTCATCAATGACGTCATAGCGCAGTGCACTGTTGCACCTTGTCAGGCGATGGGACACGACGAGGGTGTCACCCACCTGCCAGAGGTGGCGGTCTGTTGACTGGACTTGACCGTTTAGTGCGCGAGAATCAAGGAGCCCGGTGTAATGGCCTCCTCAATTTTCGCGCGTAGCGGGGAAAGCGGTGGCGCGTCGGTTCTCCTCCGCGCGCCACGTGTATGCTTAGATGCCATCGCATGATATCAACGGCCCAGATTTTTCAACTCCACCTATAAATACAGATGGAAAGACATAGGAAGAGGGTACTGGGTTGCGTGTACGGTAATTTAATTTTTTCTCCATGCATGCTACACAATCGCCAATATATATCTATGAAGATAGAAGTGAATAATAACTCCCAGATCTAGTTCTCGAGATCATGTACGAGACATCGTAGAAGCGGAAGGGATGTCGATGAAGTCTGTTGAAGATCCTCACGCACAAGACTATGGGTGAGGATGTTGTTGATTCCCCGTATCTAGCACCTTGATCCAGCAGACTGAGGGTCTCACATGTTACCACTCTAAGAGTTCGCACACATACGTCGAGACCACTTCTATAACGCTTCACCGTCCAGGACTAGATGCCGCATGTGTATATGAATGTGGGGTTCTCAACACATGAGAGAGATAGTAATTAGAAGTTAGATCTGATTGAGAGAGAACACTTCACAATCCCAATTAGAAGAAGCTCTAATTCAATTAGAGGATCTCTAATTAGACCCTCTAATTATATTAGAGAGAGAGACTTGAGAGCCAATTGATATGATTTGCATTGATACTTGGGGTCATTTTTATAGGTGGATGAGGGGGAGACCTTTCTTGGGAGGGAGGAGTCTCTCCCTCAATACACCAAGGAGGTGGCTGATACGTTGCAAACGTATCTATAATTTTTGATGCTCTATGCTTGTTTTCTATCCAATGCCCTTATGTTTTCTACATGTTTTCTTCAATTTTCCTTCGTTTTTCAGATGTTTTCACTTACTAACCTATTAACAAGATGCCCCAGGCCAGTTGTTGTTTTTCTATTTCAGAAAAGTTCTTAAGGAAATATTCTCGGATAAGCTTGAAAATCCACGGATATCATTTTTTACCCGGAACAAAGACGGAGTTCATGAAGGGGTGCCAGGGGCCACCAGGAGGGTTCCAGGCTCCCCCTAGGGGACCTGGCCACCGCCTCAAGTCGCATCTAGGCCCATAAATTTCCCTTTACCCTAAAAAGTTCGGGGATGGAGTTATTTTCCACGAAACATATAGAGAGGCGGTGTCACCTCAAAAGTCCAATCTAGGGCTTCTAGAGTCCTGCTCCGGCACCCTGCCGGAGAGGGGGATCGTCACCGGAGGCTTCTACATCGTCATGATCGCCTCCGGACAAATGAGTGAGTAGTTCATCTCGGGACTACGGGTCCATAACAGTATCTAGATGGTTCTTCTCTCCCCTATGACTCCATGTTTAGAGTCTCGTGAGCTGCCTCACATGATCGATACCACCGTTATATAATTGTGCATGTTGTGTTTGATGGGATCCGATGAACCATGATATTATGATTATTTTGTTCATGTCAATCTGAGATACTTCACTTATATTTGTAGAGAGTTTTAATCTTGTCTTGCAATGCTCTCCGGTGTTTATGATTACCTTTTCCACGTAGTTGTTTTCACCTCCAAGAGAGGGTTTATATGTTAGATAGTGGGTTCATGCCTCCTTGTTGCCTGCGTTCGAGTGATAGAAACGTGCGGGGGGAGGATGTTCTGTTGCCACTAGGGAGAAAACAGCGGTGCTCTTGTCTACGGATGAGACCCGCTGCTTACATTATGTATTGATCTTAATGCATTTGTCTGTCGCACACATAGCAATCACTTCGTTGATGCAACTTAATACCAAGGGATTTGCTAGATAACTTTCTTGAGGTGGACTTTCTGTCGCACACATAGCAATCACCCAGCATGTTTGTTTTCTTTGGAGATACGCCACTAGTGAACCTGTGGCCCCATGTCCTAATTTCCTCATATTGCAAACCTTTTTTAAGCACTTTTCATCATTGTTTCCTCGTTGTTTTGTTCTTATTTTTACTCTACAAGACTCTATACGTTTAATTCTCCTGTTTTCAACAAGACCGCAAGATTGACAACCTTCCGGAAAGTTTGGGAAAGAGAGAGTTTGTGCTTGTGTGCAGGTTCCATGCTTCGTAAACTACACACCGATACTTTTCTGGCGCTGTTCATACAAGTAACCTTCTTCAAGACTATGAAGTCCTACTGGTTCGATAAACTCTAGTTCCATACAGGGGGATTTACACTAGACTACATCATACCTTCCGCTTGGGGTCTCCCAACAAGCGTGTGATCACGTCAGCATCAGTGGCCGCACCATAGAGGTGGCCGCACCCCTCTCTTGTGGGAATCAGATTGGACTCCCTTTTGGAGTCCAACTCCACCTCTGTTCTCCTTTTGCCCTTTTCCCCTTTTCCTTTTTCCCTTTTTCTCTCCAATTAAATTATGGGAAATTGGAGGGATGATGATGCGCCATGTGTGGTGCCTTGGGGCCCACCTGGCAACCCCCAAAACATGGGTGCGGACATGGGGGCATTCCCGCGCCCCTCTAGCGCTTCCCCTCCTTCTCGGTTTTGTTCTGAAACTCTTCCAGAACCGTGAGTCATATAGAAAAAATCATCGAACTTATCTAACAATGTCAGAATTATGTTTCCGACATCACGAGAAATCTCATGCCCCCTGCACTTGCTCCAAAAAATGTGCAACCTTATTATTTATCTCAACAAACTCCGAAATAAATTTCGGTAGTAATATTACTCTAGGAAATCCAATGCCCTCAATATGAATTCTCCCCTATATATAAAATACATTTATCATGAAGAAACACCGTTCCAATGATACTCCTTGTTGATCCGAAAGTACCAATATACACATAAACCAGACCTAATTTAAGTGTGTTACTCCTACAGGTCCGATAGTGTGTAGACATGAAACTGGAAACTATTTCCTTTCTAATAATCGATAGCGGTGCCATGGATGCCCATACTGGCTCCCACACACTATACTAAATAAGATATGCTAAACTTGTTGGCTATTATACAATATTCCTATTACTCACGGTACAGAAATTACCGAAGACATTGATTCTCATATTGCCATGAAACAATCTTTGGTTCACTATCCCTTTGTCTATCTCATTAACCGGTAAGTTTCCTTTTACTCGTTACTGGATTATGGTATCCCACATGATGTATCATCATCATGCATTGTCTGCAGAACATATGGATATCAAGAATACTGAATGGGCCCATGCTTGTATCTCTTTTTTTACGGAGGAGTAATTCCCATCTCAGATTATTAAGGTAATATACACCTTTATAGGTCCGGGCCAACAACAGTGCCAAACGTGCGGGCCGCACATGCCCAAAAATTCTGGGGACCCCAAATTTTGTACTAGGCCTAATACATTTTCTGGACATCCGTCTATACAGTAGCATGTCACATGCAGAAAGTTCCCGGCCTGACCTGGGTGCCTGGTCATCGACAATCCCTAAACAGAGCCAGCGCGGCATAACGATTGAGTTGTCTGCACTCTTATTCTCAAAAATAAAAGCTAACCACGCACTTATTTGCCAGTTATTTCTCGGTTACCCAATTCCCTTTGGATCTGAGTGCCAAAGTTGTAGAAGATGTTGTACAAATAAAAAATGACGGAGGCATTTGCCTCCACGGGCGAGCTCGACATGGCGGTGTCGACCCCCTTCACGTCTAGCTAGGTGAGCCCTAAATGCGCCTCGATACGGCAGCGGTGAGACATTGTTTCTCTGAGCAGATTTGTTGGGTGATTCTTGGAGTTTGTAGGTGATTGGCGGGGACTAGAGTAGTGCTACAAATATGCGCGATGATTATATCTTAGGATTTAGTGGTATTCTTTTCGGAGAGAAATCCTTTAACCTAGTTCAAGATTCAAACCTGTTTCGAGGAACAATACTTTCCATAGTAATAATCCAGTTAAGTTTAGGATGGAAGCACCAAATCTTGGGTGGAAATTTCATTCAGTTGTTGTTGGAACATATTTTCTAGGCGATCTGATAATCATTCTGTTGATCCTACCCTTGCACTTGATAATATTGTTTACAATGATCCTAGATTTGGTCAAATAATATATCGTTCAACTAGACATTATGCAACCTAGAGTTGAATAGCTATGAATCTTAATGTTTCCTATTGTTATTTAAGATATGATGTCCCATGTCATTATTATAGTAAATTAGTTCTATATTTCTAGCAAGGGTCCGATTTTTGAGTTTGGCACAGGGCCCTGAATTTTTTTGGCCTGGCCCTGCTCCTTTAGAATTAACCCAGTGGCTACATTTATGTTTACCGAGTTTATGGTGTGATGCTAGATAGTACCAAATTAAAACCTCCAGAATAGCAACCCCGATAACCTCATGGTCAAATGATATGTTGTAATATAACTGTGTTGTGATATATCGCTAAGGAAAATATGTCTTAATAGAATCTCTTAGAATATCAAATACTAGGGTATACCCAGCCATATTATTCACTTCCAACAATATGCTATTCATTGATGCTGACATAAATAATGTTCATAACCAGGAAAACACAACCATCAAGCATGCAATGAATTAGTTGTAAAAGGCAAGACTAGGGTTTGATACTTTGTCCATGTTACTATACGTGAGCGTGAGTTTTTCTCCGAATCTCATATTCAGGAGCCACATCAGTTATAGCATAATAATATGAATCATAATTATGAAACAAATGTATAAATATTATTGTCTTTTGGGCATACATCCAACAGTCTCCCGCTTGCACAATTGGGAATAAACCATTTGTATAAGTTCATCAAACATCTAGAAGATGTAAGTGAAAACTCATGCAAATATTGTGTTTGAGACATTTGTTATCAACCCTTTTGAGGTTGTAGGAACCATATGTATTAAAAAAGAAACTCTTTCTATTATAATACCCTTTGATCATTTGATCAACTGCGGTCTAGGCCATTCTAGGTGAAAACTCGGTGTTTCAACTAAGAATACAATTTTACCGTTTGCAAGGTGGAGCATGGTTGCAGTCGAATACGTTCGGCTGGGTTGGACCGAACAGTCTAACGGAACAGAATACGGTGAAGATCGGCGATGACGACGTAGGAGCGTGACGGCTGATGGTGTCCGGATTCTGTGGCGTGGAAACATGTGGCGCATGCCCGAGAGCATGTGTGCTTCGACATGCGATGGCGCAGGGTTGATTCAAGATGGCGTATGCATGAAATCTTGAGGTCGATGGAGTCATGGTGAAGGTGGAGCTGGAGTCTGACGATTCCACTCAGCTGATGTAGGGGCTACGGCGTAAGCATGCAGAGAGTCGAAGCCTAGTCAGCGGGAAGGCGAGAAGCACGTTGCTCGGACTGGACGTCAGGGTTCGAGAGTGTGACGCCCCGAGATCGGGACTATGTAGATTTCGGCATTTCCACCCAAATCCGCATAATAACCGATTTCAGGTTGCCACTTGTGATAACATTACAACAGTCCACGAATATTCCGCAACAACAACAGAAAAGATATATACAAGTCGACTCAAACAAGTCAAGGATACAACTGATACAATACAAAGATCCAAATAACAGCGGAAGAAACAACATAGTGTCCGACTACGGACAAGATACAAATTGGACTAAGAGTCCTGAAGATAACCGATGGAGTCCAATCCCTGCCCAGGCCAAGCCGGAGGGATTCCCAAGCTAACGTCGTCAGACTTCAAACCTGTTGACCGCAATGTGGAATATGCAGCCACGAAATGGATTCGTGGGTCAGTACTATTAAGTACTGGCAAGTGGATAAACCATACTCACAAGATACCAGCGTAACCAATCATCACAAGATACAAATACTTTGGGTACAACGGAAGGAAGGGGTTATTGCAAAGAAGCGGCAGCGGGCAGCACTAACAAACTAAAGAGACGCGCTACAACTTCCGGCTAATAGAAAGGGATAAGAGAGCGTATCAGAACCAACTACAACTACTCACCAAACAATACTCATCCAGTGTTACCCCCTACTAAGGAAGCAACCCAAGGAAACTCATACTGTTGATTAAGGTGACATTCATTTTTATGGTGAAGGTAATACTATATTACTAGTCAAGTTATTGTCAGTAGGTGTAAGTTGTCTGAGTACTTGTTAGCCAGCACTTTCACCAAGTCATCACATAACCGCGGACAACACGGCTTCTCGAGAAGATTTATCCCTGCAGGGTGCGCTACAGTACCCGTACACACTCAAGCCACCAACTAAAACTCAGGTTGGCACGACACGACCCAAACCGTCTCTACAACCTGTCCTAGGAGCCACGGAGCTATAAGGTCCCAGCCACGCAGCCGAATACTCAGCGCAAGTGTGCAAAACTCCCGCAGGACGCAACACCCCGGCAATACAGGCCTCGCCCTATATGCATCATCATCATCATCAACAGTAAACATGGGAGCGACCCATTCATGCGTATGAGCCAAATGGAACACCCGAACTAAGTATGGCTCTTCGGACAAGCTGCAAATCAGGTCTAAGTCGAGGGGAGTCCCATACTACCTCCCGGATGCGGTTAGCGCGCTCATCATGGATCAATGGACAAGACTCTTTTCCTAATTTCGACACTAGCAGGCTCCAAAACCACGCTGGGCCTCCTGCCGGTGCCTTATCATCAAATTATTATCACCCCAAACATTAACAAGTTGTTGATTAAGTTGATACCCAACTATCAACTAAACAGGTGATACGACAAAGGACAACAAGACTCGAGCACAAACAAATCTAAGCATGCAACTACGACACGAGGGCCAACAAGGTAAACAAACAACAGTTAATAGGAAGTGGAAGGAAGGCTATATCATGGCTGCAAGGTAAACATATGATAGGATCGAGACACAAGCATCGAAAAATACTAGGCTAGCATAAAGACAACGAAAAGAATCGGTAACAAGTGATGAAAGGCAGCCATAGGTAGCAAGTGAGTATACTTGCCTGAGATCCAGCAAGTAGAGGTACATCCGCAGAACTTGTCGATACTCACATCATCTCAACGTCCTATCCGCGAAGAAGCAACGAACTAGAGCAAACACCGGATGCAACAATTACTACTACGGCAAAAGATCTAGCATGATCCTATTTTATATGCATGACATGCGGGATGCAACGCAGAAATGCAATTTAAACAATTTAATCGGACCCGGAGTCCGGACAAATAATTATGGTTCAAGTTGTTTATCTAACCATCAATATTAAATGTTGTTTAGCATGGAAAATAATTCATAGGTGAGTGACACAAAATTAAATGGAATAGGGCACCGATTGAATTAAGTACCCAAACACATTCCATATTTATTAATTAGATGGACATGCATAACACTACTAACTAGGCAAGGTGCAAGATGCAAACATGATCATGGATGGGATATTAATATTCCTTGCATTTTTCTGGTTGGAAAACATATTTTATATGTGCCATTTGAATTAAATTTGAAATAGTTATGAATTTAATCAAATTCAAAAGAGTTATTTGAATTTGAATTTTTTAATTGATTTGGAATGTTCAAAACAGTGCACAAATGGTTTAAACAGGTAGAGCATTTAATTCTGCATGGAAAACATATTTTATATTTTGAAATTGGAGTTTAAATGAATTTATTAGGTGCATTTGAAATGCAGGGACTTTTCTGCAATTTTTAGGGAACTTGTTGTGAAAAGAATTCTCATATCTGGATCTGGGATCCAGATCTAACCGGGCAGCAGCCTAACCACAGAGGCTGACAGCTGGGCCCCTGCCACGGTGGCGCTGACTGGGTTTGGCTGGAAACCGAGGTGGCCTCCAGGGTCCATGACAAGTGGGCCCGGGGCTCCTCGCGAATAAAACCTCAAAAAGTGAGGCCTTTGCCTCGCTCGGCACTCGAACGCGCGCCCTAGCGCTGAGATCCAAGGAACGTGACCACTTGGCCACAGTGCGGGTCGTGTTAGACTAGGGATCTCACGCGTTTTGAAGTGAAGGTTCGGCCTTTGCTCTTTTCTGACGAAACTGAAGTTTCCTTCAGTCGTGTGCGCAGACGCGAAGGAACCGACGGGGAACGACAGCTCGGCTCGACGGCCGGCGAGCAGAGAAAGGGGGAGAGGAGGGTCCAGGCGCGACAGTGGGCTCACCTACGTGCGTAGTCGAAGCAGGAGGGCTCGGGGAGATGGCGAGGAAAGCGACGACGGAGCTCGGGCAGGTGGCGGCCGACGGCGGGGAAGAGGGGCCCGTGGCCTCCTCAGGGCGTCTCCGGCCCCGTTCTTCCATGCAAACGACGACGGAGGCCCGGGCGTTCCATTCCCGGCATCGGAACGGCTCGCGGCGGTCCACGGAGGCGACGGCGTCGGCGGTTCTGACGGTGTTGGCCACTGCTGTTGGGTTCAGAAATTCAGAGAAAAGAATAGAGATGGAGGGGGAGAACGGCGGCGCTGGAGAGGGAGGAGAAGACTAGGGCGAGCAGCTAGGGTTCGTGGGCACCTCCTGGCTAAATATAGGAGGAGGGGGGAGCGTGCAGGGGGCGACGTGGAGGCCGCTCGTCCACGGGCGTGCTCACCTGCTCCCTCTATGTCTCCGTACGGTGGAAGAAAAACAGGGGACGGGCTGGATCGGTGGGGTGCGGGGCCTGCTGGGGGATTGTAGGTGGCCGGACCGGCCCAAGTGGCTGGCCTGGTTGCCTCCCCCCAGAGGTATTCTTTTCTTTTCTTTTCTTTTTTCTTCTTTTTTGTAGAGAATAGAAAAGAGAGGAATAGATAGAAAAGAGAGGTAAGATTTGGGATTTTATTTTGCAAATATTTTAATGGATTAAGTAACTCAAAAGCCCAGTTGCATGATGTTTTGTTTTTTCAAAAATTTCAAATTGCACAACTTATTTGAAATTTGAATTTGAATTCAATTTATTGTTTCTTATAAAACCAATTTTTAAAGCCAACCAATTTTTGTATTTCCAATTCAAATATGAATTACAATGTGAAATGTTTTGTTTGCAATTTTAATTGAACCCATTTGGAACATGTTTGAATTTTTTTTAAATTGGTTTGAAAACAAAGGTGCAATGTACATGATGCATGATGCAATGCCATGCAAACAGAAAAACAACCAAATCTAATTGGGGGAAATCCCCCGGGTGTTACAGAGAGATACGTGGAACTCGGCATCGGTCGGGTACGACTGATGGTTATCTGCACTGGGTCCTGAGATGGTGTGGGTTAGCGACCCTGAAGATCTTGCCCAATATTGCGGATGCTCGACGTGGTAATAGCGGCGAGGCGTGTGGTAAGCACGGGACACGGCGACGGAGCAGGGCACGGGCGGTCGGACATGAGGTTTGACATGTGTGCAGGGGTTTCTGAAGCAGTGTTGGCGAGTACCGGATTCAAGTTGGACTAGGTCTATGGAGATTGACGTCAGGTGATAGACGTGGGTCAGCCATGGGGAATCTGAGAAAGTGTTGGAAAGTCTATAATGTCGGAAGCTTGGGGAGTACATGGCCGTATATTCTGTGGTGTTCAGTGCACTTGGAAAAGTGCGGATTGACAAGATGCAGAAGGAGGCGGAGTGCTATGGCTGCGGGGCATATATAAGACTATCCATGAAAAAGATGCGACAACTGTGAATTTGATTCAAGGTGACTAAAAAGCAACGGTGAAATTCCTTCAAGTTGAAAGTGCTTTCACATAGACTAGTAATCGGTATGTGAAGGCATTGGGCGGGAAGAAGGAACTACAGTTGCAGGTGGAGTCACGAGGAGTCTGAGAGTAGCAGTGGAGCTCGTGGAAGACAGCTCAAGTCCGGAGTACATGGAGGTTTGACACATTGACGGATTCAATGTGGCGGAGTATATTCGCCAAGGTGGAGTTTGTTGTATTTGTGTCGAATATAGTGTACATATTAGGTTACGTTTGGACTTCGAGTTGTAATAGGTGTGGATAGGTACGTGCAGTGTTCGAGTCGGACACTAGTAGACTTGGCTTCCCATATAATGCGGGGGGCACCACACGTGTAACCTGTGACGACTTGATAGCAGCAGGCGCGCAAGGTAAGCCGATGGCTTGTGCCGGCGACCAAGGCGGACGGTGCAGCGGTATCGATGAGGAGGAGCGCCCATAGTCATGCCCCGCAGATGTAGGCGAGTTCGCCGAACTGCGTTACCAAATCTCAGTGTCGTCATCATTGTTGTGATTGCTTGTTTCTCGGTGGATCGACTAAGCGCCTACGATTTGTAACACGTAACGGCTCTCCACCGGCCATTATGCATCTGCCCCCTCCGTGAAACTATATCCAATGTACAGTTCAGCGCCAAGATTATTTTTTTTGCATTTTGGTGCTGGTGGGCTCAGCGCTAGAGGCCTTGGGACCGACCTAGCTCGGCTGAAAAAAATGGTGTGTTCATGGGACCATGACACGCTGCGACGCTGCGTGCAGAACTGCATTTACTTCGCAAGTGCAACGAGAATCTGATATATGATGAAACTCATAATCGATGCGCTATCAACTAACCAAATTCTCCAGCTTTATTAACGATCTTCAACGGCATTGGGGAACCATGCATGCAAAATATGCAACTAGATCAAATGCTAAAGTCAGATACCCTACCACACAGAGACGCTGCGCTACTAGTTGCTTCAAAGCAAAAGACCACAAGTTATTCCGCGTGAAGATACATGATCCGACTTTCACAAACATAAAGGCCATAATGGATCGCAAGGGAACCCTGATGCCCAGAGGGACCTTGACACTACTCAAACTCCGACACTAGCATGCAAATCATATTTCCTCCTAATACAACAATCTCAGGTTGCAAGTTATGTACACTGCATGCCTGACTGACATTAGAAGGGATCACAGACTGCCATCACGAATAACATCAGAGACCTCAGACTAGAGAAGGCTATGTAGTTTGTACATCCGTGTGAAATTTCCATAAATTAATCCAGGTCATCACCTTCTCCGCCTTTTCGACTCCACCGGCTGCACATGTCAGTGTAAATGAACTGTGAGCTCATTTATCAGGTACACAACAAGTATGATAAACCTAGTGTGTTTCTTGTTTCAGAATTTCATGCATAATGTGTGTTTTCCGGTTCTACACAAGATAACGCATTCAACTATGGACGAGGTTAATTTCATGTAGGATTTCATTATGCATGAATCATATGACTGCAATTATACGGATATGGAAATCAGTAGAGGAATACATTTAACCTTAACCTAGGAAAAGAGCAAACAGTATGTAATTACCTTCTATGGTGAGAGCTGAGCAGGCATATTTTGAGAGAAGAAGGCAGGCCAAATAACTTTTACTACAGTAAAACAAATTGTATATTTTCCTAATGAGTAAAATATGCTGGGGGTCCTGAGTTGAAAGGGGTACACCAGAGGTCCAAACCACGCGTCGCTAGCTCTAGCAACTTACAAGGTGTATTGGCTATGAAAGCTTAGAATCCCAGTCATGTGTGCCCACTTATCAGCCCGGAAGCATCGCCCCTGCCTTCTCATCTTCCACCAGAACCAAACCTCCTCCATTTTAGGAGGAAAACAGGAGGCGCGGCACCAGAATTGGTTGATGGGTGCACGCCTCTGGCAAAGTAGAGGCCAAGAGTTCAGGGAGCTAGGGGATGGGATGAATAAGGTAGGTGACAGGAAAGGCCCATGAGGGTGACGGAATTTGAAAGATCTCATGTGCATGAAAGAAGTATCCGTGGCCAACTATGAATAACGGAAATGCAACCCAAGGACCAACATTCATATGTGTGTGCATTCCTTGACGGTGCAAGCCATGGCCTTCACAGGCAGCATCCAATTGGTCCTCCTGTTAGTCCTCTATGTCAGCAAACAGACCCCCACGCCTTCTTACCATGGTCACTTTTGGTTGCATGTACCTGCACTCCTGCAGGCTGCCACGTTGAAGCCAGTGTCTTCTGTGCGTGCCACACTCAAATTGAGAGCTCTTGTTGTTCAGGCGCTAGTTCACCAACAGCGTCTCAGTGCAACATTTCATCAAGCGGGTTAACGTCAGAATTGCTAGGAGTAGAGTGGAACTGCAGGTGGTTACGGCAGCGGAGGTAGCATGTGTCGTCATGGCAGTCAGTTGGATAAGGCTATTAGGACAAATGTGTGGAGTGTCAGATCATCATATCAGAACAATGAAATATGACAATGGCATTTCTTCTTATGACCTGTGGAAGGGGCGCAGGGACTATAATTGAAGACATGTGGAACCCCCTAGACCTGATGTCAACCTCTTTGAAAAGTTTACGGAGGTTAGAGTGCAATTTTATAGTTGGGACCAAATGAACAAAGCGTGCATTTTTTGGACAGCAACATACAAGTAGAGCACAAGTCTAAGCAATGCTAGTGCATTTTACTATGTTATAATCCGTGCTTTCATTTTTGCTTATTGTCATTTCAAATAACAAAACAAGGCATCAGAAATGCAGGAATCAAGACATAGTTTACCTTTTCATCTGACTGTGCCGTAGCTTCATGAGAATTCTCAGCCGTCTTTCCATTTTCAGCAGTACAGCTCTGGCAGAAAAAGTGCTCACGTTTCTTTGCTTCTTTAATTGTCATTCCGATACAAGACGGGTGAAACCTGGAAAACAAAAGCAGCCAAAAGAACTGAAATTCCTGGAGCTGGAGCTAGTTGATTACATAAGCATGTACACACATAGAGAGAGAAACCAGAATGGATGGAAAAATAATAGACAAATTGGAGGAATTAAGAACTATGGTGCATACTTTGTAACATATGCACAGAACAAAACGTACAAGAATATTTACTTTATTCAAGAACTAAGCAGACGTTTACTCAATTACTCTACGTGTCAAAAATGCAAAAACAAAATATCATTCTTTGCATCTTGACTCTTGCTTGTTATTATCCTTACCCAATAAAAAGATGACAAAAAATAGTTATCATTCCCTCACAAGCAGGATTCGGCAATGGAAGATTACAGAGTCGATGTATTAATTTCTGTAATGTACACCTAATACTGAAATAAATAAAATTCTGGATAGGTACAAACACACTAGTCCCTCAAAGGGAAATGAATGCACATGCCTGCTGGGTCATACACTGATACCCTAAGTTTTGGAGACATAGATATGGAAAACAGAACCACACAAGCTCATCTAACAACTCAGTTAGGCAGCACAGGTTAAGGTTATTTCGGCTAATAATTACGTAAAGACTATCCAAAAGTCTATAGATGAACCAGAAATCATATAAATTCCAACAGCATGCAGGTTTTGGCTACTTTGGACTTCTGGCCATTGAGGAAGAAAATTTGCGCAAAAAGAGAGTTATACAATACCAAAGCAGGACATAGGTACCAAAAAAGCAATTCATTTTTTACTTGGCACAAACAATCTCGAGCAAACAAGACGCCATATCCGTTCATACAGAAAACAAAATGTCCAACTGACAAAACGCATCAAAACGAAAAAAGTATAATATGTTGTAGCACTGACATCGTTGTTAAGTCCACCATGACTACGAAAAAACATTTTTTTTCTTGATAAATATTCGATCTACTCACCAGTCGGAGCATTCCTCACACTGGATCATAAGGTCATCAGGATTGTATGGCATTTCACACTTGCAAAACCTGTCAGATTGTGTAGAAAAGGCATGAGAACCAGATAACAATTGAGATTCAAGAACTTAACACAAATCGAACAAGCAAATATATCCACCGCAATTTATAACATCAAACGCTATAAACAAGTATATAATCTAATTATACAACATGCTGCGAGGAATTCTAAATATAGCTGTTATAGCAAACTAGGATCACTATCTGACCATGGACAATAAAAGCCTGCAAACTACAGCATGATGTGTGTATGACAAGCCCAATACATTAAATACCAGGAATTGTCCAAAGAAATCTTGCATTTTCACATCCCTTCATATTGCCTTACATGCAAGAATATAGTTGCATTGCCTCTTTAGGAAAATAAGTAAAAGACTGAAATCAACAGGCAGCAGCATGACAAAGCGAAGAAATATAGCATCAAATCATCATGGGTATGGACATGGTAAGTTTGGAAGTAAGCATAGATGTCATTTATGAATAGAAGGTTTGTGTGACATCACCAAGCAAAGCTAGGAAAACTATTAACTGGCAACATGATACCCAAGTTAGAAAAGCATCACTTATATAATGGAACTGCTGACCAGGTCAAAGAACCAAACTAATGACAAGCCACCAACTTGCAAATACATTGAGAATGCATCTTACACAGCTATACGGTCGGGCACAAAACTGCCGGATGCTGATTTGTACTCAAAGCGGCAGAAGTAGTCCTCAGCATTGACGGAATCAAGCTTCGTGTAGCTGCGAAAGCTGTGGACATTGCATTTTCCCTCTATTGTGTCAGCGCTCTGTACATCATAGTGGTCAGAGAGGAACACCTCCTTGGAACCATGAAATGGCCGCCTCCCACCAATGGACTCCTCTGGACGATAGTACCAACGCACCCGTACTCTCACATTTGTTCCTCGAGAACCTGCTGCCTCAATGGACTCAACTTTTGCCACATAGGGTGGCTTTGATGTATCAACCGATTTCATTAGAACACAGTCCCCAGCTGGAAGAAACACATGGGAAAATCAGAGAAAAGCTCGATTAGTCTAATTTGGATTGTATCAAGTAGGTCATTGAATTATTAAGGAAATGTTGGAGCATGCATAACCAGACATAACATTCAGCAATAAAATATAAGAGCATGGTAAAATGAGGTCAATACGGCAAGGACATAACATTCATTAATAAAATGGTCATAAAAGCAACGTCGTTGTAATTATTACACATCAGAATTGGTGAAAAACGTAATGCTTTATTGCCCTGGTTTTTGTGCTAACATTTTTAAGATGCTATAAAACCGAATGTCAGAAATTATACTGATCAAGTTACGCTAAGATAAGTAGATTAGCAGAAGGATCGGAACATTTCATGTTAAGGAAATAAAGGAATGCAATAGCAGATGATGATAGAATTAATGCTAAAGATCGAATTTGAAGAAATAAGCACATCATTGTCTAGGTGAGCTAAGTTTAAGTTGATTCGTTAGCGGTACTCAAGTTCCTAACAGTGAAGCTACGCAAACTTCAGCCAAAAGACCTTCCATCCACAATGAGTTTAAGCTCAAAACAAGGTATATTTCCTTAAACGCTTTGCATGTGAAGCAGATTATTTTTCATGTAAAGGTCTGAAATAGTATTCTAGATATCAAGGGAGACTTAAAAAGACGTCAAATATAGTTCATATCAAATTTACAGAAGAACAACCCACGTACAATGTTAGTCTGGTAACTTCCATTAAAAATAAAAAATAAAAAAATCCATGAAACCCGACCTGCTCTGATAGACTGACACCATGCTAGAAATAGTCACTTGATCTATTCCACTGACTCTAGGCCAACATATATATGCGTACAGGAGAGGAAATAAGATATAAATCCTAATACAAAAGGAAATAAGTAGGAGAGCCTTACAAAATACACCTATCTCTACAAAAACTTCACGTTAA
The DNA here is from genome assembly GCA_028641055.1 of Alopecurus myosuroides. NCBI lineage: Eukaryota > Viridiplantae > Streptophyta > Magnoliopsida > Poales > Poaceae > Alopecurus > Alopecurus myosuroides. Next base: position 313,169,414 of record CM054059.1, on the reverse strand, counting down.
CAAAACATTGGCCTGCTTAACTATTTTAGGAAAAAAAGGGTTATGTCAGTAGTTGATACTTTCACAGTATCGTTGTTCTAAAAAAGGGTCACTTAGGTATGGCCTTGCAATAAGTTACGGTATCCCATCCATGATGGCATGAAGCTGAACTAAATTTGAAGGTAAGGACAATGTGAGGACCCTTTCATAGGGGTAGTTTTATAATCAAAATCTATTTTTCTCATCACATATCATATCACTGAACATAAACATTTATATCAAGCACATTTAGATTCACAGTCAATTCTTCCCCTTTTCTGATGATGATACGATCAATTGTTGGCGGTTTAGTTCCGTACATAGTAAAAAATGTATTACATGCTTATTTAGTTAATGTACAAGTAAGTATATAATTAAATGACCTTTAAGTGCTTCAATTATGTACGAGGCCACATAAATTCCCATAAAAACACTAAGGCTAGCCATAGTGGGAGTATCATAGGTAGTATCATGCATGCCACATTGGCAAAAATCTGATGTGTCACACCAATTAATGAAGAAAGAGATGATACTGGTATCTACCTATGTTACGGTATCATAGCACATAAAATTAGATATTTTAATTATAAGTAAATCTTGTACACATATTTGTATGGGGATTCTACAAAACAATAAATACTACGTAGCTATGATACTAGATTATGATACCATGCATTATATGGGTAGTCTAAGAGGTGGGGTGATTCACCGTTATTCAGAACATTGCATAGTTATAAGTTGCATATCATTACATAACCAGAGTAAAGAAGGAAGTGGATTGGCACATAATTTATACCATTAGTTCAGTATCACAGAGGTCACAATTGAAAAACAATGCTTTCTGTGTATAACCTATCAATAAGAGTATAAGACTAACCAGCTTGATTCGAGCAGACACAAGACATACGCACACTATACAACTTAAACTTTGAAAGAAACGAAAAACAGTGGCGGAGCTGGGTACATACCAGAGGGCCATGGGCTCTCCAACACTGTGTAAACACAAACAAATTTAACTAATTTTGCTATTTATTGTGTGTTTAATTTGAAGTTCTCTAGATGCAGGACTCCTCTGCCACTAGAGTGAAGCTCGGCCGCTTTCTAATAGACTAAATTTGCTGACAGGCATAGAGAAAGTAGAGCACTGACGCCGCTAGTAATTTCTTGCTGGCCTGATTAGAGATCGAGCTTATATCCGCAGTGAACAGCAAAAATGATTGAACTTTATCACCATGTGTTGTTCAAACAACACAGCGACTGAAATGTATTCGTACTACCGACTACCCAGCAGTTCTTCGTTTCGCGACATTAATCTAGCCCCGAAGCAAGAAAAAAAACTCCGATTCTATGACACGGGAACCGAGACCCAGCCGACACATGTCCTGCTTTGCTTTAGCTCAACCGAAATTTTAGAAACAAAACCCCGAAAAATAATCCAGAGAAGTTGGGATCAGAGGGAGGAGCTGAGGAGAGGGGGAGGGCCTCACGCTTGATGACTTTGTCAGAGCCCTTGATGGTGTAGGACTCGAGGATCTTCTTGGGCGGGCGCGTCTTGGCCATGGGCGCAGCGGGAGGTCGACGGCGAGGGGCGGGAGGGGGTGGAGCGGAGGTGGGCGCTGCTAGGGTTTGGAGCAAGAATGGGGAAACTTCGCTTTCCTATTGTCTATTCCCTCTCGGGCCTTTTGGGTTCGAAAACGCCGAGGCTCTCTTCACTTTTCACCGCCTCCCTCGCGCTTTCCTCTCCTGCTCCAGCAGTGAAAATGAGCTTTTGGTAAATCGGTGGCCGCCAAGTGCCGCGAACGGGGAAGTGTGAGCCGTTGATGTGTTGGGCGGTCGGGGGGTACGGGTGCATCCTGACCGTAGCTGAGCTGAGCTTCTGGATGGTTCGGAACGGAGCTGGAGCGCCGGACGGATTGGCTCTGGCTTGGTGTACGTCCACGCATTCCATCTTCGGACAGAGGTAGACTACTGGCGCTCCTCCCCTGCCTGTGTTACACGGCACGTGTCCCTCTGCCGGAGCACCATCGAGACGTTTATTGCCGGTCATTGAGTAGCTTCACCAACATTTCGAAGTGCCGCGGTGGAATTTCAATTTCCCTTCTGCTTCAGCGTAGTAATAATTAAGTCTACGTACACTGCCTACACAGCCCTGTAACCGTCAGCGTTGTTTTAATTACGAATTCTGCGTACTAAGTATTCGCACAAAATTCATACTCCCTCCGATCCATATTAATAGGTCTTGAAGTGGATGTATCTAGTAATAAAACATGTCTAAATACATCCACTTCAACACCTATTAAAATGGATCGGAGGGAGTACATTGTCGGGACACGTCGTTGTTTCGCACATGATTATACGTGATGGACGCACGGATTATAATTTGGGTATGCGTACTATACAGAATACGTCGACATATGGGCATTGATGGTACACTATATAAGAAAAAATAAATGTAAAATATCGATCATGCTCTTCCACCAAATTGAGGGAGGGGAGACACCGAACTAATTTCAATTTTTGGGACGTAAAGCCTCCACATCGGGAAAGTTCCGTGCAAATTGAAAGAGTATATATATCTACGGAGAAAAATTACCCACCGTAAGTCGTTCTCCGTTTATTTTTTATTTTCGGTTTTACCCTCACACGGAATGACATAATAAGCTGAAACTGCCATGCGTTGGTATCCCTAAGGTTTGAACAAAATTATCCACCGTTTTGTAGGTCATACATGTTCATTCATGAACTTTACGGTTTTGTCCTCTCACCACGTCATATAAGAGCATCCCTAACACACACTGCAAAAACAGAGCCTACAAAACGAGGATGCACGCCATAGGTAGAAATGCATCGGAAGTGCTTCGGGCAGAACAGAACCCTTTATCTAAAACTGCATAATTTAAATTTAAACGTTCGCGGAAAATACATATAGAGTTCATCGAGTTCCTAGCTCAGAAAGTTTGGCGCACATGGCATTTAGCTACAATTAAAGATAGGTTAAGTAAATGGCGACACCCTAACCCTAAAATGAGGCCAAAATCGGCTCACCCGAGCCTACGGTTCGGCGGTGCCATCGTTGGAGCGTGTTCGTCGTTGTCGAAGGTAAGGTCGCCGAACTTGGCCTTTTGCTCCTCCTTGATGCTCCCATTCGGCTATATTGTTCCACAACGCGCGCTCGACGTCGAGGCCCTACTCGAGCAACAGGTCGTCCAATTCGTTGGCGAAGCGGGCGCGCTTCGCCTCATGGATCTGCTCCCACCCGGTGCGCGCCATCATGACGGCGGTGGTGCTCTCCAGCGCCTTCTCGGGGACGAATTCCTCGGGCCCAATGGCGTCGGAGAAGGCGACGGGGTCGTAGACTTCGAACTCGCCGCCATCTTCCAGCTTCGGACCATGGCTTGAGGAGCTCCCCGCGCTAGAGGAGCTGCCAGCCTCGAACCGTGGCCCGCGTCGTGGCGGAGGAAGCTGCGGCGGTCGAACTCCTCCGTCTCGTGGCGGAGAAGGGACGACAGCGGAGAGACCCCTCGGTTCGTCCACCAGTGTGTGGTGCGCTTCCCCGCAACATTTGTGGTGACGCACAGGCGGCGCTCCTCCTGCAGGATGGGGCTAAGGCGATCCATGATGGCGAGGCGGTGCGGATCTATGGCTGGAGGAAGGCAATTTGGTTTTGCCGGTGGCGACGGAATGGAGGGTTTGGACCCGCATCTTAGAGTCCAGACGCTTAAAATAGCAGACGAGCTAGGCGAATAGTTGCACCCTCCAAAAACTTTCCGGGCCGACCCACGCTTGCGGTGTCTGTTCTGGACACCGAAATGGTCTCGACCCGCAAAGTCGCCGGAACTTTGCAGTTTCGAAGTTTTTGCGGTGTCTCTTAGAGACGCTCTAATACGGTAAAACTTCCAGTTCAGGTCGTGTTCTTTAAAATATCCATGATGTAGCCTAACTCTTGGTGGTTAATTAGACAGGAAGACGCTTCAGGAGTTCTCGGATGAAAAAACATGTAAACTATTTTTTTCCTTTTTTTATCCAAACAATTTTGTATTTACGTGATTTCGATCTGAGATAATTTACTGACTCAAATCTGACAAATAAGGACGATTCAATTCTAGCTGATTCGGATCCAATCCGAAACATATCTAAGTCTGAACAAAAATAATCCATCAAGACAAATTCGTATGAAAAACGTATAAAATGAGAGTTTTTGTTTTTCGAGGCGAACAAATTTGACTTTTAAATGATTTCGGTCTGAAATAATTTACTGCCTAAAAAACGACCCAAAAGATGCAGCCAACTTTTGTGTGTACTACGGATGGAATTCATAGGAAGGGATAGTTTTCTGAATGTTGTGGGAAGATTCCGGAAGGTAGAAGACACCAGCATGCATGACATGTTGCCGCATGTGTCGGCTTGGGTAACCATCTGTTATGGTGGGGGATGGTTTCTACGGTACGTATCGACTCTTCGTATCCACGATGGTGAGGTGGCGGTGCTCTGCCACATGTATGACATGTGTGGGCTAGCCACCACGTCATGTATGCTAGAAGATTACTAAACCATCTCTACCATGCATGTGTCTCTTCCTCCCCAACTCCATCTGATACGTGCTCTGCTCGTTCAACTCCTTGGAGCTATATATAATCATAGGAGATGGTGGAGATCGTACCTTTTGCATATAGAATGAAAATATACCAATGATACCATTGCATGCTAATTAAGATCTCAACCATAGATGATAATACCATATGTCTCACACGAACACAATATACAAGGTTCAACATAAAACACAACACAAAGCAAAAAGCAAATAGTTCAACACAAATTTAAATAGACACAACCTCTCAAGAAATGATAAAAGCATATTCTTGTGCCCGACCCTTGAAAATACCGCAACCTACTAGAGAAACTTATCCCTCTTTTGCATCAAGACACCAAAAAGAGGAGAAAAGCGATGATATGTATCCCATAGGTCACTGAGAGCCATTATCCTTCTCGCTCTCCTCATCTCCTACATACTCGGAGTCTTCTTCATCATCTTCTGCAACTTGCTTCCCTTTGGCCACATTGGAGGTGGAAGGCTGAGAGGAAATCTCAATGAAGGTTGCCGAGTTAACTGTATCACAGTTCCACTTGTTGTAGGAGATGGTCTTGTGAGACTGTTGACTGCCACTATAGCTCTCACCATCAGCCTTTGAGGGTTTCTTCTTTCCATGCACCGCTTCTAAATCCTTTAGAAGAACACCTTGGTTGTGGAGGATGCTCTTGTTCTGAACATAGATATCATAGTTGTCCTTGTGGAGAGAAGTCTGCATACAAAGCATGGTCCTCTGAAACCAGTTGAGCTGTTTCACACTGGCCTTGGTTGGAGGAGAAGGATAGTCACCATGGGTAGAAGGAGTAGAATTCTTCCTCCTAGACCGGGGATCGGGATCCATGTCCTCATCTGAAGAAAAAGTAGCACGAGAACCACTACGATCATCATCATGAGTGAGAATCTGAAGCTTCTTTGGCTTATGTGGTGTGAATCCCCTAGTTCTCAAACTATGTAACTTCGGCAAGATAAGCTTCATGACATACGAGGAATAGACTGGGGTATTCTTATCAAGCATAGCAAAATATATCTCAGTGTGGATGAAGTCCACAACATGAATCTTCTTCCCTTCACACTCAGGTCCTGCCAGAAAATTTTGATGAGATTGATACATGAGATTCACCAATCCTCCATGAATCTCATCCAAGTTTCCTGACAGAGGTGCAATGTTCTCCCTGAAGATGCGAAGGAGAGTGTTATAGACCTTCTTGAGACCCTTGGCTTGACGAGACACACCATCAAAACAATAAAGAGGCGCCAGCTTGCCTTTGTTGGGATCCACCCCAGCCTGATGCATCCTCTTCCCAACATCAACCTCGGCCCCTCCAAACTCATATCCAAGCAGAGCACCAAACTCCCTGAAGTTGGAGGACAATTTATATGTCCCTATCATCCACTAGAAAGAGCGTAAGTCATTCTCATCAAAAACCATAGTGGCAAAGAACTGATGAGCCATGTGAATGTCATAATTCTGCTGACTGACCATAAGCTTCTCGAGACCAGTCTTCTTGGTCACCGAAAGTGCCTCAGCAAAATACTCCTTGCGCCCCCAAGTACTCCATGTTGAGGGGTTGTTGTGGATAGACTTGCTTGCGCTTGCTCGACTTGTCATAGATCTCTACCTGGATAAGCTTCATCTCATGTTGTGATAGTTGGGATCCTCTGAGTTGCTCGGAAGATCATACATACGCCTCTTCCTCAGCTCACGGAAGTCCTCCTTTAACAGCCCTTGGAAAGTATCTAAGGTGTAAAACATAGCAGTCGTCTCATTCTGGGCTTGGACAAATTTTGCTTTCTTAGCAGCCAAGCGCTTATCATTCTTCTCTTGAGCTTGCAAGAAGGCTTGTTGGGATTAGAAACAGCGGAATTGAACCTCTTGTTCCCTGTAAGGATGAAATGGAAGAAGCACCATGGGGGATAAGCACACATATCCAAGAAGTAAACAACATAGGAACTTGGAACAATTTTTCTGCCAGGAGGTGTATCTAGGCCGGAGTCTCCGGTGTCAGGGGGCAGAGTCTCCGGTATTGCAGGAACTGAGGAAAATCCTCCAACCCTAGATACAAATCTTGGCAAAAACAAACTATTTTAACAAGTTCCTAGTGTTCTAGTTGCCGACATTGAACAAAATACCAAATCGCTGCCAGGGAATCCTAGAGAGATGGGGGAGATTTGAACCTTTTTTCGACATGGTGAAGCTCCACGAAGTAGGGAGGAAGGTCCCCAAGTGATGGAGGAGGTAAGGAGCAGCCAGCATGGAGGATCAAGGGGCAGCAATGCGGCCCTGGTGGAGTTCTTGAGGAGGGCAGCGACATATGTGGAGAGAAGGGGTCGGGGTGAAAGAAGAGCAGCTTTGTTGTGCTCTCCACTCTAATCCCCTTTTCGGGGAATTTGACCACGCCACGAGACGGAGTCTCCGGGGTAAAGTGACCGGAGTCTCCGATCCAGCCGGAGTCTCTGCCCCTTTTACTCCAAAAACCGTCCTAACCAGAGTCTCCGGCCTAGTTCCTCAAAACTTCCAGATTTTTGTGGATTTGGATATGTGTGTGGCAAGATAAGCAATCTTGGTAGATAGAGAAAGTCTTAGGTAAAGAGAATGTCACTGATAGATGGTATTTACTTGAAATTTGAAAGATGCAAATGATAAGGCCAATTTTCAAGTGTTTCTCATCAAAGAGAATGAATGCCAATAAAATCAAATAAAACCAAAGGATGTGCAATAAGATCCAAAAACCACTAAGAACAAACTCTTCACAAAGAAGAGGATGGTGGCCTAGGCCACCATGTAAGAGAGTATGGTATGTCACCGCAAAGATGTATCTTGGGTGCATGGACAATTCTCAACATTTTAGCTCACAATTCAAGAATTGAAAATAGAGATATAAATGAAGTTTACTTTGGGCGTAATGGGGGGAGGGAAATGAAGGGGTTTTCTAGCAAAAAACAAAAAAATTCCTAGCAACGATAATCGAAACTAGTCAGAATCTATTACTATGCAGATATAGAGTAACAGAGAAGAAACGGTAATCATGCCCTTGAAGACTGAAAGCGGCGATTACCCTCCCGCACAAGGGTTGATGATGAGGTTGAGTGGTCGTACCAAGACTAGTGCTTGATAATGTGAGAACACACGCTCGTTGGGAGACCCCAAGAGGAAGGTATGAAGAGTACAACAACAAGTTTTCCCTCAGTAAGAAACCAAGGTTTAATCGGACCAGTAGGAGAAAGAAATCACTTCTGAAGGCTGATGACATCTGATGTTGGAAGGACGCACTACCACGCTCAGTAGCAACGTGGAATCTGTACACAACACAACCAATATACTTTGTCCCAACGAAACAGTGAGGTTGTCAATCTCACCGCAAAGGATTAGATGTATAATGTGGAAAACGGTACTTGTTTGCAGTGAATGAAAAGAGAACAATGATTGCGGTAAAAGAAACAGTGCGTGCAATGGTTGTATTATCAGTGTAAAAGAATGGACCGGGGTCCACAGTTCACTAGTGGTGTCTCTTCAAAATAGATATATAACATATTGGGTAAACAAATTACAGCTTGACACTAGAGGCTGGAGCGCCCCTTGGGTCGCTTCCTAGCTGGTCCTCTGCGGCCAAATGACAACGTCTATTTAACAAAACACATTCTTTAAAAGAGGTCGTCCAGTGACAGTGATAAATAAATGTTTTCACACACAGAATTTTAAGATGTCGAACTGTCAAATACACATCCATGATACAAACAATAATTTTGATACCATCTTTGTAAAAGCTGGTATGTTCCAAATTGGTTTCCAAACTACAATGCAAAGAATATTACTATGGTAACGACGAGATAACCACTACCTACATTTCAATCGAAACAAAACAACATAACAGGAAAAATACATTGGCATAACAATAGTAGGTCTATTTTTTAACCCACTTTGACAACTTCATTCTCTTCTCCTTTGGTGCGGTGAAGCAAGAGTTGCAAAACTTCAGCGACCGAGAGAGAATAGTTGCGAGCTAAGCGAACTATTCATATGCAAGTGATCACCTTGCTTATATCTTGTATACACCTTGAATGCATTTACCTTCTGTGCAAATAAATACATCATGGATAATTTACTTTGAAAACCCTTATCTGAACGCTACTTTTAGTAGCAAAAAGGCCAAAAGGGTACCTTGATAGAAGATATTGGATCACTGCGGCTTTCCTGAACCAGTTTAAAAGGCATGCCCGTGTAGCCTCCCTATCTATTAGTTATACAAATCAGATACTTTGCCAGCAGAATTGCATATATGATTGATTAATGGTATTCTCTCTTGATTTAGCCGAAAGGAATGACACATGGATCTCCTATGAATCAATGGTCAACTGCCTAGAAAATCCTAGCATATGGGTGTATTTAGTTTCAACTGGAACCAAAGAAACTAATAGAAGACAACACAATATTATGAGAACAAAGATACAGCTGCATGTGAGCGTGCACCTCCTCCCCCCAACACACCTTAGCCTTTCTTCTTCACAGATCTGTCTGATCTTTTGAGATCATCCTTTTCCACTCGAATCAAAATCCTTAGCGTCTCTTCCTCTTCACAACCATGCCCATGGCGGTTGCAAGTACCATAGCAGTGGGTTTGGATTTCTCAGAAGGATTCAAGTTAAGAAGGAGGTGAGGTATCGATTTGGGTCGACGGTGCACCCTATTGGTAAATCAGATCACTTTCTTCTAGTAGTTTCTTTTGCTAGATCAACTTTTCGGCTTGATGAAGACTCTGTTGGTATTGCACTTGACTCTTGCATTGGAGTTTTATGTGATGACCTTTCTGTCATTGAACTTGGTAATCGTGCTTTTCGTTTTTTGGTTGCCTCAAGATACGGGGGTTTTATGATAAATTCTATGAGGTTTTATTCTGGTTCCAAGTTCAAGTGTTATTTCCATCTTTGGGGTAATGGTGGCCCAAATTGGAATAGAGAATTCATCTCTTGGCAGAAAGAGCGTGATCAAGAATGGACTCTAGTCAGTCCAAATAAGAAGTGTACTGATAGAGCCTTGCATGCTTTGCGGCTAAAACCTTCCAAGTCTATTATTCGGAAAGATTCTTGTTTGGTTGTCAAGAAAAATTATTGTTTGCCACCTTTCTCAATTACGATGCTTGTCCTCGCTATGAGTTCCCGACTACATATTTCGAAGTTCAAGATTTTGTTGAAGCTGGCTATGACTGCCCACAATTGCGTTGGAGATTTCATAATTTCTCTAAGCACGTCTCGTTCAAATCTTTACCCTGGATGAAGAAAGTTCCTTGGATTCAATTTGGTTCTGTTACAGAAGATTTATCTGATCAAATTGGGATGTTCGTTATTCCTCCAGAGGATGATTCACCTGAGGAGATTGCCTCGTGTCGAGACATCGTAGTAGTTTTTCATAGACTGGGGTGCCATGAGACTACGGTAGAGACGTGGGGTAACGGGATAGCGTAGTAACACTGAACACGGGATTTTACCCAGGTTCGGTACGTCGCGACAGTACGGCGTACCTACTCCTGCACTTCTCACTAATAGGGACTAAAGCCCGTATAACAGGGTTACAGTGTGAGGGAATAGATCTAGCTACTCGACGAGGATGAGCTTCTCGGCGAGTTGCGTAGAGCTTTAGCTCGTGAAACTTGAACCTAGAACCTTATGTAATCTATCTCTCGTCCGGCTTTATATAATAGCCGGATTAGGGCTTACAGAACAAGAAACCTAGAAGACTACGTTTAACTTGTAACTTGGAAAGTAAGGAATCCGTCTTCTCCTCCAAGCCAGATCACGTGGGCCGTGATCCGGGTTCTTCTAGAATCCGGCTTCTGCGCGTCGGACTACTGGGCCGCCCAATGGACCTAAGCCCATTACCATGTAGGCCACCCTGGTAGTCCGGCTCTTTTGTCTACCATCTTCTATACCCCTATTCAGTATATATCCGACAGTAGCCCCCAGGAAGGATCAAAACTCTGATACTCCGTCTTTCGTCAAATACATTTTGTCCGGGAAAACTTGATTCAGCAGTCTTGATTCTTTCTTCTTTCCTTTTGAAGGAGATGGTAACATAAAACTCGGAACTATGAAAATCCGGCTTTTCTTCTCGCGATCCTTCGCGGAAAAGGAACTTATGACATCAGCGCCTTAATCATGCTGACGCAAGCGCCGCTTGGTTTAACGCGGGAAACCCTGTAACGTATCTCTGACAGATTCTCACGGGAAACGAGGAGATAACCATCATTCCACTGTCGTTCCGTTTCCCGGATTTCTCGATGGTTGACACGCGTCAAACATCCAACGTTCGAAAGAGCCGTTAGCACGTATCTAGAGGTTTTCAGGCTATAAATAGCCGTCCTCGTCCCCATCGGCAATCTTCTTCACTCCCTCACTGCCCTCACCATTGTTGCGAACGCGAGCTTGAGAGCGAGAACGAGACCTTGCCCCGACGAGCTCTTCGCACGCCGGAGCGCACACACATCACCAAGGAAGATGGCCTCTCCGCAGTCCTCGCCGGCCCGCGCTTCCATCGACGATCTTTTGGGCGACCTAGATCCACAGCTAGGGTCGCCCAAGCACGCCGGCGGCGAGCCGGAAAAGGCCACGGCATCCGCGGCGGGCGGAGGAAACGCTTCCGCCGCCGCGGACGTCGCGGGCCCAAGCGCCACAACAACTCCGCCGTTTGCACCTGAAACGGCGGAGGAAAAAATCGAGCTCCTCGGCGACAAACTCGCCGCCGCGAAGGCCGCCGCCGCCGCCGCCGCCGGAGCAGACGAGGAAGAGGAAACTGCAGGCAACTGGAGTGCCTGCAGTATTCCCCCGGCTCTCCTTCCAAACTTGGAGAAGGAGGGTTTGGTGCTCAAAAAGAAATGGCGGCTCCCGGAAGAGGAGACCGAACCCATGCCACAAGAGGGCGAAAGGGTACTTCTTACCTCCCACCTTCTACGAGGTATGGGGCTCCCACCTTCCTCTTTCTTCCTCCAGGTTCTGTCCCATTACAATATCCAACCTCACAACCTTCCTCCCAATTCCATTCTGTACATGGCCGGCTTTCAGGCCTTGTTCGAAGGTTACCTAGGAATAGAGCCTAGGTTAGATTTTTGGATGTATTGCTTCGGGGTTAAGCGGAACTCCTCAGAGGGCGCACTCCCGAACTGCGGGACCATTTCCTTTACTCTTCGGAGATTCCGAGAGGATTGGTTCCCTAAAATCAAAACCTCAGAATCCGTCAAGTTTTGGACGGGTTCTTTTTTCTATCATCCCGACGTGCCTTTTCCTAAAAAAGCCGTCGGGGTTCCACCTTTTGTAAATTCTGCCGCCGTTCCCCAGGATAACTGGGTAACAGAAGCCGTCCAAGTTCTGCCGCCAGATCTGCTAAAGATCAAGCGGCGCATCGCCAAGCTCACCTCCATGGATCCGCCTCTAACCGGCATGGACACGGTTCTATGCTGGCTGATTAGGCGGATCCGGCCACTAGCCAACCACAGCGGACGTTTCCTGTGTGAATACACGGGAATCAACGATCCGATGCGGACATCCACCAAGGATTGGCCCGCAAAGGAACTTAGGCGGCGCATCAACCAGTTGGTCGCATCGCGCGACCAATACACAGAGAGTCGGCCAATGTACACGGCCGAAAATCCGGTTCCCAAGGTAATTTTTCAGTCATTTGGGTACAGTTCTATTTTATCTCGGATTTCCTAGCTTCTGATTTTGGTTTTTGCTTGTTTGGCAGTTCGAGGATCTTTCAGACTCGGACTTGGTGTCTGAGGCTGAGCTGGATGCGCTGCGCACCGCCGCTACAGGTGGACGCAAGCGCAAGAAGATAACCTCCTCGGATGAAATTATCGACCTTGACGGGATCCCCGTCGCCACTTCCAGGTTCCTTCTTCTGGGTTCTTTTTCTTTCATGGGATCTTTTTCGTCCATTTTCGGTGTTTTGACCTTTTCTGGGTTTTTGGTTTTTAGCCTACCTCCCTCCAACCTGAAGCCGAAGAAGCTGAAGAAACACAGGGTTTCTTCCAGCCGAGGCAGCCAACCATCTCCCGCCGTCGCCCCGGACACGCCGCAGACAATGGCGGAAGAGCCTACTGCAGCCCCCACCACCAAGCCCCCAGAGCCCAGCCAGCCCGTTGTGTCCGAGTCGGATACGAGGGAAAGGGCGGCCCCAGAGGTGGGGAAATCTTCTCGGACTTTCGACGAGGAAATCCCCACCTTTGATAAGGATTTCAAGGTGATCAATGACGGCTTGGATGCAGCCGGGAATCTTTTTGCAGAATACGCAAAAGGATTCCAAGAAAACTTGGCAGGTTTGCAGCGTTTGAGCCAGGTATATAACTCTAGCCCCCAAACATTAAACAAAATGCATGCTTTTTTGCTTTGATGTTTTTTGTAACCATACTTTTCCTTGCTACGTTTCAGCAAACCTCCAAAGCCATAAACCTGGAAGTTTTCAGGAAGCTCACCATCAAGAATAAAGAAGTTCGAAGTCTTCTTTCTATTCTTGAGGAGAAGGAGGCGGAGCTGGAATCCTCTCAGCTCGCATTGACAGAAACAAAAGGTAGGCATTTTCGTTTTGAAATTTCTTATTTGAGTCTTTGTTTGAGTTTTTTCCCGAGGAAATTGACCAACTCGGATTTTCCCTTGCTTTTCAGCTGCCTTAGCTCAGGCTAAGCAGGCAGCGGAAGATTCTGGCAACGCCAAAATTCTCCGCAATGAGAACATTGAGCTTCACAAGGATCTTGTGAAAGCTCAACAAGACCTGGAAGCCAGCAACCTGGCTCTTGGAATGGCTAATTCCAAGGCTTCCGAACAGGCGAAGAAAGACAAATCCACCATTCAGGATTTGACCGAAGCTCTGAACCTTCGCCTGGAGGAAGTTTCCGAGATTGACAAGCTCATCGGTAAATTTCTTACCCTTTTCACATCTTTCCATGTTTTGCTTTCTCTGTTTGTCTGCCTAATCCTTTTGTACGTTTTATTGAATCGAACAGGAGACACCCCAGATGGAACTCGGATTGCAGGCATCCGAGCTTTCGGGGAAACATGGAATTTGATTAAGGCTGCCGGGACGCAGCTCATAGAGAAGTTCCTTCCCGATAAATCTGGGGAATGCTCGGAGGTTGAAAAACTTCCGGGTATCATCATGGAGGTGGCGGAGTCCAAGGAGTCTCTTCTCCGCTCCGCTGCACGGGGTGGTGCGCGCATGGCCTTAGGCCTTATGCGCATGCACTATCCTAGTGCCAAATCCTGGCGTGTGGCCACCGGTGTCCCTCAGGGATACACGGATGCGCAACGAACCACCATCTTTGGTGAAGTTAAGGGCCACGCCACCCAGATTGCCGCCATGGTAAATGTCGCCGTCAACTATCCAGAAGAGGAAGCTCCTCCAATCCCCGACGAAGAGAGCAGCGAGGAGGAGTCGGATTCTTGAAAGGTTACTTGGAACCTGGATAGAAAAAATAGACAATAGGAGCATTACTGTCCTTTTAATGTAATCTGAAATGTAATGCTTCTTTTATATTAATGAGAATTCCGCCTTTTGCAGTTTAAATTATGAAATTACTTTGCAAGTTGTTTGGATTTTACCATTCCTTTATCTTCTAAGTTCTCTGGTGTATATGCTTTAACTGTCCTTAGTGTTTGAAATGGCTCAAATAGCATTATGAATCGTTATGCCGAGTAACTGGGGACGAACCAATCAGTTTTGAAACTCGAAAACATGAATCATGCTAAAGGCATTTTTACTAACTAATTCCAGTAACCCGGCACACACACAATCAGATAAGACTTAGAGAAACAAGGAAAGATTTAAGTGAAACTTGGGCACGCAGGCAATTCAAGCTTCCTTTAGCCATTAAAAGGCTGAAAATCATTCAGTTATGTAACGCCGAGTACGCAAGCACAATTCGGGTTAACGTTGAGAAGTTTGCAAGATCATTGGGAAATAGATGAGGCGGAAACACTTTGCACTTATAAAGAAAATGGATGACAGCATTCCGACAACTTTATTTCATGATTTCAAAAGATGTTTACATAGAAATTGAACTAAGTACGGAAAGGTACATAACTTTCTATACGTTCCCAGGCTTCCGCAATCCACTTGACTTTGTCGAAATTTTTCAGCAGCTTGAAGAGTGGTAGGGTTTTAGCCCCCAGCCAACTAAGAAATCTTTTTATGGCTGTGGCGGAACCCGGCAATTCTGGGACATCTTTTTCACACGTAAGTTCTGAGATGTTCGAGATTGCCTTAATCTTTTCCGGGTTAACTTCTATTCCTCTATGAGAAACGAGGAAACCCAGAAGTTCACTTGAGGGGACCCCGAATACGCACTTAGATGGATTCAACTTCATCTGGTAGGTGCGTAAGTTTTCGAAAGTTTCTCGCAAATCCTCAAGGAGTGTATCTTTTTCCTTGGTTACGACGGCAATATCGTCCACGTAAACATGGACATTTTTTCCAATCTGACTATGCAAACAACGTTGCATGCAACACTGGTAGGTTGCACCTGCGTTCTTCAGGCCAAAAGGCATGGTTACGTAGTAATACGTCCCGTACGGGGTTATAAAAGAAGTCTTGATTTGATCTTCCTTTTTCATGCGTATTTGGTGGTACCCGGAGTATGCATCCAAAAAGCATAAAAGCTCGGAGCCTGCAGTGGCGTCTATTATTTGATCGATTCGCGGTAACGCAAACCTATCTTTCGGACACAACTTGTTCAATCCTGTGTAATCTATACACATTCTAAGAGCAGTGGTGTCTTTCTTCGGCACTAATACCGGATTTGCGGACCAATCAGTATGGATTACTTCCTTGATAAAATCCGCTGCTAAAAGCCGGATAATTTCCTTGCCAATAGCCTTCCGTCTTCTTCCGTCAAATCGACGGAGACCTTGTTTGACGGGTTTTGATCCAGGAATAACCTTGAGTTGGTGCTCAGCAAGCTCCCTGGGTACGCCTGGCATGTCAGCTGGACACCAGGCAAAAATATCCCAGTTCTCACGGAGGAACTTGATGAGCTCGCCTTCCTATTTGTCGGTCATCCCAGTCCCTACAACGACGAATTTTGTCGGATCTTTGGGATCTAGGATTACCTGTCTTGTATTCTCGGACGCCTTGAAGCTATATGTTGGCTTCCGAGTTTCTTTTCCTGCCGGCATTTCTTTCGGCGATACCTCCTTGGCTAACTCCTTCAGTTCTTCCTGAGCTATAACTCTTTGAGCGCAAAGGGCGTTTTGCTTCTCCAACTCGTTTGCCAGTTTGAAATCACCGGCAATGGTGATTACTCCTCCTTTGGGTCCTGGCATCTTTAGCTTGTTGTAGATATAGCAAGATCTTGCCATAAATTTGGCGAAAGCCGGACGTCCGAGTATTGCGTGATACACGCTTTCGAACGGCACTACTTCGAAGGATACTTTTTCCTGCCGGAAGTGATCTTTATCTCCGAAGGTGACATCTAGGGAAATTTCTCCTAGGGATCGTGCTTGCCTGCCAGGAACAATGCCATGGAAGCGTATATTGCTGTAGTTGAGCTGGGACTCGGAGATCTTCAAGTGCTTCAATGTATCCAGGTACATTATGTTGATGCTGGATCCTCCATCCATCAGCACTCTTCTTAGCCTAGTGTTTTGAACAATAGGGCTTACAACAAGAGCTTGTGTGCCGGGTTCAGGGATATTTCCGGGATGATCTGACTGATCCCAGATTATCGGTGTGTTGGAATACTTCAAGAATTTTGGGGTTGCAGGAACAACCGCGTTTATTTCTCGAAGTGTCCTTTTGGCCACCTTTGCTGACGGGGTTGCTAGGAAAGTTAACATTGCTTCTCCGTCAACTCTCGGAAATTTAGGTTCGCCTTTTCGCTGCTGTTCCTGGATTTTGTCATCAGTGTCCGATTCACTGTCTTCTTTTTCAACTTCTGGCTTTTGTTTGGCAGGTTTCCTCTTGGAACCCTTCCCTTTATTTCCGGATCCTGCATTGCCTTTCATATGCTTGTTTAGCCGGCATTGCGCATTTGTATGGGTAGGTTTGCCAAATTGGGAGTGGTGGACGCAGGGTTCCGACTTAATTCTCTCCCATTCTTCGGGAGTATAATTGATTGGATCTGGACTGCGACCTTTCCACTTATTCCCTTTTTCTCCTCCAAAGGCTATGTTGATCTCTTTGGGCTTTGACGTTGATTCCGGAGTTCCTTTTTTGTCAGAACGAGGGGTTTTCTTGGCAAGTATCAATGTATCTATATTGCCTCCTCTTGCTCTGATATCATCTTCGGCTGCAGCGTGCTCATTAGCGGTTGTAAGCATAGATCCGAGATCTTTGTGCTTTTTCGAACCAACCATGAACGGTACAAGTCCGGGTTTTAGGCCATTGACGAAAGCATGCATTGCTTGTACGTCAGTTACTCCAGAGCAACTATTCTTCATTGCAGTCCATCTGGAGATGAAATCCACGTATGGTTCGTCTTCAAATTGGGTGCAACGGTTCAGCTGGTTGATGCTATTTGGGCGTTTGTATGTTCCCCGAAAATGCTGAGTAAATACTCTCGCCATATCATCCCAACTATCGACAGTTCTTGATGGTAAACCATTGATCCAATCTCTGGCTCCGTCTAGCAACATTAGGGGAAGAAACTTGACAGCTTCCAGGTCTGTCCCGTTGTTGATTTGGACGGCTGTGTAATAATCTGAGAGCCAGGTATCCGGGTTTGTACTGCCGGTATACTTTTGGTAGGTTGGACCAACTTTGGCGAAGCCAGAATGTAGGGTTATCCTCCGGATCCTGTCAGTAAAACACTTAGGACCAAAGTATAGATCATCCTTTTCTGCTCTATCAATATGTGCAGAATATCTCCCGGCTGAATGGACAGAAGGGGATCTGCTCCTTTCTTTTCCATTGTTGCGCGGACGCGTTTTTCCGGGGTTATCTCTATCTCTTCCGTTGTCACGCCCCCTGGGATTAGGTGGAGTCCTGCTCCTGTACCTTTCCTTATCCTTAGGCGGTGTCCGAGATCTTTCACGTCTGTGAGGTGTATCGTATCTTCCAGCTTTTTCAGCTGGGTTTCTCGGAGGTGGCATTATTTTGCCGTCATTCCGGTGTTTGTCTTCCCGATCGTGTGGTTTATATCCATCTTTCGGGAGATGAGGTCCGGTTCTAGACGCTGCGTCCCGGTTGTCGGGGTTTTTCTTGTCTTTTCTCGGATCCTCTTTTTTATCCGAATCTCCGGGTTCTTCCGGTCCAGGTGCTCCAGCAGCGCAAGTAACAGTTTTGCAGAGGGCGGAATTATCATGCAGCTTCCCTGATCGCTCTTGTCCTCGCTGTTGCTGCTGTAATGCTTTTCCTAGGAAAGCATACACCCCTTGGAGTTTTTCCCCGTTGGAGTACAGATCGTTGTTTAGGATGGCGAACGCTGCTTCCGCGTTTTCCGCTGCGGTTCTGTATATTGGTTCGCCCTTGGCATCTTTGCCGTTTAACTGCTTTTGCCAAGATGGGTTATAGAATCTTTCTTTCGGCGGCAGTTCTTCCGGTTTTGCAATTCCGGGTAACCTAGTAGGTTTTAAGGCAGATCTATGCTTTCTCTCGTACTCCTCTATTTCTTCCTTCATGACTTTGATGTCATTATGAGTTTGTTGGAGATGTTGCCGAGATCTAAGCAGATGTTGCTGTTGCCGTTGGAAAGCTTGTCTCCTGGCTTCCAGCATCTCAGGGGGTTCATTGGGTCCCACTGGAGTTTGTAATAGTTCTTGCTCTTCCAGTTCTGTCATTGGCGGAGCAGTGATTTCCTTAGATTTCTTTTCCGCGGGCTTTGTGCCACTAATATCTCCAACTTCCAGGTTTTCATCAGCGAGATCAGCTGACTTTTTCTTCCGGAGTTTGTACTGGAGTTTTTTAGAAGCACAATGCTTTTTCTTGGAAGAAGGAGGTTTTTTGACAGGTTCATCCTCTGTCATCTCCTTGACATTAGGGAATATCGGAGAAGTTTCTCCGTCTTCTCTCTCTTCCACTGGCGGAGGGGTTTTAGGGCTTTCCTGGCTGTCGGCACCCGTTGTATCAGCTGGTTTTGCCATTAGCACTTCATGGAATCCCTCTTGAAAGGACTTAACCTTTCTTACGAAGGCATCGTCGTCTTCGTCTTCGGAGTCGAAGTTATCCGGTCCGGTTTCCGACTCCAATCTCGCCTCTATGGCGGCAAGCACGGACTCTGTTTCCGAGTTCATCGTCTGGTTGACGGATGTCGGATCTTCCGTCTCTGTGACGGGTATTGGTTCTTCCGTCTCTATGACGGGTAGGTTGTTATCTGCCTCTTGCACGGGATTTCCGTCATCCGTGTTTTCAGCGATCTCGGATTGCACCATGCCGATAAAGTGCGTATCACTGTTTTGTCGGCGATCTGAGCAAAATCCGGCATCATAGTCGTCTTCGACTGGGTATAGGGCGGGTGGGAAATACTTGCTTCCACCGCAAAACCCCATTGCCTCCGCGGTTAATCCGATAAAGATGTTAGCAGATCCAATCGGTAAAACGCAGGCACTTACCAGGTGGTTTTGCGCCGGTATGTAGGATCCATTGTCGAGGAAGCGCCCGACGTCGTCGTCGAATTCCAAGCTTCCGACAGTGATCGATCTTCCAATTCCGCCGAGTATCCCAGATCGGAATTTCACGCCTGACGTCGTTTGCCCCACGGTGGGCGCCAACTGTCGAGACATCGTAGTAGTTTTCATAGACTGGGGTGCCATGAGACTACGGTAGAGACGTGGGGTAACGGGATAGCGTAGTAACACTGAACACGGGATTTTACCCAGGTTCGGTACGTCGCGACAGTACGGCGTACCTACTCCTGCACTTCTCACTAATAGGGACTAAAACCCGTATAACAGGGTTACAGTGTGAGGGAATAGATCTAGCTACTCGACGAGGATGAGCTTCTCGGCGAGTTGTGTAGAGCTTTAGCTCGTGAAACTTGAACCTAGAACCTTATGTAATCTATCTCCCGTCCGGCTTTATATAATAGCCGGATTAGGGCTTACAGAACAAGAAACCTAGAAGACTACGTTTAACTTGTAACTTGGAAAGTAAGGAATCCGTCTTCTCCTCCAAGCCAGATCACGTGGGCCGTGATCCGGGTTCTTCTAGAATCCGGCTTCTGCGCGTCGGACTATTGGGCCGCCCAATGGACCTAAGCCCATTACCATGTAGGCCACCCTGGTAGTCCGGCTCTTTTGTCTACCATCTTCTATACCCCTATTCAGTATATATCCGACACCTCGAATTCTGTTTCCCCCAATGGAGACACAAATGGTGCTGCAATTATTCCTCCTCCATACATTGATCCGGGCATTGATCCGCATTTATTGTGTCCTCCACCGAGTGGTAACGCTAATCAACGCATTGCTCGCGATTTTAATAGCAATATTAATGGTTGTTCAGACAAGGTATAGAAATGCTCTAATTGACTTGGTTTTATCCATTTTACGCTGATTGTACAGGTGAAGTTCGTTGCAAATTTTGCTACAATTATGGCCATATTCAACGTGACTTTTGAGGGCAAAAAGGTCTTTTCGCTGGGTTGCCAAATCTAATCAATTTGTCATAAGCGCCTCTCCCGCGGTTGCCTCCCACGTATCAAGCCTAGACAAAAAGGAGAAACCAAATGACACCGCCAACACTTTGTCTGTCTCGGCGTTGTTGCCTGCTACTTCCACCTCCACTCCGGTCATGGCGAATTTTGTCGTCAACCCCGATCGCTTCACCCCCGAGGGAATGCATGCTATCGAACCATGGGGTGCTGAAAACCGCCCTCCTCGCATCTACGTCACCGTCACCAACATTCCACAGCACCTGCACGGATCGTGGGCGCTCGCGATTGTGGTGCCTAGGCCACCAGAGGGAGAGATTGACGACATCCTGCATTAGATTCATGATCACATTGTGCAGCATCATTAAGTGGAGGTGAGAAATTTCTCTGAAAGTGTAGTGGGTTTGGGATTTTTCGTCTGAACAACAACTTCGACAGAGATCGTCTTGTGCATGCACTTGTTCATCATTTGGGGGGAGGAAAAATGTTGACTTTTGCTAGGCATGATGAAGGGCCAAACTATAGAGCTACAACCTACACTTGTATTGGCTGGCTTATGCTTCTCAATTTACCAATGGATTTTAGGAATGAGGCCTTCCTTATATATGTTGTTGCTCATTTTGGTAAGCTTAAAGGCTGGTACAGAGAGGACCCTGCTCGTGGACGCACAATGATCAAATGTACTTTTGGTGGTAATGGAGATGTGCCTAGATCAATTGTGGTTAGAGATCCGCAGAGGTATGTTGGAATAGTTGTTTCCTGTACTGTCCCCTGCTACATTCTCACTGGTGAGGTAAATGACATTCTGCCAGGAGATGAATCTCCTATTCCTTTTGATGGCAATCCACATCCTTTCCCTGGAAATGCAACAACAATCAGAACCCACCTGATGATTGGATGCCACCTCGGCTCAATGAGAATGCACATGGATGGGATAACTGGAACCAGGAAGCTGCTGGAGAGAATCAAGGAGATTGGGATATGCATGTTCAACAACAGCAGCAAGATCACATTGCTCAGTCTTCCATCACTGTTCAGTTCTCTGGTGCATATGCCTCTTCCATCCACCCAATGCAGGGACCTGGACATGATCTTCATATGGATGCCAACATTGGACACATCCCACATATGGCCCCTCCTGCAGTTTTAGTTGATGCACATGTCCCTTTATTTAAGTAATAGAATGATGTCCAATTGGCCCCTCTTGTAGTGTTGCCTGCTGAAGATGTCCCCCTAGCTCAGGAAAACATTGTTGCTCAGGACCCTTCTATGCATGAGCACATTGTTGTTCCTCCTGCTTTACATGATCCAAATGTAGTACTTCATGTCCTTGATCATGGTAATGCACAGGGATCAGCAGAGCAGTTTGTTGGATTAGCTGAGACCCATGAAAATTTGCCTGACCTTATCACTCAAGAGGAGGCAGATGAGGATTGTGTCAATTCATGGGCAATTGTGCCTTATGTGCCTCCCCTGCAAGTACATATCATGTCTCACATCGGTGACTCTGTGCTAGAGCATATTAGTACCATCAACACTCCCACTCTCTTCCTGGAAGGAACTAGCAGCAAGAGGATTGCAAGGAGTCTTTTTGCTGAAGATCAAGAGGCCCCTGTTGCCAATTTTCCTGCCCATGATCATGCCTCCAATTCTATCAGCATCTCCCCCGATAAGAAAAGGACAAGAGCAAGGGTCTCCACTCCCTCTTGTGAAGAACTGGCCAGAAGAAGCCCAAGACTAGCTGCTCTGAAAGAAGGTTACAAGAAGGGGCCAGAGGCAGAGGTTTCTATTCCCAAGAAGAAACCAAGATCAGCATATGGTGGCAAGAAAGATGTCACATTGATACGTCTCCAACGTATCTATAATTTCTGATGCTCTATGATCATATTATGTCAACTGCTACATGTTTTCTCCCTTATTTATAGCCTTTTTATACGTTTTCCGAGACTAACCTATTAACAAGATGTCAAATGCCAGTTCCCTGTTTTCTGTTGTTTTTGGTTTCAGAAAAGTTGTTCTCGAAACATTCTCGGAATTGGACCCCACAAAGCCGAAGTGCCTATTTTCCCCGGAAGCATCCAGAAGACCGAAGGAGAGTCGAAGACGGGCACCAGGGGGCCACATCATAGGGTGGCGCGACCCCCATGGCCGCGCCAGCTATGGGTGTGGGGACCCTAGAGCTCCACAGCCGTTGCCCTTTCGCCTATTTAATCCCCTCGGATGGAAAACCCTAGGTACCTGATAAAAAATCCCCGAAAAGTTCCGCAGCCGCCGTTACCGTCAACCCTAGATCAGGGGGTTCTGAAGCTGTTTCCGGCACCCTGCCGGAGAGGAGATCATCACCGGAGGCTTCTACATCACCATGCCTGCCTCCGGAGTGATGCGTGAGTAGTTCATCCTTGGACTACGGGTTCGTAGTTGTAGCTAGATGGTTGTCTTATCCTCATATGCCTCCATGTTTAGATCTCGTGAGATGCCTATCATGATCGAGATTGATCTTATGTAATTCTATATGCTGTGTTTGCTGGGATCCGGTGAATATTGACCTTATGCCAAGTTGATTATAGTCTTTATTTGCATATGCTTTTTGTGATCTTGCATGCTTTCCGTTGCTAGTGGTTACTCTGGCCAAGTAGTCGCTAGTGACTCCAAGAGGGAGTATTTATGCTCGATAGTGGGTTCATGCCTCCTTGTTACCTTGCTCGAGTGACAGAAACGATATGGACGCCGCGACTGGCGGTGGTGGGGAAGAGAATCAAGAACAGGATCCCCTGACTGACCCGGCCTGGCAGGAAGCCGGGTCTCCCAAGCCATCTGAAGAGGCTGAGGACGACGACGTCGAGATCCTGGACACAAGGATGGGCTCTCCCAATCCGGACACCCAGACAACCCGGGTCTCGACCCCTAAGTCGGAGAAGGTTTTCCCTCCGGGTGACCAGGCCGCCGGCTCTTCCGGTATCAGGCCCGAGGACATGACTTTTTCCCAAATGCTTGACGCCCTGCACACCTTGAGGGCTGACGAAGAAAATGTCCTAGAAGCTTTGATAGCCAAACATGAGGTAAATCCGAATAATATTGTCTGTAACCTTGTCTAGTCCCCAAGTTCCAAGTGAACTTATTGATAATTTGCTTGGAACTTCGTAGTATATCCGACTGACAGCTTGATTTTTATCCGGCTAACCCTTCCTTGTGTTTCCACGTAGGCCTTCGTGACCCATTCTGATTAAGCATTGGCGAAGGCCACCAAACTCCTCGAGAAGGAGGCGGCTCTGCGTGAGTCGGCTGAAGCTGATGCCAAGAGGAGCGGGAAAATCACGAGGAAATATAGAAAGAGGGCTCATGCAGCAGAAGATGAACTGACCAAACTTTCCGTTCAGATAGCCGACACATATCGTGCTTTGACTGGTACTATTCCTAACTTAATAATTATAACCCGGATTCTCATTCTGATGAATAGTCGGATTTCCTTACTCACTGCTTTTATCTATTTTCTGCAGGTCCGGATGATGTAACTCCGGACGAAGATGATATCGCAAAGCTGAAAACCATCAAGAGCACGATCCGGCAGCTCTGTGCCGGAACCAAATGGATTCTTTAGGATCTGAAGTGGCCGGATGTTGGGCATGGCAACCTGAAGACGCTGCTTGACGCGTGCTCCACTATCCCCGAGTGGATTGAGCACTGGAAACGCTCGTCCTGCCGGGTTGGAGTAACCCGGGGGCTTGCGCTGGCTAAGGCATATTTTCCCAAACTCGAGCCGGCCAAGCTTGTAGGCGGGTTTCCAGAGTTCAACCACGACGGGTCCAAGTTCTCAGTGAAGAATTTCAAGGCTATCCAGAAGGAGGTTCGTCACTCGGCCAGCGTAATCGCCGATAGTTTGGATATCAGTGCAATCACCCCATCGTATGATGCTGATGATAAGGCAGTTAAGTCGGATCTTCCCAAGCCATATGATATGCTGGCCCGATGGAAGGCGGAGGCCGCTCAGGCGAGAGAAGAAGCCGCGAAGAAGAAGGTTGAGGCCGACTCTGCGCCTGCTACCTCCACGCCGGTCGTTCCTCCTCCCGCACGGGCCGGCACTACTGCTCATCCGGACGCTGCTGCCGCCAAGAATGCTGAAGAACAAGGCAAGGAGCAAGACCCGGCTGCCAAGGGCAAGGGCAAGATGGACGACTCGGCCCAAGATGCCGAGTGAGATTTTTATCAGCAACTGTCTTAGGCACTTTATCCGGCCAATGGGCCTTTAAAACAATTATTCTTTTGATAGCGCGTATGTGCGCTTTATGATACTACTATCGTGGCTTGTAATACACTTTAATACCTTAATATATTTCGTGTCCCTTCTGGCCTTTTGCTTGAATTTGATATTCCTTGACTTTGAGCTTTTTCTTCCTTGATTTTCCGACTTTCTGCTATGGTTCCTATTGTGAGACTCGGTTTCCGGGTCTCGTGGGTTTTGACTAGTAGGCTTTTTTCCAAGTCCCCAAGTCCCCAAGACTCGGATTTTTGGGTTTTTGAGCTGAATAGCTGGATAATTTGTTTCTATTTTCAAATTCCCGAGTCCCCAAGGCCCGAAATTCCGAGTCTGGGGTGTTGGGTCTTTCAAAAGGAACAAATTGCTACATGCTAAGCCCAAAACCTAGAGCCGTTTCACATAGGTTTTGAAGTTATGCTTAATAAACTTTGAGTTTCCGGTTATTAACCTTGTACTCTGCATAACTTGTGGTTTAGATGACCCTTTTGACTCTCTTGTACTGTAAGCCGGCTTTCGCGTGGATAATCATGTTGCTACAGCTGTATGAAGACAGGGTCAGGCAAGTCCCATTGGGCATCATGACTGATTGTAATCATACGCTAGCGAAGCATGCCACTTTAGTGCGAGTCACATCGAGCTTAAGTAAGAAAAGTCAAGAAAATTTGGCTCCTTTGTCCGGTTATAAGCTTGCAGCCGTGCTTGTTTGCAAGTAATCGGCCCTTATAACTCATAGGCATCGTGGCCGGGTCTTTGAGTTTGTAACTGTGCTATTCAAGCAATCAGCCCCCAAGACCTAAATATATGCAATTTACTAAAGAAACTAATGTACTAAGTACAATAAATAATACTTACCTGGAAGAGAAAATAAAAAACACGACAGAAAATAAAAAACTTGATAAAAAACACATGAAAAGGAAACAATATATTGTTTAACCATCTCTTTATTGATATGAGAAAAGTTAGGTCAACAAGCCGCCTCATTAAAAACCCTCCAGTCCCCTTAGGTACCCTGGATAGGAAAAGAGTGCGTCTGAAACCTGCTACCTGTTACATCGTGTAATTTCACTTGTAAATGTAGTCTAAACTAGGTATAGTAGGGACGCAGCTGAGCTACGTTCTAAGGTCTTTCTCTCTCTTGCATAGATGAAGTGGTATGAGCGGTGTCATTAACCGTGGCCGACTCTTCCCTTGCATCTATCAAGTAATATGATCCATTGTGCAGATTCCGGCTTATGATGAACGGTCCCTCCCATGGTGGGGATAACTTGTGTTTTCCTTCCTTTGACTGTACTAGGCACAGAACCAGGTCTCCTTCCTGGAAGACCCGGGTTTTGACTCTCCGGCTATGATATCTCCTCAGATCCTGCTGGTATATGGCTGATCTCTCCAAAGCTTGTTCCCTGTGTTCTTCTAACATATCCACGGCGTCCTGCCGGGTCTTTTCGTTCTCCACCTCAACGTAAGCCGATACTCGAGGCGAGTCATGGATGATATCACTCGGCAGCACCGCTTCTGCACCATAAACCATGAAAAACAGTGTCATCTGAGTAGATCTGTTAGGTGTAGTGTTGATACCCCAAACCACTGAGGGTAACTCTTCAACCCATGCTCCAGCGGCTCTGACACACGGGACTCGCAATCGTGGCTTTAATCCACGAAGTAACTCCTCTGTTCGCCCTCTCCACTTGTCCATTGGCTTGTGGATGAGCTACGGAAGCTATGTCAAGCCGGATTCCGTTGTTGCCACAAAATTTCTCCATCTCGCCAAGGGACATGTTGGTTCCATTGTCGGTAATTATACTGTGAGGATACCCGAACCGGTAGATAATCCTTTTCAGGAACTTAACTGACGTAATCGCTTCACAATTGGTAACTGGCATAACTTCAACCCACTTGGTAAATTTATCGATAGCCACCAGGAGATGTGTCTTTTTGCAAGGTGACATATGAAAGGGGCCAACCATGTCCATACCCCAAATGCCAAAAGGCCAGGTCAAAGGAATTGTTTGTAACTCCATAGCCGGCACATGGATTTGGCGGGCGTACTGTCGAGACATCGTAGTAGTTTTCATAGACTGGGGTGCCATGAGACTACGGTAGAGACGTGGGGTAACGGGATAGCGTAGTAACACTGAACACGGGATTTTACCCAGGTTCGGTACGTCGCGACAGTACGGCGTACCTACTCCTGCACTTCTCACTAATAGGGACTAAAGCCCGTATAACAGGGTTACAGTGTGAGGGAATAGATCTAGCTACTCGACGAGGATGAGCTTCTCGGCGAGTTGCGTAGAGCTTTAGCTCGTGAAACTTGAACCTAGAACCTTATGTAATCTATCTCCCGTCCGGCTTTATATAATAGCCGGATTAGGGCTTACAGAACAAGAAACCTAGAAGACTACGTTTAACTTGTAACTTGGAAAGTAAGGAATCCGTCTTCTCCTCCAAGCCAGATCACGTGGGCCGTGATCCGGGTTCTTCTAGAATCCGGCTTCTGCGCGTCGGACTACTGGGCCGCCCAATGGACCTAAGCCCATTACCATGTAGGCCACCCTGGTAGTCCGGCTCTTTTGTCTACCATCTTCTATACCCCTATTCAGTATATATCTGACAGTAGCCCCCAGGAAGGATCAAAACTCTGATACTCCGCCTTTCGTCAAATACATTTTGTCCGGGAAAACTTGATTCAGCAGTCTTGATTCTTTCTTCTTTCCTTTTGAAGGAGATGGTAACATAAAACTCGGAACTATGAAAATCCG
Source organism: Alopecurus myosuroides (assembly GCA_028641055.1). Classification (NCBI taxonomy): domain Eukaryota; kingdom Viridiplantae; phylum Streptophyta; class Magnoliopsida; order Poales; family Poaceae; genus Alopecurus; species Alopecurus myosuroides. The sequence continues at coordinate 313,142,225 of CM054059.1, read as the reverse complement.
GCTTTTCTTCTCGCGATCCTTCGCGGAAAAGGAACTTATGACATCAGCGCCTTAATCATGCTGACGCAAGCGCCGCTTGGTTTAACGCGGGAAACCCTGTAACGTATCTCTGACAGATTCTCACGGGAAACGAGGAGATAACCATCATTCCACTGTCGTTCCGTTTCCCGGATTTCTCGATGGTTGACACGCGTCAAACATCCAACGTTCGAAAGAGCCGTTAGCACGTATCTAGAGGTTTTCAGGCTATAAATAGCCGTCCTCGTCCCCATCGGCAATCTTCTTCACTCCCTCACTGCCCTCACCATTGTTGCGAACGCGAGCTTGAGAGCGAGAACGAGACCTTGCCCCGACGAGCTCTTCGCACGCCGGAGCGCACACACATCACCAAGGAAGATGGCCTCTCCGCAGTCCTCGCCGGCCCGCGCTTCCATCGGCGATCTTTTGGGCGACCTAGATCCACAGCTAGGGTCGCCCAAGCACGCCGGCGGCGAGCCGGAAAAGGCCACGGCATCCGCGGCGGGCGGAGGAAACGCTTCCGCCGCCGCGGACGTCGCGGGCCCAAGCGCCCCAACAACTCCGCCGTTTGCACCTGAAACGGCGGAGGAAAAAATCGAGCTCCTCGGCGACAAACTCGCCGCCGCGAAGGCCGCCGCCGCCGCCGCCGGAGCAGACGAGGAAGAGGAAACTGCAGGCAACTGGAGTGCCTGCAGTATTCCCCCGGCTCTCCTTCCAAACTTGGAGAAGGAGGGTTTGGTGCTCAAAAAGAAATGGCGGCTCCCGGAAGAGGAGACCGAACCCATGCCACAAGAGGGCGAAAGGGTACTTCTTACCTCCCACCTTCTACGAGGTATGGGGCTCCCACCTTCCTCTTTCTTCCTCCAGGTTCTGTCCCATTACAATATCCAACCTCACAACCTTCCTCCCAATTCCATTCTGTACATGGCCGGCTTTCAGGCCTTGTTCGAAGGTTACCTAGGAATAGAGCCTAGGTTAGATTTTTGGATGTATTGCTTCGGGGTTAAGCGGAACTCCTCAGAGGGCGCACTCCCGAACTGCGGGACCATTTTCTTTACTCTTCGGAGATTCCGAGAGGATTGGTTCCCTAAAATCAAAACCTCAGAATCCGTCAAGTTTTGGACGGGTTCTTTTTTCTATCATCCCGACGTGCCTTTTCCTAAAAAAGCCGTCGGGGTTCCACCTTTTGTAAATTCTGCCGCCGTTCCCCAGGATAACTGGGTAACAGAAGCCGTCCAAGTTCTGCCGCCAGATCTGCTAAAGATCAAGCGGCGCATCGCCAAGCTCACCTCCATGGATCCGCCTCTAACCGGCATGGACACGGTTCTATGCTGGCTGATTAGGCGGATCCGGCCACTAGCCAACCACAGCGGACGTTTCCTGTGTGAATACACGGGAATCAACGATCCGATGCGGACATCCACCAAGGATTGGCCCGCAAAGGAACTTAGGCGGCGCATCAACCAGTTGGTCGCATCGCGCGACCAATACACAGAGAGTCGGCCAATGTACACGGCCGAAAATCCGGTTCCCAAGGTAATTTTTCAGTCATTTGGGTACAGTTCTATTTTATCTCGGATTTCCTAGCTTCTGATTTTGGTTTTTGCTTGTTTGGCAGTTCGAGGATCTTTCAGACTCGGACTTGGTGTCTGAGGCTGAGCTGGATGCGCTGCGCACCGCCGCTACAGGTGGACGCAAGCGCAAGAAGATAACCTCCTCGGATGAAATTATCGACCTTGACGGGATCCCCGTCGCCACTTCCAGGTTCCTTCTTCTGGGTTCTTTTTCTTTCATGGGATCTTTTTCGTCCATTTTCGGTGTTTTGACCTTTTCTGGGTTTTTGGTTTTTAGCCTACCTCCCTCCAACCTGAAGCCGAAGAAGCTGAAGAAACACAGGGTTTCTTCCAGCCGAGGCAGCCAACCATCTCCCGCCGTCGCCCCGGACACGCCGCAGACAATGGCGGAAGAGCCTACTGCAGCCCCCACCACCAAGCCCCCAGAGCCCAGCCAGCCCGTTGTGTCCGAGTCGGATACGAGGGAAAGGGCGGCCCCAGAGGTGGGGAAATCTTCTCGGACTTTCGACGAGGAAATCCCCACCTTTGATAAGGATTTCAAGGTGATCAATGACGGCTTGGATGCAGCCGGGAATCTTTTTGCAGAATACGCAAAAGGATTCCAAGAAAACTTGGCAGGTTTGCAGCGTTTGAGCCAGGTATATAACTCTAGCCCCCAAACATTAAACAAAATGCATGCTTTTTTGCTTTGATGTTTTTTGTAACCATACTTTTCCTTGCTACGTTTCAGCAAACCTCCGAAGCCATAAACCTGGAAGTTTTCAGGAAGCTCACCATCAAGAATAAAGAAGTTCGAAGTCTTCTTTCTATTCTTGAGGAGAAGGAGGCGGAGCTGGAATCCTCTCAGCTCGCATTGACAGAAACGAAAGGTAGGCATTTTCGTTTTGAAATTTCTTATTTGAGTCTTTGTCTGAGTTTTTTCCCGAGGAAATTGACCAACTCGGATTTTCCCTTGCTTTTCAGCTGCCTTAGCTCAGGCTAAGCAGGCAGCGGAAGATTCTGGCAACGCCGAAATTCTCCGCAATGAGAACATTGAGCTTCACAAGGATCTTGTGAAAGCTCAACAAGACCTGGAAGCCAGCAACCTGGCTCTTGGAATGGCTAATTCCAAGGCTTCCGAACAGGCGGAGAAAGACAAATCCACCATTCAGGATTTGACCGAAGCTCTGAACCTTCGCCTGGAGGAAGTTTCCGAGATTGACAAGCTCATCGGTAAATTTCTTACCCTTTTCACATCTTTCCATGTTTTGCTTTCTCTGTTTGTCTGCCTAATCCTTTTGTACGTTTTATTGAATCGAACAGGAGACACCCCAGATGGAACTCGGATTGCAGGCATCCGAGCTTTCGGGGAAACATGGAATTTGATTAAGGCTGCCGGGACGCAGCTCATAGAGAAGTTCCTTCCCGATAAATCTGGGGAATGCTCGGAGGTTGAAAAACTTCCGGGTATCATCATGGAGGTGGCGGAGTCCAAGGAGTCTCTTCTCCACTCCGCTGCACGGGGTGGTGCGCGCATGGCCTTAGGCCTTATGCGCATGCGCTATCCTAGTGCCAAATCCTGGCGTGTGGCCACCGGTGTCCCTCAGGGATACACGGATGCGCAACGAACCACCATCTTTGGTGAAGTTAAGGGCCACGCCACCCAGATTGCCGCCATGGTAAATGTCGCCGTCAACTATCCAGAAGAGGAAGCTCCTCCAATCCCCGACGAAGAGAGCAGCGAGGAGGAGTCGGATTCTTGAAAGGTTACTTGGAACCTGGATAGAAAAAATAGACAATAGGAGCATTACTGTCCTTTTAATGTAATCTGAAATGTAATGCTTCTTTTATATTAATGAGAATTCCGCCTTTTGCAGTTTAAATTATGAAATTACTTTGCAAGTTGTTTGGATTTTACCATTCCTTTATCTTCTAAGTTCTCTGGTGTATATGCTGTAACTGTCCTTAGTGTTTGAAATGGCTCAAATAGCATTATGAATCGTTATGCCGAGTAACTGGGGACGAACCAATCAGTTTTGAAACTCGAAAACATGAATCATGCTAAAGGCATTTTTACTAACTAATTCCAGTAACCCGGCACACACACAATCAGATAAGACTTAGAGAAACAAGGAAAGATTTAAGTGAAACTTGGGCACGCAGGCAATTCAAGCTTCCTTTAGCCATTAAAAGGCTGAAAATCATTCAGTTATGTAACGCCGAGTACGCAAGCACAATTCGGGTTAACGTTGAGAAGTTTGCAAGATCATTGGGAAATAGATGAGGCGGAAACACTTTGCACTTATAAAGAAAATGGATGACAGCATTCCGACAACTTTATTTCATGATTTCAAAAGATGTTTACATAGAAATTGAACTAAGTACGGAAAGGTACATAACTTTCTATACGTTCCCAGGCTTCCGCAATCCACTTGACTTTGTCGAAATTTTTCAGCAGCTTGAAGAGTGGTAGGGTTTTAGCCCCCAGCCAACTAAGAAATCTTTTTATGGCTGTGGCGGAACCCGGCAATTCTGGGACATCTTTTTCACACGTAAGTTCTGAGATGTTCGAGATTGCCTTAATCTTTTCCGGTTTAACTTCTATTCCTCTATGAGAAACGAGGAAACCCAGAAGTTCACTTGAGGGGACCCCGAATACGCACTTAGATGGATTCAACTTCATCTGGTAGGTGCGTAAGTTTTCGAAAGTTTCTCGCAAATCCTCAAGGAGTGTATCTTTTTCCTTGGTTACGACGGCAATATCGTCCACGTAAACATGGACATTTTTTCCAATCTGACTATGCAAACAACGTTGCATGCAACGCTGGTAGGTTGCACCTGCGTTCTTCAGGCCAAAAGGCATGGTTACGTAGTAATACGTCCCGTACGGGGTTATAAAAGAAGTCTTGATTTGATCTTCCTTTTTCATGCGTATTTGGTGGTACCCGGAGTATGCATCCAAAAAGCATAAAATCTCGGAGCCTGCAGTGGCGTCTATTATTTGATCGATTCGCGGTAACGCAAACCTATCTTTCGGACACAACTTGTTCAATCCTGTGTAATCTATACACATTCTAAGAGCAGTGGTGTCTTTCTTCGGCACTAATACCGGATTTGCGGACCAATCAGTATGGATTACTTCCTTGATAAAATCCGCTGCTAAAAGCCGGATAATTTCCTTGCCAATAGCCTTCCGTCTTCTTCCGTCAAATCGACGGAGACCTTGTTTGACGGGTTTTGATCCAGGAATAACCTTGAGTTGGTGCTCAGCAAGCTCCCTGGGTACGCCTGGCATGTCAGCTGGACACCAGGCAAAAATATCCCAGTTCTCACGGAGGAACTTGATGAGCTCGCCTTCCTATTTGTCGGTCATCCCAGTCCCTACAACGACGAATTTTTTCGGATCTTTGGGATCTAGGATTACCTGTCTTGTATTCTCGGACGCCTTGAAGCTATCTGTTGGCTTCCGAGTTTCTTTTCCTGCCGGCATTTCTTTCGGCGATACCTCCTTGGCTAACTCCTTCAGTTCTTCCTGAGCTATAACTCTTTGAGCGCAAAGGGCGTTTTGCTTCTCCAACTCGTTTGCCAGTTTGAAATCACCGGCAATGGTGATTACTCCTCCTTTGGGTCCTGGCATCTTCAGCTTGTTGTAGATATAGCAAGATCTTGCCATAAATTTGGCGAAAGCCGGACGTCCGAGTATTGCGTGATACACGCTTTCGAACGGCACTACTTCGAAGGATACTTTTTCCTGCCGGAAGTGATCTTTATCTCCGAAGGTGACATCTAGGGAAATTTCTCCTAAGGATCGTGCTTGCCTGCCAGGAACAATGCCATGGAAGCGTATATTGCTGTAGTTGAGCTGGGACTCGGAGATCTTCAAGTGCTTCAATGTATCCAGGTACATTATGTTGATGCTGGATCCTCCATCCATCAGCACTCTTCTTAGCCTAGTGTTTTGAACAATAGGGCTTACAACAAGAGCTTGTGTGCCGGGTTCAGGGATATTTCCGGGATGATCTGACTGATCCCAGATTATCGGTGTGTTGGAATACTTCAAGAATTTTGGGGTTGCAGGAACAACCGCGTTTATTTCTCGAAGTGTCCTTTTGGCCACCTTTGCTGACGGGGTTGCTAGGAAAGTTAACATTGCTTCTCCGTCAACTCTCGGAAATTTAGGTTCGCCTTTTCGCTGCTGTTCCTGGATTTTGTCATCAGTGTCCGATTCACTGTCTTCTTTTTCAGCTTCTGGCTTTTGTTTGGCAGGTTTCCTCTTGGAACCCTTCCCTTTATTTCCGGATCCTGCATTGCCTTTCATATGCTTGTTTAGCGGGCATTGCGCATTTGTATGGGTAGGTTTGCCAAATTGGGAGTGGTGGACGCAGGGTTCCGACTTAATTCTCTCCCATTCTTCGGGAGTATAATTGATTGGATCTGGACTGCGACCTTTCCACTTATTCCCTTTTTCTCCTCCAAAGGCTATGTTGACCTCTTTGGGCTTTGACGTTGATTCCGGAGTTCCTTTTTTGTCAGAACGAGGGGTTTTCTTGGCAAGTATCAATGTATCTATATTGCCTCCTCTTGCTCTGATATCATCTTCGGCTGCAGCGTGCTCATTAGCGGTTGTAAGCATAGATCCGAGATCTTTGTGCTTTTTCGAACCAACCATGAACGGTACAAGTCCGGGTTTTAGGCCATTGACGAAAGCATGCATTGCTTGTACGTCAGTTACTCCAGAGCAACTATTCTTCATTGCAGTCCATCTGGAGATGAAATCCACGTATGGTTCGTCTTCAAATTGGGTGCAACGGTTCAGCTGGTTGATGCTATTTGGGCGTTTGTATGTTCCCCGAAAATGCTGAGTAAATACTCTCGCCATATCATCCCAACTGTCGACAGTTCTTGATGGTAAACCATTGATCCAATCTCTGGCTCCGTCTAGCAACATTAGGGGAAGAAACTTGACAGCTTCCAGGTCTGTCCCGTTGTTGATTTGGACGGCTGTGTAATAATCTGAGAGCCAGGTATCCGGGTTTGTACTGCCGGTATACTTTTGGTAGGTTGGACCAACTTTGGCGAAGCCAGAATGTAGGGTTATCCTCCGGATCCTGTCAGTAAAACACTTAGGACCAAAGTATAGATCATCCTTTTCTGCTCTATCAATATGTGCAGAATATCTCCCGGCTGAATGGACAGAAGGGGATCTGCTCCTTTCTTTTCCATTGTTGCGCGGACGCGTTTTTCCGGGGTTATCTCTATCTCTTCCGTTGTCACGCCCCCTGGGATTAGGTGGAGTCCTGCTCCTGTACCTTTCCTTATCCTTAGGCGGTGTCCGAGATCTTTCACGTCTGTGAGGTGTATCGTATCTTCCAGCTTTTTCAGCTGGGTTTCTCGGAGGTGGCATTATTTTGCCGTCATTCCGGTGTTTGTCTTCCCGATCGTGTGGTTTATATCCATCTTTCGGGAGATGAGGTCCGGTTCTAGACGCTGCGTCCCGGTTGTCGGGGTTTTTCTTGTCTTTTCTCGGATCCTCTTTTTTATCCGAATCTCCGGGTTCTTCCGGTCCAGGTGCTCCAGCAGCGCAAGTAACAGTTTTGCAGAGGGCGGAATTATCATGCAGCTTCCCTGATCGCTCTTGTCCTCGCTGTTGCTGCTGTAATGCTTTTCCTAGGAAAGCATACACCCCTTGGAGTTTTTCCCCGTTGGAGTACAGATCGTTGTTTAGGATGGCGAACGCTGCTTCCGCGTTTTCCGCTGCGGTTCTGTATATTGGTTCGCCCTTGGCATCTTTGCCGTTTAACTGCTTTTGCCAAGATGGGTTATAGAACCTTTCTTTCGGCGGCAGTTCTTCCGGTTTTGCAATTCCGGGTAACCTAGTAGGTTTTAAGGCAGATCTATGCTTTCTCTCGTACTCCTCTATTTCTTCCTTCATGACTTTGATGTCATTATGAGTTTGTTGGAGATGTTGCCGAGATCTAAGCAGATGTTGCTGTTGCCGTTGGAAAGCTTGTCTCCTGGCTTCCAGCATCTCAGGGGGTTCATTGGGTCCCACTGGAGTTTGTAATAGTTCTTGCTCTTCCAGTTCTGTCATTGGCGGAGCAGTGATTTCCTTAGATTTCTTTTCCGCGGGCTTTGTGCCACTAATATCTCCAACTTCCAGGTTTTCATCAGCGAGATCAGCTGACTTTTTCTTCCGGAGTTTGTACTGGAGTTTTTTAGAAGCACGGTGCTTTTTCTTGGAAGAAGGAGGTTTTTTGACAGGTTCATCCTCTGTCATCTCCTTGACATTAGGGAATATCGGAGAAGTTTCTCCGTCTTCTCTCTCTTCCACTGGCGGAGGGGTTTTAGGGCTTTCCTGGCTGTCGGCACCCGTTGTATCAGCTGGTTTTGCCATTAGCACTTCATGGAATCCCTCTTGAAAGGACTTAACCTTTCTTACGAAGGCATCATCGTCTTCGTCTTCGGAGTCGAAGTTATCCGATCCGGTTTCCGACTCCAATCTCGCCTCTATGGCGGCAAGCACGGACTCTGTTTCCGAGTTCATCGTCTGGTTGACGGATGTCGGATCTTCCGTCTCTGTGACGGGTATTGGTTCTTCCGTCTCTATGACGGGTAGGTTGTTATCTGCCTCTTGCACGGGATTTCCGTCATCCGTGTTTTCAGCGATCTCGGATTGCACCATGCCGATAAAGTGCGTATCACTGTTTTGTCGGCGATCTGAGCAAAATCCGGCATCATAGTCGTCTTCGACTGGGTATAGGGCGGGTGGGAAATACTTGCTTCCACCGCAAAACCCCATTGCCTCCGCGGTTAATCCGATAAAGATGTTAGCAGATCCAATCGGTAAAACGCAGGCACTTACCAGGTGGTTTTGCGCCGGTATGTAGGATCCATTGTCGAGGAAGCGCCCGACGTCGTCGTCGAATTCCAAGCTTCCGACAGTGATCGATCTTCCAATTCCGCCGAGTATCCCAGATCGGAATTTCACGCCTGACGTCGTTTGCCCCACGGTGGGCGCCAACTGTCGAGACATCGTAGTAGTTTTCATAGACTGGGGTGCCATGAGACTACGGTAGAGACGTGGGGTAACGGGATAGCGTAGTAACACTGAACACGGGATTTTACCCAGGTTCGGTACGTCGCGACAGTACGGCGTACCTACTCCTGCACTTCTCACTAATAGGGACTAAAGCCCGTATAACAGGGTTACAGTGTGAGGGAATAGATCTAGCTACTCGACGAGGATGAGCTTCTCGGCGAGTTGCGTAGAGCTTTAGCTCGTGAAACTTGAACCTAGAACCTTATGTAATCTATCTCCCGTACGGCTTTATATAATAGCCGGATTAGGGCTTACAGAACAAGAAACCTAGAAGACTACGTTTAACTTGTAACTTGGAAAGTAAGGAATCCGTCTTCTCCTCCAAGCCAGATCACGTGGGCCGTGATCCGGGTTCTTCTAGAATCCGGCTTCTGCGCGTCGGACTACTGGGCCGCCCAATGGACCTAAGCCCATTACCATGTAGGCCACCCTGGTAGTCCGGCTCTTTTGTCTACCATCTTCTATACCCCTATTCAGTATATATCCGACAATTGGTAACTGGCATAACTTCAACCCACTTGGTAAATTTATCGATAGCCACCAGGAGATGTGTCTTTTTGCAAGGTGACATGTGAAAGGGGCCAACCATGTCCATACCCCAAATGCCAAAAGGCCAGGTCAAAGGAATTGTTTGTAACTCCATAGCCGGCACATGGATTTGGCGGGCGTACCTTTGGCATCCGTCGCACCTTGCCACCAAGCGTTCCGCATCTGCTAAAGCTGTGAGCCAGAAGAAGCCGTGCCTATATTCTTTGGCCACAAGGGACCTTGTGGACGCGTGATGCCCACAGTCGCCTTCGTGGATCTCTTTCAGGATTTGTCGGCCTTCTTCTGGTGCTACACAGCGCAAAAATACTCCTGTGGCACTCCTTTTATATAACTCCCCATTGATGATGGAATACCCTTTTGCTCGCCTCAGAATTTGCCTTGCTAGTACCTCTTGCTGTGGTAACTCTCCCCGTGATAGGTAAGCCAGAAACGGCTCTGTCCACTCGGGAACAGTGCGTATCGTGGCCACAAGCTCCAAATCCGGGTCTTTGTTAGCCAGTTCTTCCTCAGACTCGGTTTTAACCGACGGCCGCCATAGCTCGTCCAGGAACACATTGGGTGGAACCGGCTCTCTGTGCGAGCCGAGTCTGGCGAGTGTATCTGCTGCCTCATTTTTTCTTCTATCTACATGCTCCACCTCATACCCGGAAAAACACCCGGCAACCCGGTCCACCTCTCTGCGGTATGCTGCCATAGTTGCATCTTTTCTATCCCAAGTTCCCGAGACCTGCTGTACCACAAGGTCAGAATCTCCATAGCACCGTATCCTCTTAATGTTCATCTCCTTGGCTATCTTCAATCCATGCAATAATGCCTCATATTCGGCCACGTTGTTGGAACAATCAAAGTGAATCTGCAATACGTAGCGCAGTTTGTCTCCTTTAGGTGATGTGAGCACCACTCCAGCTCCTGATCCCTCGTACTGCTTGGAACCATCAAAGTGCATTATCCAAGACTCGGAACTTGGAGTCATTGTGGGCATGCCTGTGTGCGTCCAATCATTAATGAAATCAACCAGAGCTTGAGATTTGATTGCTGACCTGGGCTCGTAGTTGATGTGATAATCTCCCATCTCGATTGCCCACTTGTCTATTCTACCTGTTGCATCCGAGTTTCTGATGATGTCCGACATTGGTATAGAGCTAACCACTGTTATGGGGTGTTCCTGAAAATACGGCTTCAATTTCCGGCTGGCCATGAAGACCCCGAAAACCAACTTCTGCCAATGTGGGTAGCGCTGCTTTGCTTCTGATAACACCTCGCTGACATAATAAACCGGCCTCTTGACCGGGTGATCCTTTCCACCCTCCTTGCGCTCAACAACAACCACTGCGCTAACCGCCACGGGCCCCGCTGCAACGTATAGTAACATGGGCTCTTTAGGACCCGGGGCTGCTAGGACTGGTGCCTCAGATAGCTGCTTCTTGAGTGCCTCAAATGCCTCATCCGCCTCTTGGTCCCAAACGAATTTATCAGATTTCCTCAAGAGGCGGTACAGAGGTATTGCCTTCTCTCCGAGTCTGGATATAAACCGGCTCAGCGCTGCTATGCACCCCGTAAGCTTCTGAACATGCTTCAGGTTTTCCGGCTTTTTCAGACTCTGGATAGTTTTGATTTTATCCGGGTTTGCTTCAATCCCTCTCTCTGAAACAATGAAACCGAGTAACTTCCCTACTGGGACTCCAAATACACACTTTGTCGGGTTAAGTTTCATCTGGTATCTTCTCAGGTTCTTGAATGTTTTCTTCAGATCATCAATAAATGTTTCTGCCTTTCTGGTCTTGATCACCACGTCATCCACGTAAGCATGAACGTTGCGTCCAATTTGGTCCTCAAAGCACTTCTGAATGCACCGCTGATTGGTTGCGCCAGCGTTCTTCAATCCAAAAGTCATGGTTTTGTAACAAAAGGCCCCAAAAGGGGTTATAAACGATGTTTTCTCCCAGTCTTCCTTCTTGAGCTTGATCTGATGATACCCGGAATATGCATCCAAGAAGCATAGTAGGTCGCTTCCAGCCACTGCGTCTATGATCTGATCTATCCTTGGGAGTGCAAACGGATCCTTTGGGCAATGCTTGTTGAGACTTGTATAATCAATGCACATCCTCCACTCATTGGTCTTTTTCATCACGAGAACCGGATTTGCTAACCACTCCGGGTGAAATACTTCCATGATAAAGCCGGCTGTCAACAGCCGAGCAATTTCTTCGCCGATAGCCCTTCTTCTTTCCTCATTCATCTTTCTCAGTCCTTGCTTCACGGGCCTAGACTTGGGATCAACGTGCAAACTATGCTCTGCCAGCTCTGTAGGAATACCCGGCATATCGCTAGGCGTCCAAGCGAACACATCCTGATTTGAACGAATAAACTCCACAAGTGCTTTTTCCTGCTCATCATCCAAGTTAGATCCTATGGCAAATTGCTTGGAGGGATCACCTTCGACGAAGGCTACCATCTTAGTATCTTGCGCTGCTTTGAATTTTGCTCTCTCATCCTCGGTGTTCGGCCTCTTTAGCGCTGTTCTATCATCTTAGTACTTAAGCTCCTCCTTTCTACAGGCTTGTTCTGCCATTGCCGCATCTCCTTCGTCACACTCAGCCGCTATATCCCGGCTCCCATGTATGGTGATGGTCTGTTTAGGACCCGGGATTTTTAGCTGTAGGTACACGTAACACGGCCTGGCCATGAACTTGGCGTAAGCCGGCCTCCCAAATAGCGCGTGATAAGGACTGCGCAACTTCACTACTTCGAACGTGAGCCACTCCACCCGGAAATTATCCTTTGATTCTCTAAAAGCAACCTCCAAGGTAATCTTTCCTTCAGAGCATGCTGAGTGACCCGGCACTATTCCGTGAAAAACTGTTGAACTTTTCTGTAGCTGAGACTCCTTGAGACCCATGCGTAAGAAAGTTTCCCAATATAGGATGTTGATGCTGCTTCCACCGTCCATTAAGACCTTTTTCAGCTCATAACCATTAACCTGTGGTGCGACCACCAATGCTAGGACTCCCGGGTGTTCTATTCTTTCCGGGTGATCACTTCTGCTGCACGTTACATCCTGCTCGGACCACCTCAGGTATCTCGGGACAGCTGAGGAAACTGAGTTTACTGCCTTCTTAAGTATCTTTCTATCCTTGTTAGAAATTCCTGTGGTGTGAACGTGGTATTGGCCCAATTGCTTGGGGTTGGCTTGGAAGCCTCCAGCTCCTCCCTGGTTATTACCCGGATTCCCAACTCCCGGGTTGCCTGCTGGGGGTGGGCCGTTGCCCGGGTTTCCACCCGGACCCGGTCCTCCTCCCCGGCCTGCACCTCGCATAGCCTTGTTTACTTCCTCGTTCTTCCATCTCTGCAAATCCACACATTGCTCCAATGAGTGGTTAGCTGGCCTCCCGTTCCTGCTGTGTTTCGGGCACGCCATTCTGAAGATATCCCAGTTGTTACCCGGCCTTGGTGGCCCTTGATAATTTCCTCCGTTATGATTTCCTGCGTTGAAATTTCCTTCTGCCCTGGGCCTTGAAGACCCGGCTTCTGTGCTGGCGACAAACTCGGAATTCCCCTCGAACGGGTGCTTGTTCTGGTTGTTCCCATTGTTACCTCCATGGTTACCCGGCGTAGATCCATTGCCGGTTCTTCCATTATTGCATGTATTTGCTTTTGCTTTCTTGTCATCAACGTCCTCTTCCGTGGTATCCGTTGCAGCATGTTTGTTGCACGCATCCATTAGTTCTCCCATTGTAACCTCTGAAGCATTCCGACTGAATTTCATGCGAGTTAACTTCTGCACTAAAGGCGTATATTTGCATGTCTTGGCCATAGCTTGCAACGCGTCCTTCGGCTGAATGTCTATAGATGAATGCAATATCTCCATAACCCGGCGCACCTAGCTGCGCGCCGACTCTCCCTTCTTTTGCACACACCTTTCTAGATCGTCGATAGTGAACAACTTCCTGCATGTTCCGTGAAAGTGCTTGATAAACGCGGTTTTCAACTCACCCCACGACTTGATAGATCCTTCCGGTAAATTGTTGAACCACAACTTTGCTGCTCATTCCGACATCATTAAATACATGAACTTGGCTTGAAGGTTTTCAGACGCGTTGCGAATCGACATAGCCATCTCATAACTGCTCAACCATGTTTCAGGATCCATAGTCGGCTCATAGTTCACTACTTTACCCGGTTCCTTGAACTTATCCGGGTAAGGCTCAGCCCTGATGTCATCCGCCAGACACTTGGGCCCAGCGAGATTAGTCGGTACTGGCCTCACCCGGGAAACGTGCGATCCTGCGGGAGGTACGGCTCGACGTGGTGCTACTGCTGGTCCGTGTACCGCAGACCCGGCCGCGGCTCTCCTAGCTCTGGAACTATCCACAATAGCTTGCGCTGCTGATACTGCTGGTGCTGCTTGCACGCGGGGAGGAGGCGGCATTTGCTACTGCTCTGCCCTCCGTCGCGCTGAACTTGTTTGTATATTGCTGGCATTGCCGTGTTGCTGGCTGATATAAGGTGTTCCATGCATTCCACTCCTATTATCCGGGTAATTAACATGCTGAGCCACTGCCGTATGCAGCAAATCGATCGCCCGCCGGGTCTGCTCCGCATGGGGTGACTCTCTTACGGGGATCTGATTCAATGCTAACGTTGCGGCATATACGTTATCCATGGGGTTATTGAAGTGACCTGGTGGCGTACGAAATCGTGATGGTGGTGGTGGTGGTGCTGTGTTGCCGGCAGGGGCCCCAGTCTGCAGTGTGGGTAACCCGGCATGTACGTTTGCCGGCTGTCCTGCTCCAGTTGCCGGTTGATGCACAGTTTCCTGATTCACAGCCGGAATCGGCTGGTCCTGGGGCGTGATGAATAGTGCATTAGGGTTTATGACTCCACCCATCGCCGGTAATCTTGTCTGGTATCTCTGATGCACCCTGCTTGTCTCAGCTCGGAGCCGGTTCTCCAGCGCGTCCAGTTCACGTTGGCGCGTGGCTACCCCTTGCTTCTCTGCTTCTACATCTCTTCTTTGTTGCTCTAGCGCGCGGCGCGCTGCCTCCAAGTCCCTGGCACGTGCCGCGACGTTTTCCGGAGTTATCACAGTAGCTAATACTGTTGGGTCCAAGACAATATTGTTACTGAACAGGGCCGGGTGTTGCGGATTCGAAGGACCCTCCCCTAGTGCCCTGTTAGCCAAGAACCCGAACATATTTGCCTGCATCTCGCTATCCGCCGCTCGGCTGGTGACTGAAGCCGACTCTCCGTCGACCCGGGTCAGGACCGGATTTCCGTTAACCGGATTTTGCTGCTGGGCCAATGCTTGCGCCGCTCCGACCGCGGCCGTAGTCACGTTCCCCTGATTGAGATTGGTTGCGGGGGCCGTGTAGACCGCGACCTGGCGCGCAATGCTTGGCGTAGATTCATACTCCTCCTCATCGTAGCTATCTTCCTCGTACCGGTCCTCCAGCAGGGGCAGGATAGACTCGGTATCATCTTCTCTTATGACCCGGCCACGCGGGGTCCATGCCGGCACCTCCGGCTGTTCCCTCTTCGTGGTGGGCTCCTCTGTCGGATCCACCGTCCCAACCGATTCTTCTCCGTCCGACTGAACGTGGGTGGCCTCTCCTGACACAGAATCAAATCCAAAATCGTCAGGGATTGAACCGAACGCACGTACCATGCCGACGAAGACGTTGACCCGGCCGATTGTGACGACGGATCCGGATTCGAGCAGATCCGACTCTGGCCCCCAGCCAAAATCGTCCACCATCTTCTCTCCGTCGGGGTTGGTGTAGATCTCGCCGATGACGAGGTTCTTCATGTTCTCCCGAGCTTCTCCCGTGATGTAAACACCTTTGGACGTAGGCCCCATGGTGGGCGCCAACTGTCATGGGATAATCACGGCAGACGTTACCAGGGGTAACTTGTCTTGGGGCAAATCGACTCTGGTGTTTGGGAGAGGGTTTAGCTCAAGGGAAACCATGGTGATATGCGATCTGGTAGCCGGCAATCAAGTCGCCGAGTCTATGATCTGAATATACTATATCAATACTCGTGTTACAAGGGAAACTGGATATCTCGCAACCTCTATCTCGTAAGCTTGTGTATTCTGTGAACTCGTCCGATCTAACCCTAGGGGCCGGCTTATATAGTGCCCGGATCCCCTGGCCTACTATCCAAGGCGTACTCTGAATCCTACCCGGACACTGCTTGCAAACCCTAAACTTCCTTATCGGAACCCACAATCCGGGTTACGAGGCCTACACTACTGGGCCTTCTAGAAGCTCCTTTTCCATAAGCCGGGTCCTGCGCAGCGTCCTTTGGGCCGAGTTACTCCTTGACGTTAGCCTACCGGGTTATCATCCCTCCATCAAGTTTAATCTTTGTTTTCAGCAAGACCGGTGAGATTGAAAACCTCACTGTACCGTTGGGGCAAAGTATTTTGGTTGTGTTGTGCGCAGGTTCCACGTTGTTGCTGACACCGGTGAAGCGCCAGCACCACCGTCAGTGGCGTCAACCTTCTGAAGGTCCTCCTTCTCCTACTGGATTGATAACCTTGGTTCTTAACTAAGGGGAAAACTCCTACCGCTATGTTCATCACACCTTCCTCTTGGGGTATCCCAACGAGTGCAAGATCTGCACCATCAAGGACTTTTTCTGGCACCGTTGCCGGGGAGAAGGAAGTCTTCTGGCAAGGGGAGTCTCTCACTCTCAATCTCTTTATTTTGTTTATTGTCTTGTTTTTATTTTTGTCTTGTTTTTATTTCTCTATATTGAAAACATGAAAAAATTAGTTTACTTCATAGTTGTAATTTTTGTCTCTACGTTGTTATTTCTCATCATGTTGTTCCCTAAGTTTACCTTGAAAGATATGCTGGTAGGAAGTGGTTCTATACCTAGAAAGGACACTATCAAAGAATTCTTTGATCATGTTAGTAAGCATGATAACTTTGAGGAAAAATCCATAGTAGAACTTACTCCAAATTACGAGACTGATGCAACTTCTTTAGTTCACATGCTAGAAACTAGGTTTGTTAACCTCCATACCATAATGCAACATATGTTCCCCAACTTGAATAACATATAAGATGTTGAGAAAAGAAACTTCACCTTAGAAACTATGCTTAAAGAATTTGGGTATGTTGCTATAGAAGCTAGAATTTTTTTTGATCGTTTTAATATGCTCATGTGTAGACATTGTTGGTGCTCTAGAAAAAACTGAATCTAATAATGAAAACGAGTATAAAATACCAATCCCCTCTAAATTAGTAGCTCTGCACAGAGCCTAATAAAAGAATTTTGATTGGATTGTTCCTGAGAATTTCTTTGATGAAGATAGTAAGCCTAAAAGTACTAAGAGAGGAGCCTCTAAAACTCAGTTAGATAAAATACAATGCATTATTAAGGAATTGCCAAATCATGATTTGAATGCCTCACTTGAAAATACTTGAGTTGACCTTCTATGCCTAGCTGAAAGGCGTTGAAGAAAAGCGCTACCAGGAGACAACCCGTTTTATTTCTCTGTTTTCATTCAGTTTCCCTTTGTTTCTTTGGTGTGATTTGCACCTGGGTGTTTTCTATTTCCTTATAAACCCCGCTATATCTTTTCTTTCGAGTTTTTGTTGAGCCCAGTAAAGCCTCTAGTGGAAAGTTGGGCCTATATTTCGGATTTCTGCGCAGAAAACAGATTTCTGCTGTCCACTGTTAATTCTGTTAAAAACTACAGAAAATTCAAAATGGTCTGATATTTTTTGTGCTTAATCCTGAGAGTTATACGCAACTTTTATTATAAGACCGCCTTTTGATTTGAGAAACAGAAGATTTTTGAAAAATCAATCTTTACCTACTGTTCTGTTTTGACAGATTTCTGCCATTTATCGCATTTGCATCTTAATCTCTTTCTTTTGGTGTTATTTTGAGAGAAAGAGTTTTGAAATAAGTTGTGACGGTAGCTAATGTGTTTTTGAGTGTTAGAATTGTGCTGAAACTGAACCATGTGAATTTATTATTTCAATTGCACTCACGTTGCTAATGAAGATTGTGAGAATTTTGATGTGAATGAAGTTTTCAAGGGTCAAGAGAAGAGGATGATATGATGTGATCAAGAAGAGTGAAAAGCCTAAGATTGGGGATGCCCCAGTGGTACATCCAAGCAAATTCCAAGAAGACTCAAGCATCTAAGCTTGGGGATGCCCAAGGCATCCCCTTCTTCATCAACAAATTATGAGGTCACTTCTAGTGAAACTATATTTTTATTCGGTCGCATCTTATGTGCTTTACTTGGAGCATATTTTATTTTTGTTTTCAGTTTGATTTTGCTTTTGCTTTAAGTTTGTTTTTACTTTCATAATAAGCTTGGTTGGACCCCAGCATTGTTTTATCGGAGAGTGACACACTCCGCTTTTTCATGAGAATACGTTGTATTCTTAGTCTCTGTTTGGCTGCTGCATTTATTCAGCTCTTGTTTTGCATGCATCTCTTATTAGAGCTATTAGTTTTAGTAGTATTATTTGAGTACTCTCATGTTCGCTTGCTGTATCATAAAGAGTATTTTCGTTAAAGCATGTTTTGTTTGGTGCTTGTTGGGAGAAAGAAAATTGCTGCTTGAAGTAGAATTTATAACAGTACTAGTAGAAGCTTGTATAGACTATGGCTGGGACTTTTTTATGCCATGCTAAATGTTATTTTAGTTTTAAAGCCTTGTGGTTATTGAGTAGCATGATTAGCCTCAAATAGCTGAGAGTGTTTAATATGTATTTAAAGATTCATGAGTTGTTCTTGTCATAGTAAAGCATCAATATATGGTATTCTCTTTCGAATGTTTTATTTGGTTGACTTGGCGCATGCTCACACCATGTTTATGACTACAAACCAGTCACGAATAGAATCCATGACCACTTAGTTTTTTAACTTGTGATACTGCTTATGTTTTAATTAATGATGCTTATGTCGCTATGCATGATTATGGCTCTTATACTCTCTTGATTTATCGCTCCCAGTCTTTTGCTAGCCTCCACCTGTACTGAGTATGATCTCTACCCGTGCATCCAAAATCCCTTAAACCAAAGTTTTTCCCATCGTGTCCACCATACCTACCTACATGTGGTATTTAACTGCCATTCCAAAGTAAATTGCTCATGTGTTACCTTTAAAACCTTCAAAATTACTCCTGCTTTATGTTCCTGTTTTTGCTCATGAGGACGTCAATAGAGAATCTTTATTTCAATTATTGATTGTATTTCACACCCTAGACTAGTGGCTTCATCCTCTTATCCAAATGATAGAAGAGCTGGCAGCGGGGTGCCCAGCCCCAAATTAATACAAAAAAATTCTCTTCACTATTTTTGTCCCTGATTTATCAGTCAAAGCATAATTGTGTAAACAAAAGAGAAAGAGGGATGACCTTCTACACCAGTTGCTTCCTTCACCATGGGAGCCGCTCTTGTGATTCCAGTTGACTTGTGACGTACTGTATTTTCTGTTTACCATTCGTTGACATTAGCATACATCTCCCAAAGTATAGACATTCCTACACAAATGTCAAACTTTTAATACCTCTGTTTAACAAAATAAAAGCTCTAGCACATGAGTGATCCCTGCTTCCTTATGCGAAGGGCCTTTCTTTTAGTTTTATGTTAAGTCTCCATCTTCTAACTTTATGCACAGTTGAGAGATCATTTTTGCCATTCTGAGTTCTATGCGCATTTGTCCCATAAGCATCAATAATTACTTCATAATGTGATATTATTTGTTCTAAAATTATTTGTTCTAATCTTCCTCATGAACTTTGAAGGTGTCCTGACATTTATGTTTTGCCCCACTCTTAAGGACTATCGAAATATCACTTTGCCATGCTTTCTCTATACCTGAAACAAATGTTTACCTTTCTTTGCATTATTGTTCATGATCCTTTATTTGAGTTACTCTTCGTGATGCAAAGTAATTGCTATGCTTTATTATTAAAGTTTTATTTATCATGCCTGTGTTGGAAAGTTTGAAGCCCGGAAGTCCTATTTTCCCCGGAAGCATCTAGAAGACCGAAGAGGAGTCAAAGAGGGGTAGCAGGGGGGCCACACCATAGGGTGGCGCGGCCCCCTGGCCGCGCCAGCTATGGGTGTGGGCCCCCTGGCCTCCACCGCCTTTGCCCTTTCGCCTATTTAAGCCCCCCGGATGGAAAACCCTAAGCACCTGATCAAAATCCCCGAAAAAGTTCCGCAGCCGTCGTCACCGTCAACCCCAGATCAGGGGGGTTCTGAAGCTGTTTCTGGCACCCTGCCGGAGAGGAGATCGTCAACGGAGGCTTCTACATCACCATGCCTGCCTCCGGAGTGATGCGTGAGTAGTTCATCCTTGGACTACGGGTTCGTAGTTGTAGCTAGATGGTTTTCTTCTCCTCATATGCCTCCATGTTTAGATCTCATGAGCTGCCTATCATGATCGAGATTGGTCTTATGTAACTCTATATGTTGTGTTTGCTGGGATCCGATGAATATTGACCTTATGCTAAGTTGATTATAGTCTTTATTTGCATATGCTATTTGTGATCTTGCATGCTTTCCGTTGCTAGTGGTTACTCTGGCCAAGTAGTTGCTAGTGACTCCAAGAGGGGGTATTTATGCTCGATAGTGGGTTCATGCCTCCTTGTTGCCTTGCTCGAGTGATAGAAACATGAAGGGGGAGGATGTGCTATTGCCATTAGGGAGAAAACAGCGGCGAGAGTTCCCGCATGCATAATCATTGCTTACGTTACACACTTTTTTTAATGCAATTATCTGTTGCTTGCAACTTAATACCTAAGGCGGTTCGGATGATAACCTGAGGGTGGATTATTAGTCATAGATGCAGATGGATGCCGGTCTATGTATCTTGTTGTAATGCCCGCACTAAATATCATAGTAATCTTCATGTCATATTGTGCACTACGGTGCAACCTCTATTTGTCAATTTCCCAACTATAATTTGTTCACCCAGCATGCTATCTTTTATGGAGAGACACCACTAGTGAAACTACGAACCCCTGTCCATTTTCCACACTGTTAAACAAACCACAACAATTTCCTGCTTTCTTTACTTACTGCAAGCAGACACTGTTTTTCCACACTATACGTCTAATCTTTGTTTTCAGCAGGACCAGTGAGATTGACAACCTCACTGTGCCGTTGGGGCAAAGTATTTTGGTTGTGTTCTGTGCAGGTTCCACGTTGTTGCTGACACCGGTGAAGCGCCATCACCACCGTCAGTGGCATCAACCTTCCGAAGGTCCTCCTTATCCTACTGGATTGATAACCTTGGTTCTTAACTAAGGGGAAAACTCCTACCGCTGTGCTCATCACACCCTCCTCTCGGGGTATCCCAACGAGTGCAAGATCTGCACCATCAGTTACCTTTAAAATCTTCAAAATTACTCCTGCTTTATGTTCCTGTTTTTGCTCATGAGGACGTAAATAGAGAATCTTTATCTCACTTGTTGATTGGATTTCACACCCTGGACTAGTGACTTCATCCTCTTATCCAAATGATAGAAGAGCTGGCAGCGGGGTGCCCAGCCCCAAATTAATACACACAAAATCTCTTCACTATTTTTGCCCCTGATTTATCAGTCAAAGCATAGTTGTGTAAACAAAAGAGAAACAGGGATGACCTTCTACCCAGATGCGTCCTTCATATGGGAGCCGATCTTGTGAATCCAGTTGGCTTGTGACGTACTATATTTTCTGTTTACCATTCGTTGACATTAGCATACATCTCCCAAAATATAGACACTCCTCCATGGTATGTGATTGTTGGCAGGCACCCGAGGATTCGATTAGCCATGGTTTGTGAAAGATGGATGGGGGGTGTCAAACTTTTAATACCTCTGTTTAATAAAATAAAAAGCTCTAGCACACGAGTGATCCCTACCTCCCTTTGCGAAGGGCCTTTCTTTTACTTTTATGTTGAGTCTCCATCTTCTAACTTTATGCACAATTGAGAGAGCATTTTTGCCATTATGAGTTTTATGTGCATTTGTCCCAGAAACATTATTGATTCATGACGTGTTATTACGTGTTCTCAAATTATTTGTTCTAGTCTTCCTCATGAACTTTGAAGGTGTCCTGGCATTTATGTTTTGCCCCGCTCTTAAGGACTAGCGAAATATCACTTTGCCATGCTTTCTCTATACTTGAAACAAACATATATCTTTCTTTGCATTGTTATTCATGACCTTTTATTTGAGATACTTCTCATGATGCAATGTGATTGCTATGCTTTATTATTAAAGTTCTATTTATCATGTTTGTGTTAAAGTTCTATGATCTCAGCTTACATATGCTTTTACATATTATGATCAAGATTGCGTGGTAGTGTCACCTCAGAAATTATTTTGTTTTATCGTTTACCTACTCGAGGACGAGTATGAACTAAGCTTGGGGATGCTTGATAAATCATAAACGTATCATTAATTTATGATGTTCCATGTTGTTTTCATGTTGTTTTCCACATGTTTTCCTTACACTTTATGTCATTTTTTATCGATTTTCCGGGACTAACCTATTGACAAGATGCCATAGAGCCAGTTCATGTTTTCTGTTGTTTTTAGTTTCAGAAAAGTTGTTCTGGAAATATTCTCGGAATTGGACGATTTGAAAGCCAGAAGTCTTAGAAGTCCCAGAAGCATCCAGAAGTCCCGAAGAGCCTCGGAGGGGGTCCACAGGGTGGCCACACCATAGGATGGCGCCACCACCCCCTAGCCATGCCACTTGGTGGTGTGAGCCCCCTGGCCACCCCCCGGCATCGCCCTTTCGCCTCCCGATGCATAAACCCTAGAAGAATTGACCTTTTCCACAAAATACATCCGTAGCTCCGCCGCCGCCGACAAGTTTCGAGGGACGGGGAAGTGCCCCCGGAACCCATCTCCATCGACTCCACCGCCATCTCCATCACCGTTGCTGTCTCCTATGATGAGGAGGGAGTAGTTCTCCCTCGAGGCTAAGGGCTCTACACGTAGCTATGTGGTTCATCTCTCTCTCGTGGTGTGATATATATGTGATCGTGAGCTTTGTAATCTAGTCGAATAAGTAGATGTTACTCTTCATCTATTGTGCTACTCAAGTGTTTTATTAATATGAACTTTGGAGTCACCTTGTCCCGCGGTGTGAACGTGAAAGTGTGCACATCGTGTGTGTCTCCTCTATGAATTGTGGTGTTTGTCTAGTACCTTCTAGGGCGCTCATAGTGACAGCGTGGGGTTAACTAGACATGGGAATGCTTACTTTAAGGAATGCCTTTTGCAGCCCTACGCAATGATTAGTGTTTGTTATCCAACCAGAGAGGGTTAAGGGTAGCATAATGAAGAGAAAATATAGTTATTCAATTGTGTGATCATTGTTGAGAGTGTCCGCTAGTGAACGTAGGATCCGTAGGCCTTGTTTCCAAGCATTGAAACGTCGTTTTCCACCTGTTCTGCTACATGTTTTCTTGCTGCCATATTTATTTCAGATTGCTACTATTACTTATAACCATCCATATTACTCGCATTTCACTATCTCTTCGCCGAACTAGTGCACCTATATACCTGGCAAGTATATTGGATGTGTTGGCGACACAAGAGACTTCTTGTGATGAGGACATCCCTAGCTCTTCACCTATTGTTACACATGATAATGTTGCTATACAAGATAATGAAGTGAGGATTGGTCCCATGAAAAGATCAAGGACCAAACTATTACAACAACAGGTGAATTCACTCCTACTTGAGTATAATGTTTATAATTTTGAGAAGTTTATACTACTAAATCTATGCATCTATGTATGATCAGGTTTATTGATAACACAAACATACTTGGAGGAGAACATCAAGAGGAGCTGGAAAACAATGATGAGAAGCTGGAAAACAAGATCACCACGGAGAAAACAAGCCTGCAAGGAGGTGAAAACAAGCATGCCATGGTGAAAACAAGCATAGAAGGTGGTGCAAACAAAAGCACGAGTGTGGAAAACAACCACTAGATTGTTATTCCACACTAGGAGATGGTGAAAACAAGAGGAGAGCGCCCACAATGGATATCAATGCGCCACATATAGTCCTATTTTGTTACACATGGTTTGTATACCATTATGGCCGCACCCCTTAATGGTGGGTCGGTTTGTATCTAGTTTGAGTCGGTTTGGGTTGAGTCCAACCCAAACAATGAGTCCTAGTCGGGTTAGGGTGGTGCTTGCGTAAGGTATGCCTTGTGGCCGCACCATACCCTCCCTTAAATAGTTAGAATCCGAGCCAAGGCTCCCTAGACTACGTTAAACACAAAACCCTAGACCTCTAGATCGAATTAGCTTGTAAGCATTCATTTGGAAGTTCATTTGCAAACTTTTGGTGTTACATGTTGTTCCACCGGGAATAAGACGGTACAGGACCACTTGTAGTCGGTGGATTACTTGTGCAAGAGTGTGGAGTTGAGAATATCCTTGGGGTTGCTAGCTGTTGCATTGGCATCAGGGATCAGCCGGGAGAGTTTTAAGTGGCGCACTGGTTATCATACCAAAGTTATCTGTGAGTTCATCGAGAAGATTGGGCCACCCCATATCATCTGGGTATCAGATTTACAGGGTGCCTCGGTGAGCTATCATATTTCCTTTAGATTTGACTGTTTTTATTCCTATCAAGAAAATTGCCCCACAAAAATAGGTTTAGATCTTTGCCATAGCCGTAGATTCATCTTAGTTTCAAGTTTTAGTTGTTGTTTTTGTGCTTGAGTTGTGTTCCTTTTTCTGTTTTTGTGTCTTTTGTTTCGGATAGGTTTAGGGTTCATAGTGTTCTTCGAGTCAATATCAAAAAAATCTCATAAAAAAATAGCTGCGGGTTTCCTTTGATCTTCCTAGTCTAGCCCTACTCGGATTGTTATTCAGGAGCTACTAGGTTTGATTTGTGTTCTAGCTACAACTGGCGAGCAGGGTTGCCATCACGCGCGCGTTTTTATTCTCCCACGGTTTGGCTTTCTAGTTCATCTCGGATTCCTACCGCCAAACGGTTTTGATCGATTCCCTGTCGTGCCCTTAAGTGCTGCCGCGCGCGCCCGTACACAACAACCCACGGCACCAATTCTCTGCCGCCGCTGCCGTGAGATCGCAGCACCCACGCGCGTCCACCCCCGCGGCAGAAAAACTCTGCCGCCACTTCCTCGCTTCACTCACTCGCTGCCGTACGCACGCACCGCGACACACAGAAGGCAGAAATTCTCTGTCGTGCGCTATTGCTCTGCCGTGACCGCATACAAGTTCTGCCGTGACACAGTTTTTTATCGTTTTTGCTGCCGTACGGCAGGTTTTCGACTGTTTCCCTGCGGTGAGCATTTAGTTCCTTTTAGGTTAGTTTCTTTTGTTTTTCTTAGGAGTTCTATATCCAATCCGTGTGAAACTAGCCACAACCTTGCTACATCATATTTAATAGGAACTTGCCCACAAGTATAGCTATTGTTGTGCTCTGACAGGCTGCTCATTATCATCACTACCATTGTGTTCACTTGTTATTTGGTTCATATTGCTCCTAGTTGTGTTTAAGGACATTGGAAAAATACAAAAAAATAGAAAAATAGTAAACTTATAAAAAAAGAGAAAAGAGAAAACAGAAAATTGCAAAGAGGCCGAAGTGATATTATTGTTTACTAGTGGAGCTTGCCATTGTGACACTTGGTTTTTCATTGAGCAATCTTGTGCCTGTCTATTGTGAGCCTAACTAGTGACTTTCTAGTGCATTGCGAACTCTCATCCATATATTTTCTTTGCCACATTTGTCTCCATTATTGGTGTGTGTTTCCTTGGGTATTTTTGTATCATCACAAAACAACAAATAGGACTTGTTACTTTGGTGATTGTTAGGTATCCATACCAAGCCCCACTAAATAACCTGTTTGCCTTTGTGAGAGTGAAAACCCTGGGTATTCTGTTCTTCACATCAAAGTATATTAATTGCCTCTACTTGTTGGTAAGTGTTTCTATTCACTTTGGAACGGTAAGATAACTCAATTGTCTTGCTAGTTGTTCAGTAAGCTGTGAGAGAACACCACCTATTAATACTTGTTTCTGTTTTCACTAACCTACTAATGGATCTCTCTAGTGATGCTATTGTGCAGCAAAAGAAGGACCATACAGAAGGAGTGAATTGGAGGGAGTATGAGGCACTACGGGATGTGTTGACAAACCAAATGAAAGACAACCACAAAGATCTTGAATATTTTGTGACTGATGCTTGTGATCCCCTATATGAAGCAATGCAAGCCATGGAGAATAAAGTGGGGGAGACACATAAGTTGGCCAAGACCAATAATGAGCAAGTCAATACTATACAAACTTCCATTGCTACATTGACTACTCGACTTGAGGCTCTTCAAAATTTGATTGCATAGAGATTGCCTGTTCATGATGGTGGTAATGCTAGTGTGCATAGTGATGCAAATAATGGTTTTGAAGCTCATGATGGGGTGGAAAATAATGGTGGCCGTGAAGTTAGAGGGGAAAGAGGCCGAGGAGGTTTTCAAGGCCGAGTAAGGTGTGTTCCCAATAATATTATTCCTGAAAATAATAGAGAGGATGATGGTGGTTTGGGTAAACCAAAATTTTCTATACCACCTTTCAGCTTTGACAACATGGAAGTGGAGGAGTATTTGTTATGGGAGCTGAAAATTGAGAAGCTATGGCGTTTGCATGATTATAATGAAGACAGAAAAATTAAATTGGCTTCTTCTGAGTTTGATGGATATGCTCTTCGTTGGTGGGACACTACTGTGAGACAAAGACATGAAGATGGTGAATTACCCATTATCACCTGGAATACTATGAAGAGGGTCATGAGGGACAGATTTGTACCACCAAATTATATTAGACAACAATTTGATCAATTGCAACAATTGAGGCAAGGTTCTATGACTGTTGATGCTTATTATCAAGAGATGGAATTAATCATGCAAAGAGCACGTGTGAGAGAGCAATTGGAGTAAACAATGCAAAGGTTCCTTTCAGGTTTGAATTACAAAATAAAGGGCATTGTTAGGCATCACCATTATACTGATATGCATGAATTATTGCATCATGCTAGAGAGGCCGAATCACATATGAACGAGGATGCCAAAATTACAGCAAGAACAAGGGGCATATTTGTGACGCCCCGGGATCGGGCACTATGCCGATTTCAGCATTGCCGCCGAAATCCACATAATAACCGATTCCAGGTTGCCACTTGTGATAACATTACAACAGTTCACGAATAATCCACAACAACAACAGAGGTGGTATATACAAGACGACTCAAACGAGTCAGGATACAACTGATACAATACAAAGATCCAAATGTCAGCGGAAGAAACAACATAGTGTCCGACTACGGACAAGATACAAATTGGACTAAGAGTCCTGAAGATAACCGATGGCGTCCAATCCCTGCCCAGGCCAAGCCAGAGGGATTCCCAAGCTAACGTCGTCATACTTCAAACCTGTTGACTGCAATGTGGAATATGCAGCCACGAAAAGGGTTCGTGGGTCAGTACGGTTAAGTACTGGCAAGTGGATAAACCATACTCACAAGATATCAGCGTAACCAATCATCACAAGATACAAATACTTTGGGTACAACGGAAAGGAAGGGATTATTGCAAAGAAGCGGCAGCGGGCTGCACTAACTAACTACAGAGACGCGCTACAACATCCGGCTAAA
This sequence comes from Alopecurus myosuroides, assembly GCA_028641055.1. Lineage (NCBI taxonomy): Eukaryota > Viridiplantae > Streptophyta > Magnoliopsida > Poales > Poaceae > Alopecurus > Alopecurus myosuroides. Next base: position 313,115,335 of record CM054059.1, on the reverse strand, counting down.
AGAAAGGGATAAGATAGCGTATCAGAACCAACTACAACTACTCACCAAACAATACCCATCCAATGTTACCCCCTACTAAGGAAGCAACCCAAGGAAACTCACACGGTTGATTAAGGTGACATTCATTTTTATGGTGGAGGTAATCTATATTACTAGTCAAGTTATCATCGTTAAGTGTAAGTTGTCTGAGTACTTGTTAGCCAGCACTTTCACCAAGTCATCCATAACCGCGGACAACACGGCTTCTTGAGAAGATTTAACCCTGCAGGGATGCACCAATTTGGCCGTACACGTAAGAATAACCCGCCAGATGGAAAGGCCCTTCCACCAAGCGAGGCACTCAACACAACCCAACTCTTCTTCGCATCAAGCCCAAAGAACCCCGTGCAATTGAGCGCACGGCTAATAAAGCCCCACGAAGAAAAGGGGACCCTCATAGCACTCTAAGAACGTGTCTCCCTAAATGCCGACTACAAAAGTTACCACCCTGGCGCCAAGGGTTCGTACATGCATATGCATGCGGCAAATGGAAAACCCGAACTAAATGAGGCGATTTGGACGAGATGCGAATCGAATCAAAGTTGCGGGGGGGCCCATACTCGCTTCCCACATGCGGTTAGTGCGCTCATCATGGATCGGAAGACAAGACCCTTTTCCTAATTAAGGTCGACACTAGCAGGCCTCAAAACCACGCCGGGCCTCCTGCCGGTGCCTTATCATCAAATTATTATTACCCAAAACATTAACATGTTGTTGATTAAGTTGAAACCCAACTATCAAACTAAACAGGTGATAAGACGGACAAAAAAGACTTGAGCGCAAACAACACTAAGCATGCAACTACGACACGAGGGCCAACAAGGTAAACAAGCAACAATTAATAGGAAGTGGAAGGAAAGGCTATATCATGGCTGCAAGGTAAACATATGATAGGATCGAGACACAAGCATCGAATCATAAGGCTAGCATAAGGGTAACGGAAAGAATCGGTAACAAGTGATGAAAGGCAGCCATAGGCAGCAAGTGAGTATACTTGCCTGGAACCCAGAAAGTAGAGGTACATCCGCAGAACTTGTCGTTGCTCACATCATCTCAACGTCCTATCCGTGAAGAAGCAACGAACTAGAACAAACACCGGATGCAAAAATTACTTCTACGGCAAAAGATCCAGCATGATCAAGATATGGATGCATGACAAGTTTAAGGATGCATCAAAGATAAACTAGTTGACATGGTAAACATATTTAAATGGGCCCATATGCAATTTGGATTGCATATGGAAAAGCCCATGAATTAATGTTGAATTAAGTGATCTACAAATAACCATCATGTGAAAGTTGATTAGAATGATGCATGGATGATGAAAACAATAAGAAAACAACAATAGCTTCAGTTTGATATGTTGTTTACCAAGTTTGGAATTTTATTTATTAAGTTATGAAATTTGGCTTCTTAAATGAGTTACACAAACATTTATTGTTTTCACCCATTTTAATTGTTCAAAATAGATAACAAAATTCATATTTGGAAAGAACACAAAATTTTAGATGGAAAACATATTTCATTTGTTGAATTTGGATTTTAGATGAGCAAGTTATTAAATTGACAATTTTAAATGCATTAAATAAGAAACAGTTGTTTTCAGCAATTTAATTTATTCAAAACAGAAAACAAAGTTTATATTTGGAAAGCTTATTCAATTTTGCATGGAAAACATATTTTACATGTTGGAATTGGATTTGAATTGCCCAAGTTATGAATTTTGCAATTTAAAAGGATTAATTAAAGCATTGAATTATTGCACCACTTTTAATTAGGAAAAACAGTAAACAAATTGTATTGAAAAGGTTGAAAACATGTAGCAAATGTTTCACTGAACATTTTGAGCTATTAAACATAATTTTTGGGTTATTATTGAATTTACTAGGAAACGTGCCCGTGCGTTGCAACGGGTAAGAAAGAAACCTATATAGCTAAGGTGCATAAAGAAAATTTCCAGAAGCGTGCATCCACCGTAATCGTAGCACCTGTCCAATCTCAGCTGATATTTGAACAATGGGCAGGTTTAATCTCACTGAACAGAAACTTCATTATAAAAGGAGATGGAGCGTATTAGAGATGAACAGAACGCTATGCATGAAATAAATAAATAAAGTAAATTAACTTGTATGTAATACTATTCGGCATGCTGCCAAGTGGTCAGTCAATTCACTTGTGTTGCCATGGCAATAAGTTCAGCGGCACAGTACATCTAAATTTGTAATAACTTCTATTCGGTTAAGAAGTAGGTAGTATTTACAATGAAAACCTGAAGTATCTGACTGGGAAACAAAGTTCTTCGATAATCTCCAGCCATTTAACGTTTTCCAGAAAATGCTACACTGTAACTTTTTAATTTTCCCAGTTTCTGATTCTAGTGAACAATCTTCAAAAAATGACAGAGTATTATATATCGGAATAAAAATTGGGTAGTAACACAAACATTAAACACTACTGGTGCATAGTGCTTCTCTAGAACGACAGAGACGCACGCAGCAGCAGTAGGCTCCCTTGCCTGCTCCAGCGGCAAGCGACTGCGCCCTGCTCTGAACGTGAGACGAAGCAGCATCATAAGCAACTGACTTCCTCGACCTCGGCGATCCCGACCAGCATGGTGGTAGTGGCAGCGGCGGCGACCAGTCAACAGCCCAACGCCGATTCTCTCTCCACATGACTCACGTTCTCAGCACAATCCAGCGCCATTTTGCGGAGCCTCGGGCTCTCGCTATGGGCCCAACCGGCAACAGCACAACTCTGAAAGTAATCTGATTTAAACCACTCAAGCATTTGCTTGTAGACCCAAAAATATGTACATGTAGAGGGCCAACAATTAGACTAATTATTGGAGGAAACCATCATCACAAGAACACATCATGAACTCCGATTGCTCTGAGCTTCGCCACGTTGTTCATCTTCTTGCCATTGAAATGAAGCAGCAGCTGCTGCTGCAACAACATTCGAGTCTAGCACTCCACGTGTAGCCACACAGACATCAAAACAAACAATGGGACATCAAATCAGTGGAGCCAATTTTTGGAAGAGAATTGAAGCAAAATATTCTGTCTCACGTTATCCTCATGAAGCATAAATCGATATATTTTTTACGAATATGCATCAAAATACTTGTCACTTAGATGGAATAATGAAATAATGTTCAAATATTTTTTATCACATTAGAAAAGTTGCATAAATTTCTAGTATTGAACTTGTCAAATAAGTTACTGAACACTGGGATGATGATCATGTAATTACCTCTTTCCTCATAAAAACCTGGCATTTTCACATACCCAGAATTATTTTCAACAAATTGGCCACCAATATACAATATTGTGTCTGTGTGAAGATGCTTTCTGAAATCATACTTCATCGTTGAACTTTCTACAGAAGGACATTAGTCTAGGTGCTGACGAAATGTTATAGCACTGCAAATGGAAGTGTGTAAACTTATGTGACTTACTTTCTAGAACATATACTTCAGAGCTTAACTTTTATACAGTTAGACCACCAGTCTTGCTAGGCAATGATAAATTTTACCAAACTCGTTTACTCTAAAAGTACCAATGGATCAAATGTGAAAAAAATATACATGCAGCCCTCAGCTAGCTTTAGCAAATGAACCTCAAGTTATATTTGTATGAAGTGACAAGCCATACAAAAAAGGAGAGAAAGAAACATAGGGCAGTTTGGCCATTTTTCCATTATACATATTTCGTTGGTGTCAGATAAAAAACCCAGCTTATACCCCATCTTAAATATTCAGCGCATTTTGTTTATTAGCTAAATCAATTTTTGACAAAATCAGTATAAGATGATGCACAAACCAAAGATCTTCAAACCACCGGAGAAATGATCAGACTAAATTGGAGGCAATGTGAGTACTTGATCTCTTTACACACGACACTGAATACATAATCACCGGAGGAATGAGCAGACTAAATTGGAGGCAATGTGAGTACCGGGTCTCTTTACACATACACTGAATACATATTGGATTATTTGTGCGGTGTATTGGCCCTTCGGAATTTTACTGTTGGGCAACGGAGGGGGAATGATGATGGAGTAAATTAAGTAAAAGAAGATGAGAAGATACACGAGAATTTGCAACCAATTACTTACCGGAAGTCCCCTGCCTGGCCTTCCAACTTGCAAGCTAAATAGGTCTTGTCAAGATTCAGGCCGGCACTGATGCACCGCTGCTCCTGTCCTGGTTGAGTACAGACTAAATGCTGCTCCTGTCCTGGTCGAGTACAGACTAAACGCCGCTCCTCTCAGATCTCTCGAAGCCCTATGCTCATAATCTTGAAGCAACAAAGAGACGGCCGGTCGGTATCTTCTTTTTTGTACAACAAATGGCAGCTGCACAGAAAGCATTGCAACTTCAGTACCCAGAAGAACAAACAAAAATGCAACAAATCTTAATCTAAATCCACATTTTTTTCTCTGCATAAAATTTACCCAAGCAGCATACATGGCAGAGCAGAGCATAGAAAAGAGCAAACAACAGCATCATATGAAGGGTCGCTCTCTGTACAGCAGTGTATATCACAAAAACAACAAACAGTAGACACATGTCGGTAGCAGCACAAGAAGCAAAATCAGCCGCATCTCCGATTCTCTCCCTCAGGAACTCAGGTTCTGACCCTAGTTTTAAAAACCGAACCGGACCGACGGTCCGACCGGAAAAACCGAGAACCAAAGCCTTGTCCGGTTTTTTAACAATCATTGGTCTTTTAGTAAAAAACCAGAAAAATAAATTGAAAATGGTGCATAAAAAAGGAATTGAACCCTTGACCTTGAATCAAGGTCCACTACAAGCTCAGCAACCATCTATGCTAATGCCAATTTATAATAATTTAGTGCATTGCATCAAATATTATGTGTACTCATTTCTTTCGAGGTCAGAATTTTGAAAATTAGCTTAAATATTCCGGCTTTTTGTCGCAAATGAACCGATGAACCGATGGTCCGACCGGTGAAAACCTAAACCAACAGCCACGCCGGTTTGATTACCGGTTCGGTTTTTTAAACTATGGTTCTGACCACACTGCGACCCAGCGCCGTCTCCCATAAGTCCGCAGAGGTTGTTGTCGATGTGTCCCACATGCGCGAACGCGGGCCGTGGTCCATCGCGCCCTTGCCGCCGCTGCCGCCGAGCCCAGCATACCGAGGCCGCGTGGGAGAACGTGGCATGATCTTCGGCAGCACCGCGCGCCTCCGCCGTGGTTCACAGATGGGCAATCTCCTCACAGCAGGGCATTAGTCGTGGCAGACGGCCAATATCCTCAACGGTCAACGCAGGGCATTAGTCCAGATCGCGTCAGGCATAGCTGCCGCTCCGGTCGACGTTCGCCGAGATGAGATCGTTTATATCGTTCCTGGTGAGATTAGAAAGTCGCACTGCACCCGTGGGCGGTGGAAATTTTGGGATCGGTTGTCACCGAGATGGAATTGTGCGATAGGTGCCATGAGATCGCGTGCGAGACGGGGGACGTATGTACCGGGTTTTTTACGCGTGCTGGGGCGACTAATCCTGGTTTTTTTTTGCGAGAGTGAAGGAACCAATTGGTTTTCTTGACGTACGTACGTCGTACGGACGAAAGAGAAACTTAGGGGTTATTATATAGTAGAGATTATGCAATTTTTCATAAGCATTCTTATTCTGCCCTTTTTAGTAAACAGAAGGAAACATGTTCAAAATTAATTCAATTGTGACCAGATAAAATACCAATGTGTAGAGTTTGTTAAGACAAATTTTTAGAGCCCAAGTTTGCTCAAATTGGATGATTAGAACTCAAGTTATGAAATTCCAAAGTTTCCAATTTTTATTGCATTTTCTATATTTAATTATTTAGTGCAAAATTGTTAATAGAAACATATTGCAACTTTGACATTAGCAGAAAGATCACAAGATTATGACTCCACAGGAACTTGAATCATTGAAATTGGAGCAAAATTCAATTTGTTATTGATTTTACAATTAAATGCTCAGATCTGCTTTTCTGGAATTCGGGAAAATGAAAGAAAAAGGAGTAAAAAGGGGGTGGCTTTTGCGCCTTGGGGGGGGGGGGGGTCGAACCCTTGATCTTTCGCTGAGATACAGGGTACAGATCCACTAGGCTAACGATCGGTTGGTGAAGGATACAAAGGCGCAGGGGTTTTGAGGTGAGGTTTCGGCCTACTGTCGAACTGAATCGAGTTTCAGTTAACTGCACGCGAGAGATCGGCGAACGGAAAGGAGACGACGGACGGCGACCGGCTGCTGGCGTGCGCCGGGGCGCTGGGCGTGCGCCCTGCTTGCGGAGGGAAAGGAGAAGGGGAGAGGGGAGAGAGGAGAGGGCGAGGGGAGGCTCACCGGGGGCCTGTCGTCGCAGAACAGAGGAGGAAGGCGGCGAGCTCGCTGTGGCCGGTCGGAAACGGGGAGGAACTCGTCGCCGGCGTGCTCGCTGCGGTTCACCTCCGGCCGCGCCGTCTCCAGCAAAAGCGGAGATGGTACCGCGGTGGTTCCATTCCCGCGAGGAAGAACCCCCGTCGACGAACACAGCCACCTCCCCAGCCTCCAACTCCCGGCCATGGAGAAGCTCGGGTTCAGAAGAAAAATTCAGAAAAAGGTTGGGAACAGAGGAGGAAGAGGAAGGCGGCGGCGCAAGGAGGAAGAGGGAGGAGGAGGATTAGGGTTTGGGAAGGAGGGGGAGAGGGGCTTTAAGGGAGGAGGGGAGCAGGTGGGAGGGCTCGGTGGAGGGTGACGTCCCCCTCGTGTTCGCTCTGTACGGACGAGGAAGAAAGGTGGGGTGGGCTGGGCTGCTTTGCTCGCTGGGGTGGTAGATGGGCCAAACGGCCTGCCTCCCCCAGCAGCTCTCCTTTTATTTTTATTTCTTTTTTTTTGTAAGAGAAAGGTGAGAAGAAGAATGGAATTTTGGGAGAGTTTTATTTGTCCAAAATTTATGAAATAATTTTATTTGTATTTAGGAATGGTAATGCCCAATTGCATGACAAATGGATTTCCAAAATTCAAAAGTTTTTTATTACTGTTTAAATTTGAATTTGAAATTCAAATTGGGGTTTTAGTAAGAGGTGTGTTATTTAACCCAACAAATATTATGTTTACACTTCAAGTGTATTGAAAACAATTTGATTTGAAAGCAGAAGTGCATTGTTTGAATTTTTGAAAGTGTTTTCGAAAATTTTAATTGGTTTTGAAACCAAGTGCAACGTCATGATGCAATGCCATGCAAAAAGGAGAGCAAACAATTCTACTTTGGGGGAAAATCCCCCGGGTGTTACAGACGACACCACTAACAAGGGATTGCGCCCTCGCAATCCACCCACTAACCCGGGAGGGGAAAGAAGTTCGACTATCGATTCTTCATGCTTCCAGTTGATCTCCTCGACACCACTAACAAGGGCTTCTCGACACCACTAACAAGAGAATCTTGCTCGGGTTGATGACGATCTTCTCCCGTCAGGAATATTCCGATGATCGAACCTATTAGGTTAACGGCTCAGAAAACGTCCACCCACGTAGGATCCTAAAACTTTGAAAGATAGATAAGAGGGGAGACTCCAAAACAAATAAGATAGAAGGAGAAGTAGAATAGAGGAAAGGAATAAACATGAATCCTATCGAGAGGTTTCCAAAACAAGTTTTGCACAAATAGTTTTGACACTCTAGAAACAACGACCGTTAGCGAGGTTATCCTACAGGCTTTGCGGACCCGTTGCTTCGATAACCATTCGTATCGAAACAACTTCGGGAATCGGAAACCATGCTCTCATACCATTTGTGACGCCCCGGGATCGGGCACTATGCCGATTTCAGCATTGCCGCCGAAATCAACATAATAACCGATTCCAGGTTGCCACTTGTGATAACATTACAACAGTTCACGAATAATCCACAACAACAACAGAGGTGGTATATACAAGACGACTCAAACGAGTCAAGGATACAACTGATACAATACAAAGATCCAAATGTCAGTGGAAGAAACAACATAGTGTCCGACTACGGACAAGATACAAATTGGACTAAGAGTCCTGAAGATAACCGATGGCGTCCAATCTCTGCCCAGGCCAAGCCGGAGGGATTCCCAAGCTAACATCGTCATACTTCAAACCTGTTGACTGCAATGTGGAATATGCAGCCACGAAAAGGGTTCGTGGGTCAGTACGGTTAAGTACTGGCAAGTGGATAAACCATACTCACAAGATACCAGCGTAACCAATCATCACAAGATACAAATACTTTGGGTACAACGGAAAGGAAGGGATTATTGCAAAGAAGCGGAAGCGGGCTGCACTAACTAACTACAGAGACGCGCTATAACATCCGGCTAAAAGAAAGGGATAAGATAGCGTATCAGAACCAACTACAACTACTCATCAAACAATACCCATCCAATGTTACCCCCTACTAAGGAAGCAACCCAAGGAAACTCACACGGTTGATTAAGGTGACATTCATTTTTATGGTGGAGGTAATCTATATTACTAGTCAAGTTATCATCGTTAAGTGTAAGTTGTCTAAGTACTTGTTAGCCAGCACTTTCACCAAGTCATCCATAACCGCGGACAACACGGCTTCTCGAGAAGATTTAACCCTGCAGGGATGCACCAATTTGGCCGTACACGTAAGAATGGCCTGTCGTCGCAGAACAGAGGAGGAAGGCGGCGAGCTCGCTGTGGCCGGTCGGAAACGGGGAGGAACTCGTCGCCGGCGTGCTCGCTGCGGTTCACCTCCGGCCGCGCCGTCTCCAGCAAAAGCGGAGATGGTACCGCGGTGGTTCCATTCCCGCGAGGAAGAACCCCCGTCGACGAACACAGCCACCTCCCCAGCCTCCAACTCCCGGCCATGGAGAAGCTCGGGTTCAGAAGAAAAATTCAGAAAAAGGTTGGGAACAGAGGAGGAAGAGGAAGGCGGCGGCGCAAGGAGGAAGAGGGAGGAGGAGGATTAGGGTTTGGGAAGGAGGGGGAGAGGGGCTTTAAGGGAGGATGGGAGCAGGTGGGAGGGCTCGGTGGAGGGTGACGTCCCCCTCGTGTTCGCTCTGTACGGACGAGGAAGAAAGGTGGGGTGGGCTGGGCTGCTTTGCTCGCTGGGGTGGTAGATGGGCCAAACGGCCTGCCTCCCCCAGCAGCTCTCCTTTTATTTTTATTTCTTTTTTTTTTGTAAGAGAAAGGTGAGAAGAAGAATGGAATTTTGGGAGAGTTTTATTTGTCCAAAATTTATGAAATAATTTTATTTGTATTTAGGAATGGTAATGCCCAATTGCATGACAAATGGATTTCCAAAATTCAAAAGTTTTTTATTACTGTTTAAATTTGAATTTGAAATTCAAATTGGGGTTTTAGTAAGAGGTGTGTTATTTAACCCAACAAATATTATGTTTACACTTCAAGTGTATTGAAAACAATTTGATTTGAAAGCAGAAGTGCATTGTTTGAATTTTTGAAAGTGTTTTCGAAAATTTTAAACGTCATGATGCAATGCCATGCAAAAAGGAGAGCAAACAATTCTACTTTGGGGGAAAATCCCCCGGGTGTTACAGACGACACCACTAACAAGGGATTGCGCCCTCGCAATCCACCCACTAACCCGGGAGGGGAAAGAAGTTCGACTATCGATTCTTCATGCTTCCAGTTGATCTCCTCGACACCACTAACAAGGGCTTCTCGACACCACTAACAAGAGAATCTTGCTCGGGTTGATGACGATCTTCTCCCGTCAGGAATCTTCCGATGATCGAACCTATTAGGTTAACGGCTCAGAAAACGTCCACCCACGTAGGATCCTAAAACTTTGAAAGATAGATAAGAGGGGAGACTCCAAAACAAATAAGATAGAAGGAGAAGTAGAATAGAGGAAAGGAATAAACATGAATCCTATCGAGAGGTTTCCAAAACAAGTTTTGCACAAATAGTTTTGACACTCTAGAAACAACGACCGTTAGCGAGGTTATCCTACAGGCTTTGCGGACCCGTTGCTTCGATAACCATTCGTATCGAAACAACTTCGGGAATCGGAAACCATGCTCTCATACCATTTGTGACGCCCCGGGATCGGGCACTATGCCGATTTCAGCATTGCCGCCGAAATCAACATAATAACCGATTCCAGGTTGCCACTTGTGATAACATTACAACAGTTCACGAATAATCCACAACAACAACAGAGGTGGTATATACAAGACGACTCAAACGAGTCAAGGATACAACTGATACAATACAAAGATCCAAATGTCAGTGGAAGAAACAACATAGTGTCCGACTACGGACAAGATACAAATTGGACTAAGAGTCCTGAAGATAACCGATGGCGTCCAATCTCTGCCCAGGCCAAGCCGGAGGGATTCCCAAGCTAACATCGTCATACTTCAAACCTGTTGACTGCAATGTGGAATATGCAGCCACGAAAAGGGTTCGTGGGTCAGTACGGTTAAGTACTGGCAAGTGGATAAACCATACTCACAAGATACCAGCGTAACCAATCATCACAAGATACAAATACTTTGGGTACAACGGAAAGGAAGGGATTATTGCAAAGAAGCGGAAGCAGGCTGCACTAACTAACTACAGAGACGCGCTATAACATCCGGCTAAAAGAAAGGGATAAGATAGCGTATCATAACCAACTACAACTACTCACCAAACAATACCATCCAATGTTACCCCCTACTAAGGAAGCAACCCAAGGAAACTCACATGGTTGATTAAGGTGACATTCATTTTTATGGTGGAGGTAATCTATATTACTAGTCAAGTTATCATCGTTAAGTGTAAGTTGTCTAAGTACTTGTTAGCCAGCACTTTCACCAAGTCATCCATAACCGCGGACAACACGGCTTCTCGAGAAGATTTAACCCTGCAGGGATGCACCAATTTGGTCGTACACGTAAGAATGACCTGCCAGATGGAAAGGCCCTTCCACCAAGCGAGGCACTCAACACAACCCAACTCTTCTTCGCATCAAGCCCAAAGAACCCCGTGCAATTGAGCGCACGGCTAATAAAGCCCCACGAAGAAAAGGGGACCCTCATAGCACTCTAAGAACGTGTCTCCCTAAATGCCGACTACAAAAGTTACCACCCTGGCGCCAAGGGTTCGCACCTGCATATGCATGCGGCAAATGGAAAACCCGAACTAAATGAGGCGATTTGGACGAGATGCGAATCGAATCAAAGTTGCGGGGGGCGCCCATACTCGCTTCCCACATGCGGTTAGTGCGCTCATCATGGATCGGAGGACAAGACCCTTTTCCTAATTAAGGTCGACACTAGCAGGCCTCAAAACCACGCCGGGCCTCCTGCCGGTGCCTTATCATCAAATTATTATTACCCAAAACATTAACATGTTGTTGATTAAGTTGAAACCCAACTATCAAACTAAACAGGTGATAAGACGGACAACAAGACTTGAGCGCAAACAACACTAAGCATGCAACTACGACACGAGGGCCAACAAGGTAAACAAGCAACAGTTAATAGGAAGTGGAAGGAAAGGCTATATCATGGCTGCAAGGTAAACATATGATAGGATCGAGACACAAGCATCGAATCATAAGGCTAGCATAAGGGTAACGGAAAGAATCGGTAACAAGTGATGAAAGGCAGCCATAGGCAGCAAGTGAGTATACTTGCCTGGAACCCAGAAAGTAGAGGTACATCCGCAGAACTTGTCGTTGCTCACATCATCTCAATGTCCTATCCGTGAAGAAGCAACGAACTAGAACAAACATCGGATGCAACAATTACTTCTATGGCAAAATATCCAGCATGATCAAGATATGGATGCATGACAAGTTTAAGGATGCATCAAAGATAAACTAGTTGACATGGTAAACATATTTAAATGGGCCCATATGCAATTTGGATTGCATATGGAAAAGCCCATGAATTAATGTTGAATTAAGTGATCTACAAATAACCATCATGTGAAAGTTGATTAGAATGATGCATGGATGATGAAAACAATAAGAAAACAACAATAGCTTCAGTTTGATATGTTGTTTACCAAGTTTGGAATTTTATTTATTAAGTTATGAAATTTGTCTTCTTAAATGAGTTACACAAACATTTATTGTTTTCACCCATTTTAATTGTTCAAAATAGATAACAAAATTCATATTTGGAAAGAACACAAAATTTTAGATGGAAAACATATTTCATTTGTTGAATTTGGATTTTAGATGAGCAAGTTATTAAATTGACAATTTTAAATGCATTAAATAAGAAACAGTTGTTTTCAGCAATTTAATTTATTCAAAACAGAAAACAAAGTTTATATTTGGAAAGCTTATTCAATTTTGCATGGAAAACATATTTTACATGTTGGAATTGGATTTGAATTGCCCAAGTTATGAATTTTGCAATTTAAAAGGATTAATTAAAGCATTGAATTATTGCACCACTTTTAATTAGGAAAAACAGTAAACAAATTGTATTGAAAAGGTTGAAAACATGTAGCAAATGTTTCACTGAACATTTTGAGCTATTAAACATAATTTTTGGGTTATTATTGAATTTATTATGCAATTTTTCATAAGCATTCTTATTCTGCCCTTTTTAGTAAACAGAAGGAAACATGTTCAAAATTAATTCAATTGTGACCAGATAAAATACCAATGTGTAGAGTTTGTTAAGAAAAATTTTTAGAGCCCAAGTTTGCTCAAATTGGATGAACAGAACTCAAGTTATGAAATTCCAAAGTTTCCAATTTTTATTGCATTTTCTGTATTTAATTATTTAGTGCAAAATTGTTAACAGAAACATATTGCAACTTTGACATTAACAGAAAGAGCACAAGATTATGACTCCACAGGAACTTGAATCATTGAAATTGGAGCAAAATTCAATTTGTTATTGATTTTACAATTAAATGCTCAGATCTGCTTTTCTGGAATTCGGGAAAATAAAAGAAAAAGGAGTAAAAAGGGGGTGGCTTTTGCGCCTTGGGGGGGGGGGTCGAACCCTTGATCTTTCGCTGAGATACAGGGTACAGAGCCACTAGGCTAACGATCGGTTGGTGAAGGATACAAAGGCGCAGGGGTTTTGAGGTGAGGTTTCGGCCTACTGTCGAACTGAATCGAGTTTCAGTTAACTGCACAAGAGCGATCGGCGAACGGAAAGGAGACGACGGACGGCGACCGGCTGCTGGCGTGCGCCAGGGCGCTGCGCGTGCGCCCTGCTTGCGGAGGGAAAGGAGAAGGGGAGAGGGGAGAGAGGAGAGGGCGAGGGGGAGGCTCACCGGGGGCTTGTCGTCGCAGAACAGAGGAGGAAGGCGGTGAGCTCGCTGTGGCCGGTCGAAAACGGGGAGGAACTCGTCGCCGGCGTGCTCTCTGCGGTTCACCTCCGGCCGCGCCGTCTCCAGCAAAAGCGGAGATGGTACCGCGGTGGTTCCATTCCCGCGAGGAAGAACCCCCGTCGACGAACACAGCCACCTCCCCAGCCTCCAACTCCTGGCCATGGAGAAGCTCGGGTTCAGAAGAAAAATTCAGAAAAAGGTTGGGAACAGAGGAGGAAGAGGAAGGCGGCGGCGCAAGGAGGAAGAGGGAGGAGGAGGATTAGGGTTTGGGAAGGAGGGGGAGAGGGGCTTTAAGGGAGGAGGGGAGCAGGTGGGGGGGCTCGGTGGAGGGTGACGTCCCCCTCGTGCTCGCTCTGTACGGACGAGGAAGAAAAGTGGGGTGGGCTGGGCTGCTTTGCTCGCTGGGGTGGTAGATGGGCCAAACGGCCTGCCTCCCCCAGCAGCTCTCCTTTTATTTTTATTTCTTTTTTTTGTAAGAGAAAGGTGAGAAGAAGAATGGAATTTTGGGAGAGTTTTATTTGTCCAAAATTTATGAAATAATTTTATTTGTATTTAGGAATGGTAATGCCCAATTGCATGACAAATGGATTTCCAAAATTCAAAAGTTTTTTGTTACTGTTTAAATTTGAATTTGAAATTCAAATTGGGTATTTAGTAAGAGGTGTGTTATTTAACCCAACAAATATTATGTTTACACTTCAAGTGTATTGAAAACAATTTGATTTGAAACCAGAAGTGCATTGTTTGAATTTTTGAAAGTGTTTTCGAAAATTTTAATTGGTTTTGAAACCAAGTGCAAAGTCATGATGCAATGCCATGCAAAAAGGAGAGCAAACAATTCTATTTTGGGGGAAAATCCCCCGGGTGTTACAATATTTCCCTTGAGATCACCTTCTATGCCTAGTACACCACATCCACCTTCTGTTAGTCGTGATGTTTCATCATTCAAGGCCGAGCCTAGTACTTCTATCAAAAAGAAATCCTCACAACTAGCAGCTAGTACCACGGGTTCAAGTGCATCCACAACAAGAAACAGGGATATGACATGCCATACATGTGGAGGAAAAGGTCATTTTAAGAGGGATTGCCCTAATACAAAAATCATGATTATTAATGAGCACAATGAGTATGAGACAAGTGATGATGTTGATCCTAATGATGATGATGATGATGGCTATTTGAGTGATTCTCCATTGGATGCTTATGCTACTACTATGCTATCTATTATTTGCACACAAAAATCTTTGAGTGTTATTCCTAGTCCTGAAAATCAAAGGTGCAATTTGTTTGAAACCAAGGTTGTTATTGGTCCTAATATGGCTTGCAAAGTCATTATTGATGGAGTGAGTTGCAGGATTTTGTCTAGAAAATATTTATGTGCAAAGCTAAATCTGAAATATTTACCCCACCCTTCTCCTTATCATATACAATGGTTGAGTAGCACTGGTGAGATGAAAGTGAGCCATATGGTGCGTGTGGAATTTCAGATTGGTCCTTATAAGGATTCCATTGAGTTTGATGTGGTTCCTATGACTGTTTGCCAGTTATTGTTGGGAAGACCATGGCAATTCGACAGGAGTGTGAAGCATGAAGGGAGAGCCAATAATTATGAGTTGAATCACCATGGGAGAACTATTATTCTGAGGCCTATGACACCACAACAAATTGTAAATGAGTCTCATTCCAAAATAGAAGTGAAAATTGAAAAGGAGAGTGAGAGGGATGAGGGAAAACAAAATTCACAAGCTGTGGGTAGTAGTAGTCAAAACAATTCGGGTGGTAAAAATATAAATAAGAGAGAGAGACTATTATGCATGTTAGCCACTAAGGAGGATTTGAGGGAATTTAGGGAGGATCCTACACTAGTCCCTATTGTGCTTATTCACAAGGGAGAGATTTTGGTTTCTAATGACATGACCCCTATTTCTCTTGGTGTTTCTAATGTGTTGCAGGAATTTGATGGTGTTTTTTCCAGGAGAAATTCCCTCGGGGCTGCCACCATTGAGAGGGATTGAGCATAAAATTGATTTGATTCCTGGATCATCTTTGCCAAACCGAACGCCTTATAGAACAAATCCACAAGAAACAAAGGAGACAGAGAAACAAGTACAAGAGCTACTAGACAAAGGGTATATTCGAATCAGTCTTTCTCCTTGTGCCGTTCCTGTTATTTTAGTCCCTAAGAAAGATGGTACTTGGCGCATGTGTGTAGATTGTAGAGAAATTAACAACATCACTATTCGTTATCGTCATCCTATACCATGTTTGGAAGACATGTTAGATGAATTAAGTGGTGCTGTTGTTTTCTCTAAAATTGATTTGCGTAGTGGTTACCATCAAATAAGAATGAAAGAGGGATATGAGTGGAAAACAACATTTAAAACAAAATTTGGTTTATATGAATGGTTAGTGATGCCTTTTGGTTTAACTAATGCACCTAGTACTTTCATGAGACTAATGAACCATGTTTTGAGATAATTTATTGGAAGATTTGTGGTAGTTTATTTTGATGATATTATCATTTATATCCACAATGAACATGAACATATTGATCATATTAGACAAGTCTTGCATGTGTTAAGATAGAATAAATTATATGGTAATCTTGATAAGTGCACTTTTTGCAAAGACAAGGTCATATTTTTGGGATATGTAGTTTCTAAGCATGGAATTGAAGTAGATACATCAAAAATTGAAGCAATTCAAAATTGTCCTATTACAACTAATGTGAGTCAAGTTAGAAGTTTTAATGGTCTTGCTGGGTTTTATAGAAGATTTGTGAAAGATTTTAGTACCACTGTTGCACCATTGAATGATCTAACTAAAAAGGGAGTAGATTTTGAGTGGGGGGTTGCTCAAGATATTGCTTTTGATACATTAAAGGAGAAATTGATTTTGGCCCCATTATTAATGCTTTCAAATTTTTATAAACAATTTGAGATTGAGTGTGATGCTAGTGGCATTGGTATTGGAGGTGTGTTAATGAAACAAAAGAAACCTATTGCTTACTTTTCTGAGAAATTACATGGTGCACAACTGAATTATTCTGTTTATGATAAAGAACTATATGCACTTGTGAGAGTTTTAGATGTATGGAAACATTATTTGTGACCTAAAGAATTCATTATACATTATGATCATGAGGCATTAAAATTCTTAAAGAGCCAATCTAATTTGAATAAGAGACATGCTAAATGGGTTGAATTTATAGAATCTTTTCCATACATCATTAAACATAAAAAGGGATTGGATAATGTAGTTGTTGATGCTTTGTCAAGGAAAATATGCTACTCTCCAAGTTAGAGATTAAGGTTTCGGGTTTGGAGGGAATAAGAGACTTATATGCTGAGGATAATGAGTTTTCTATGCCATTTGCTAAATGTACTAATGTTAAGGCAATGGAAAATTTCATATACATGATGGGTTTTTATTTAGAGCAAACAAATTGTGTATACCTGAGTGTTCTTTGCGTTTATTCTTATTAAAGGAATCTCATAGTGGAGGACTAATGGGACACTTTGGAAGAGAGAAAACATTGCTTATGTTGGCTGAAATTTTTTATTGGGCACATATGAGGAGAGATGTTTATAGATTTGTGCAAAGGTGCATCACTTGCAATAAGGCCAAGTCCAAGTTGAAACCCCACGGGTTGTATACTCCATTGCCTTGACCAACTACACCATGTGAAGATATAAGTATGGATTTTGTGTTGGGCTTGCCAAGGACAAAAAAGAGACATGACTCTATATTTGTGGTTGTGGACAGATTTTCTAAGATGTCACACTTCATTGCTTGCCACAAGAGTGATGATGCTTCCCACATTTCTACTCTATTCTTCAAAGAGATAGTAAGATTACATGGAGTGCCAAGGACAATTGTGTCAGATAGAGATGTCAAATTTATGAGCTATTTTTGGAAGACATTATGGGGGAAACTTGGCACCAAATTGTTTTTTCAACAACATGTCACCCCCAAACAGATGGTCAAACCGAGGTGGCGAATAGGACATTGTCAACATTATTGAGAAGCATGATCAAGAAAAATTTGAAGGAATGGGAGGAGTGCTTGCCACATGTGGAATTTGCATATAATAGAGCTGTGCATTCAACTACTCAATCATGTCCTTTCGAGGTGGTATATGGGTTCAAGCCTACTACTCCACTAGATTTGTTACCACTTCCTACACAAGGGAGAACAAATATGGAGGAATCAAAGAGTGCTTATTTTGTGAAGAAAATTCATGTGCAGACAAAAGAAGCAATTGAGAAGAGAGGACAACCTGTGGCTGAAAAATTTAACAAGAAGAGAAAGGAGGTAATATTTCGGCCAGGTGATATGGTGTGGGTTCATTTTTTAAAAGACAGATTTCCCACATTGCGCAAATCAAAATTGATGCCTAGAAATGCTAGTCCTTATAGAGTTATTTCAAGGATCAATAATAATGCATACAAGATAGACCTCCCAATTGATGAGTTTGGTGTTAGTAATTCTTTTAATGTGGGTGATTTGACACCTTACTATGGAGATGATCTTGCATCGAGGTCGATGCCTTTTCAAGAGGGGAGGATGATGAGGACATCCCTAGATCTTCACCTATTGTTACACATGATAATGTTGCTATACAAGATAATGAAGTGAGGATTGGTCCCATGACAAGATCAAGGACCAAACTATTACAACAACAGGTGAATTCACTCCTACTTGAGTATAATGTTTATAATTGTGAGAACTTTATACTACCTAAATCTATGCATCTATGTATGATCAGGTTTATTGATAACACAAACATACTTGGAGGAGAACATCAAGAGGAGCTGGAAAACAATGATGAGAAGCTGGAAAAAAAGATCACCATGGAGAAAACAAGCCTGCAAGGAGGTGAAAACAAGCATGCCATGGTGAAAACAAGCATAGAAGGTGGTGAAAACAAAAGCACAAGTGTGGAAAACAACCACTAGATTGTTATTCCACACCAGGAGATGGTGAAAACAAGAGGAGGGCGCCCACAATGGATATCAATGCGCCACATATAGTCCTATTTTTGTTACACATGGTTTCTATACCATTATGGCCGCACCCCTTAATGGTGGGTCGGTTTGTATCTAGTTTGAGTTGGTTTGGGTTGAGTCCAACCCAAACAATGAGTCCTAGTCGGGTTAGGGTGGTTCTTGCGCAAGGTATGCCTTGTGGCCACACCATACCAACCCTTAAATAGTTAGAATCCGAGCCAAGGCTCCCTAGACTACGTTAAACACAAAACCCTTTACCTCTAGATCGAATTAGCTTGTAAGCATTCGTCTGGAAGTTCATCAGCAAATTTTTGTGTTACCTGTTGTTTCACTGGGAATAAGATGGTACATGGCCACTTATAGTCGGTGGATTACTTGTGCAAGAGTGTGGAGTTGAGAATATCCTTGGGGTTGCTAGTTGTTGCATTGGCATCAAGGATCAGCCGGGAGAGTTTTCAGTGACGCACTGGTTATCATACCAAAGTTATCTACGAGTTCATAGAGAAGATTGGGCCACCCCATATCATCTTGTGTCTTAATTGCAGGGTTGCTTGAGAGGGATATCTTTGACCTCTACCTCCCTGAGTTCGATAAACCTTGGGTGATCCACTTAAGGGAAACTTGCTGCTGTTCTACAAACCTCTGCACTTGGAGGCCCAACACTGTCTACAAGAATAGAAGCATGCGTAGACATCATACAACCATCTAGCTACTGCTATGGACCCGTAGTCTAGGGATGAACTACTCACGCATCACTCCGGAGGCGGGCATGGTGGTGTAGACCCCTCCGGTGATGATTTTCCCTCCCGACAGGTTGCCAAGAGAGCTCCAGAACCCTCCCGGTCTCGGGTTGACGATGACGGCGGCCTCGGGTGTTTTTCGGGGAAAAGTGGTATATCTTTAGGGTTGACTTATCGAGGGGGGATAAATAGGCTAAAAGGCAATGGCAGTGGACGCTCGAGGGGCCCGCACCACCCCCAAGCGTGGCCAGGGGTGCCGCCCTATGGTGTGGACCCCTCCGGGCCTCTTCGGGACTCCGTGGAACCTTCCGGAATTCTAACACTTCTGGGCTTCGAATTTTCCAATTCCGAGAATAGTTCTAGAACAATTTTTCTGAAACTAAAAACAACGTAAAACAGGGAACTGGCCTTTTGGCATCTTGTCAATAGGTTAGTCCTGGGAAATCGATAAAAATGACATAAAGTGTAAGGAAAACATGTAGCATATGTCAGGAAAACAACATGGAACAACAGAAATTATAGATACGTTTATGACGTATCAACCGAATGGTCCATTCCTCTTGCAACAACAGTATGCCCTTGAGATACTAGATCGGGCTAAGATGCTTAATTGCAACCCGATCTCCACCCCGATCGACACCAAATCCAAGCTCTCCGAACAGTCCGATCGGCCCTTCTCCGATCCCACCCTATACCGCAGCATTGCTGGCACGTTACAATATCTCACGTTCACTCGTCCTGATCTCTCATACGCGGTGCAGAAGGTTTGCTTGTTCATGCACGATCCTCGAGAACCCTACCATAGTCTCATCAAACGCATTCTCCGCTACATTCAGGGCACCTCCCACTTTGGCCTCCAGCTCCACTCTGACTCCTCTCGCGAGATCATCGCATATTCTGACGCTGATTGGGCTGGGTGCCCTGACACACGCAAGTCCACTTCCGGATATTGCGTGTTTCTTGATAGTAACCTTGTCTCCTGGTCCTCTAAACGCTAGGAGACGGTCTCTCGATCTAGTGCAGAGGACGAGTATCGAGCAGTTTTCAACTGTGTTGTGGGGTCTTGCTGGCTACCTAGCTTCTCCATGAGCTCCATCGTCCTGCATCCCGAGCCACCATCGTGTATTGTGATAATATTTCAGCCACCTATCTTGCTTCTAATCCGGTTCAGCACCAGCGCACTAAGCATGTGGAGATCGACTTGCATTTTGTCTGGGATCGTGTTGCTTTGGGCGAGGCTCGTGTTCTTCATATTCCCACCAGCTCACAATATGCTGACATCTTCACTAAGGGGCTTCCTACGAGTGTCTTTGAGGAATTTAGTTTCAGTCTGAACGTCATTGAAGGTGTCGTTCCGAAAGCGGGGGGCTCTCGGATAACGTAGTTTGTATTAGGCCTATCCTCTTTGTAACGTTACCACGTACAACTATTACCGAGTCCTAGGGTAGACCGGATCCTTAGGATCGTGATGCTCTACGTGCGCACACCCTCTCTGTATATGTAACCGACATTCGTTCAATGGAATACATGGGAACACTTTCACCTCTCTTCTTCTTCCTCGTCGCCCTTCTATCCTCTGCCTCGACAATGCGGTGCTCCTCGATGACATCGACCTGGAGGCGACGGTGGGAACGCCGACACCGGCCCACTCCACGCCAGGACTGCCTGCCCAGCTGCCCCGACACATGTACTGTCGCCTCCACCAAACGACTCAGAGGGACACGACAATCTGCACACAAAAGCTCGACGACGTGCCGGATTCGTGAGGTGCCAAAGGACAAATTCCAAGTTTAACTTGTAAAATTGTGTCTGCTTTCCAGGTTGTTTGAATGGTGAACGGTTGTTGTCTGTAGGAATGCCTCTGTCGCCTGATCTCCAACAACTTGGTAGTTCAGTCCCAACATTCAGAAAGGAAAAGGTGAATGACTGTTTTAGGTTTGTTTCATTGTTAGATGTACATCACCATGTGTATGGTTTATTTGGAAATGCACTCGAACTTGATACTTAGATTATTTTTGGCCACATAGTTCAGTCCCAGGTCCCAACAAGCCGGAAGAAAATTGGTCACTTTATTTCTTATATAACGATGGTAGTTCAGTCCAAACAATCTGAAAGGACAAAAAACGACAATGGATATTTGTGGCCTAGCAGGTTAGTATGGTCATCCCCGGTGTATGGTTTATGGTTATATGCATTCGTACTTCAATGTTTCGATAGTTCAGTCCCAGGTCCCAACTGGATGGAAGAAAATTGGTCATTTTTTTTATCGATGGTAGTTCAGTCCAAACAATATGAAAGGACAAAAAACGCCACAATGGATATTGCCGGCCTAGCAGGTTATTATGTTCATCCCCGGTGTATGGTTTATGGTTAAATGCAGTCTAACTTCAATATTTAGATAAACAGGAAAGCCCAACCTTTTTTGATAACTCACCAAAAGAGTATACGTAGTGCATGGATTATTGTCTATCATATCTTGCTGTGAGAAGCATATGTACACATTTCTGGTTGGCTTGACAATAATCGTCGAGGTTATCTATTATTTGTACCATCTCTTGCTGTGAAAAAAAAATTGAGAGGCTTTAGAAGAGAGTAATGCAACATGAGTAATTAAGTATGCCCTTCTATAATTGAATGGGAAGACATTATATATGTGACTATATCTAATTCTTACCTAAAATACTCAAAAATGATGATGAAAAGAACATTGATGCCGAGGTTCTGCAACAAGTCAGACGGTTGCTCTGGTTTGTACCAAATCAGAATGTGGTACATCTATCTTTTCTAGAGAAGGTGTGTCTAACTCTTTGTTTCTCTAGGACGAGCTCCACCGCTGACGTGCTCGAGGCCTCCATATGGCTTCTTCTCGTCCCAAATCACAATTTGTCTCGCATAGCGCACCGAGAGACAGCTGGCACACCCCGATGGCGAGAGAACGACTGACTCGGAGGAGAAGCGGTGAGCATGTGGACTGGCATCTTTGAAAGTTTGATCCATGCGATCAAATAATCAAAAATATCACACATCTATCGAACAACTTCACCAATTATTTAACAACAACACTACGCATTGAAAAAATGAAACTTTCACCTTAATGGAATTTTATCGAACTGTTCGAGGGCATATGCCACGGTGATGTATGTAGCAGTGCGAGATGCATGATTCGTTGTCGGCTGCCTGCAGGAGGAGGTCCATTCGGATGAGAATGGTCAGCAGCAGCCTGCTGTCCTGCCTTCCTGGCCTATGGCGTTGCTGTCTTCTTCTTCACGACCGGCTTGGGCCGAGGCTGAGGAGAGCCGGTTGGAGGGCACAAAATAATTTCCTACCGCTTGGTGAAGGACGGCATCACCAGCAACAAGGCCCTTGTTCTTGACTTCACCCCTAGGTAGTTTCCGCCAGCGGCGGCGGTTTGGGGAAGTGGGGGATTCGATAGCCGGTGTAGGGATAGGAACGCTGGAGCGAGTGGGCGAAGGCGATGGCCTGGTTGTGGCGCCAAGATCGTGGACGACAGTTATTTGTGATATGTGGCGGCGGCCGATTTGTGCGGGAGGAACCCTAGCTAGCAAGAAGAGGAGAAATGCTAAAGACAAAACAGGAAATAATCAGACCAATGTCACCTATCTAAAAAGCAAACCACAAAACCATCCCGCATCCTCCACGTGGTTGAATACAAGGATTTTTTTATTTGGCAGAGAGGAGATGTGAATCCACGAAAGATATGGCAGGTGCTAATCTTTCTAGAGAAGTTCGGCACCTCGGTGTATGCAGTTTCCAATTTTTATAGAAGACAACTTATTAGTCTGTTAGAGTCTGCTACATCGAAGTTGCTCAGAGTTTGTGCATTAGGGCATCTCCAATGTTTATTTTCAATTCAGACCATAAGATGGGTCCCACAACATATGTTGTAGCAGTCTAAAAAGCCCACAATGTTTAAGGTCCGGTTGGACCTTAAGGTGGAGCCCACAAAGCAGAATTCCTTGACCAATGACCACATGCAAACAACATAAAGTAAGTGAGAGAAATATTGTTTTATTGTATTAAATTTCTTATGGCAAGGCCATAGTGGTATGGGTGGGTTTTAATATTTTAACTTTAAGGTCTGATGCCACAATGTATAAGGGTGGGTCTTAAGGTCACTTTATTCCTTAAGGCATCCTCTCTTTTCCACATTGGAGACACCATTATGGCTCGAAGTTACAACCAAAGTATTTAATGAAATTGGTGGATCTAGATTTCACTTTTGATAAAAGAACTGACATTCCATTTTAGAAACAAAAATGAATATTTGTGTGTAATTTTTATGACAACAAATTGATAAAGTTTGTAGAACTACGTTTGGAAACAAAATACAATGATATGTAACGTGCATGTGAACGTGCTTGATTACTAGTAAGAGTTAAAACTAGAGTGTTTTAGGCAATAAAAATGGAGCGTGTCTCTAGCCAAACTATAATATGATAGGATCCAACCATTTACGATATCAAGGAAACAAAACAAAACTGAAAGAAAAATAAATGCCTTGGGAATCTCCAAGCTTTGAAGCTTTTACTTCTTGGATATGTATTGGGATGAAATGGGAATCCCCAAGGTTGAACTTTTGTCCATCCTTCATCTCCTCATATCATCCTTCTCTCCCTGCACTTGAAAACTTCCTCCACCTAAAACTTCTCATAATCTTCATTAGCAACGTTAGTGCATCAAAATAATAAATCCACTTGGTTCACTTTCAACACAAGTCTAACACTCAGTTTAAAACATTAGCTACTATCACAACTTCTTTTGAGGCACTCCCTCGAAAGAATCTCGAAAGAAAAAGATTAAAAGGCAAATGCAAATATTGGCAGAAATATATCAAAACATAACATCAGGTAAACATGAATGTTTTTTACAACCTTCTGTTGCTAAAATAAAAAAGTTCAAAATGAATGAAAGTTAGATGACAACCTGGGGCAGATGTCCAGAAAATATAAAAAAATTCTCGTGTTCTGGCTGAGAGAACTGAGGTTTTTGGCAAAGTGCAAAAATCTGGACAGAAAACGATAAATTCCCCAAATCATACTAATTCTCTAGTAGAGGCTACTCTTGGCACAAAAATGAAATAAAAAATATATAAGGAGCGGTTATTACATAGGTAACAACTTCCAAGACATAAAGAAAACAAAAGAAAATAAAGGAAAACATAGTGGGTTGCCTCCAACAAGCGCTTTTCTTTAACGCCTTTTAGTTAGGCATGAAGAACGAATCAAGTATTATCAATAGAATCAGTTAATTTGAGGATCTAGAACTCATCATGGAGGTGTTGTATTTTCCACACACAAGGTTCAGAATCTCATCTCTCTCCGAAACAACCCAACCAAAATTTTCCTCTAATGCCTTAGACATTGCTAACAGTTTGAATGGTATAAGGATATTTTTTTTCACATTCAGTTTTTCTCTTATATTTCATTCTATCAATATCTAAAGTTTTCAAAGTATGATCGATGGAAAGACCGTAGACAAGCATCTTATAACGAGCAAAAACTTTCCTAGCTTCTATAGCAATGTCACTAAATTCCAGGAGTAAAGCAATCAACACAAAATCCCTTTCTTTTCCTTTCTCCATGTTATCAAGTTTAAAGAACATTTGTTGTAATATAGTATTGAGGTTGACGAATCTAGATTTTATCATGGCAACCAAAGAAGCTATAGCGGTCTCATAGTTATGGGCAAGTTTAACTACAGGTTTATCATTAAAATCACGAAGCCCATTAACATGGTTAAAGAATTCTTCAATATTGTTTCTTCGAATAATGAACCCACTTCCTACTTTCAGATCTTTCGTAGAAAATTTAGGGGTAGACATATTAGAAAAAAAGCAACAAAAACTAACACGAGGAAGAAAACTAAATAACAAAACAAATAAAAGACTAGAAACTAGAGAACTATTTTTTGGGGTTTTTTGAAAAAGAGAAAACAAGACTAAACAAAATTAAACTAAGCAAGAACAAAACAAAAGAAAGAGAGTGGAAGTGTGAGACTCCCCTTACAGCAAGCTAGAAGTTCCTGACAACGGCACCAGAAAAGTCTGGCGTGTAGTTGACAAGAGACTTCTTGCTGATGATGACTTCAAAATCCCCGGCAACGGCGCCAGAAAAGTTCTTGATGTAGAAGTGATCACATGCTTGTTGGGTAACCCCAAGTGGAAGGTATGATGTGGTCTAGCAGAAATTTCCCCCGATTAAGGAACCACAATTATCAATCCAGTAGGACTTCAAAGTCTTGAAGAATGTTGCTTGTTGCACGCACGATGAACAAATGTGGAACCTACACAGAACACACAAACTCTCTCTTGTCCCCAACTTTTGAGAAGGTTGTCAATCTTCCTGTCTTGCTAAAAACTAGAGGATTAAACGTATAGAGTATTAAAAAAAAAAGTCAAAAACATAACAACAAGGAGAAAATGGTGAAAGTGCTCAAAAGAAAGTTGCAATAATGAGGAAAATAGGACCTGAGGCCATAGTTTCACTAGTGATGTCTCTCAAAAGAAAACAAACATGCTGGTTGAACAAATTACGACCAAGCAATTGATAAATGATGAACGTATAACAATACTATTATGGCGCGATATTGTTCACGGGTTCTAACATTGTAGGAATTACGTCAAGGCATATGGACCGCTATCCAGCATGCATCCATATTTAAAAGTCCACCACAAGAAAGCTATCCAGGAAATCTATGTGGTATTAAGTTATAGCAACGAAGTGATTTCTTTGTTTGAAACAGACAAATGCATTAAGAACAATACGTAATGTAAGCAGTGGTCCTCGTCCGTAGACAAGAGCATTGTTGTTTTCTCCCTAGTGGCAACAACACATCCCCCATCCGTCACATTTCTGTCACTCGAGCACAGCTGTAAGGGAGGCATGAACCCACTATCTAGCATATAAACCCTCTCTTCGAAGTGAAAACAACTACGTGGCCAAGGTAATCATAAACACCAGAGAGCATTGCAACATAACATTAAAACTCTCTACAAATATAAGCGAAGCATCTCATATTGACATGAACAAAATAATCATAATATCATGGTTCATCGGATCCTGGCAAACACAACATGCACAATTACATAATGATGGTCTCGATCATGTGAGGCAGCTCACGAGACTCTAAACATGGAGGCATAAGGGAGAGATCAACCATATAGCTATTGCTATGGATCCGTAGTCCTGAGATGAACTACTCATGCATCTGTCTAGAGGTGATCATGGGGATGTAGAGGCCTCCAATGACGATTCCCCTCTCCAGCAAGTTGCCGAAATAGGGCTACAGAAGCCCTAGATTGGACTTTGGAGGTGGCGACACCTCTCTGTATGTTTCGTGGAAAACAACTTTGTCCTCAAACATTTTAAGGCTAGGGGAAATTTATAGGCGAAGAGGCGACAAGGGGCGGTGGCCGGGGCAGCTAGGGGCCCACTAGGTGTGGCCTAGGGGGGGCCATACCTGGCACCCCCTGGCCCCCTCCGGCTCTTTTTTGGACTTCGTCTTCGTTCCGGGTAAAAATCGATCTCCGTGGATTTTCAGCCCTTTTCGAGAATATTTCTTTAAAAACTTTTCTGAAATAGAAAAACAGCAGAAAACAACAACTGTCCTGGGGCATCTCACTAATAGGTTAGTCTATGAAAACATCCGGAAACAAAGGAAAACAAGAGAAAACATATGGAAAACAAAAGGTATTGGGTAGAAAACAAGCATGGAGCATAAAAAATTACAGATACGTTTGCATCGTATCATGGGGCCGCGCCTGGCACCCCCGGGCGCCCCTTGGCCCCCTCCGGCTCTTCTTTGCACTATGTCTCCGTTCCGAGTAAAAAACAATCTCTGTGGATTTTCAGCCCTTCCCGAGAATATTTCTTTAAGAACTTTTATGAAATAGAAAAACAACAGAAAACAACAACTAGCCTGGGCCATCTTGTTAATAGGTTAGTCTATGAAAACATTCGGAAAATAAAGGAAACCATGAGAAAACATGTGAAAAACAAAAGGTATTGGATAGAAAACAATCATGGAGCATAAAACATTATAGATATGTTTGCAACGTATCACCTCGCCGTGCCGCCGGTCCCTAGCACACCAGAGGCGACAACATCACCATCCTCAGGCGATGCGACGAGATGACGGAACATGAGAGGTGGCTCCCAGAGAACTCCGTGGCGAACTGGAACAACTGGATGGAGGGCTTCCACCGCGAGCGCGACAATCTCATCGACGTGTACGACCCACCGCGATCCGTCCGATACAATGCAGAGGAACGTCACGCTTGGTGGGAGGCGACGGGCCACAAGGACAACAGCGCCATTCAGGCTGCCCGCGTCCACGCGCTTAGTAGCGCTAGCCCATGCTCTTGCTTCCACCACTGAGGCGTGGAGGTCCGATCATCCAGGATGTGTCCGCGCTCTGTTCGCCGCCGCTCCAAGGTGGAGTGCCCACCATTGTTACCAGATGCAGTGCGCCACGCGGTGGACCAAGCATGCACAACGCGCTCCGTTCCCCACCGCGATGCCGCCTCTACCTTCATAGACACCATCCGGAGACGAAGGTGAATCAGGAAGAGAAGGACGCCATGTTACTGGCGGGCTACATCGTGTCGTCACCGCTCCGCGACGACGACACCCCCGACTTAGTGGACTCAGTTGTGTAGCTCGAGAGAGAATGCCCGGCTTGCTGAAGACCATCGAGCATTCTGCACATATGGCATATTCCTCCGGCGGCGCTTCCATCTCGTGTTGGCCCTGATACGGCGCATCCCCCTCCCTGTTGCGTCCTCGCGCACCGTCGTGCTCGACCACGACGACATCAACAATAGGAGCAACGACGGGAGTGTTAACCGCAAGCAGCTCTAAATGAGGTCGAGGAGCGGAGTAGGCTAGGATTAGGGTGCTGCCGTGTGACTCAATTTGGTTCAAACTATTGTAATATATGAATAACATTTGAATAAAATTGAACTTCTTCTTTTTGGTTTGGTGGCGCCGGTGTGGGCAGCACCCCAATGTGTCGGGCATACGTCCAACACCCTCCAAAGCGGACATAATTTGACGGTGGCAGGCAGAAATTGGGTGGTGCGGGTGAAGATGCTCTGAATTCCCAAAATGATTTTGCGGGGTTGTTGATGGAGATTCCTAATGTAAATAAAGGAAGACTATTCGTTCCGCTCAAGTTTTGTGCAAAAAGGTGTGTATCCTAAGACTAACATGTCAAATGGTCCAAATTCGTTCGAAACACTCTCTTTCTGGGCTCTTTACTGAACGAAATGTTTTGGTACCAATGGAGTATATGCCTCCAAAGGTTCGATCACACCCCCTTGGCAGCAAAAGAGGAGGATAACTACCTCCATATTTAATATTCCTTTTCTACGTTGAAGCATCTTTCCATCCAAACTCTAAGCTGAGCATGACCATGCAAGTTGCAACAATGAAAACACATACTCCTCTATAGCTCGGTGTTGTTTGACCAAATAACTTGGCAAATATTTCCATTACTCATTCATTCTGCACAAAACAAAGAAGACAGGAAGGGTGGAAGACACGGGAAAACATGTGCTCACGAACCAGACTTTTGGCCCGCTATACTAACATAGCAACCAATCAATACAACTGAGATGTTGGAATATTTGGCCCACTTGTGTGTGCTGAAATTTTGGGCCCATATGTAGGTAGCCCAATAGACAAATCCTGAAATCTCAAAATGGCCCATGTGTACTAGTGAGTGGTGGGAGTGGGAAGTTTAGTCCCATATTGGAAGTTTGAGGAGTTGCACACCACCTTATAAGGTGGAGTGTTGTAGTGATGGTATGTGAGTGAGAACAAGAGAGCCTCTCGCGCACTCCTCCTCCTCCTCCTTCGCCGCTCGTCTCGACTCGACACGACACGACACGACACGACACGTCGCGATCGCGTTTCGTGAATCGAGCCTCGAGCCGAGACAATACCGCACTATAAAAGACGCGCACCGTGGGCGCTGTACACACACCGAAACCAATCTAGGTTTGCCACCTCGTTCCTTGCGCCGCCACCGTAGTCTACTCCATCCCGAGCGCCGGCGTCCACGGGCGAACGGGAGAGCAGGTCTCCGGAACCAGTCGCCCTTGTGATCCTGTACGGGAGAGGGCGAATTACGTTTTTGGGAAGCGCTTCGCGCGACTGCTCGCTGCTTCCACGACGGCTCGTCTGCCTAACAAGTCAGGCGGTGCTGCGTACCGTCGCCTCAAGCATCGTCTACTCCGACCCGTCATCGCCAACATTGTCATCAACAACGTCGCTACAAACGATCGGTACAGAATCTGTGTCCTGATCTGTCTGTTTAACATGTCTACTGTTTACATGTTTAGAGAGATCGTGTTGCTATTATTCATGTTGTCTGCTGCATCTAGTATGTTCGAGTTCCACATGTTAATAGCTAGTTTTATCATGATTTATATTCTGGAATTAATCGTGGAAATTATGCCTAATTATTCAACAATCCAAAAACCTAATTGTAGGCAATTTCCTGAACTGACTATGGCCCACTTAAGTGATTCAATGAAACCGGAAAGGTTCAATGGTACCACCTTTAAGAGATGGCAACTGAGAAGCCAACTGTGGCTCCAGTCCATGAAAGTGTGGGACATTGTTATGAGTGGCCTTCCTGAAGGAGCTTCTGACGAGGTTCAGAATAAGTTCAAGGAAGCCAATAACAATTTCAGAGGCTGTATTCTGAGTGTCCTGGAGGGACGTCTGTGCGATGTGTATATGCACATCGAAGACGCTAAGGAGCTCTGGGATGCACTGAACACTAAATTCGGTGCGTCCGATGCTGGCAGTGAGTTGTATATCATGGAGAGCTTTAACGACTACAAGATGGTGAATAACCGTTCTGTAGTCGAACAGGCTCATGAGATACAGTGCATTGCGAAGGAGCTTGATCTGCTCAAGTGTGTGATTCCTGATAAGTTTGTGGCTGGATGCATTATTGCAAAACTGCCTTCTTCATGGAGGAGTTTCGCCACATCTCTCAAACATAAGAGACAGGAGATATCAGTTGAAAATCTGATAGCGTCTCTTGATGTTGAGGAGAAAGCTCGGGCAAAGGACACAACTGAGAGAGGTGGTGATTTGCAGTCTAGTGCCAATATGGTGCAGAAAAATCATCACGTCAAGAATAACAGCAAGAACAAAGGGAACTATAAGCCCCAGTTCAATGGTCCTGTGAACACTACTGCCTTTAAGAATAAGAAGAAGAAGAAGAAGGTGCTGAACAAAGCTGGGCTCGAGTGCTTTACGTGTGGAGCGCTCGGCCACTTTTCTGTGGACTGCCCAGACCGTGCAGACAAGAAAGGGAAGAAAGGCTCTAAGAATGTCAACGTGGTGACTGCTAGCAACACTGATGGGTACGGTAATATACCGATGGTACTTTCAGTTTTTCAATCTCCATGTTGGTGGATTGATACATGTGCTAATGTTCACGTGTGTGCCGACATCTCTATGTTCACTTCTTATCAGGTCGCACGGGATTCTTCCGTCCTAATGGGGAATGGGTCACATGCTTCTGTTCGTGGTGTTGGCACGGTAGATCTGAAGTTTACTTCGGGGAAGATCGTGCAGCTGAGGAACGTGCAGCATGTCCCTTCTATGAATAAGAATCTCGTCAGCGGCTCCCTTCTTTGCAGAGATGGGTTTAAAGTAGTGTTTGAGTCCAATAAAGTAGTTGTGTCGAGATTTGGACAATTTATTGGTAAAGGCTATGAGTGCGGAGGCTTGTTCCGCTTTTCTCTTTCCGAATTTTGCAATAAGTCAGTAAACCATATTTGTGGCAACGTTGATTCAGATGCTAGTGTTTGGCACTCTCGTTTATGTCATGTTAATTTTGGT
The DNA here is from genome assembly GCA_028641055.1 of Alopecurus myosuroides. Lineage (NCBI taxonomy): Eukaryota > Viridiplantae > Streptophyta > Magnoliopsida > Poales > Poaceae > Alopecurus > Alopecurus myosuroides. The sequence goes on along the minus strand of CM054059.1, from coordinate 313,084,372 downwards.
TTACTGTCGCGGCTATCCAGTTTAAGTTTAATTCCGAATTTCACCATTGCCAAAGGTTCTAAGTGCCATAGTTGTGTGCAATCTAAGCAACCTCGGAAGCCTCACACGGCAGCCGAGGAGAGACACTTGGCACCTCTAGAACTCATACATTCTGATCTATGCGAGATGAATGGTGTGTTGACAAAAGGTGGAAAGAGATATTTCGTGACACTCATTGATGATGCTACTAGATTCTGCTATGTTTATTTGTTGCAAACTAAAGATGAGGCTTTAGACTACTTTAAAATCTATAAGGCTGAAGTTGAAAATCAATTAGAGAGAAAGATCAAGCGTTTTAGGTCGGATCGTGGTGGAGAGTATTTCTCTAAAGTATTTGATGAATTCTGTGAGGAACACGGTATTATTCACGAGAGGACGCCTCCCTATTCTCCACAATCAAACGAAATTGCTGAGAGGAAAAACCGCACGCTGACCGACTTGGTGAACGCCATGTTGGACACTGCTGGTTTATCTAAGTCATGGTGGGGGGAGGCTTTGTTGACTTCGTGTCATGTCCTGAATAAAGTTCCTAACAAGAATAAAGAGAAAACCCCTTATGAGGAATGGGTTGGGAGAAAACCATCACTTTCTTATTTGCGTACTTGGGGATGCTTGGCAAAGGTCAACGTTCCAATTCCAAAGAAACGCAAACTCGGACCAAAAACAGTGGATTGTATCTTTCTAGGTTATGCTCAGCGTAGCATTGGTTATAGATTTCTCGTGGTTAAATCCGAGGTACCTGATATGCATGTTGATACTATTATGGAATCTCGTGATGTAACATTTTTTGAGAATATGTTTCCTATGAAAGATATGCATAGCTTTGCTGAATTTTCTTCTGAATTAATTCTGGAATCTAGTACATCTAGTGATCATACTGAACAACCACATGATGAGAACGTCCTTGAGAAGGATGACAATGAAGCTCCTAAACGGAGTAAGAGACAGAGGATTGAAAAATCCTTTGGTGATGATTTCATTGTGTACCTTGTGGACAATACTCCTACGTCTATTGCAGAGGCATTTGCATCTCCAGATGCAGATGACTGGAAAGAAGCTGTCCATAACGAGATGGACTCCATTCTTTCTAATGGGACGTGGGAGTTATCTGAACGACCTTATGGTTGTAAGCCAGTGGGCTGTAAGTGGGTGTTCAAGAAGAATCTAAGGCCTGATGGTACTATTGAGAAGTACAAGGCACGGCTTGTAGCCAAGGGCTACACTCAGCGAGAAGGCGAAGATTATTTTGACACCTATTCACCTGTTGCTAGACTGGCCACCATTCGTGTACTACTTTCCCTGGCTGCCTCTTATGGTCTTATCGTTCATCAAATGGACGTAAAGACATCTTTCCTTAACGGAGAGTTGGAAGAGGAAATTTATATGGATCAGCCTGATGGGTTTGTGGTAAAAGGTGAAGAGAGAAAGGTGTGCAAATTGTTAAAATCTTTGTATGGACTGAAACAAGCACCTAAGCAATGGCATGAGAAGTTCGACAGAACTTTAACTTCTGCGGGCTTTGTCATTAACGAGGCTGACAGGTGTGTATACTATCGCCATGGTGGGGGCGATAGTGTTATATTATGCTTGTATGTTGACGACATACTGATTTTCGGTACAAGCATAACTGTGATCAATGAGGTCAAGTCTTTTCTATCAAAGTGTTTTGATATGAAAGATCTGGGAGAAGCTGATGTAATTCTGAACATCAAGCTTATTAAGGATGAGAGTGGGATTACGTTGACGCAATCACACTATGTTGAGAAGATCTTGAGCCGTTTCGGCTTTATTGATAGCAAGCCTTCTCCAACACCTTATGATCCTAGTGTGACTCTTCGAAAGAACAAGAGGATTACGAAAGATCAATTGAGATACTCTCAAATAATCGGTTCACTCATGTACCTTACGAGCGCGACGAGGCCTGATATCTCTTTTGCTGTGAGCAAATTGAGCAGGTTCATGTCAAACCCGGGTAATGATCATTGGCATGCACTTGAAGGGTCATGCGCTATCTGAATGGTACCATGAGCTATGGGATTCATTATTCAGGGCACCCTGCTGTGCTTGAGGGATATAGTGACTCCAACTGGATCTCAGATGTAAATGAGATCTACGCCACAAGTGGATATGCATTTCTTCTTGGAGGTGGCGCAGTGTCATGGAGGTCTTGTAAACAGACCATATTGACGAGGTCAACCATGGAAGCAGAACTTACTGCTTTAGATACAACTACTGTTGAGGCAGAATGGCTGGGTGAGCTCTTGATGGACTTGCCGGTGGTTGAGAAACCATTACCGGCTATCCTCATGAACTGTGACAATCAAACGGTGATTGCCAAGGTGACCAGTTCTAAGGATAATGCGAAGTCATCAAGACACGTCAAAAGACGTTTGAAGTCTGTCAGGAAATTGAGAAACTCCGGAGTAATTACTGTTACGTATATTCAAACAGACAAAAACCTGGCAGATCCCTTTACGAAGGGACTATCACGTAATGTGATAGATAGTGCATCGAGGGAGATGGGTATGAGACCCGTGATCATTACACCTTAGTGGTAACCCAACCTATGTGATCGGAGATCCCGTGAATTAGGACCTGGGAAGAACAAGCTAGTGGTTTGACTGAGGAGAGTATTTGATAAACCCTCTCTAAGTGATGATGCATAACTCTCAAAGAGCTGTAAGGCAGGTTGGCAACATGCCTTAATGTGTTTATGTTGGCTATTCATAGCAAAGATGTTGTCCTACAGAGCATTCTTGAAAGAACACACCTATGTGAGTCCGACTGCAACCGTCGCAGTCTATGAGATTTGGGTGATCTCTAGTAAACTCATGAAGAGACCACGGAGTATGACGCATATGCTCCACCCGCGGGGTAGGCTACTGGCAGCCAAGTACTAGTTATGACTTTGAGTAAAGTCTATTGGCACAAAACTTGCAATTCAAGGCATAGTCCATTGTTCAAGTTGCTGATAGATGTAGCTTAAGGCTCTAGGCGGAAGTTCAACTTAACAGTCTCTGCTGAAACACTGGTATATAAACAAGTAGCGAGGATTGGCAAATCTTCAAATGGGCATTTGAGATCTGGTGGGGGATTGTTGGAATATTTGGCCCACTTGTGTGTGCTGAAATTTTGGGCCCATATGTGGGTAGCCCAATAGACAAATCCTGAAATCTCAAAATGGCCCATGTGTACTAGTGAGTGGTGGGAGTGGGAAGTTTAGTCCCACATTGGAAGTTTGAGGAGTTGCACACCACCTTATAAGGTGGAGTGTTGTAGGGATGGTATGTGAGTGAGAACAAGAGAGCCTCTCGCGCACTCCTCCTCCTCCTCCTCCGCCGCTCGCTCGTCTCGACTCGACACGACACGTCGCGATCGCGTTTCGTGAATCGAGCCTCGAGCCGAGACAATAATTATATTTATTTTGCTGTTTTGGAAAACCGAGTTCGTAGTCGTGACGGACGCGTCACAGCTGAGGCGGTTCGGGTCGCTCCCGTATCGCGTGCTGCAACCGACTCGGACGTGCGGCGTGGGCCTCCCACGTCGCACGCGTTAGGGTTTTCCGAACCGCACTATAAAAGACGCGCACCGTGGGCGCTGTACACACACCGAAACCAATCTAGGTTTGCCACCTCGTTCCTTGCGCCGCCACCGTAGTCTACTCCATCCCGAGCGCCGGCGTCCACCGGCGAACGGGAGAGCAGGTCTCCGGAACCAGTCGCCCTTGTGATCCTGTACGGGAGAGGGCGAATCAGGTTTTTGGGAAGCGCTTCGCGCGACTGCTCGCTGCTTCCACGACGGCTCGTCTGCCTAACAAGTCAGGCGGTGCTGCGTACCGTCGCCTCAAGCATCGTCTACTCCGACCCGTCATCGCCAACGTTGTCATCAACAACGTCGCTACAAACGATCGGTACGGAATCTGTGTCCTGATCTGTCTGTTTAACATGTCTACTGTTTACATGTTTAGAGAGACCGTGTTGCTATTATTCATGTTGTCTGCTGCATCTAGTATGTTCGTGTTCCACATGTTAATAGCTAGTTTTATCATGATTTATATTCTGGAATTAATCGTGGAAGTTATGCCTAATTATTCAACAATCCAAAAACCTAATTGTAGGCAATTTCCTGAACTGACTATGGCCCACTTAAGTGATTCAATGAAACCGGAAAGGTTCAATGGTACCACCTTTAAGAGATGGCAACTGAGAAGCCAACTGTGGCTCCAGTCCATGAAAGTGTGGGACATTGTTATGAGTGGCCTTCCTGAAGGAGCTTCTGACGAGGTTCAGAATAAGTTCAAGGAAGCCAATAACAATTTCAGAGGCTGTATTCTGAGTGTCCTGGAGGGACGTCTGTGCGATGTGTATATGCACATCGAAGACGCTAAGGAGCTCTGGGATGCACTGAACACTAAATTCGGTGCGTCCGATGCTGGCAGTGAGCTGTATATCATGGAGAGCTTTAACGACTACAAGATGGTGAATAACCGTTATGTAGTCGAACAGGCTCATGAGATACAGTGCATTGCGAAGGAGCTTGATCTGCTCAAGTGTGTGATTCCTGATAAGTTTGTGGCTGGATGCATTATTGCAAAACTGCCTTCTTCATGGAGGAGTTTCGTCACATCTCTCAAACATAAGAGACAGGAGATATCAGTTGAAAATCTGATAGCGTCTCTTGATGTTGAGGAGAAAGCTCGGGCAAAGGACACAACTGAGAGAGGTGGTGATTTGCAGTCTAGTGCCAATATGGTGCAGAAAAATCATCACGTCAAGAATAACAGCAAGAACAAAGGGAACTATAAGCCCTAGTTCAATGGTCCTGTGAACACTACTGCCTTTAAGAGTAAGAAGAAGAAGAAGGTGCTGAACAAAGCTGGGCTCGAGTGCTTTACGTGTGGAGCGCTCGACCACTTTTCTGTGGACTGCCCAGACCGTGCAGACAAGAAAGGGAAGAAAGGTTCTAAGAATGTCAATGTGGTGACTGCTAGCAACACTGATGGGTACGGTAATATACCGATGGTACTTTCAGTTTTTCAATCTCCATGTTGGTGGATTGATACGGGTGCTAATGTTCACGTGTGTGCTGACATCTCTATGTTCACTTCTTATCAGGTCGCACGGGATTCTTCCGTCCTAATGGGGAATGGGTCACATGCTTCTGTTCGTGGTGTTGGCACGGTAGATCTGAAGTTTACTTCGGGGAAGATCGTGCAGCTGAGGAACGTGAAGCATGTCCCTTCTATGAATAAGAATCTCGTCAGCGGCTCCCTTTTTTGCAGAGATGGGTTTAAAGTAGTGTTTGAGTCCAATAAAGTAGTTGTGTCGAGATTTGGACAATTTATTGGTAAAGGCTATGAGTGCGGAGGCTTGTTCCGCTTTTCTCTTTCCGAATTTTGCAATAAGTCAGTAAACCATATTTGTGGCAACGTTGATTCAGATGCTAGTGTTTGGCACTCTCGTTTATGTCATGTTAATTTTGGTTTACTGTCGCGACTATCCAGTTTAAGTTTAATTCCGAATTTCACCATTGCCAAAGGTTCTAAGTGCCATAGTTGTGTGCAATCTAAGCAACCTCGGAAGCCTCACACGGCAGCCGAGGAGAGACACTTGGCACCTCTAGAACTCATACATTCTGATCTATGCGAGATGAATGGTGTGTTGACAAAAGGTGGAAAGAGATATTTCATGACACTCATTGATGATGCTACTTGATTCTGCTATGTTTATTTGTTGCAAACTAAAGATGAGGCTTTAGACTACTTTAAAATCTATAAGGCTGAAGTTGAAAATCAATTAGAGAGAAAGATCAAGCGTTTTAGGTCGGATCGTGGTGGAGAGTATTTCTCTAAAGTATTTGATGAATTCTGTGAGGAACACGGTATTATTCACGAGAGGACGCCTCCCTATTCTCCACAATCAAACGGAATTGCTGAGAGGAAAAACCGCACGCTGACCGACTTGGTGAACGCCATGTTGGACACTGCTGGTTTATCTAAGGCATGGTGGGGGGAGGCTTTGTTGACTTCGTGTCATGTCCTGAATAAAGTTCCTAACAAGAATAAAGAGAAAACCCCTTATGAGGATTGGGTTGGGAGAAAACCATCACTTTCTTATTTGCGTACTTGGGGATGCTTGGCAAAGGTCAACGTTCCAATTCCAAAGAAACGCAAACTCGGACCAAAAACAGTGGATTGTATCTTTCTAGGTTATGCTCAGCGTAGCATTGGTTATAGATTTCTCGTGGTTAAATCCGAGGTACCTGATATGCATGTTGATACTATTATGGAATCTCGTGATGTAACATTTTTTGAGAATATGTTTCCTATGAAAGATATGCATAGCTTTGCTGAATTTTCTTCTGAATTAATTCTGGAATCTAGTACATCTAGTGATCATACTGAACAACCACATGATGAGAACGTCCTTGAGAAGGATGACAATGAAGCTCCTAAACGGAGTAAGAGACAGAGGATTGAAAAATCCTTTGGTGATGATTTCATTGTGTACCTTGTGGACAATACTCCTACGTCTATTGCAGAGGCATTTGCATCTCCAGATGCAGATGACTGGAAAGAAGCTGTCCATAACGAGATGGACTCCATTCTTTCTAATGGGACGTGGGAGTTATCTGAACGACCTTATGGTTGTAAGCCAGTGGGCTGTAAGTGGGTGTTCAAGAAGAATCTAAGGCCTGATGGTACTATTGAGAAGTACAAGGCACGGCTTGTAGCCAAGGGCTACACTCAGCGAGAAGGCGAAGATTATTTTGACACCTATTCACCTGTTGCTAGACTGGCCACCATTCGTGTACTACTTTCCCTGGCTGCCTCTTATGGTCTTATCGTTCATCAAATGGACGTAAAGACATCTTTCCTTAACGGAGAGTTGGAAGAGGAAATTTATATGGATCAGCCTGATGGGTTTGTGGTAAAAGGTGAAGAGAGAAAGGTGTGCAAATTGTTAAAATCTTTGTATGGACTGAAACAAGCACCTAAGCAATGGCATGAGAAGTTCGACAGAACTTTAACTTCTGCGGGCTTTGTCATTAACGAGGCTGACAGGTGTGTATACTATCGCCATGGTGGGGGCGATAGTGTTATATTATGCTTGTATGTTGACGACATACTGATTTTCGGTACAAGCATAACTGTGATCAATGAGGTCAAGTCTTTTCTATCAAAGTGTTTTGATATGAAAGATCTGGGAGAAGCTGATGTAATTCTGAACATCAAGCTTATTAAGGATGAGAGTGGGATTACGTTGACGCAATCACACTATGTTGAGAAGATCTTGAGCCGTTTCGGCTTTATTGATAGCAAGCCTTCTCCAACACCTTATGATCCTAGTGTGACTCTTCGAAAGAACAAGAGGATTACGAAAGATCAATTGAGATACTCTCAAATAATCGGTTCACTCATGTACCTTACGAGCGCGACGAGGCCTGATATCTCTTTTGCTGTGAGCAAATTGAGCAGGTTCATGTCAAACCCGGGTAATGATCATTGGCATGCACTTGAAGGGTCATGCGCTATCTGAATGGTACCATGAGCTATGGGATTCATTATTCAGGGCACCCTGCTGTGCTTGAGGGATATAGTGACTCCAACTGGATCTCAGATGTAAATGAGATCTACGCCACAAGTGGATATGCATTTCTTCTTGGAGGTGGCGCAGTGTCATGGAGGTCTTGTAAACAGACCATATTGACGAGGTCAACCATGGAAGCAGAACTTACTGCTTTAGATACAACTACTGTTGAGGCAGAATGGCTGGGTGAGCTCTTGATGGACTTGCCGGTGGTTGAGAAACCATTACCGGCTATCCTCATGAACTGTGACAATCAAACGGTGATTGCCAAGGTGACCAGTTCTAAGGATAATGCGAAGTCATCAAGACACGTCAAAAGACGTTTGAAGTCTGTCAGGAAATTGAGAAACTCCGGAGTAATTACTGTTACGTATATTCAAACAGACAAAAACCTGGCAGATCCCTTTACGAAGGGACTATCACGTAATGTGATAGATAGTGCATCGAGGGAGATGGGTATGAGACCCGTGATCATTACACCTTAGTGGTAACCCAACCTATGTGATCGGAGATCCCGTGAATTAGGACCTGGGAAGAACAAGCTAGTGGTTTGACTGAGGAGAGTATTTGATAAACCCTCTCTAAGTGATGATGCATAACTCTCAAAGAGCTGTAAGGCAGGTTGGCAACATGCCTTAATGTGTTTATGTTGGCTATTCATAGCAAAGATGTTGTCCTACAGAGCATTCTTGAAAGAACACACCTATGTGAGTCCGACTGCAACCGTCGCAGTCTATGAGATTTGGGTGATCTCTAGTAAACTCATGAAGAGACCACGGAGTATGACGCATATGCTCCACCCGCGGGGTAGGCTACTGGCAGCCAAGTACTAGTTATGACTTTGAGTAAAGTCTATTGGCACAAAACTTGCAATTCAAGGCATAGTCCATTGTTCAAGTTGCTGATAGATGTAGCTTAAGGCTCTAGGCGGAAGTTCAACTTAACAGTCTCTGCTGAAACACTGGTATATAAACAAGTAGCGAGGATTGGCAAATCTTCAAATGGGCATTTGAGATCTGGTGGGGGATTGTTGGAATATTTGGCCCACTTGTGTGTGCTGAAATTTTGGGCCCATATGTGGGTAGCCCAATAGACAAATCCTGAAATCTCAAAATGGCCCATGTGTACTAGTGAGTGGTGGGAGTGGGAAGTTTAGTCCCACATTGGAAGTTTGAGGAGTTGCACACCACCTTATAAGGTGGAGTGTTGTAGGGATGGTATGTGAGTGAGAACAAGAGAGCCTCTCGCGCACTCCTCCTCCTCCTCCTCCGCCGCTCGCTCGTCTCGACTCGACACGACACGTCGCGATCGCGTTTCGTGAATCGAGCCTCGAGCCGAGACAATAATTATCTTTATTTTGCTGTTTTGGAAAACCGAGTTCGTAGTCGTGACGGACGCGTCACAGCTGAGGCGGTTCGGGTCGCTCCCGTATCGCTGGCTGCAACCGACTCGGACGTGCGGCGAGGGCCTCCCACGTCGCACGCGTTAGGGTTTTCCGAACCGCACTATAAAAGACGCGCACCGTGGGCGCTGTACACACACCGAAACCAATCTAGGTTTTCCACCTCGTTCGTTGCGCCGCCACCGTAGTCTACTCCATCCCGAGCGCCGGCGTCCACCGGCGAACGGGAGAGCAGGTCTCCGGAACCAGTCGCCCTTGTGATCCTGTACGGGAGAGGGCGAATTAGGTTTTTGGGAAGCGCTTCGCGCGACTGCTCGCTGCTTCCACGACGGCTCGTCTGCCTAACAAGTCAGGCGGTGCTGCGTACCGTCGCCTCAAGCGTCGTCTACTCCGACCCGTCATCGCCAACGTTGTCATCAACAACGTCGCTACAAACGATCGGTACGGAATCTGTGTCCTGATCTGTCTGTTTAACATGTCTACTGTTTACATGTTTAGAGAGATCGTGTTGCTATTATTCATGTTGTCTGCTGCATCTAGTATGTTCGAGTTCCACATGTTAATAGCTAGTTTTATCATGATTTATATTCTGGAATTAATCGTGGAAATTATGCCTAATTATTCAACAACTGAGATACCACTGCTCGGGCAAAACATTACATACCATACCATAAAGAAACAAAAGAATAAAATAACGCCGACACCGGCGGTTCGACGAAAACGGAGATGACTCTTAACCGTAGCGCCCTCCGAAGAATTCTGTCACTCCTAGCGTCCCGAAGCGCCGTGAACCAAGCAACACCTCAAGAGGGGATGCGACGACGACGCTGCTGTCCGGACTGTTCCTAGGGTTACCCCTGGTACCATCCTAGGGTTTCCCCCGCTTCACAACAGGGACGAAGAAGAGGTATACCCAACTGTCGGGGGGTTACCCCCGAATAGGGGTAAGGCAAGTGATAAAGGCAAGATCAAAGGAGAGGTTTGGCTGAGTAGCTGGCTACCCGGTACTCGCTACCCGGTTGACTGCTATCCGGCCGTACCTGCCAATGAACAGAAGGAAGAATCAAGGAAGGTATTCTCCTCAGAGTAAAGGAAGTGGTCCGAGTAGAGGTGGCGGGTTCCTACTCGGGCCAGAAGTATTCTCCTCAGAGTAAAGGAAGTCAAAGGAGCCGTTCTGACACAGGATCTCGCGTATCCTGGGTCCGTACTGGTGCGCTGTTCATCTGCAGAGCACGTGCTTATCCGCACCAGGGTGTCAGCAGGGCGGTGCAGGTTAGGGGGCCTACCATGTGGCCGTGTCAGTGATAACAAATCGTCTTCTTGGTTTTGCACAACGACTTTCCACACAAGACAAACTAGGAAGCCAAAGCTGTCAGCGAGAAGCTGGAAGTGTGCAGTGTGCACACTATGTCGACATCTGTTTGTACTTTTCCCTCTTGGCTGTATCCGGCTGGGCACCAGTATATAAGGTGCCCTGCCTCCTCCCGTGTGAGGGTCTGGTCTTTGGAGAGAACACCTAGCTCACATCTTACGTAGAGAGAAGGGTGGCTACTCGGCTGTAGGCCTAAACTGTACTGTGGCTACTCGGTGACACACAAATATAAAGAGAGAAAGGCAGGAGTAGGGGTTTTACCTCCACACGAGGGCCCTGAACCTGGGTAGATCTTGTTGTTTGCAGTGATTGATTCATCCCACACACGGCTACTCGCTGCGTGATCCCTCCCCGAGCACCTCTAGCGTCCATCGACCCCAAACAATTAGCCATCCTATGGCATCTACGGTGATACCACCACGACAGTTGGCGCCCACCGTGGGGCAACCAGCGGCGCTGGCTGGAGTTCACGTTCGGACGGGATCCATTTCCGCTACTGGAGAGCGCGTGGTCTGTGGCCTTGTCCATAGATTCGGCTCCTTCGACTTCATCATCGACAACACCGGGGATTTCGGCGGCAGGGCCATGCCAGAGGACGGCACGGTGCTCTCCTTCGGCTCGCACCTCGTCTACGTCGCCACCACCATCATCCGCGAGTACCCCGAGCAGGTGCATGTCGCGGAAGATCCCCCTGCCGTCATCGCTGCACGCGGAAAGCCAACTGGCTGTTTTGCGGACAGCGTGGAAGTGCTGATGACCGGCCCGGCTATCGCTGCCGGGAAGGGCGCGGCCGCATCCGCGGCGGTCGTTGAGGAGCTTGCTGACACGAGCGAGCTCCCGAGAATGCACAAGCCCTACGACGCGCCTCACAACATTCCGGGCTACATCCCTCCTTCCACGACATCGACGATACCGGCATCCGCCGTGCGAGTAGGCATACCGCCTCCCACCGAGCTCGAGCTCATGACCATGAGGGCGCAGCTCGACCAGCAGCGCCAGGCGCTGCTCGCCGAGCAGCTGGAGCTGGAAAAGGTTAGGCTCGAGTTTAACCTGGACCAGAACGAGTACAACAGAGCTCACGGCTTTACGCCTGTAGTGAGGAGGCCTGCCAAGGCAGGCGCTACGCGCCGCAACCTAGGCACCGAGATGGCAGCAGTTGGTGAAACTGCTGGCCAAGCTGCTAGCCAAAACACCACCACCACCAGACCCAAATACAGTACCCCCGCCAAAAACTCTTAGAGCTGCTGAGGTTGTAGCTGCTGAGTTGCCACATCTCGCTGGCGACGCGCGCGTTAGGCAGCAGGAGAGGCTCAATGAGCTAGTGCTAGAAGCTGCTAGGCAGAACGAGGAGTTCCGGAAAGCCAATCCGGGTGCTAGAGCTTCTCAGGTGGTGCATTCGCATGCGGCTAGATCTAACGATCAGGCCTCATCACCGCATCCCAGCCGTGAGAGGGACCGGAGTGGGCACTCTAGCAGAGACAGGCAGATGCAGGTGTACGACCCGGCTGTCGCCGCGAAACAGCACGCTGTGCCGCGACAGTCCGGTCAAAAACACAACACTGCAGGAGCAGGCTATCAAGCCCATAAAGCTCATAGCCAGGCGCGAAATGGAGATCGCCCAGGCCCTTCTCAGCATCAGGTGGCTCAGCCTACTCGGCAAAGACCGCAGCCGCGTGCGATCGCGCCAGCCGCTAACCCGGTGGAGCAAGCTGCAGTCGTGCAGGTGGACATATATGATGATGGCTACTCGGCTATGGGGTTGGCTGGCTATGATATCTTGGATCGCGTGGGTGAGCGTGTGCTTGAGCCTAGTGATGCCAGCACAAGCTGGACCGGATTAGCCTATCCGCGCAACTCGAGAGCAAGGGGCCGCCTGCCCCAGAATGCTTTGGCCCATGCATCATGACAGAGCCATCTGTGAAGCAGTTCCAGCTCGCTAGGGACCAAGTGCTATGACGGCAGCACCAAGCCGGAAGACTGGCTTAATGACTATGTCACAGCCGCGCACATTGCAGGCGGCAACCGGAGATGGGACGTGCGGTACATCCCGCAGATGCTAGAAGGACCAGCAAGAACTTGGCTCAACAACCTGCCCAAGCACAGCATCAACTGCTGGCTTGACTTCGCGGAGGCTTTTGTCAGCAACTTCACCAGCACCTACCGGAGGCCGAATAGGCCGCAGCAGCTATCCGCTTGCAGGCAGCGGGAAGAGGAGACAGACCGAGAGTATCTTACTCGGTGGAGTACTCCGAGGAACACCTGTGAAGGTGTGAACGAGGCCCAGGCCATCACTTGGTTTGCGCAGGGCTGCAGGCATGGCAGCATGTTGTGGCAAAGGCTGCAGAGAGAGATGCCGAGTACTCTCGCTGAGACCATCCGGATTGCGGATCAGTACGCACTTGGTGACCCAACTCAGCATCTTCTTGATGCTGCTGAGCCGAGAAGGAACTACAACAACAACAAGCGCAATGAGTTCCGCAACAAGCGCAGAGCTGACCGGATTGATACCCGGTACGATCCTGAGGAGATGAATGCTGTGGTTACCGGAGCTGGGAGTAGCCAGAGGCCAAAAACTGCTGGAGCCCAGTACGGGCAGAACCAGAATCAGGGCCAAGGCAACAAGAAGCCGTACAACGCTTCCCAGCAAGGTAGCGGCAACTCGGGTCCTGCTCAGAACTTTGTCTTCAAGGACATGAAGGGTGGCCCATGCAGCTTCCATACTCGGCATCCCGCTAGACCCGCCAACCACACTACTCGGCAGTGCAGTTGGTGGGAAGAGATCAAGAATGAGGGCCTGCCTCCTCCTCCTCCTCTGCCAGCTGCGAATGCCGCTGTGCAGCCTGCTCGCGCACCCGCTGCCCGGCCTCCAGCTTTCCCGAGAAGAGAGAATGTGAACCAGATGGCTTTAGGAGCCAACCGCTACTTCAACAACGATGGCTACCGCAACAACAACAACAACGTCCGCAACTGCAACAACAACAGAGGCAACTACAACAGAGGCAACAACAACAATGGTAACAATGGCGACGGAGGCTGCAACCAGTACCAGGAGCATCACGAGAGCTACATGATCTTCACCTCTGAGCCCGTCGACAAACAGTATCAGCACATGCGTGCCATGGAAGTCAATGCTGTGATGCCTGCGGTTCCTGTCGCACCCGGACTTCTAGAGGATACTCACCGTACGAACTAAACAGTATTTTGATTGGATTACGGGGCTTACCGGCACCCGCATCTCTTACGAGTAGGCCAACACTTATGTGTGACAACCAATCTTTACTATTCACCGTCGATGTAAACTATCCCATAGAAATCAGGACACTACCATTGACGTACTTCATACCATACACACATGGTACGTCAACGGCTTTGAACAAGATGATAACACAACAGATCTCTAAGACACAAAAGATGGAAATAAGTTGCAAATAGCTCTCACTAGAGCAGAGATAGCAAATACAATCATCCAGAGGACACATGTCCCAACATAACATCATTACATCTCAGCGGAAGCATTCAAAGGGTCTGAGTACAGACAAATCCAAATAGGCTTAAGAAGCCGGGAATGAAAAGAAGACGGAGCTCATCCACGATGTCTCGGATCCTGCCCGGATCCGCTACCTACTCGTCAGCAGCCTCGTCAAACTCCACGTAGTAGCCGTCACGGGGATCCTCGTAAGCGTAGTCTGCGGAAACCACAGCCCCAAAGGGGTCAGTACATAAACGTACTGGCAAGCAAGACTCACAGTTCACCAAAGTGTAGCCCGTCAACACCAAGCACAGATGCCTTGGGTTCAACGGAAGAAAGGGATATAGAAGATGCTGCAACTGGCTGCACTAACCAACTACAGAACATACTACAACTTCCGGCTATCAGAAAGGGGATAAGATAGCGTGTCGTAACCATCTACAACTAACCACCACACAAACCCATCCTGGATCTCGCCCCTTATCCAAAGAAGCAATCCGAGGATAACTCACACAGTTGGATTAACGATGGATCAAATTGTTGTGTCAATAAGCCTATTACTAGACAAGTTATCATTAGTTAGGTGTAAGTTGTTCTGAGTACTTGTTAGCCAGTACTTTCACCAAGTCAACCATAACCGCGGAAAACACGGCTTCTCGAGAAGATTTATCCCTGCAGGGGTGCACCAATTTGGCCGTACACGTAAGAATATCCCGCCAGGATGGAAATGCACTTCCACCAAGCGAGGCACTCTACACAACTTAACTCTTCTTCGCATCAAGCCCAAAGCACCACGTGCTGTGCGTGCGCGGCTAATCGAGCCCCACGAAGAAAAGGGGACCCTCATAGCACTGGAAGACCACGCCGCCCTAAATGCCGACTACAAAAGTTCCACCCTGGCCTCGGGTTCGTACCTGCATATGCGTGCATCAAATGGAAAGCCCGAACTAAGTGTGGTGATTTGGACGAGATGCGAATCGAATCAAATTGAGGGGGGCGCCCATACACGCTTCCCACATGCGGATAGTGCGCTCATCATGGATCAGTAGACAAGACCCTTTTCCTAATTAGGGTCGACACTAGCAGGCCTCAAAACCACGCCGGGCCTCCTGCCGGTGCCTTATCGGCAATTTATTATTACCTCAATTAACAGGTTGTTGTTTAACATCGAGCCCCAGAATATAATAAAATATGATAACGGAAAGTAACTGACAACAGACTCGAGCAAAACAACCCTAAGCATGCTAGTAAGACACGGGCCCAAGCCACGGGGTTATAGGACTGGAGGTGAGGCAATATCAGGGTTCAGGGTATCATGTGATAGGTTCGTAACAGAAGCAACGATACATATGGCTAGCAGAAATAGGCAACGGAAAGTATCGGTAACCAATGTTGAAAGGAACATAGTGGTTCATGTGAGTGATAACTTGCCTGCAAACTCAGTAGCCTGGTACTGGGCTAGATCCTCAGAAGGGGTGTCGTAAAGATCGTCGGTCTCAACATCGTCGTCTATCCGAGAAGAAGCAAACAAACAATACAGGAAGATAAACAATCAATATCATGGCATAGTGCACAATCATGGGATGATGCATGTCAAGTTAATGGATGCACCAAAATAAACTAATTGACATGGTAACACAAATTAAATGGACACATATGCAATTTTGAGTTGCATAGGAAAAGCCCATGAGTTATGGTTAGATTATTTGTTTTCCAACTAATCAACAGGTGAAGGTGGATTAGTATGATGCATGGATGAGGAAAACAACAAAATAACAACATTAGAACCAAATGGAAATAAGGTTTACCAATTTAGAAATTTATTTATTAAGTTGGGGAATTTTTTGGTTCCTTAAAGGTGACACACAAGTATTTGTTGTTTTCAGCCATTTAAATTGTTCAAAACAAATAAAAAATTCATATTTTAAAAGATCATGAAATTTTGCGTGGATTACATGTTTCAAATATTGAAAAAGACATTAGGATGAATTTATTATGACTTAAACAAAATTAAACAAGTTTTAAATGAATTTAAAACAAGTTTGAATATTATTTGAATTTTATTTGTTCCAAACATAAATTCAAATTCATAATTGAAAAGTTTATACTTTTCTAGTTTGAAAACATATTTTGCATGTTCAAAAATAATTTAATTTGAGCAAGTTATGATTTTACCAAATTTAAATGATTTAAACAAGGTTTAAAATATTTAAGCAATTTTAATTATTCAAACCATGAAACAAAATTTATCTTTGAATAGGTTATTTGAAATAGCATGGAAAACATATTTTATTTGCATTATTTGGATTAAGTATGAATTAGTTGTGGATCACCGGGGGGTTGCCGAGGTTGAGCTCGACGGCGGAGGTGGATGCCGCGGCAGTGGTGAGGATGGCGGCGGCGATCCAGACGGCGGCGAGGTCCACGAAGGTGTCCAGACTGTCGAGGGAGAAGAGGTGACCCCGTTCCAGTAGCTAGGATGGGTGGTGGAGGTCCATGGCGGCGGTGGTCGATGGAGATTCAGAAGCGATCTCGGTGGTGGTCTCCGGTGAGAGGCAGAGAGAGAGGAATCGCGGCGAGGGAGAGGGAAACGGCAGCGCGAGCTCGGGGGAAGAGGGAGGTAGGTTTAGGGCAGGCTAGGGAGGGCCCTAGGGGGTCTTATAGAGGCCAGGGGGCACTGGTGGCCGTCGGCGTCGTCCGCTGCCGCCGTGGCACGCTCGGATGAGCTGCCGTACTGAAGAAAGAAGACGAGGGCGTGGCGAAGCGGTACGCAGGCCGCGCGGAGGTAAGTGGGCTGGGCCCTGCGCTAGTTAGCTGCCGCGCGCGCGTTTTCTCCTTTTTCCCATTTTTGTTTTTCTGTTTTTTTTTGTAGCAAATAGAATAGGAAGAAAAAGATGATTTTGGGGTTTGCAAAAATTTCAGAAATATTTGGGTGGGCTATTTAGGTCAAACACAACCAAATGCCAAGTTTGGAATTCAAAAACATTTGAATTTTGGTGCTGTTTGGATAGGGTTCAAATTTGAGTTAATTTTGGGTATTGATTGAATTATTTAAAACAAGAAATTAATTAGGGTGATCAAATAACTTTAATTGGAAACAAATGAGTATATTTGTTTTGGTAATTTCATAATTTTAAAATTAGGTGCTGTTGGATGATTTGCTTTGAATTTGAAAGCAATTTGGAATTAATTAATTGAAATAAAAAGCACCATTTTATTAGTTGATCATTATGGAATAATTGGAAACAAATGGTTGTGTGTAAGTTGAACTTTTATTTGAAAAAGATTGTAACAGAGCAAGTATGAAGTAAACATTTGAAATATGTTTGAATTTGAAATGTGAAAACAGAGAAAAACAGATGCAAAACAAATAGTAAACAAATGCAACAAAGAAATGAATATGATGACATGATGCAATACTTTAATTAACATGAAACAAACATTCTAAGGGGAGTTTTCATACTTGGGATGTTACAGTTCCTCACTACATGCACTGGTGCAACCAAGAGATCACGTGGTCCAGAGCGGATCATCCTAAGGTGATGCCCAACCCGGGTAGCTACGCCTTGGTGGTGGATCCCACCTTCTTGGGTCCTGAGAAGAACGTGAGGTTCAGCAAGGTACTGATCGACAACGGCAGCAGCATCAACATTGTGTACAGAGACACACTTGAGAAGCTCGGCATGGCCGAGAACATGCTGCTACCCAGCAAGACCACTTTCCACGGCATTGTGCCGGGAGTTTCTTGTTCTCCAATTGGCCGAGTGTGGATAGACGTGCTATTCAGCACCAGGGAAAACTGCCACACAGAGAGCCTGCAGTTCGAGGTGGTTGATCACCAGAGCCCCTATCACGCCCTACTCGGCAGACCTGCTCTGAGCAAGTTCATGGCCTCTACTCATGCTGCATATTTGAAGATGAAGATCCCTGGTCCCAATGGCGTGATCACCATCTCTGGTGATTACAAGAAGTCTATGGAGTGTGCCTCTGCTGGTTCTCAGTTGGCGGAGTCTATGGTGATTGCTGCCGAGAAGAAGAAGATGTACGAGGTGGTGGCTATGGCTCAGTCCGCGCAAGGTGGTGCGCCTGGCATGCTGAGTTCCTAGCACGGGACGGCGTTCCAGGCATCCCAGGAGACGAAGAAGATCCAGGTCGACTCTGAGTTCCCCGACCGTGTTGCCATCATTGGCTCAGGGTTGGGGGAGAAATAGGAAAGCGAGCTCATCCACTTCCTCCGTGAGAATCGGGACGTGTTTGCCTGGTCCAATGAGGATCTACCAGGTGTCCCGAGGGAGTTGGTTGAGCACTCGCTACATGTGCGTCCTGACGCCAAACCAGTGAAGCAGGCTATGCGCCGCTTCGGAGATGAGAGGAGGAAGGCCATCGGTGATCAGATCACCAAGCTGCTGATAAGCAATTTCATCATGGAGGTGCTGCATCCGGATTGGCTAGCCAACCCGATCATGGTTGAGAAGAAGAAGGAGGACCCCAAGGCCGCTACCGCATGGCGCATGTGCGTCGACTATACCGACTTGAACAAGGCCTGCCCCAAGGATCCCTTTCTGCTACACCGCATCGATCAGGTGATCGATTCCACTGCTGGTTGTGAGCTCTTGTCTTTCATAGATGCCTACTCTGGTTTTCATCAGATAGCTCTCAACTCTGCTGATCAAATAAAGACTGCTTTCATTACCCCGTACGGGGCTTATTGCTATCGTGTCATGTGCTTTGGGTTGCGAAATGCGGGTGCTACTTATCAGAGATGCATGCAGAAATGCTTGCATGATCAACTCGGCAAAAATGTGCAGGTGTACGTAGATGACATTGTCATCAAAACGAATAAAACACATACTCTTCTTAGTGACCTTGAGGAAACTTTTGCCAACTTGCGCAAGTATAAAATGAAGCTGAACCCGAGTAAATGCACCTTTGGCGTCCCGGCTGGCAAGCTACTCGGCTTCTTGGTATCCAGTCGGGGCATTGAGGCCAATCCTTCAAAGATAAAAGCTATTGAGAGCATGTCTTTGCCGAGATCCCTGAAGGATGTGCAAAAATTCACTGGTTGCTTGGCATCTCTGAGTCGTTTCTTGGGCAGAATGGGCGAGAAGGCCCTTCCTTTGTATCAATTGATGAAGAAAAGTGACAAGTTTGTCTTGACACCGCAAGCTGATGTGGCATTTAAAGAGCTGAAGGCAATGCTGGGCAGCGCTCCCATCTTGGCTAGTCCGCTACCCAAGGAGCCAATGCTGCTATATATTGCCGCTACCAACCGGGTAGTTAGCGTGGTGATTGTGGTGGAGCGAGAAGAGGAAGGAAAAAGTGTGCAGCGGCCAGTGTATTATCTCAGTGAGGTGTTGTCCAACTCCAAACAGAACTACCCGCACTACCAGAAGATGACTTACGGCGTGTACCTAGGCGCCAAGAAGCTGAAGCACTATTTCCAAGAACATCCCATCACCGTGGTGAGTTCAGCTCCCATCTCGGATATCATGGGCAATAAGGAAGCAAGTGGCAGAGTAGCCAAGTGGGCAATCGAGCTGGCCGCGTATGCTCCCGCGTATGCGAGAAGAGAAGCCATCAAGTCTCAGATTCTGGCGGAATTTCTTGTGGATTGGGCTGAGGTGCAGTATGAGCCTCCTACTCCGGTATCCAACTACTGGAAGATGCACTTTGATGGCTCCAAAATGAAGGAAGGCCTTGGCGCTGACGTAGTGCTTACGTCACCCAAGCGAGATCAACTCAAATATGTGCTGCAAATCCACTTCAAGGCATCCAACAACGTAGCAGAGTACGAGGCTGTGGTACATGGCTTGAAGGTAGCAAAGGAAGTTGGTGTGCAACACATCATATGCTATGGCGACTTGGATCTGGTTTTGCAGCAAGTTTCTGGCACTTGGGATGCTCTGGATGCCAACATGGCATCATACCGCTTCCTGGTTCAAACAATGACGGGATTCTTCAAAGGCTGCGAGTTCCAACACATCCACCAAGCAGAAAATGAAGCAGCAGATGAACTGTCCAAGTTGGGGTCTTCTCGGCAGTACATCCCGGCTGGGATTGCCTTGGAGCATTTGAGAAAGCCATCCATCAAGCCATCCCCCAACTCGGAGTCCATTTTCGTTCCTTCTCTGCCTAATGAAGAAGCAGTTCCAATGGAAATTGACTGGGAAGGTGCAAAAGAGGACCCGGGGACTGCAGTCTCCATCCCGGGGACTGGCGCCTGCAACCCGGGGACTGCCCCTCCTTACTCGGGGACTGCCCCTCTAAACTCGGGGACTGTCGCGTTCATTGAGGAAGTCCTTGCAAACCGTTCGGGGCTGTAGAGAATCAACCATAACTCAGAAAGAGAGACAGTCGTGGCCGTTCCGATGGAAGTGGACGAACCAGTGTTCCCCGCACGGGAAACACCGAGTTGGGCTATGCCAATATTATCCTCTCTAAAGGACGGTACCCTGCCAGATGATGAGGTTACCGCAAGGCAAATTCAGAGAAGATCCAAAGGCTACACCATCTTCAGAGAAGTGCTGCATAAAAGAAGTCCCACTGGCGTGTTGCAACGTTGTGTGGAACCGGAAGAAGGAGAAGAAATTCTGGTGGAAATACATCAAGGAGAATGCGGGCATCACGCCTCTTCTCGAGCTCTAGTCAAGAAGGCTTTTCGGCATGGCTTCTTCTGGCTCACTGCTTTGAAGCAAGCTGAAGATATTGTGAGGAAGTGCAACGGCTGCCAGAGATTCGCAAGTAAGATCCACATGCCTGCTTCCGAGTTGAAAACCATTCCCATCACTTGGCCATTTGCTGTTTGGTGTCTGGATATGGTTGGTCTAAGCCGGTTGAGGCAACATGACTCACATCTTGGTCATGGTTGATAAGTTCACCAAGTGGATTGAAGTGAAGCCTATTCGGAAATGTGATGGAGCCACTGCTGTGAGTTTCCTGAAGGATGTGATCCTGAGATACGGCTACCCGCACAACATCATCACGGATAACCGCATGAATTTTGCTGAGGGTGCCATGGTGAGATCCTGCAGAGATAAGCACATCCGACTAGATGTCGCGTCTGTCGCGCATCCCGCCTCCAATGGGCAGGTGGAAAGAGCAAATGGCATGGTGCTTTCAGGCATAAAGCCAAGGCTGATTGAGCCGCTGCTGAAAACACCGGGGTGTTGGTTAGACGAGTTGCCAGCGGTGTTGTGGAGTCTAAGGACTACCCCTAACCGGTCAACCGGCTACACACCATTCTTCTTGGTTTATGGGGCTGAGACCGTGTTGCCAATCGACCTAGAGCATGACTCCCCCCGAGTAACCCTCTACACTGAGGCAGAGGCGAGAGAAGCTCGAGAAGATGACGTTGACCTGCTAGAAGAAGCAAGAGAGCTTACTCTGTCACGATCAGCTGTTTACCAGCAAAACTTAAGGCGTTATCATAGCCGGAAAAGTGAACCCAAGGGTTTTCCGAGAAGGAGACATGGTGCTTAGGCTCGTGCAGCGCACAGCCGGGATGCACAAGCTATCTCCTCCATGGGAAGGGCCATTCATTGTGAGCAAGGCTCTACACAATGATGCCTATTACCTTGTTGACGCACAGCCATCCCAGAAGAACAGGCCGGATAAAGCTGGAGAGGAATCTAAGCGCCCCTGGAATGTAGCTCTACTCCGTCGCTTTCATTCGTGAGCAAAAATGTGTATGTGCTCTCTTATCCGAGTTAAACATCTACTCTGCAATCTGAAATTGAACTCGGGGACTGTCCTCGTCCAAACTTGCTCTGTGTGGTTTCTATTATGTTTTACTTTGTCTATTCGGTTGAAACACTTAGAATTTCAAAAGCATACAAAGTAGTGTGTTCAAACTCACCGGACACTCTGCGACTCTGCTGTTGTCCGCAACCCGGCTTCATGGCAAGCCAGAGAACAAGCCAACGAGTCAATGAACACATGAAAAAATTGCAAAGGAAAGGAAGCGTGTGGCAACCGAGTAGAGTGTTTTTTGCTGTTTTTTCTTTCCGGCTAAGTGGTGGGCAGCGTTACTATGAATTTTTCCAAGTGGCTAAGTATTTGAAACTCCTACTTTGAACTCTTGTGACTCGACTACCCACAAAGCAACAAGTTGCAGGTAAGAGCTGAGATAAAAAGGAAGAGTGGATGAAAAATGCAACTCGGGGACTTGCATGATAACGCAACCCGGCATCGAGCCAGAATTGCTCAAATACTAAGTATAGAACATCAAACTGGAATAAAAACTAAGTAGCAACAGAAAAGATAATTGTTTGATACATATGCACCCGGCATCCCGGGGATCTGATAAAAGTTTTGGAGCATAAGTGTTTTCAGGAGGTAACTAGTTGGAAGTGGGAGTGTTCTCCAAGTTGGCGTTGGCAGCATCAGCTTCGGGGTTGGCAGCAGCTTGCTCAGAAGTGGCAGTGGCCACCGAGATGGGATCGGTAGCTGAAGTAGAGGCAGTGGATTGCGTGCGGAGTAGCGCCGCGTCGTCGAGTGCCGCGCGAGAAGACGAGCCCAGCTCGGGAGCCGCATCCTGGCTCACCATCTCGGCAGTGATGGTGGCGTCTTGGCCCCCAGCTTCCGGCTCCTCGTCGCTATCCGCAGCAGCCTTGCCCTTCCCCTTCCCGGATCCATCCTTGGCGCCAGTGTTTTCGAAGCAACTCAAGTCTTCCGACTCGGTGTCCTCGTCCTCGTCTTCATCTTCATCTTCATCCTCGCCTTCCACCTCGGTGTCAGGCTCGGTGGGACCGTCGACGAAGAGGGCAGTGTCTGCGTAGGAGGCGATCTCGTGCGCAACTGCCTTGCGGCGAGCCACGCAGTCGGGGTCGTTCTGCCACTTCGAGTTCTGGCGCACCTCAAGGATGGTGTCGAGATTCAGGTTCTCGTACCAGCTGCAGATGAAGAGGAGTAGCATATCGGCGCCTGCCCGAGCTGCGGATGCACGCCATTGCTTCAACTCGGCCTTGACACCATTGAGCTTCTCGGCGAGGGCGCGGATGGTCGCTGGCGCAGAGTCTTGAGGCCAGAACAGAGCATGAAGCTTGAAGGCTGTGGACACCAAGTCGGTGCCCAAGCCCCTAAGATGTTGGAGCTGTGACTGCATGCTCATGAGATTATCCTCAATTGAAGACTTGGTGTCCGTGGGCAGTCCTTTCTCAGCTCGAATCTTTTGCGCCTTAGCCAGGGAAGGTGTGGAAGTCGCGTAGAGATCAGGGAAGATTTCTGAAATGCTATCAGAAAGGATTAGGGACGGAGGCAGAGAAGAGATGCAGATCAAGCCAAACAAAAAGAGAAGGGAACAGACAGGTGCAGAAGCGTGAACTTATTGTTAAGTTCGCAGAGTAGCGCTTCCAGCTTTCTCCTCCAAGCCTCCTCATCCGCAACATGCTTCTCTTCAACTTTCCGAAAGTTGGCCAGCTGGAGCATGAGGTCCATGTTGCTCTTCTTCAGCACCTCTTTTTCCAACTCGAGGGCCCTCTCCTTGGCTTGGCTGCTGCCTTGATGTTGTCCTTCTCGGCGGCTTGATCTATAGCATCCTGGAGGGAAGCCCTCGATTGGACTTGCAGCTGTTCCAACTCGGTATCGTGCTTGTCCTTGAGCTCTGTTGCTTGGCTCTCCAGCTGCTGCTTCACCTCTGCGGGCTTCAGGCAATCAAGATGCTCCTCACGGAACTTCTTGTACTCTTCTGCGGAAAGAAACAGCACGGTGAGCAGAGTAACCAAGAGAAAGGAGAGAAACAAGCGAGAAGACGGCAACTCACCTTCCAGCTCCTTTATCTTGCTCTCGGCGGAGGCAGTGAAGACGTGGCAGTGCAGGTGCTGCTCCTGCAGTTCTTTGAGTTTGTCTGCAGAGTAAACAAAATTAGAGCAAAAAGCAAAATCCGGGCGAAACACAAAACACACTAACCGAATAGCTAAAAGCTTACCTTCCAGTGCAGAGAGCTGAAGGGCACGATCCACTGCCGCCTGCTCCATCTCAGCGTCAGTCTTGCGCTCCTTCTCCAGGGCCTCAATGTGCCTCCTTGCGATGCTATGATTCCAGAGCAGCCGCCGGAACAGATTTGTCCTCTTCATGAGGCTATTCTGTGAAAAAGAAAGAAAAGGAGTTAGACAGTTTTTTTTGAAGATTTGGCCCGAGAATACGACAACTCAGTTGAGTACCCGTCTACTCGACCCGAATCTCGGGGACTGGATAGTGGTTCTGGAGGAAAAGAAGAACAGAAGAGAAGAAACCGCAACTCAGAACAAGCAAATGAAACTTACAACATATGTTTGCTCGATGTCTTCGGCGGCTTTGCGGTGAACGTATAGCTTCGCGGCCAATGTGCTGGTAGTGGACGAGATGGTCATGGGAGTGTAGCCCTTGTCAGCTTTCTTCAAATCAATGCGCCAGTGGTCCAGTGGGCCCACGGTCATGCCGTCCCAAGTCTTGTTGCCATGGACGTTGCTATCCCACACCTGGTCGATGAAGCCTACTCGGTCAATCATCTGCTCTAAGCCCCTCGGAGTGCACCTCAATCTCCTGGACCTCGCGGGAGTAGATCGAAAGGGCCTTCTTCTTGTCCGGCAGCTTCGAATCTACCGCCTTGGCCTGGGCGCCCTTCGTAAGGGCGATCCGTTGCTCGGTCTTGTTCAATTTGATGCCGTGCTGCTTGGCCATCTGCACCATGTAGGGCAAGTAACAGGGCTGCTCTTGAGCGCTCGATCCCTCGCCTGCGCCAGCGGAACTGCCAGAAGCGCCAATCGTAAGCTGCGCGCCCTGCGCAACAGCCTTCCCGGTTGATTTCGGCGGCGACATCATAGCAGCATCCTGCGCAGCGTTGCGCGGTGGATTCCTGCGAACTGGGGCGTCCGTCTGAGAAGCAGTCTTCTTGGCACCTTGCTTGGGAGGAGGGCTCGACGCGGTCTTCTGTGTGCTCTGCTTGGCTGGAGGGCTTGGTGCAGTCTTGGTCTTCTTCGCTTGTCGTGGAGGGCTTGGTGCAGTAGGAGAAGTAGCCCGCTGGCTAGGCGGCACAGGGGGCCGGCTACCCGGCGCAGCATCCGGCTGCGCTTGGCCCTGCGGCTCTTGCTCCACCTCATTCGTCTCAACCCGCTGCTCGGCAACGGGATTCGGGCGTGCATCTTCTGGTTCTTCTACCCGCGGCTGGGCCGCGGGGTCGTCTTGAACCGCAGCTTCGTCTTGCGGCTGCTCCAGGTTCTCATCCGGCCGCTCAAGGGCGGCATGATCTTGGTGCTCAGACTCTTGATTGATATTCTCCCCAGCTGGGGGAGAAGAGGGCGTCTCATCATGAGCAGCATCCTGCACGCTTTGATCCGCGCGGGCCTGCTGCTCCAAGTCTATGTCTTGGGCACCAGCGCCCATGTCCTCGGCGTTGGTGCCTTCTTCTTCTTCCTTCACGGGAGAGGGCGCACGTGTCCCATCCCGTGCTGCTGGCTCATCCTCGTCCGCGGAAAGATCAATGAGAGTCTCGAGGTCGATGGCTGATCTTTTCTTGGAGGTAGCGGGAGCCGCAGCAGCATCGGCATTCAAAGGAGCACTGAAGAAGAAAGAGAGTTCAAAAAAAGAGAGGGGGAAGAGAACACCGAGAAGCAGCAGCAGAGTATAACGTAGAAGGAAATTACTTACCCCTTGCGGGTGGGGAGTTGCCTTTTGGCGACGGCAACCTTCTTCTTCTTCTCGGCCTTCTTGGTTTTCTTGGTGGGAGGCTCTTGGGCACCGCTACCCGTCCTCTTCCGACTAGTAGGAGCAGCTACAGAGATAGGATCGACGTCGAGGGCATCCTCGTCTTCCTCGTCCACCTCGGGGTCATCTGCAGAGTAGAGGAGAAAAAGGGGTTGAGAAGCGGAAAGGAAAGGGGATTGCGCTACTCGCAACTAGAGAGGCGAACTCAGTCACCTTCTTCTTCGTCCTAGGACCAATCCCGAATGGACGCATCAACATGATGCTTACCCGGCTGTTCGGCGTGAGGGATACAGAGGGTGTCCTGGGTATCATATGCAGTCTCATCGTCCTCTTCTCGGTCACCGCTCCAGTTGGCCTCAAAGCGCTCCTCATCTTCAACAACTTAGCGATCGATATGCTGGAAAGACAAGCAAGTGGTACAAATCAGTTGAGTACAAGGCTGAGGGGCTCTACCAGGTACAAGAGGCAAACACAAAGCATATATATCCAGAAAATCCTATTCAGAGTAGCATGCAAACACAAAGCATATCAGGCTAAGGCTCTCTACTCGACGGGGCGTGCAAACACAAAGCACATAAAGCCAACTAAGATGTTCGGGGTGTGCTACTCAACATGGCGTGCAAACACAAAGCACTTAAGGCCTACAGGGTATTTGAGGTGTTCTACTCGGTATCAAGGTACAGAGACAGAAAAGAGAGGGCTAACCTGTTCGATGCGCTTGGTACGGCTATACGGCACAAAGCCGTATTGCCAGGTGTCGGTGAGGCCGGTCTTCATGATGGAGCGCGCCCAGACGGCTACGTCCGCTGTACTCAGCTCGAACGTAGTGGTCCTCGTGCAGTCCCTGCTGCCTCCCATGTGGCACATCTTGTGGGTGCGGCGTTGAAGCGGGAGCACCCGGCGTGAGATCCAACACGCGATGGGATCATCGCGTTTGAATCCCAACTCCGCCAGCTCGGCGAGGCGCTTCTCGATCTGAAGGATTTCGTCATGGTTCTTCGGCTTGTATCCCCAATTCTGCTGGGTTGGCGGCGTGTTCGTCCACTTGGGGAGATTTATCCGGTCCGTGATTGGCGCTCCTTCTTCGGCAGGAACATTCTTAACGTAAAGGAAGGATCGCTGCCACTTACATACCGTGTCGAGCCCCTTGATGCGCAGGTGGCTGCCGGCGGTGCGCTGCAGCATCATCGCGCTCCCTGTCTTCGTCATGGCGCGGGAGCTCTCTGTGCTTCCAGGCTTGGGGACGCTCTGCTTCCGGAAGTAGAAGTAGCGCGCCCAGGTATGCACCATTGGGCGCACACCCAGGAACGCCTCGCAGACCATGGCGTGGTATGCGAGCATCACCACGGCGTTGGGAGGCAGGTGGTGCAGCTGCAGCCCGAAATGGTTGATGAACTCCCTGAAGAAGTCCGACGCCGGGAGGCCGAATCCCTGCTTGAAGTGCGCAAGGAAGACGACGAACTCGCCCTCCTGCGGTGCGGGGACGATTTCGCCGTCCGGTTTCCGGCACTGCACACCGGGACGCACGCGGCGGGTATTGACCAACCAGCTGCAATCCTCCGTCGTGACGTCGGATCCCTCCCATCCGGCGCGAGCGTCATCGTCGCGAGCCATGGAAAGGAGATGATTTGGTGGAGGTTTGTGGAGATTTGGTGGAGGAATTGCTAGCTTTCTGACGTCGCACGAAGCAGCGACATGGCAAGGATGCGCGGCGGCGGAGTGCTCTGCGGCGGCGGAAAGGCGAAGGGGCAGGAGATGAATGCGAGCAGGAAAGAGAAGGAGGAGTTACCGAGGGGGTATTTATCTCTCTCCCCTCGGGTTGCCCTTACCAGCGGAGGTAGTGGGATCAGTTGTGCGTGGAGATCGTGCGACATGGGATGCGAGCCGGTTAGAAACGCACATAGCGCAGGTTGCGCGCGTAACGGGCGCAATTGATCCCACATCGAGATCGTGGGCGAATAACTGCGGATTGATGTGACCTAACGGGCCGGTGGGCCCAGGTCGCAGTGATGGGCGCGTGGCCTGACATATCCCGGGCACCGAGGCGTCGGGGGACGAGGGCGTGACACGTGCCTAGTTGTGATGCGGAGAGATGGATTTACTCTGCCACGCTGAGATTCTGTTCAGGATTTCACAAAGTAATTTTACTCGGCGAAAGAGAAGAGAAATGCTGCTACTCGGAAAAGAAGAGACTCAAGTAAGAAGTGAAGGCTACTCAGAAGTGCTACTCGGCATCTTACGGTGCGAAGGCAAGGTTTCTTTTAAGCTGGAAGAGCCCAGCGAACAAGTTCGCAGGACTCTACCAGTTTCGGGGACTAATGTCGGGGGGTTACCCCCGAATAGGGGTAAGGCAAGTGATAAAGGCAAGATCAAAGGAGAGGTTTGGCTGAGTAGCTGGCTACCCGGTACTCGCTACCCGGTTGACTGCTAAAGAACAGAAGGAAGAATCAAGGAAGGTATTCTCCTCAGAGTAAAGGAAGTGGTCCGAGTAGAGGTGGCGGGTTCCTACTCGGGCCAGAAGTCAAAGGAGCCATTCTGACACAGGATCCCGCGTATCCTGGGTCCGTACTGGTGCACTGTTCATCTGCAGAGCGCGTGCTTATCCGCGCCAGGGTGTCAGCAGGGCGGTGCAGGTTAGGGGGCCTACCCTGTGGCCGTGTCAGTGATAACAGATCGTCTTCTTGGTTTTGCACAACGACTTTCCACACAAGACAAACTAGGAAGCCAAAGCTGTCAGCGAGAAGCTGGAAGTGTACAGTGTGCACACTATGTCGACATCTGTTTGTACTTTTCCCTCTTGGCTGTATCCGGCTGAGCACTAGTATATAAGGTGCCCTGCCTCCTCCTGTGTGAGGGTCTGGTCTTTGGAGAGAACACCTAGCTCACATCTTACGTAGAGAGAAGGGTGGCTACTCGGCTGTAGGCCTAAACTGTACCGTGGCTACTCGGTGACACACAAATATAAAGAGAGAAAGGCAGGAGTAGGGGTTTTACCTCCACACGAGGGCCCTGAACCTGGGTAGATCTTGTTGTTTGCAGTGATTGATTCATCCCACACGCGTCTACTCGCTGCATGATCCCTCCCCGAGCACCTCCAGCGTCCATCGACCCCAAACAATTAGCCATCCTATGGCATCTGCCGTGATACCACCACGACACCAACGCCCTTCAAGAAAGAAGGTGACACCCGTAGGCGTTACATTGCCAGTGCCAAAACGACAAGGATTTCTCCTAACCTCAAAAAAACCACACCCTGGGCACTTTGGGACGCTCCACCAATCCTGCTACCCACCAGCACACGCCATCACGGTTTTGCAAGCATCGCCGCCATCTCACCGTGGTCCATGTCGCGAGGTCGGTAGGAACAAGAAGCAAAGACATCGACAAGGGTGTGTGGCACAACAACACACGGGAGGGACCTGCCTCCACCGTCAGGAAGCGGTAGCCAACCGGACGCAGTACCCGGACAGACCAGGCCCTCACTGGCCGCCTGAGGTTGAGTGGGCCCTTGAAGTCCAACCGCCACACTGCAGCAGGTGCTGTGCCGACACCGCCATCACAAGCTCCTACCTTTGCTCGACACCACCCGAGAGACGCCACCATGCCTGCTTTGGCCCGCCCAGGCCCAGATGGGCCCCAAAGGGCCCAGATCTGGGTCAAACAGATCTGGCCGAGGTTAGGCTAAGCGCCTCCCGGCAACCAACCGACACCGCCTACGTAATCCCCCAGCCGCGGGATCTCACGCCGTCGACTCGGGCCGCCGCCAAGCCAAAGAGCACCACCGCCATCATAGAGTCCCACCTCCCTTCGTGCGAGCGGGTAGAGCCTGTCCCGCCACCGCCAGCCCCACGCGGGACTGGCCCGGTGGCCTACGCCGGCGGCGACGGACAGGGAAGAGGAAGGAAGAGGGGAACAGAGGCGGGGAAGAGACGGAGACTCGTCCGTTGCCTGCGGGAGGGTGAGGACTGAGGAGCCAGCAGGTCCTGCCGAGCATTGACTGAACTGAATACGGGCATACGGCAAACACGTACTTACTTGCCGACGCTGCGTGAATTTGTTTGAACACGACGGCGATTAGCAAACTGCGGCGGAACATTCCCGAAGAACGTGTCCGCATCCAACCGGAGACGAGCGCCGTGACGTCGGCCGGTCTACGCGGTCGGGGCTCGGTACGTGTAGCACAAGTGCACGACACTTCCTGAGGGTAGCCTCGTAATTTCGGACACACGTTCCACTCTATAAATTCGCCCACCTGCGCCGTGGAGAACTCAATCTAGCAGATCGACCCCCAAGAGAAAGCCTTATTCACACGCACCGAACCACCCTTGATCTCACCGAGGAAGAGGAGAAGGAGAGGAATGGCGGCCGAGGAGGGATGCGTGATCGCGTGCCACACAAAGCCAGATTTCGACGCCAACATGACCAAGGCCAAGGAGACCGGCAAGCTGGTACGGCGCGCGATTCCCGATCCCATCTCTTTATTTTTTTCCCTTTAATTCTTAGCGATTTGGGGGGTGCTAGGTTATTCCAGATTCGTTGTGATACCAGCACAATAATATGGAAATTTTACATGAATCTGTGTCGCGCGTGCGGGAGTGCGGCGAAGTAAACCAGAGAATGACTGTCGTTTGGGCGATTAGGGCTGATAATTTTCCGCTTTGTGAGGTTTCGTGATTTTGGTTGGTATCGGTGGTTCAAATCATGGGTTGAGCAATTGGATCTGCGTATCTGTCTGTGATGCCCCTATGGAATATTTTTCTTTTGTTGATTTGACCGTAGGTGGTCAGATGGCTCCTATGAGGTCAAACGGTTGGGTAAGGGTGCATCGGATTGCTATATGACCCTTGATGACTTTCTAGTCATTTATAGTTGACATAATCTTTGATTGATTTGTGTAGTTGCTACTGATATTGACATGCCTTTTGTAGAACGGCAACTTTGATACCATAACTTGCACCAAATTTTGCCTGGTTAGAAGGTGGTAGCTTTGCATGTTTTAGAAATCAGTACTTCGTAGGCAATCTGATATAAATGTATTTTTTTTTGCTTTGTTAGGAAGTGATGCTGAAATGTTTATGAGAGTCGGTCTTTATGTGAACTGTGATATATTTGAAATTGTTAGAGTAGATGTTGAAATGGCATAAAATTCTGATCTGTCGAACCGACCCTGAATTATTTCTCGGTTGTTGGTCTGCCTGGGATTTGCTATTCGTGACAGCGCAAGGATGTTACCATAAAATAGTTACTAGGCAGATATGATGTCCTAGTCGATTTGATCAACTTGTGGTTCTTGTCACATGCTTGAATCTGTACTTGCTGTCGCTATAGCTGTCGTAGTATCTTTATAATCTTCTTCTGTAAAATTTACTCCATAGCCCTGTCATGCTCCCCAACCTTACGACAGATGTTTTTCTGCACTCCGTTTGTCTAACAGGTGATCATTGATTTCACTGCTTCATGGTGTGGACCTTGCCGTGTCATCGCCCCAGTGTTTGCTGAGTACGCCAAGAAGTTCCCTGGTGCCGTCTTCCTGAAGGTGGATGTTGACGAGCTCAAGGTAAGCACAACACAGTGCCACTACATTCCTCCGGAACATGTCTCCCTTGTGACAGTGAACTAATATTGTTTCCTTACTCAACAGGACGTCGCTGAAGAATATGAGGTCCAGGCGATGCCGACCTTCCTGTTCATCAAGGGCGGCGACAAGGTCGACACGGTCGTCGGTGGCAGGAAGGACGAGATCCATACCAAGATCGTGAGCTACATTGGTTCTTCCTCTGCCTAAGCATGGGAGAGTGAAACTGATTATCAATAAGATCCAATACACTGCACTTTGTGTTGATTTATTTTAAAGTTCAGAACTTAGATATGTTGTG
Source organism: Alopecurus myosuroides (assembly GCA_028641055.1). Taxonomy (NCBI): domain Eukaryota; kingdom Viridiplantae; phylum Streptophyta; class Magnoliopsida; order Poales; family Poaceae; genus Alopecurus; species Alopecurus myosuroides. Next base: position 313,052,943 of record CM054059.1, on the reverse strand, counting down.
CCGTACTGCCGTGTGATTTGAAGTTCCCTGTGTTCGCAACATTCATATTGTCAAGTATGGATCTGACTGTTAAAGTCTGAATGTTACCGCAAAGTAATAGGCTGCTGGCCATGTTGTGTGCATAAATCGTTCCAAGCTGTTTCTTGTTGCTGTTTCTATCTGATTACACAAGTTCTCACTTTCTCTCCCTTTTCGTTGAGAGTTTCGATAGGATTCCCAGGTGTGGACAAGAAGTTGAATTCAATCTGTTCCATCATAGGAGTGTCTACTCTTGCATTTTGTCATCATCAGAAGTTCCAAAATTTGGAGCAGATTTGTTGTTATCCTAGAGCTGTCCATCGTGGGGCATCTGGAGTTTCTAGACTGGAAGTTGCATTTTGTCATCATCAGAAGAATTGAAATTTATTGCCAGGATTGTGGTTATACTAGGGCTGCTGAAAGTTTGCGATTTGCATCTTCGGAAGAATCGAAATTTAGAGCCGGGATTGTGGTTATCCTAGGACTGCTGAAAGTTTGCGATTTGCATCTTTGGAAGAATTGAAATTTCGAGCCAGGATTGTTGTTATCCTAGTGCTTCCTCCCAAGGAATTTGTATGTTACAAAAAATTTCTGTGACTTGTCGTGCTAACATACGCCAGCAGCAATACCCAATCTTCCTCTGAGTAAACTTTTATGGTTAGGATCTTCAGTATAGAGGCGGTATTAGGCATACGAATTTCTTGTTGATGCGCTGGTGTAAGGCGTGGTTGGTCTAGCGGTCAAGGACTCTGATAGGGGTGCAAATTGGTGCAAAAAAGGTGTATCCTCCAAACCGTTTACCAAAAATCAAATGAACTAAATTTCCAAAATCATGCCATCTTTATTTTTTTTGAAAAGTACTCCCTCTGTCCCGAATTAGTTGTCATGAATTTGTTAAAATTTGTCCAGAATTAGTATATATGTACATCCATATTTTGACATATCTACGACAACTAATTTGGGACGGACGGAGTAGTTCAATTTGTTTGAACTAAAAGAGTGTTTAGGGTGCTCTAATGAT